>CM059018.1:5555163-6764392 GCA_030272315.1 Paspalum vaginatum | reverse complement strand
ACACCTGCTAAGCTCTTATTGCCTCTCGAAGTGGCTTTAGTTTGCAGCCTTCGTCTTGGACTCTTGGTCCCTTGCAGTTTTTTTTTTGTGGGAATAACGTCACAATGACAAGGTGGCGAGCTCCTTTTCTGTCGACTGAGCACTTTATATTACTTTGCCACTTGCCTAGTTACTAGAATAGGCATGAGGTTAGACAACAAAAATGGCAATGGTTTATTGGCTGAAGTTTTTTCTCCTTTTTGTCAAATACTCCATCTGTTCCAAATTATAGGGCGTTTGACTCTTGTAACATTAAGTTTGACTCATTTATCTTATTTGAAAAGTTTATAATTATTATTTGTTTTTATTATGATTTAGTTTAGCATATAATATGCTTAACTATGAATTGATTTTTTTTTCATATCTTCGCATATTTTTTAAATAAAACAGTTTGGTCAAACTTGTTGTTAAAAAAGTCAAATGTCCTATAATTTCGAATGGAATGAGTAGTTAATTGCACTAACTTTGCCTATTTTGTAATGTGGAAAATGCTACTTTCCTTTGAGAAAACGTTGGAGGATTATGCGAGATGGATGCCATGGAAAAAATTTCAAATATATAATGAAAATATAGATGGTTCTCCAAAATGCGTCAACACTGATACAGTATAGAAGTAACAGGTGAAGTTTTAATATGTTCCCCAAGTGTTAAAAAACAAACATAATATATATGACTAAACTAACTGATACAAGGGTTCAATGGAAATAAACCTTAATAAGGAAAATGAGAGTGCTAAGGAACAGTCCAAGCAAAGGTTGACTTTAGAGAAAGAAATTAAAAAGATGATTGTCTTCTGAAGTTAAGAGAGAAATATCGAAGGGAATGTATGAAGCTTTAGATATAATGCCACAGAATTGGCAACGGAGACTACCAAGACTGGTATAGCTTTGATCATATTCAATAGCTACTCCAACCGTCGTAATATATTTACTACTCCTTCCATCATAGAATATAGCTAGGTTTATGTTTGCCCTAAGTCAAAATTTTTAAGTTTGACCAACTTATCTAAAATTATATAAACATCTATACCACCAAATTTCTACCATTTAATCAATTACTTTAAATCATATTTTATTGTGCCATAGAGGATAATTTAAATGCAAATTTAGGTGTTACTTTAAATCATATTTTGTAATGGTATGTTATTATTATTACTTGTCTATTTGTGACTCTTTTTTAAAGCCCTTACGCTAATCCTCGCAAGATGTACTAGAAAAATAGAAATATTAGAAGTTCACATAATAATCATAAACATCTGAGCATCACGGTGTACTAAATTCTTAATAGTCATTAGATCTATTTTATTTTCTAAATAATTACTCACATATATTTTTTATAAAATATTGTAAAATAACTGCATAAAAATCTACATCTTAATTACTCACATTATGAAATATTACTAAATATGTATCTAAATTACTCACATTTTCTATTATGATAGATAATCTCAAATAACTCTTAAATTTGTATATAAAACATCCACCTTTCATATTTTGACACAAAATCTTAAATAATTGCTTAACTTTATATTACTCAATAATCTAAATTATAAACATTTGCTATTATGTTAAAATTTAAATAACCAAAATATACTTACATGTTTCTAATTTACTAACTTCCACCACTATCAAATTTATCTACCAACTTTTAACACTTGCATGAGCATCGGTTTATGGCCTCATAATAGATATTTTACATGCAGTTTTAGAAGGTTACTTTGAATTGTCTTTTGTGGCAAAGTGGGTTATTGTTTTTAGAAAATAAAATATATCTAATATATATTATTGTTAGAGGCTACCAGATTGGTGTTCATGTGTTTCTGGTTTTTGTGAGAATTTCTAGAATTCACTTTTATCATGTCTCATGAGTAGTCTCTCATCTGGAGACCTAAATTAGTAATAGTAAGATAATATAGGACATGAATGTCAAATCGTGAACTGATATGTTTTATACGAATAAAGTCAAAGATTTAATAGTTCTCATTGTTTCAGGCCTCATATAAATTTAAAAATAAAATTAATACTATCTGCATTGATCATGAGTAACGATAACTATGAAATGCCACCAAAAAAGCAAACATGGATGAAGAAGACAAGCAACATCATTGTATGGTTGATAGTCTCAAAAGAAGTGCATGCAAACGTGTAAGGATGCCTCTTTTAGGCTCAGAGGGACAATCCAGAAAAGGGTGCTCCATCATGCGTCAAATAAGTAGGTGAATAATGAATCTAGTTACTCTCTTCATGATTTTTAATTTGGTTTCATCATGCATGGAATCTTATAACATAAGCGCTCATAGTGTACATATATATGACTCCTCCCTCCATCCTCAATCGTGCAAGCACGCTTTGTCAACGTATATTCAAGTCACGATCTAGCGCCGCATTGGTCGAGGACGTTATACTGAGAGACATTGAATATTACGGTAAGGTGTGAATTAGTTGTTGCTATTACAAAGGGCAGACAAACCTCTCTTCAAATTTTACCTTTTCCTAACTCAATAACTCTGTCTTCGTTAGAACCTTTAGATTTTTGTGGAGACAGTCTGCCTCCACGGCAGCATAACTATCTCTATATATAGCTCAAATTCTAGTTAATACATTATCTAGTTCTTGTGGAGGCAATCTTGTAATACTCAGCTGGTGGGGGACAGGAATTATAGTATCACACATTAGCTTATTACTATGATATAACCCTAAAATTAATGTTGTAAATATGTGTTTTTAAGATTGCTTAGTTGTAAGCAAACTCCTTTACTATCTTCTTAGTGGAGCAAGCGGTATTAATTTAGCTTGCACTTGAAACACTTTTCTAAAATAAAATTTACATGCCATCTTTTCTGAATCTTGCATTTAAGTCATTTCCGGAACATTTCTGCCTAATATCATGGCGGCAGGTAGAAATAGAACCACTTAGCCTCAAGTTTCTCTCCATACATAGTAGTAGGCTCAGTAGTACTGAAATGATCACCATGTGTATGCACCCATCCAGTGGCAATAGTAAAATTAAAGTTCCTTTACTTGCAGGGATGCAAAATGCCCTCTTGAAAGCATGCCTCTATCGAACTTTTATAGCTCAAATTAAGTTACCGCCTTTCTGGTGCGCATGAACCCTGGATCCTCTCTTTTCTACCTCTCTTGCTAGTAAGCTGATAATGTGTGTCAGCATATATGCACTCGCTTAATTTATTACTACAAAGCTAAGTTAGTGCATGCTAATCTAACAAGAGGTGCCAGTGATAACATTTGTTAGTGAAAGTAGACATGCAAGTTGGATGTTCCTTTTTAAGGGAAATGGGCTGGCTCCTTATATAGAGTTGCACATGGATGGCCTCATGTGGGCAAGTGGCAGTGTGTTCTTTGGAGCCGAATCCCAGAGCACACACACACACATATATATATATGTGGGGAAGCTGTGCCTTGAGCTACTTCTTGCTGCCTGATTGGTGTATCTGCCTCTTACCTGCTCATCCTTAGAAGAAGGTACTACTGATCACTTCTCAATTAGTTCTTAACCTTTTCAATCTGTTCAGATTATAGACAGCAGAATCGGTAATTCTGATCACTTCTCAAATTAGTTCTCGACTTTTTCAATTTGTTCAGATTATAGATGTTAGAATCATTCTCTATATCTTAGTTACAAGTATAGTGAATTGGGCTATATGGAATGCTTTTTCTTTCCTGGGAGATGTGAAAAAAATTACATACACCATATTGTAAATGGCTAAATATAGGTTTTTTATGCGACATAATATATATATATATATACACACACACACAAAACAGCCCCTAATTTTAATTTATTATGATAATACTATTATATTAGTACATATAAGTCCACATACCTCAGGTATACTCGCATACTTCACATATATACCACCACAAATGGTCTAGTATTATTGCATATTTCGTGTACATACCTTTCGTTCGACCAAATACTCTCAAAATCATGAGATACATATATGAGTGTAGCTACGTGCGGATGTAGAAAGGAATTTTCCTATATATATATATATATATATATATATATATATATATATATATATATATATATATATATATATATATATATATATATATATATATATATATATGAGTTTGGATATGTCCACAGGGCCAGATTACAGGCCGGGCGTGCCGCAATCAAACTAATTTTTGTTGGTGTAAATAATGTTAAATGTTCCTAGCAAGCCATATGTTGGTAGAATATTCTTTATTCGAGAAGGTGAGGAACAAAGTGTTCAGGGTGAATGGTCGAACATGAATCATCTTTTCAGGAGCATAACATAGTTTTAGGGTATTATTATAGGAACATATCTTCTTTAAAATTAATGAATCATCACACCTCCAAAGATCATTAGTTGATTGGTCACAGCTTACGTAAGCACAATCGTTTCCTCTTTATGTCATGTATAAACAAGGGAAAATCTTAAGTACGAAGTACTTTCTATATACATAATCACACCTCTAAAAATTGTAAGATTCTATATTATAAAAAAATAATGCTGGAAATATTATGAACTACAGTTGGATTAAAGTAAATAACTGAAGCGTTAGTAAACACATACTATGCTCTATACTCCCTCCATCCCAAAATATAAGGCATATAGATTTTTGGAAAAGTCAACTTTTTTTTAACTTTGACCAACAATTAAGTCAAATCTATGAATTTCTAGTGTATGCATGTTATATGCTTGGATTCATATTCAAAAGCACTTTAATATAATAGTAATTTTGTATTTATTGATAACATATTTTTATAATAATTGCTGGTCAAAGTTCCGCTTTAAATACCGTGTCAAAAATCTATATGCCTTATATTTTGGGATAGAGTATTATCTTTATGTTGCCTTCCATATGGAGGTTCAAGTTTATCCTGTCAGAAGCCATTTTATGTCAAAAGTTTCCAGTTTATTATCATAAGTACTTATTTCCAATAAAATGCTTTGATTAGGCTGATCAAGTGAAGCATGAGATGGAGCTTTACCCAGGATACCTTGAAGACCATTTCAACATCCACAAACTCAGGTGACCATCATTTTCTATTTCCTAAATCACCCCTGTTCCAGTGAACCAACTGTTATGTCTGCATGCTACACAAATTGAAACAATGAGATAAAAAAAACAGAGATGATCCAACGCAGACTGAAGAGATTGCAAGCATATATAGTGGAACCTTAATCTCATCATGACACGTATAACACACTAAATAAATTGTGGGATCAAAGCTGGTGTCACTAGCTAGCTCTTTAGCACACAAGTGGACTAGTGCACCACTCCAAAAGGCTGGGGCTATGCGCCCTGCCTTTGGAATCTCCATCTAGTGGTGTGGCATGTAGATTCAGTTCACTTGTGTTGAATTAAGGCTTGAAGCACTTTGTTTCGACAAATGACAAATTGCATAAGAACTGCATGCATGGCAGCAAGCTTGCTTCCAAGAGAAATTGAGGTCCGCTACGGTAGAGGTTTCTTCTTTTCAAAATCAAAACACTAATTTAAGAAAAAAAGTGGCTGAAACTCTTGGAAAAAATATCAAATTTATTGCATGTCGTTGCCATGAATATGGATCTTTGGCAAGTGACCAAGGTGACCCATAACCGTGCAAAGTGCAATCCCACGAACAAGATGAGATTGCCGAATAATTTTCCTGACTGCTGGAGTCCTATTTGACCATAGTAGCACAGGATTGCTAAATGTTTGGTCACGGAAGGGGATCCTGATTCCTGCATTGTTGTGTTATGGGGCCCGTTGTCTACGTCGTTTTGGTTTTCATCACTGCACATATTGCGGTTGAGCCCTGTCTTGCCCCTTGTTGGGTCGACACGGGAGGATTTAGATATTGTTGAGAGGAAGTTTCGATACTATGGCCGTCCTAATCTTTTGGAGCTTGTGGAAGGAGTGGGATAAATAATTTTGAAGCGTGAGGCTCTGTAGTCAGTTCTGTTGGTAAATGCTATTGTTGACGAGGTGACGCTTTGGGAGCGTGTGAAGTTAAGGTGCCTTGCCGATGGCGGCAAGGGGCATAGGCTACCATAGTTTTAGCTCTTTTTGTTTGTCTCTTCTATTTCTTTTGGACAAGCTCTCCTCTTGGTCACTTTTCTTTTTGTTTCTTTGTGGTCGATCGTGTTTGTTGGTTATTCGACGGCTCTTCTCTTTTTAATTAAAAAGTTCTCCGCATGTTTTGAAATATTAGCAAGATTCTAAGGGGGATTCAATCATCCCTTCTTGGCAGCCCTCTCAAGTGCATAATTGCAAAAAAAAGCCTCGAGTGACATGCATTGCATCATCAACTTGCGGCAGATGCATGATCGCCAACTAGCCTAAGATGACCAATGAGTTGCTATATCTTTGAGAGAAAACATAGGTATACATATGCATACGATGTCAGATTTTTGTCCCCTTTGCAAAAAAATTTGCACCTGCATGCATTCACTACTACATAAAACATCTAGAATTACCTCTACTGCTTATATCACTTTTGATTGGTTTAAACCCACCGGCGCCAGTGCATCCACAAGAAAAATATCATCACTACCATGTTTTTAAAAAGAACTGACGGATAGTAAGTGTCGCTTAGGGTTTGAAAAGGTGATCAAATCTGGTTGATATTGAGCCCACATACGCAACAACCATCATCTCGGTCTCCTATCTCTCCTTACTCTTAGCATGCTCTCTCTTCACCCTTTCTGCTGTTATTGGCTCTGCTCCCCAATTTTAAATATATCCACTCTACTAGACTGTTTCCCACGGCTAAACACCATAAACCGCATCAATCCCCCCTAGAACCCAACTAATCTTGCCCTCAAGCCCCAGCAGCCTAGACCAGGTCTACACACAGGGGTACATCGCACCTCCTCACACGGCTATTGCTGCCATGTAGTCACACATGGCTACACTAATTGTACGGTGCCACATAGGCAAGCTCGTTGTGTCATTGTGTAGCTACCATATCCGATCGGATTCTAGATAGAGGCCCTAGATCTGGTCTCCTTAGACACAACGACCGCCTGCAGGTGCCGGTCCTAAGCCATCGCTACCAAGACTTCATTTACAAAGAGGCCCCTGCTGTCGCCTTTTGGAGGCCCTACTTACCCCTCCCTGTTGTCCCTAGGGGTATGGGTCGAGGACGCAAGCATAGAGGACATGGGGCTGGGGTGGTGGCAGCATGGTGAGATGGGTTTTCCCTAATTAATTAATGGATAGTGATAGTTGATACTTCCATTGCCATTAGTTCCAAAAAATTTGGCAATAAAGAGGGTTTTTGGAACCGATGGTGATCACCTTTTTTCAAAATTCGTTGTGTTTATCGTTAGGATTCTTCCATATAATGATTTCAAATCGAGCATAATTTATTACCCACACCAGAGGAAGAGGGAGGTGGCAGTTCATAGGAGACAATTTCTATTTATTAACAATTTGATGAAAAAAATCATACAAATATGAGTGTGTTGCTTCCAAACGAAAACCTCCACCTTTTTGAACCGGCAATTGGTTATCATTCTTAGAAGGTGAAAAATAAGAGAGAAAAAAAAGTTGCAAAGCGTCATCGTCATGAATCTGGTACTTTGGGTAAACGAACAAGATACCGGCTGCTAAATGAATATGATACCTGCAAGTCTACAACTTAAAATTCATGGACAATAGTATCCCCGTGCATATTATCAAAACATAAAATCCCATCAAAATAGCAAGATCGCTGAATGATTTCCCTGCTAACATGACCCAAACCTTATTTGACCACAGCATATATATAGTGCAGGGCCGCTAGACGATATCAGCCACAAATTAGCTAGCTAGGGATCCTGACTCTCCCTTTTGCCTTCATTCCATGCGTGGCCCCACCCCAGCTATGTATTGAGATGATACCAATGTCAAGGGGGCTGGCTCAAGTCCCTGATGGCCGCTCAAGTCCCAAGTGCCGATTCCTCTCTCAAAAAAGAAGATAAAAAGGTGTCGAAGTGGCCATGCACTATGAATATCGTAAAGTTGTGACCTACGCATCATCGCCAACTAACTTAAGATCACCCATGGAATGATTTCCCCTTTCTCGCAGCTCGGTTATTATGGTAAATTAGGTTCTTTCTAGAAAAATCCCCAAGGAAAAGACATGCTCTGTGATTGGGCAGTACGTAAGTACGTGTATACCACCCGATCTGCTTTCATTGCGCGCAGGAAAAAAACACATGATTCGTCGGTTTTATTAGAAGTTTCTATTTTCCTTGAACATTTTTTTTATCAGAATGACTTTGGTCCTCAAATATTCGTGCTGAGGCTAGTTTATTTTTGAACTAAGAAACGGCAAATAAAACAAGATGGAGGGAGTATTTCAAGTTTGTTGTGTTTTCGTTTCGTGCTCATCATCGTCGTACATACATATCATCATGATACCAAATTTTGAAGGAGTACCTGCAAATTGGTCAACACCAGCAGGCCACAGCTGAGCGGTTCATGCTGTTGCTTGGCCCGCCCTGGGGCAGCTTTGCATTGCCACCCAACCCAAGTGACGCCACTGGTGACGACGCTGCCTACCAAAGCCAGCCAGGCGGTCGCTGTCACACCTTCCTCCTCGAGTCCACACGGGATAAGCTATTCTAGGGCGACGATGACTTGTGAGCTGCTGTTGTGTGGATTAAAATTTCGGTGTCGTCCAACGTGCACAGTGGCTGTCCACTTCGTGGGTGACGGCGATGTTATTATGCCCAAGCAAAACGAAGCAAAGAGTATGATACTTGGACTCAATAAGCTTCCTGAACTACTCGGCGCACGTTGCCATGTGTCATTGGCTAAGGTTGGTGGTGCAAGGAAATATGCCAATCTTAGCAAAGAAAAAAATTGGAGATAAATACTGCTCCTGTGACAAAAGCACCTGTGTGAGCCACTAATGAAGTTAGCTAGGTAGGCTAATGCTGCAGCAGCTAACCAAACAGTAGATAGGTTAGTGGTGACAAGGATAGGATAGGTGGTTTCTGTCCAAACCTGGAGAGAGATAACATAAGGGACGCTAGCGTGGCTTAACGCCATTTGGTAATTCTTGTTCAGCAACACGAAGCGTGGGGGTAAAATAGGATTCTACTACGGGGCTGGCTATCCGTGGATATTGCGGCAACACCGATGAACCCTAAGGCTGATTTTAATAAAGAAGATGATCAATTTAAACTCCACTCTATGTACAGTATTAATGTGAGTGTAGATTATATCATTTGGTCCTCCTGCTGGAACGAGATCAGCCTAATCACGAACCAGTCGAGTCCACGTTTCACGTTGCATGGTCTAAAGTCTAATAAGCTCTAATTGAATCCGAGCAGAATGTAAAAAACAGCACAAAGAAAGAGCCCCTCAATGGCAACAACCAACAAACAAATCGTCCCCCCCCCCCCCCCCTCGGAACAAACAAACACGGACGAGGGGTGCGAACAAGCGACAAGGCGACGCCTTTCTGCTCCGCGCCGGGGCATCGGGCGTTGGGTTGGGTTGCCTTGGCTTGCCCCGTGTGGATCCGTGGCGCCGCCGCACGTAGCGCGAGCCAGCACGCAACGCGCAATCACGCACGCACGCCGGCGACGACGTCGCGGTCGCGGTAATATGATGTGCACGTACGACGGCTCGTGCTTGCCTCACGGCCGGTCCGTCATCATCATCAGCGACAGACACACACCGAGAGAGAGGGAGGGAGGGAGGACAACGAAGCTGACACCACCCAGCTCCAGCTCTTGAGCGAGCGAACTCAAAGCCAAAGCGCGGCCGTAGCCCCACGCCCCCACCGAGCCCCGAGGACCCTGCCAGCTGGTCGAGCTCTCGCCGGCCGCCGCCGCCACCTCCTCCCCCTCGACCGACGTAATCCTCTCCTCGGCTTTCTAGCTTCTTCTCAACGCCTTCGAGCTTCTTGCGCGTGGCGCCTCCCTCCTCGATGCGATGAGATAATCCCCTGCCCTCTGGCTCGCGCTCACATGTCTCTGCTTCTTGTTCCTCGTGCAGCCGCCTGCCGCAGCCGCTGGCGACGAGCGGCGCCCCCGGGCGGTACGTGACCGCGGCGGCCGCCGGGGCCATGGGGATCTACGACCGCCAGCGCCACCTCGTGGCGCCCGGAGTGTGGGGGGACCCGTTCCGCCCCGACGCCGACGCCGACGCCGTGCCCCTGGCCGCGGTCGCCGCCACGGCGCTCGACGTCGTCGTGGAGCCGGAGGCCAAGTTCGGGCACCGGCCGGTGGTGAGTAAGGGCATGGTGCGGTGTTGCATCTCAAGTTGGCTTCCTCCCTCCGCGTTCTTATGGCTCTGCTCTGCTGGCCGTTGCAGGCGCATCAGAGGCACGACGACGTCCCGGTCCCGGCGAAGGAGGAGGCGCCGCCGTCGTCCGACAGCTTCGGCCACGACGACGCCAGGCCCAGAGACAAGGTGAGAGAGCTCGAGAACGGAGGTCGACGACGCAGATGAATATTACAATATTGTCCTCTCCTCGCCCGCTGATTCGCAGCCATGACTTTGCCTTGCGTATAGGTTCAGAGACGCCTCGCGCAGAACAGGGAGGCAGCTCGGAAGAGCCGGCTGCGGAAGAAGGTGAGCGGCCGGCCGATCATGTCGAAGCAGATGACCTCATCAGTCATCGCTGATTGCCGCGCGCTTTGGTCTGACCGTATCGGCGTCCATGGCAGGCGTACATCCAGAACCTCGAGACGAGCCGGATGAAGCTGGCGCAGCTGGAGCAGGAGCTCGCCATGGCCCGGCGCCAGCAGCAGGTCGGCGGCGGCGGGCCTGCGGCGGCGGCGGCCGTGGACCCGCGCGCGGCCGCGTTCGAGCTGGAGTACGCACGCTGGGTGGAGGAGCAGGCGCGGCAGGCGCGGGAGCTGCGCGCGGGGCTGCAGGCGCGCGCGCCGGACCCGCACCTGCTCGCGCTCGCCGGCGCCGCGCTCGCGCACTACGAGGCGCTGTTCGACGCCAGGGCGCGCGCGGCGCGGGCCGACGCCTTCCTTGTGCTGTCGGGCGCGTGGCGGACCCCGGCCGAGCGGCTCTTCCTCTGGATCGGCGGCTTCCGGCCCTCCGAGCTGCTCAAGGTGCTGGCGCCGCAGCTGGACCCGCTCGCGGAGCAGCAGGCCGCGTCCGTGCGCGCGCTGCAGAACACGGCGCGGCAGCTGGAGGACGCGCTCGCGCAGGGCATGGACAAGCTGCAGCAGACGCTCGTCGACGCGCTCATGACCGTCGACGCGCCGGGCGACGCCGCAGGGTACGCCGCGCGGCAGATGGCCGGCGCCGTCGGCAAGCTCGACGACCTCGTCGGCTTCGTCGTGCAGGTGAGCTAGTGGGTGCCAACGAGCTCAGCTGCCGCGGCCTCTACCATAAAACAAACACCCTGTCCCTCGTCCTCTGACCTCTGCGTTCGTTCTTGGCCTCACCCACACCCAGGCGGACCACCTCCGGCTGGAGACGCTGCAGAACATGTACAAGATCCTGACGCCGACGCAGGCGGCGCGGGGGCTCCTCGCGCTCGCCGACTACTGCCAGCGCCTGCGCGCACTCAGCTCGCTCTGGGCGGCGCGCCCGCGGGAGCCGGCGTAAGGCAACGACGACCCCGCGAAGGCGACGGCGAAGAGGAAGCGGCATTGCAGGCGAGCGCGCGCGCTGCGAGGTTGGCTGGCGCCCGGATCGGCCGGCGGAGCAATAAGCCATGGCGCGCGGGCTGCGTCAGTGGCTCGGCGCCAGCTCTGAATCAACTACTATGAATCTTCTGATGGTTACAGCAGTAGGCCTTGGATTTGGTTGACAGATCAAGAAATTTAAACCGTAAATACAGTATACAAACTTGTTTGTGTAGGACATGCTTGTATTACAATCAGTAGAAGTTTGTCTCGCCCAGCTTGTAGCAACAGAGGAGTTTTTTCTCTCCTTTTGTTCTTCTTAGAATTTACGCTGTACGTAGATCATTTGAAAAATGTACTCCCTCCATCCCAAGTTGTAAAGAGTTCTATCTCTCTTTTCATTTATCCATGTTTATTTAGACAGTGATAGTGATGAATCTATTATCACCTCTGCCTCTGCCGGTTTTATGCTTATGAGTCCAAAATAATACATGATTCATTTTCTGCTTCTCAATATCCGCTAAGTCGTGGATTTTTACGGTTTCTCTTTCTACAGCTTTTTCTTACCAATTATTTTTCCTTAGTTTGTTTTACCTTTCCATCTTCCCTCACTTTCTGTTCCTTTTTTCCGTTGTTTTCTTTCTTTCTCCCCTTCTTTTCTATTTCCTCCCATATTATAATAGAATATAAGTGTTATATTCTATAAGTATATACAATAGATTAATACTTGCATTCACTTCATTGTAGTATTTTATTTCTAATATTAAAATATTGTTCTCATAAACCTAAACCTAAACATTTTATGTTCAATGGATATATTTTTTACCACTATAGTTTTAATTTAATCAGTGTATATTCTTGATTGTTCTTGGTACACAATTTTTTGCTCAATTAGTATATCTTTTTCCACCACTACAATTATCTTAGGTTTAAAAATTTTACTACGTGAATTTGTATAATTAGATCAGTGCGTACAATTTTGTACAATTGGTTGTTCCACTTCCACATATACACATACTTGTTTGTGAGTTTATACTTTGTTCTAGACATATAAATCTTTATAACTGTTTTGTTCTGTGAGTGTGTCTAGCTTAATTTTTTTTTCCAAAATGTTCTCTAAACATACAATGAAGTGTGGTCTTGTTTTTAAATCATGGAAAACACCATAGTGTAATCATAATTTATTTTGCATACTAAATTTGCAAAATATTTTTTTTGTTCTAAGAATTGGTACATGTTTAGTTGTTGTATATATATGATGGCAACTATAACATGCCAGCAAAAAACTTTTTATATGTGCATAAAACTATTTATTAAATGTGTAGAACAATTTATTGCGTGGTGAAAGTTTCATTTTGCTTTCTAGGTTATATTAAATATTTATATCTAATATGTATGGTTGAATACTTATTGGTCTCCTCATTGGTAGTAGAACATTTTCCATAATCCTTAAACATATGTAAAAGTTCTAAACATTTCATTTTGTCTAATATAAACATTATTTAAATTGGCTTGACTCTGTAATACTTACCGTGTCTAGGTTAATTTTTTTACATAGTCATTGAATATATCTGCACAAGTTTAAACTTTTCCTTTTTTGCAATATTTTTATTTCATTTATGATTCCATATACCTACTAGTCTCTTCATTGAGAGTAGAATATATATTTTTTGTAATCTATGAATATATCTATGCAACTCTGAACATTTTCTTGTACAATATAACTATTTATTTTGATTTTAATGATTTGATACTAGTTAGTCAATCTCCTGCTTTCAGCTATATAATTTTTCGATTGAACAATCATAGATTGACCAATACAAACAATCTTTGTCCATGATGAATGAAGCATTAGTTTGAACACTTGGACATTTGAATTCACGGTTTTAACAAATTCTAAATTCTACCAAATTTGAGTCGATTATTTTTGTGTACAATATGAAATACTTTTAGTGATATATAAATAATTGAATATCTTCAAATATGTTGATTCATTTTCATTATATCTATGTAGAACAATCTATATTGCATGGAACAATTTATTATGCACTTGTAACAATTCATTTTTCACATATGTGTAAAACAATTCATACCGCACATTGAACAATTCTTTATGCGTGCAAAACAATTTGAACAATTTATTTTTTTATAGTATTTCATGTAGAGTATTTCACTATATGTGTAAAAAAACTATTATGTATGTGAAATAATTCATTATACATGTAGAACAATATATATTGTGTATAAAACAATTCATATTTTGCGTGGATAGATTAAAAAAATAGTTTACGATGATATTCGTGAGCAAATAGCCTATCGCGCAATAACGGCCCAACGAACGAGTGGCCCAACAACGAGGGTGTGCTGCCTTCAGCGACGTATTCGCTTCAGGTGCAAGCTCACAGCGGCGACGGATGGCAGCCCCAGTGACAACTGACGATACGCATCCCCAATTCTCTCTCGTGGTCTCCTTTCCTGCAGTGACGGCGGGCCGAGGAGAGCGGCGCCGCCCTTCACCACCACTTCTGCAGGCCCTTCGCTGGCAACGAGCATCCACCAAGTACAACACTCCCCTTGCCCTCTCGCTCCACGGAACCGAGCACCACAAACCCTAAGCCTGCTGTTTCAATTCGGATTTGACCCCATTTTACACTGACATAATAGTATGGATCAACCATGCTCACTGACTTCGATTTTTCTGCTCTCGGGTGCACCCGTTTCTTGTACTGGATCTGCCCCTGATCCAGGCGTGCGTATAGTGGCAGATCTAGAATTTTAGAGTGGGATATTCCCAATTCTAATCAAAAAAATTAAAGAAGAATTAACTTACAGGAGGACATTACTTTTACAATTTATGCTTTACATGAACCATTTAACAATAAGTAGTAGTACAATTACGAAGAGATAGTCCTAACAAGAGATATGGTGAATGAGAGAGTGTAGACAAATAGAAAATTGGCACAGATTCATCTATCTTCTACTATTTTGTTTCTTATATAGAAGAGCAAAGTGATGAAATTTTAATGTTTTCTCTACTATGATCAAATTTTATATACAAGTCCATATGGTCTTAATAGGGTGAGCATTCTTCTTAAAATGAAAGTAGGGTAACTCTCAACTAATAAAAACATGAATTCATATCTTTACTACTTCGTATATAATATTTAAATTAATAATTCTTTATAAAACTATATGATCTATGAAAGTATATAAACATTAATTAACTAAGGGCATGTTTGATCTTTTGGATCTTGTCTTGCCTATGTGGAGAGTGAACCTACACCTCTGTTCAGATTTTTTGCTTGCTTCTTTGTAGTCTGTGAAAGCAAATTTTTTCTTGCTTGCTTAGGCTAGCCTGAACAGCTCTCCTCTAAAGGCAAGGATTGCCTTGGTCGTTGAGGCAAGACTGGCAAAGCCAGCAAACGAACCAAACATGCCCTAAATGCACATCATACCTTAGACTATCTCCAGCGGATCGTATATATGGACTGCCTATAATACAAAACGACACTGTAGTGCTACTGTACACAGAGAGAGGTGGTTGGAATAGTGATAGACTAAAGGTGGATATACGATCCGCTGGAAATGGTCTTATAGTCGTAAATAACCAATATGGTAGAAAGTTTTTGGTTTTTTTCTACTGCAAATGGCTTGTCATCCTTGAGTAGGTTGTTAGAGCACACCAAGATTATAAATGTCGGGTTTGTAAGTTTTGCAAGATCCTCCAATTATGGAATGATCACAACCTTATTTGTGAGATTGAGGGAGAATAAAAGAAAAAGAAAAGAAAAGAGGAAGGAAAGAAGAAATTAGGGGAGGAAAATGAAGGGGCTTTTAGGGAAAGGTATTTGGAACTTCTAAACTTCTAGGAGAGTTTTATGGAAATTATTGAGCTCATTTAACAACCAAAAATTAAAAAGCTTTCAAAAATATATTTGAAACTATGTTTTGAATTTGAGAAAGTTTTGGAGAAAATTTTCCATGAATATTTTCAGGTGTTACATCTATTTCATCAAACATTAATAGATTGTATGAATTTATTGGGCTACATAGATTCAAAGCATAGAAAATACAAGATTATGATTCTAATCTTTACTCTCACATAGAACTTCTAAGAATTATGAGGTGAAGGAGGGGCCTTTTGCCTGAATCTATTACTGAATCTTGAGTCACCGGCAGCCGTTGTCAAAGAGAATTTGCTCATAGCCTGCTAGATCCAGTTGTTTTTGGCGACATCGATAAGGATTCACGAAGATAGCCACCGCTTCTTAAACCGCACCGAGTATAACCGTTGCACTCGGGCTTGGTGTTCAGAAGGCGATCGGTCGTATAGAAGCGAGAGCCGAGGCCCAAATTGTCTCGGTCAGCATGGTTTGCCAGATTTGACACATATAACGATACAACATCTTTTCCCCGAGCACAAATCGTTCCATCATGTACATGTCTGTGACGTATCGTGTGTGTATGTATATGCCTATTGAGCTCGCCAAATACATCGTCTAATCAAAATATTCACTCATATAAAAACGTACCAACAAAGGTCGTCGACATGTCTTATCATTGGGTGCTCAAGAAGATAGAAACCAACGATTGATCCAACCAAAAAAACAATGTACTATGCCAGCTCCTCACCATTGGCCATTATAATTTCAAAACTAGCCCATCTATATATATATAGATAAAAAATATATAAAAAATTATAGATAAATATGAGAAACAAAAAACAAAAAAATTGGAAAAGAAAAAAGCAATAAGATGCTGATAATAACAACTATTTATCACATATAAGGATTGAGTGGGAGACCACCATATATGGTGGCTGTTGATATTAGAAGTCAGTAAATCTAAATACATCTTGAACTGTTTTTCGATCGATAGGTTAAATGCTCACATCGGAGTTTCACAAAAATCTACATCGTCCTCCGTCCCGAACAGTCCAAACAAAGCCCGACGCTACCTTATCAAAAAATAATAATAATAATAAAATAAATAAAAACAAAGCCCGACGCCGCCGCCTGAGCGCCTCGACCGCGCCTGCTCCCGCTCGCCTCCCTGCGTCCGCTCCCCGCGATTCCGCGGCCAGCAGCCAGCGGCCCTGTCCCCTGGTGCTGACTCGGCGGGACCAAGCACATCGGTGAGCACTTCGTCCTCGCATCTCCGTTCTCTTTTCCTGATCTTGGCTTCTAAGGAAGTCGATTGATACAAAATTTGGTGGATCTGTTGTATTCTTAACTCAAATTGTAGGGTATTCCTGGGAATACACAGGAATCACTATAGATCCGCCCCTGAGTGCGTAGAGAGAGATGGCGACTCTAGCCGGCCTCACCGCGAACCCTAACCCCAACAAGTCATTCGAGGTGCGAAAATTTCGGTACTGTACCGCGAAGTGTGTGTTTCTACTGTAGCGTCTCGAGTCATGGGCGTTTGCTTGGAATTCACAGATCCTGCCGAATCCGGGTGACTCCGTCTCCAGCCTCAGCTTTAGCCCCAAGAGCAATCTGCTGGTGGCAACCTCCTGGGATAACCAGGTGACTTTGCGCTTTGTGCTGTGACTCGCAGCTGGCCTTTGGTGCTGTGATGTATGAATGTATGATGATGTATTGAACTTGGATTGGCTGGCTTTGTGTTTTGTCCAGGTGAGGTGCTGGGAGATTGTTGGTGGGAACAGTCAGCCAAAGGCGTCCATATCACATGACCAGCCAGTATGATCTCAGTGTTTTCCTTGATCTGTTACTATATTTGATCAGGCGGTAGATTGGATTTCATGTAGTTAGTATCTTGTCATATTGTGTGACGGTTGATTAATTTCTCCTATTTCAGGTGCTCTGCTCAGCTTGGAAGGACGATGGAACTACTGTCTTCTCTGGAGGCTGTGACAAGCAGGTCAAAATGTGGCCTCTGCTGTCTGGTGGGCAGCCTCAGACCGTTGCGATGCATGATGCGCCCGTGAAGGAGGTCGCGTGGATTCCTCAGATGAATCTTCTTGTCTCTGGAAGCTGGGATAAGACTCTGAGGTGCGCAAGTGCAGTCTGCTCCTGTCTAGCTTGATCTTTTCACTTGGAAGTTGTTGCATATCGCTGATCCATATTATCTTATGTTGTTACCAATGGCTGGCTATAGCATGTTCTTTAAATGGGATATTATGTATTTATGTTGCCTAAGCTTGTGAACAATAGTTTTGGGCACTTGAGAAGGTACTATCAATATTGCCACCTACCATGAAACATTTGTGCATACTGCCCTGATTATCTTTCCATTCTAGTCTTTATGTCTGCTATAAAGTTCAAGTTTTAGGTACCAGCATTATTATTTCCTATGACCCTATCACATGTTCTGTTTACAGCGGCAATGAATTATGGACCATGTCAGCATTGCTATATGTATACAAGCAATCATTGATTTCGTAGCTAGTATATTAATATGAAGTTTGAATAACGTTATTACGACAATAAGTACTTAATACTCTCTTGCAAATATTTAGCATTGATGATCATAGGCTTCATCGTGCATTCCAGATTGATTTAGGGAAAATTATGCCAAATTCCATTTCTGGATGTGTATTGGATTTGCATGCATATATTGGGTATATACACTCTGAGTATGTGCCTGTGCGGCTGTGCCCTTTTTGGACCTGATTTAAATCTGTTATGCTTTATCTTCATTTTAATTCTCATCTACCTTTAATGCTGATTGATGTGTTCTTAATAGGTACTGGGACACAAGGCAAGCGAATCCTGTGCATATCCAGCAACTTCCAGAGCGTTGCTATGCTCTTACTGTGAATTACCCCCTTATGATTGTGGGAACTGCTGATCGTCATCTTGTTGTCTTCAATTTGCAGAATCCTCAGGTGATTGTGTCCTTAATGTGTTTGTTGTTTATGATATGCACGTGTTGATTCATTTTCAGTTGGGCATTGATGACTCGCATTATTCAGCTGGCTTATTTCATGTCTTCTGTTTGTATCCTTAGATGGAGTTCAAGCGTATCCAATCACCACTAAAATACCAGACACGGTGCCTTGCTGCATTCCCAGATCAACAAGGATTTCTGGTAATTTAATTATTTGCATGCCTTTTTACTCACATTCGCCAAACCTTACTTTGTTTGAATATGCCTATTCTTAGTGTGTTTCACAACCAAAACATTTATTCCTCCTTTGCGGCATATCATTTTGTGTTTACCCAATACAAATATGTACTCATTTGATTTGTCTTCAGCTACTCCTTGATTTCTTTGCTCCAACTTTTTCTACACAAACTATACCTTACTCAAATTAGAAATTGGTGTCACGAGTCGGGATTTTTGACACAATACCAATTTCACTGTCATGGCCTGAAGAGTGTGGTGTGCCTCTGTGTGCAAACTTTCCAACCGCTAAATATGTATCAATGTTACTGATGTGATTGTGTTTTCAATTGCTGGGGTGATTCACCAGAGGGCAAGGTCACCACTGGTCTATGTATCCAATCTCCTAATCTGTCTTGGACATTAAACTATACCTAAACTTACCTGATTTGCCTACCATCCAGCTTGCCATTCATACTATTTACTCATTCTTAAAACAAGATCAGTACTGAACTGGACTTTGGAGAAAAACCAAATCCTTGACTAAAACAGATCTGAAACCACCCCCACCCTTATATGTAGGTGGTCATGCTACACATATTGACATGACAGATGTTCTTTTTTTCCCCTAATGAGACAGTTGCATGAAAGTTCATATTGACATATTGCCTACCCTTATGTGCAGCATGATCACTGGAATCATATTAGACTGTAGCTGTCAGAACCAATCTGGATATGAAATCATGCTGCAGGGCAAAGAGCCAAAGAGTAAAGCCTCATGGGGCTTCAGTTTTTTTATTGGCTGTGTGACCTCCAATTCTTTACCTAGTGGGTGGCTTGTGGTTGTTTGCATGTTGGTTTGTACCAATCAATGTTCTGTTGGCTCCTGATATTTACTTTATTTTAAATCGTGTGATAGTATGTTGGAGGAAATGGCTGGTTAACTGACTATATACATTGTTCTCTATATACTTTCCGCATGACTTTGAGAACAAACTAGATTCCATGTGGCTGACCCATTGTTTTCATTTAAAGGTTGGTTCCATAGAAGGAAGAGTTGGTGTTCATCATATTGATGATGGACAGCAAAGTAAAAACTTCACGTTCAAATGTCACAGGGAAGGAAATGATATATTCTCTGTCAATTCACTCAACTTCCATCCTGTATGATTTCTCTCTTTACTCAATTGTTAATTATGTATGGAGCTTATGGTTCTTTTTGTATTGCTTAACATATGTTGCTATGAAGCATACACATTCAAAAGAGACATCCTGGATTTTAGTACCTTGTCTCCATTCTCAATTAATTTGTTCAATACCATAAGGTATAAGCACAACTTCCTTTCTTCCACAAAACATATTGAGCTAAAAATCACGGTTATACACTATTATACTGCAATTTAACTATCTACAACTGTACACTGCAATCATGGGCATATGTGTGAGTGATGCAATAGTAGTTGGTAATCATTTCCATACAGATTAACACAGACTACCGAAACAATTTCGACTGCCTATCTGTTGAGCATATTTGTCATATACTAGTTTAATGTACATCCAAGAACAGCGTTCATTATCTGGAGATATTCTTTTTTGTTGACCTGATCATCGGATAAGTATGACTGATTAATAATACTATATACCTGTTGAGTTGGTTGTGCTTGTAGGCTGTGTTTCATCGAAACAGGCAATGCCCAATTATGAGAATTCCCCAAGTTTGGGAATAGCAGTTGGTTCTAAGCTAGGGCATCTTAGTTGATGTTGTACTTAGGATTCATGTTTTCTATAACTTGCTGCAGGTCCATCACACATTCGCAACTGCTGGGTCTGATGGTGCTTTCAACTTTTGGGATAAGGACAGCAAGCAAAGGCTAAAGGTATCACAATCTCCATGGCTCTTTTTGTTGATTTTCTCCTTTTTTTTTGATAGCAGTTGATTTATGTTGCCTTGATTATTCTTGATTTCATGATGGTTTAGCACTTGCTTGTGTGGAGTATGTGTACTATAGTAACTGGGGTAGGGCTGCCCCTGCGATCACTACAGGTCACAATACCCTTGACCTAGCCACCTAGGTTATGTGATCTTGGTTTATAACTGGGATGCTACCACCCTCCTGATGGCTCATGAAATCAATGGGCTAAGGGATGACAGAAAAGGACTAAAGGAGTAGGGTATGAGGGATAACATGGGGGAGAGGGAACTAACCTAAACCTCTTCTGTTTCCTTGTCGCCATTGATGCTGTTTTCCTTGCCTGTGAAATCCACAATGGTCATGGCCTGTTGGGGCCTGGGGGAGATGGATGCAGAGAGGGTGGTAATGGAGAGAGAGTGAAGACTCTAGGGTCAAGGTAGGGCCGTAGGGGTAATATTGTGGTCATGAGTCATGACTTGACTCATGTGTGAGTTGTCCTGTCAATGCATCGGGAGAGAGGAGAGGGGAGGGGAAAGGAACAGATTGGTGCAGTACCGCAGAGTGGGCCAGGCTTAATTCTTCACGGGGAAACCTTTTTCCTTTCGTTTTTCTCATTTCTTCCAGCATACTTCTATTATATGAACATGTTTATTGAACTTCAAGAATATGTATATGTAGTTGATCCATTGACCCGGATTCTGCAACCCAAATTTGTTAAAAAGCCCAGTCCACTGTCCTAAATTAGCACCTCACAGAACTATACCTTCTTCGACCCCACATTTTAAGCCTTCAACCACCTGTGTCTGTGTCCCAGCTTCTCAGGGCCGTGTCAGTTATTTGTTGATCCAGTCAACCAGAGGTTCTTGTGACTTTGATTTGAACTTAATGTCCTACCATATTTGTTGTTTGTTAAGCTGGAAACCATGGTCAGCTCATGAGCATAATGGTGCAATTTTGAGCAAGAAAATATTTATTGGCAGCACTGTAGGTCACCACTACCCATTTGTCCAATTCTGTTTTGGCTTTCAGTTTTTTTTGTTCTTACCATTTTCACTTAACGAAAATATGGAATGAACCTGTTGTCAAGTGGTCCGACTATATTTTAAGTGCATTGTAATTGGTTGTTTTTATGCTCAGTTTCCCATACATTTCCTTCACCTAACTTTGAGGACATTCATTCATTTTTATACTATTTCTTTACAGGCTTTTAGTAGATGCCCCCTTCCCATTCCTTGCAGCACCTTCAACAGTGATGGTTCCATATTTGCTTATGCGGTGAGTCAACTAGGCAACTGATAGTTGGATGTCTTGTATCTGTAAAGAACTAAGTTTTTTTTTTCACATTTGACACCATGTTTTAGATCATTTTCGAGCTTTTAAAATATTTGATTCACGGATTTAAACGGCTTAATAGACATATTAAATATGCACAAACCAATTCATTCTGTTTCAGTCCTAAGTTAACCTTGGGGGTTTGACTGAATAATGGCCCCAGTTTATCTGCTATTTTAAAATGTGATTTCTGGTTATAGTTTCAGTTTGTGTTGCAAGTGGAGTGTAGCATAGTCAAACAGGGAATCAGTAAGTAGGAAAAGTTAACAAATTTTGTGTTCTAGGTAGTGAAGTACAGGTCATGTAGCAGTTGATTTGGCAAGAGACCCAGCTGTCTGTACTTCCTACATGACCATATTTAACGCCATTTACCATTATGATTCCAAAAGATGCCAGAGACCATTAAAATGCATATATTTAGTGCCTGTAGCTGACTAGTTGTAGCTTACAATCTAGTATGATGGTGAAAATGTCCTGGTTTGGATCAAGTTTTCTCATAAATGTGTGGATGTTGCTTACTTGCATTTTTGCTAGGAATACTATTTTAGTATCTTGTACTCCCTCTGTTTTTTCTTGTTTGATGCTTTTTAGTTCAAAAATGAACTAGCTGGCGAAAACATTCGAGAATGGAGGTAGTATGAAGTTATACAATTTAGTCAAGAATTCAAATTGAGGGCCTGATTTGTTGGAGGCCAAAGTTTGCCAGGCCAAAATTTGGCCATATTTGACCATTATTGAATTTTGAGAAATATTTGGCCAAATAACAAATTTCTTGTTTGTAGGTATTATTTGGCGCCCAAATAAGGCTTACGAACAAGAAATTTTTTTATTTGGCCAAATATTTCTCTAGATTCAAATATGGTTAAATATGGCCAAATTTTGGCTTGGCCAATTTTGGCCTCAAACCAATCAGGCCCTGACTCCTTTTGAATTTTGACATTGCCTGGTTTGGGTCCTTATTTTTGGACAATCTACTTGAGTCCATGGATGAAGTAATGTTTGCCCTTCACCATGTTTTTGCATGTGGGACTACTGATGCCATTACAATCTAGATAAATGCTCCAAAATGAAATGGAGGGAGATGTTATCCACAGCCAAACTAGGACATTATCATACATCTGCCTCTCTTTTCTATTTGCTAGTTCTGTAACAAGTCCTTCGCTGACTACACAACCATCACTATTGGAAAATAGGTATGCTATGACTGGAGCCGTGGAGCTGAAAACCACAACCCCGCAGCTGCAAAGACATCCATCTACCTCCACAGTCCACAGGTGAGCCCTGTTTGCAGAATTAGTGGTATTTTGAGATCCCTGCAATCTTTATTGTATTATTTCTGGAACTGAACCTGCCTCTTAATAGGAATCTGAGGTCAAAGGAAAGCCACGCATTGCAACAGGCAGGAAGTGATTACATTCTGGCAGATGTTGGTAAATGGGTGCACAGGAAATCATGTAGTCTGCAGGATCTGTTTGTCTTATGGCCAGTGACCAGTTTTGTTATACCCTCCCTTGTCTTGGAAGTCGAGTAGATGTAAATTTCTGGGTACTTAGGCAATGCTGATAGGTTTTATGTTGCAAGTATTAACATGTAGGAGTTCCTGGAGTCTAGCCCCCTTACCTCGATTATGTGTCGAGGTTCTGTGATCATTTCGTTTCTTCAGACACTGATGGTCAGATCAGCGTATACCTAGGGACTGTCGTGATGTAAATTTTCGTGCATATGGGTCGATATAACAGAGGGAGCAATATATGTTTGCTGCTTCTGGCCCTCTTAAGGAATGCTTATCAAAGTTCTACGACTGTTGCTAGAGTTGCATATCTTAGGAATCTGGTGGATTTTTTTACCTCTTGGCATGTGCGAAAAGTTTAGTAGTACACGGTGGTTTTGTAAAGCTGTATTATGATAATACTGATCGTGTTTTGACGACTCGCCTCCACTCTACTGAGGTTAGGCTCAAACATTTTTTTTAAAAGGTAAAATCCATTATTTGGATTTTTAAACCTCTAGAATTTGGTCTATAGATAAATCTCGTTTTGAATGAGATGATACAGCGGGTTAAATATGTTGTACGTACGGGCAAAAAAGTGAACAGGCTTTTGGGCCTTGTTAGGTCTAACCGACCCTAGGCGCTTGAAATTGAGCTGACAAGAAGCAAGCGTTCCTTTTTGTCAATGGGTCACAAACCCACAATCACAATTCCCTTCGCTTCTATCCAATACCGTGCGCGATGTCCTTTGCAATGACCCATTTCCACGTTGCCCTTTCATGTTGCGGATTAAATGGATTAGATGTTCTGCCACGGTGCCCTTTGCTTATGCGCTTAAAGAGGGTATTTTAGCTACGGATCCAAGTTGGCCTCTTCTGAAACTTGACATTGGGAGTGTTCGCATCCGCGGTAACGTTGCCGCAACGCAAATGTAAAAAGACCCAAAGCTTCTCGACCGTACAGGTGTTCCATCACGGCACCGAGGCAATCATGCCGCTGTTGCGTTGCGCTTCCGCAGAAATCCCCCTGCGACGAACACTCCCATTACCTAGTTGGTGTCCTTGTTATGTCCGCAGACATGTATCATGTTTATTCTAATTGTGTCCACCACTCGAACTGTCCATGCAATCAAGATAAATGTTCCAACATCAAATAGAGGAAAAATGTTCTTTTCTATTTGTTAGTGCTGTAACAAGTCTTTTGATGACAACTCATCCAAGCATTTGCCAAACCACTTAGATCTGTTTTGAAACATAGTATTTTTGAAGTATTACAATACCACATGTTGTGGGAATACTACAGTATTATGAGAAAAAGATGTTTGGTTGCTGTATATAAAACTCTGTTTCTAATACTATGATTTACCTTTCTGTGCTTCAGTTTTCGGCTGTTAACAGCGCGTCGGCGTCTTCCGTCTCCTCAGCGCATCCTCCTACCTGCGTCGCCTCCTCCCCGGCACATCCTCCTCCTCTGCGCGACCCGTCTCCTTCCCCGCCTTGCCCCGCCGCAGCAGAGGCCGGCGTGGGGGAGAGGGGCCGCACGCCAGCCCCCCGCTCGATCCGCGCTAGCCTCCTCCACGGAGAAAGGGAGAGGGCGACCGAGAGAGGAGACTGGTCTTCCTCATCTGCGCCCCACCACTTCTTCCTCCGCGCGCCAACGCTCCGGCCTCCACGGCGCCCCGCCACCCCGAGCCGCCGCTTCGGCCTCCATGGCGCGCGGCCACCCCGCCACCTTGAGCCGCCGCTCAGGCCTCCATGGCGCCTTGCCGCCCCGCCACCGCGAACCGTAGCTCCGGCCTCCGCCGTGCGCTGCGGACCCCGCCACCCCGACCTGGACCTCTCCGCGCCGACCCTCCGCGCCACCACCGCTGCCGCTGCGGTGGGGGAGGGTGCTCCCGGGGCCCCTCGTCGGCGCATGGGGAGGGCGGGCGTGCGGCACGCTCACTGCGCGGAGAGAGGGCACCGGGGGAGAGAGATGGCAACGAGGGAGAGGAAAAGGGGGAGGGGTGATGTACAATTACAAACCACAGTATTATAAAATTACAGTATTTGAAAATTTTGCTACGAAACACGGTCTTATCTATGTTTGCATGTTTTATATCGTCAGAGGAATAAGTAATCGCTATTAGAAAATAGCCAAATAGGTGTGCGGTGACTGGAGGCGTGGATCTGAAGACCACAATCCCGCAGCTGCGAAGACATTCATCTTTCTCCACATATCACAGTTCCTCAGGTGAGGCTCCGTTCTTTTCGGTTGTAGCAGAATAGATTTTTTTTTTTTTTGCCAAATACTCCCAATCCCCATTATGCTGCTTTTCTTTATCTTGGTCCGACCATATTCTTCTCGTTGTCAATTCTTCCTCTGAATCAGTATGCTCCTTTTCCCCCACATCCATGTGCTTCTCTTCCTTTTCATCAATCTTGTCTTGCTTGAAATACCATAAAAGGGATGAAAATTAGGAGCTAGGTTGATGGAGAAAACAGTGTGTTAAGGAAACGTATGATTTTTATGGCCGAGAATGGACAAACTACCAGCTAGCACCCTCAAGTGTGACCTTCTTTGTTAGCTCTCTTGCCCAGCCTGCTCCTCTTCGATTTGCCAAAATTTGAGCCACTCGGTCAGGAAACCCCCGTGCGCTTTATTGAACTCCGTAAAACGCTATTAAAGAAGTGAAAATAAAACATGGACATCAATGGTCATTATAAGAAAATGTTTCATTGAACAGGCAAGTACTTGCTAAATGCAAGGAAGAACTACAGAGTGGTACAAACTAAAAATTAGGAATGTGAGGCATGGAATGGAACCATGTATGCCTCCTATTCTGAGTCAGGACTTACATATTTGAAATGGTCACATTGATCTCTCTTCGCATTTTCAAATCTGATAGTGGGCTGGTTGGGAAGTGCTTCAACGGCGGCACTAATGTCACGTAAAACGCATCTGATGGTGTCATCATATGCATTAACCATTGCGCCGCATCTATTGTCATCCCATCTGTAGCCTCTAATTTGGAACTCAATCTTGCAGAGAGCAGAAAGGTGCTGGATGCCCAAATCATAAGAACCATTCCTGCACTCCATCTTATGCACGCATAACACAAGATTGAGGTGCTCAACCTTCGGCAGCGACCCCACTTCAAATTCCAGCTCCGTCCCGCAACAACCGATACCTAGGTAAAAACATTTCAGGCTTCTGAATCCTTTCCTTCCATGGATCACAATCCTTCCATTGCTGCCACCAGCTGTGGTTAGTTTGACGAAGACCAAACTCGGCACTGCTCCAAGAATTTCAACATCTTTTGGAGTCAAACAGAAGATCCACAGTTTTAGCGCCCCGAGATTTCCCAGTGAGACAATCCAATTTGGCACTTTATATATAGGAAATCCTTTGATCCAGAGTTTACGGAGGCTGCAAGGAGCAGCTGGGTTCCATGAGTCCAGAGACAGTGGATACATCCTCGAGGCGTCTGTGATTAATAGATTCTGAAGGTTGCGTAAAGTTAATAAAGTTCCAACATAAGTCTGAATGATCTTAGCTTGGCTTATTCCTTCTGAGCCATCTGGTAAATCAGAATTCCATTTAATTTCTAGTGTTCTCAGGTTGGTTAGTTTATTAAATTCTTTCAGGGACTTCCATTGTTTGAAGGATTGGACTCCATACTGCCTCAGCTCTTCTAAACTAAGCATCTGTCCAATCATTCCATCGGGAAATCTAACCTCCCTATTAACATATAAATGGGTCAGTCGCTGAAGTTGTGTGATAGCTGGTGGCAGTTCTTCAATACTGGTGCCTCGTACATCCAGTGTCTGTAGATATTGCAATTCTCCAATTTTCTCTGGGAGCTTATGTACTGAACGTGAGCAGATACGCAAGTACAAAAGACGAAACAATTTTTCTATACTTGCAAGATTATGGTCTTTCATCATGCCCCGATACTCTTCTAGGTCCAACACACGAAGCGTACTGGAGAATAACAAAAAGGTATTCACTGGCAGTCCAAATATTGAAACTGACCGTACTCGAGACAGACTCAAGCTCGCCCACAGGGTAGCATTTTCTTCATTTTGGTTGTGAACACACAGCCTACGAACCTTGTAATCTGAAGAGTATCCATGTTTCACAACATCTGATGAGGTTACAAAATTCTCTTCAGCAGACTTGCATTTGATGTAGTCAAGAATGATGTCATGAACTCGGCATGCCTTTGCCTGACCATACTTCACATCAACAGGCTGGATCATACTTCTATTAATGAGATCATTAAAATAACCCTCACCGGTTTCATATTTAGTCTGCCCTTCTTCCTCATTAATGAACCCTTCCGCAATCCATTTATTGATCAAATGTTGTTTCTTGATCTCATAATCTTCTGGGAACACACTGAAGTACAATAGACAACTTCTTAGATAGCGAGGACAGTCAAAGTAACTGAGAGATAGTATTGTTGTAATAGTCCCAGCACCAGGATTCCTTGCAAGTGCAGAACCGATATCACTTAATACTCTGTCCCATTCACCTTTTGCATGTTGATCAGCTAATATGCTAGATATAGTAATAATCGCCAATGGTAAGCCATGACACTTTTTTAATAACTCATTTGGAACACTTCCCAAATGAGTGCAGCTTAAATTTTCAGAACCAAAGGCTCGTTTTAAAAGCAACTTTTTGGAATCACTGAAACTGAGAGGCTTCATTTGGTAAACATTACAGCCTTGGGGAGAAAAGGATAATGCAATTGTGGTATTACGTGTTGTAGTGATAATTCTGCTCCCAGAATCATTGTTTAATAATGCAGGCTTAATAAATTTCCATGCTTCTAAGTCCCATACATCATCAAGGACAACGAAGTACCTACAACATGGTTTTAACAGAGTTACAGTAAGTTCTGAAATTCAGAACTGTTAGAACTTTATGTGTCGGCAGCATCAACTTTGGCTATCTAAGGAAACGCTAAGAATTCTTGGACCGTCCGTGTGAAATATAGCAACTCAAAAATTGAAAATAACACTCTTCCACTAATAGTTAATGTGTGATACTGTAATACATGCAATTAAAATTCAATTTTTTCAACCAAGTTTTTACGAATCCTTAGGCCATCCATGTGAAATAGATTTGAACTGAAAATAGTAATACTTACCTGTATATACTAGTCTGGTTGACAGACCAAACTACTAGAATTATTTAATTGCCCATTCTTTAAGGCCTCCTTTGTAGTTCAAGCTGCTAGAACTAGTTCAAAATGTTTTTTAGATAAGGAGAAGTAGTTCAAACTGTTAACCTAATTAAATCCCAACTATGAAAATGCCACTTCAGAAGTTCAAACTGTGAAACTTCTGTCAACTTTGGTAGTAAGCAACAAAATCAGTTTGCAGTAAACAACCAAAAGCACCTACTGACCTTAAAATTTCTAATTACAGGGGTAGCCTTATCAATGGCAGTTTTGGTAGTACTTTTATGAGTTATGTCTATTCCCCTGCAACTTAACATTGAATATGAGACACACCCCCTCCACCCAAAACAAAAGATGAAGTAGTCACATCATGATTCATGGGGGAGCCCGAAATATGGATTAATTACCTTTTATCCTGGAGGTGTTCCCGGAGTTTATCAATGAGCTGCCGCTCATCATCATCATCTTGTGTGCTTTGAATAAGCCCCACCCCTTTAGCAATGTCTCGCAGAATCTTTCTCACATCAGGACTCTGTGAAACCGATACGAATGCTGCGCAAGCGAACCGGCTCTTCACGGTGTCATAGACCTGCTTTGCAAGAGTGGTCTTGCCAAGACCTCCACAACCAGCTATGGCCACCACTCTAAGCCGTCTTGCGGATGCCATGGACAACAACTCCATGACCTCCTTCTTGGGACCATCAATGCCCACAAGTTTTTCGATGTCCTCGTAGAGCGCTGGCAGCCGAGGATCAACGGCACAACTCCTAGATTTGCTGGATGCTTGCTCAATGAAACCGTACCTCTGGTACCGCTCGCTCGCCTCGATCGCGCGAGCCTTGAGTTCTTGGAGCTCGTTGGCGATCTCATGGCGCGACACGAGCTTCCTGAACCTGTGGAACAGCCCCAGGATCCCCGTGGGGCCGCCACGCTCCCGGTCGGCTCGAGCCATGAAGGAATCGATGCAGTCCTCGATGTCGTAGGCGAGCTCGCGCACCTGATCCCTCCAGTGTTTCATCTGCTCGCTGAGGTGCTCCGCGTCGGCGAGCACCTGGAGCGCGACGCTCATGGCGCCCAGCTCGGATCTCAGGAACTTGATCTGCTTGCTGACGCCCCTCAGCCTGTCGTACTCTTCCTCCAGCAACGTGGAGAGCTTGGGTAGGAGCTGGTCCATCACCCCCATGGACGCGCTCACGGGTGCAGGCGGAGCAGCCATGGTTGCTCCCTTCTTCCTGTCGTGTTGTGAGCTCACGGTCACGGCCGGCGCCTCCAGGCAGCGACGGCGGTGCGATCTAGTGATCGATATGAGAAGAGGCAAGAATCCCAGATGCAGAACTGCGTGGATGATCTGGGTACCAGAGGAGAAGAGGAGGGGCGGGTGAAGATATCTCATATCTGACAGTGACGTGTGAGACCTGAGGGAGGAATTTTACAGGAAAGGAATGCATTGACCTGTGTGTAGAGCGTCAAGCAAGCTCTAGTATGTTTCTTTAAATATGCTCTGTTCGAATGCAACTAGCACGAATGTGTGTACCATTCATGTTATTAGATTGTCATGTTTGTTGTGTAGAGTTTTCAAAATACGTTTAGACATCGAGTAGAATGTTTCAGGAAATCTAAAGAAGTCTAAATGATGTTTTCATTTTTCTAGAAATAAACATAATATTTTAAAACTTCCTGATGTACTTTTATAGGCTTCAAATATCTTATTTAGGTTACTCATATTCTAATACTCCTGGTCTAACTTATAGGTCGTTTGATTTTTTTGACATCTCGTCTTATTCAAAGAAATCACTAAAATATGGAAAAATTATGTCATAGTTTATGTATATTATATGCTAAATAAACACAATAAAAATAACTAATAATTATGAAATGTTTTGAATAAGACGGGTAAGTCAAACTCGATGTCAAAAAAAAATCAAACGATCTACACGGAGGGAGTATATCTCTATGATTTTCTCAAAAAATATTTCTAGTCTTAGAGACATTTTCATGGTTATAGTGTTTACGGAATTTGGTTTTAAAATAAAAAAAAGCTTGAAACCACTCTAAAACAACTTTGAACTGCTGCAGCGGTAGTTTTTCCGGTTTTAACAGCTGAGGTTGTAAGATTTTTTTTTTTGTAATAAAAGACTTTATTACTTTCAACAACGATACATTGAGTTGATACGAAGTCCTAAAAATTCTCCCGTGTCTCTACATAGCGAGACATAAACAGCCTGAGAAGCATGAGAACACGCACATTCTAGCGATAATCAATCTATAGGCTACAGTGTCACCTATGTGCACAGGAAAAAAAGACCTTGACCTGTTGACCACCTTCACCAAAATTTGTGTAGCCTCTGTAATTGTAGTTCCCAGCTCTGGCTTATGTAGCACAAGCCGCGTCCGCGTGTCCGCAGCCAAGTGATGGTAATAGCAAAAATAGCCTGTAAAGCAGGCGAGTTGAATTTATTTTGAAAGAAACCGTTAGTTCCTACTCAACCAGAGAGCAGCATGTGGTTGTCGCTGAAAACATGCTGGCTAAATAAACAGGGCAATGGCTCCTGGTAAACCGATCATCCAAGCCATTCATCAGTGGCACACCATCTTGCATATATCACGATACGTAGCAGTTGTTGTCACTGCAATTGCCATCTTCTCGGTGCCCACAGACAGTGACGAGGATGGCAGAATGAGAGATCAGTTGACGCGGAACAATGAGACAAGTCGCCAATTGCTTCCTCCGTGTGTTCCTCTCGACTCCACGCCTTCGAAGCCTCATGGTCTGCCCTTCCGTGCTCTACTGCTCTATCTTTCTGCTCTGCTTGGATAACTCCAAACGCCACAGAAATGTGTCAGGAAAAAAAAAACAGAGTGTGCAATTAAGAAGACAAGAATTTAATGCAACTCGGAAAAACAATTAAATCCACTCCTTAAATTCAGACTCGGAATTTTTTTCTTAAAATAAAATGAAAATACATGCAAAATGGCAACTGCTACTATAACCACTGCAGCTTAATTAGCTAGCACTCCAACTTCGAATGTAATAATAATGGCCTGGTGGATTGCTCCATGCCCACCACCTTCTCTTCTGGCCTTCTGGGCTTGGCATTACTGACACTGTCGACAGCCGAATGTCATTAAAGTAGCCAACCCATCAGTCTTATCCACCATTCTAATCGCTGCTCCCGGTGTACTCTTGCTGCGCCTCATCTTTTTCACCGGTCTTTTCCTCATCCGTCTGCTCATCTTCTTCCCCAGTGTTTGTTTCGTCCTGTTTGGGAAAATGAATACAAAAAGTTTGATGGAGAAAATGTTGTGACATGGAAATGTAAAAATTGACTGGGACCTTAGCGTGTGGCCTTTAGTACCTCTTGTTCAGTCTCCCCATCGGCAGCTTGCTCTGCCTGCTCCTCTCTAATTTGCCAAATCTTGAACCACTCGGTGAATAGCCCCCCATCCTCTTGATTCCGGTCCCTCAAATACTAGAAGATAATTGTAAAAAAAAAAGATACAGGAGTGTGAGAAGCCGTAACAAATGGTTTAACTGAATGGCCTGAGTATATGCCAGATGGAAGAAAGAGAGTATGTGCTGGCAGCAACCGAGAGGTTTTTCTAATAAAAAACAGAGGGGTTGATTGAGTCATCAATGCCTGCAGACTGCAGTTCCGTGGGGGAACTTACCTTTTCAAAATTGCTACAGTGATCGTACCCTCTTTCGAATCTGACAGTGGGACGCTTGGGAAGTGTCTCGGCGGCAGCATTAATGGCTCTTGAAACAAATCTGACGGGGCCATCATGATCATCCTCTGCCGGATCGTAGTTTGAGTCACCCCAATAGCTGTCATAAATTGTAACCTCAACCTTGGTGAGAGCAGACAGGTGTTGGATGCCCAAACTAGAAGCGCCACCATTCAGGCACTCCGTCTCATGCGCACTGAACTTAAGCTTCACGTGCTCAAGCTTTGGCATCGACCCGAATTCAAAATCCACCGAGGTCCCACAAAAACCGATATCAAGGCAAAAATATTTCAGACTTCTAAAAGTGTTGTGGCCATGGATGACGATCTTACCGTTGGTGCCCCCGACAGTGAGTAGTTTAAGAAAAACCAAACTGGGTATTTCTCCAAGGATCTCAACATCTTCTGGTCTCACAAGGATGATATCCATTTTTAACACACTGAGATTTCCAAGTAAGCCCATCCAATTTGGCACCTTATAGATGGGTTGATTCACATAGAGATTACGTAAGCTACAAGAAGCAGAAGGGTGGCATGAATCCAGCAATATTGGGTACTTTGCACCCATCCGTTTGATATATAGGTTATAGAGGTTGCATGAAGATAATATATTTCCCACATAACTATAAATGTCCATGGCTTGGGTCCTTCCTTCCAAGCGATCTGGTAAATCACAAAGACTCAATTTAATTTCTAATATCCTCAGCTTGGTTAGTTTACTGAATTCGTGCAGGGACTTCGCCTGTTGGTAGGATGCGACTCCATAAGCTCTCAGCTCTTCCAAGCTAAGCATCTGCCCAATTGTTCCGTCTGGAAATCTAGCATCCTCATCAACATATAAATGGGCTAGTTGCTGAAGTCTTGTGATACGAGATGGCACCTCTCCAATCATAGTGCGTCGGATATCCAGTGTTTGCAGATAATGCAATCCTCCCACTTCATCTGGGAGCTTATTTATTGAATATGATGAAAGACACAGGTACTTAAGATGAAACAACTTTCCAATACTTGCAAGATGATGGTTTCTAGTGCCCTCACAATCTCCAAGGTCCAGTACATGAAGAGCAGGGGAAGGCAACAAAGAGATTTTCATAGTGTGTCCAATTATAGTAATTGACCGGACGTGAGATAAATTCTGGTCTTCCCATATGCTAACATTTTCATTGGTGCGGTTGCCGACACAAAGTCTTCGAAACCTTGTATCCTAAAGAATTCACATGCTCTCCAGCATGAAATGAAGTTACAAAATTCTCTTCAGTAGCCTTGCATTTGATGTAGTCAAGAATGATGTCATGAACTCGACATGCCTTAGCCTGACCATACTTCACATCAATAGGTTGGATCATGCTTCTATTGATGAGATCATTAAAATAGCCCTCACCAATTTCATATTTAGTTCGCCCTTCTTCCTCATGAATGAACCCTTCTGCAATCAACTTATTGATCAAACGTTGTTTCCCAATCACATAATCTTCTGGGAACACACTCAAGTACAACAAACAAGTTCTCAGATTGTGAGGGATATCAAAGTAACTCATAGATAATATAGTTATCATATTTTCGGCACCAGGATTCTCAGCAAGTGTAGAACCAATATCATTTAGTACTCTATCCCATTCACCTTTTGCATGTTGATCAGCTAATATGCTAGATATAGTGATGATTGCCAATGGTAAGCCACCGCATTTTCTTAATATCTCATCTGGAACACTACCCAAATGAGCACAAGGTAAGTTTTCATTGCCAAATGCTCTTTTCAAAAACAACCTTTTGGAGTCCTCGAAACTGAGAGATTGCATTTGGTAAACATTGCCGCCATGTGAAGACACGGATGATGCAACAATAGTGCTACGTGTCGTAATGATTACCCTGCTATCACAATCTTTATTGACTAATGCATTCTTGATGGTCTCCCATGGTTTTGTATCCCATACATCATCAATTACAAAAAGGTACCTGCAAATGATTTTTAGCAACCATGTAGTTAGTGCTGAAAGCCTGCAAGGCAAATATTTGTATGTGTCTACGACATTCTTACATGTGGCTAGCTAAGGAAATGCTGAAAAAGGTTAATGAATGTGACAATAAAAAATTTATTCCAAATTTTGAGATCAGTTTTTTAAAGAGTTTATCCCCTTCTAGTGTTTCAAATTTTGGCAACGACATCATTGGAGTTTGGTTCAATAATTTGGGATATCCGGCGTTACAGCAAGGACAAACCATATCAAGTAATGTCCATCTCATGTTATGGTGCTATGTGGGGTGCAATAATGATTTGGGATTTCTAGCTTCTAGCATTGAGAGGCACCGCATGCTTCTCAAGTGTGCTCTCTGCACATTCTGCAAAAAAAAGTCTGCTTTACACATTAGTGCATCTTTAACTATGTGTGCCACAACCAACAAAAAGTTACATATTTATACTCTATGAAGAATAAAACAAAGTACTTGTAAATTTCGTGTTATTAGGGAAGTAAATAGTTTAGGTTTGTGAAAGCATTATCTTTATTTTTTAAATTTAGTGGCAGGAATTCTGCCTTTCAATTAAGAGGGGAAAGTAAGAGTGCAACGACATAAAGCCATAAGTACAGACTAGGAGACACGACCGAAATCCTGAGAGGAACACCCGGAGAACAAAAACACAAGCACTCACTACACCAGCCTAGACACACCCCGAGAGAGACATATTTTCCTTCACACGCCCCACCACTTGGAGCGGGGGCAAAGAGCAATTCTCGAAGATCCGGCGATTCCATTCTTTTCAGATATTCCACACGGTGTAGATGATGACACCATTGAAGTCTCTCATGCGGCTAGCTGGGAAAAGGGCTCCTGCACTCTCCCACCATTCCCCAGGTTGGTGGCGTGCCTTGGTTCAGCTTGCTGAGGTAGCGACATGTTCTCCTAAGCAAGGACGCGGCTCCAAACCTTCTGCCCATTGGGGCAAGTCAGGCACAAATGGAGTGCCGATTCCATGGGTCCATTGCAAAGGGTGCAAGAAGTCTGGTGTGGCCAGCCACGTATCGCAAGGTTGTCCGCCATGAGTACGAGGATCCAAGCAAGACCTTGCACTTATTTTCACAGCTTTAGCACACCAATTGAGGCCGATCTTGTGACCACTATAGGAACCAAGGAATTGAGCTCTATAAGCAGATTTGGAGGAGTAGATGCCATCTAAAGTCCATTTCCATGCAACGGTGTCCTCCACTTCCGGCTGCAGGTGTACCTGCTGTAGTCTAATCCACAGCGAAACAAATTCCTCAATTTGGATTGTCGTTGTGATTGTTGTTTTTTTATAAATGCAGGTAGTTGTATTTTTCTAAATTTACTGTAGGTATATATAAACCTTAGTGGTTGCTTGATGAACTAACAAAACAAATGAGGGAAAATGTTAGGGAACAGTGTCATTTCCGAAAGTTAACAGACATGCATATAAAATCATAGATGAACGCGGTTACCTTTTATCCAGGAGGTGTCTCCTAAGTTTATCAATGAGTTGCCTCACATCATCATTCAATATATTATCAGTTGTAATACCAACTTCTTTAGCCATGTCTCTTAATATCTTCTTGACATCGGGAGTTCGAGAAACCGAGACAAAAGCTGAGCATGAAAATTGGCTCTTAGCATTTTGGAAGCCATTGCGCTATGTGCTAGCGGAATGCAGGGAGGATGCAAGGCTGTGGGCTTGCCGTTTCAAGCCTGAAGAAAGGGTCCTTGGGGATGCATGGTGTGCCATCTTCTCTGAGACGAGAGATCGCGGTGCCTCTTCATTGCACACTTAGTTGATTCCCAGGAGATGTTTTGCCGTGTTTGCTGCGGCCCGGGGGCTTTGCCCCGTGTACTTAAAACTTTTGTAACCCTTGATACGGGCCGTGATGGGCCAACATTAATATAAATCAGGTGGGGAGCCTCTCCCTCCCGTTGACAGTAAAAAAAAAAAGACTTGGTTTGCAAGAGTAGTCTTACCAAGGCCTCCACAACCAACAATTGAGAGCACTTTGGGTTCGGCTGAAGAAGCCTCCGTTTTCATGGTTAACCACTCCATGATATGCTTCATAGGACCATCAATGCCGTCAAGCTTGTCTATCTCCACATATAGCGCGGGCAGCCGAGGGTCAACTTCACAAGTACTTCTAGAGCTGGAAGAGATCTGCATGAACCGGTACCTCTTGTGCCTCTCGCTTGTCTCTATCACACTTGCTTTCAGTTGTTCGATCTGATTGGCAATCTCATGACGTGGTTTCAGTTTCTTCAACTTGTTGAAGAACCGTTTGAAGAAGCCTGAATGCCCATCACGCTCGTGGTCAACACGAACCATGAAGTCATCGATGCAATCTTCCAAATCGTAGGCCAGCTCACGCAACTTGTCCCTCCATTCCTTCGTTTGAGGGTCGAGCTGCTCTGCATCTGCGAGCATCTCGAGCGTTGGAGCCATAGTGCTGAGCTCATCTCTTAAGAACCTGATCTGCTTGTGAACGCCTTTGAGCTTGATAAACTCTTCCTCCAGCAGCTTGCAGAGCTTGGACAGGAGTGGTTTCATCACCCCCGTGGTAACACCCACAAGAGCTGCTGTAGCCATTTTTGCTCATCCGGTGAGCTATCTGCAAGAATGAGGGCGATGTTGTGGGAGTGGATTGATTTCAGATCCTGTATATGGTATACAAGCAACGCCTGTTACCCAGTTCTAATTAAGGAAGAGTGCCGTGCCAACAGCACAGGGGTTAAATATTTTTGTCCTCTAGATCCACGCAGAATAAATAAGTGTTAAGCTAAATATTTTTGTCCTCAAGATCCACGCAGAATAAAGAAGTGTGTTAAGCTAAGTTTTTGGTAAAAGAGCTAGCGCTGCTGCACATACAATGCCACACCGCAAAGAAAACCTATTACACGATCGAGAGTATGAGACCCAACGGAATCTGTGCTCACATGATCACATCTAACAATACTGATTGTATTCTGAATTGGTAATGTTTTTCTGTGGAAGTAGAGCCGTTTTCTTATCAAGGTGTAGAACATTTCACTTGTGAACTGAATATTTTCTTGGTACACAGACATTATTCTTCTTCTAATCTTAGAACGTTTTCTCATCAATCTAAAACATTCGGGTCCAAAGAATTTCCATGCGCAAAGTGGTAAGAGGTGGGTGGAGTATACCAGTCCACCCGGAAGAGCATCCCATGACCCGCGGGAAGTGACGACTCAGCGTCTTGATTAAAATTCTGTCAATATGTCAGTGAGGTTTACCAAGCCAAGGAAGAGGCATGCGATGCGCACAGTTTGGATTAATACTATAATACTATGTATTTCTTTCTCAAAGAAAAACAGTACTACTAAGCTAAGCTTTCCGTGCAAAGGAGACGGTGCAACAAGGTATATGGCTATGGCACCGAGCACGTCCATTTGGTGAAGTAGTTCAGCAAACCAATCCAAGATGCTGAATTTGCAGTATATTTTTGTTTGAGGGTTTGCGCTATTTATTCAAATTAATCAGTCGAGGTACTAGCAGAAGTATCTTTTGTGCAACGCACAGGGTTTAGTTGAAGAAAAATCGAATAGGGTAGTGCTTTATGGTTTCGACACCATCTACTGGTCTAGTGCATCTTATATAGAGATTTATTAATTTACAAGTTTACCATGGTCTGAAAAAAAAAAAGAGCCATCTATCAGGCGCAAAGCTAACGGTTTAAAAATAGGAGTCGGCTCAGAGGTACAAGACGAGGAAGGACACGCTGCCACTGCCGCTCAATGGATGGTATAGCTAGTTAGGTTGCTTTTAAAAAAAAACATATATGTATTGGTGAACTTTAGTATTCATCTGCTGCATCTCGTGACGAACCAAGTGAACTATATGTAGCAACTTGGTAGAACATAACCAAGTCGAATAGCCTATATGCACCTCACCATGCTAATGCAACCATCTCAGTTCCAGCGCACTTGATGACGGTCCTATCAATTGGCTGTGAAACGTGATCCGACGAGTGCATATTCATCAGGATATCGGTTAGATGCTCTTCCAGGTCTTCCTCCTTGCTGCTCCTGCTCACGGTCGTCCTCCCGCTGCTTGTGGCCATCACTGCTGTACATCCTTGTACACTGTACTAGTTTGCAAGCTCCTTTGCAACCAGAACGTCCATACTGTACTTTCTCAAGGCCATCTCGACCTTGTGTAGAAGAATGGGTCTGTGTCTCGAGCTGCAGTTCCAGTTAAAATTTAAAAATAATGATCGGTAAGGTGGATTTGGATATATGAAGGCAGCACATACAGACATACTTACTGAAGACCGAAGAGTTAGGGAAAAAGAAGGGTGAGATACAGAACTAACCTTGAAGGATACACAAATGCTGAAGTAGCATGTTTAAAAGGGCCACCTGCTGACTCGATTTTATGTTTAGCCTTCAAAAACATTTGCGTCAGGGTAGAATAGGGAACGGGAACTTGGTACGGTGGCAGAACACTTGCACAAAGTGGTCCTCTGAACAACCACTAAAAACAAAATCTCATACAGTACCACCATCGGTATATAATTTGGCCTTATGCTTGCAGCACTAGTGCGCCGGATGCTGCTTTCTAAAGCGTCTGGGAAAACGAGGAGTCTGCAGGAATTCTGTTCCGAGAAGAAATCATATATTATATTATATTATATTATATTGGAAGAGTTTTATCTACGTGCGTATGTAGCTACACTCACTTTTAATAAATCAATAAGGATATGTTCACATACTCCTTTATCAGTTTGATTATGTTTACATATTTATTTTAAGATACTTCAAATGTCATCACGCCGAAAAAAATTATAAAATAGCCTCTGATTTTAATTTATTATGATAATACATTTATATTAGTACATATAATGAGGTATGTGCACATATGTCAGGTATTTATCACATACTTTGTGTACATACCTTTCGTTCGACCAGGCACCCTCAAAATCATGAGATATACGGGTGAGTGTAGCTACATGCGCATGTAAAAAGAAATTTTCCATATTATATTATATTATATTATATTATATTATATTATATTATACTGTACTATACTATACTACTCATGTTTCCTGGATTTCAAGTTTTCCATGTCAGATACAAGCTTAAAATGAGGTATGTATGAGGGACACGATTTATGACTTTGGTAGTATTATAGAAGGATCAGGTGACACCGACATCGCAGCAAAGCATTAACTAAATACTTAAGTAAGAACACAGTTTCTGAATTTCAACAAGCTGCTTTCAAATAGCCTCTTCAATATAAAAGAAGCTTTGTTTTCCATAAATCAAGTGACTTAATATCTTACCACTACTAATTGAAAACTCCTTTTATAGTATCCATGTTAATCCTCACCGAAGTGTTAGAAAAAAGATAAATTCTATAAATTTTCATAAAAAATCAGAAACACCTGGCTGTCCATCAAATAGCTTTAATAATAGTAGTATTAGATCTATTATTCTTTCTAAAATTACCCACAATGGTATTAAACAAGGTTGGATCTCCGAGTCTTCACCAAGCTTAAGAAGATGGAGATATGAATTCTCGGGAAGAAATCTATACAGTAAGGCCGCTTGCTCCCACTGCAAAAGAGGCCGGTGTCACTCACAACTACTTGTGGCTTATTTTGGCACTCAGAAGTCAGAACTGAAATAGAACACCTTGCAGCTAACTACGTTAAGCGAGCATCCTGCTGTAGTTCAGCTCCACGCCAACCACAACCCCACCCCCCCCCCCCCCCCCAAAAAACAACTCTGGTTCAAAGGACTCACCGGCGATGGATGAAGATGACAGGTAGCCAGCCTTGAGCAGAAGTAAAATCTGATTCCTTTTCGACCACCTACTGAGATGAGGTATAAATAAACAAGAATCTAAATGTTTCTTGCTCACTGTACAGAGATGAGCAGCAGGCGAAAGGAGATAATCGTGGGATCGATCATTCCCCTGCCGGTGGACTCCGTTGCCTCGTCGCTCCGGCGCGACGCGACACTCGGATTCACAGCCATGGCTTCCGCTTCTGCTCCCTTGTAACGTATCACTGCCTGCTTCCTTTTCCCCAGGAAAGATTCTGTGTGGAAATGTGAGGAGGAAAAAATTTAGAACAGGTTGCGAGGAAATGAAGAGATGCAAAAAAAAAAAAAAAATTCCGGATTTAGGATCGGGGATTTTGAACCCGACGTGAATCGAACACGCAACCTTCTGATCTGGAGTCAGACGCGCTACCATTGCGCCACGGATCCGGTTTTGCTTACATTTTCACTAGCACCAATTGAGGACACGTATTTCATCTCCAACCTTATTTGGTGCAAGGAAGCAAATGGATAAATGGTTTTTGTATGAGTGTAGCGATAGATCAACAAAGTACAACTAAAAATTTCCAATTCTCATTATTTGACTTGCATGGCATTTTGTTTGCCTCAATCTCTACATGTTGGAATGGTCGTGACCTTCTCTATTGCCACTTTCTCTCCTTGAAGACGGAGTGGCGCCATCACAAAGAACAAAAGTTGGCATGGGGAGATTTTAAGTGATATTCATTTGCAAGAAGTTATAAATTATACTTGACATAATCAAGAAACATGCCATGTTTTTGGTTTTAGGGTTCAATTAGGTTGGGTTGGGGCAAACCCAATCTAACTAGTCTAAGAATTCTCGAAGTAACATGTGGAGTATCAGGTAGTGTACCTTTTGAACATGTACATTAAGATCTCCCTTCAAATCTAGTGGATGGAGACGATCCACAAGGTGTGTGCTTGCAGTAGTGGTGGCTCAAACATGTGGGGCAAGCGCCGATGGCACAGTTGAACACTTGAACTAATACGGCAGAAGGGGACACATAGCGAAGGCACAGGGTGAGACCATGGTAATGGGACGATCAAGCAATGGAATAGGGCGAGGTAGAAAGAGAGGCTGGCACATGGGCCCCATGCTGGCCCATGCATGAGTTAGGTACTTCAGCCTACTATCTATACTTCTGTAATAGTGCAACTAAATAGAAAACATGTAACGAGCCTATTCGCTTGGACAAATACGAAATAGGATCAACTCCCAAAATGTGAGACTATTCCATGTCGTCTCGAAATCAAACACATGCACAGAGTGAGAGCTGAAGAGAAGATTCACATGTTGACCCTAGATGTCGAGTGTACGTGTCATCCGTCAAATGAAGCTTTGTTAAAAGAGACCTAAAAACAATACTACCTCCGTCCACAATGTATGACGCCTTTGGCTTTTTTTTTTCTTCAAAATTTCGATCATTCAAAAATTTACTTAAACATGTAAAACACAACTCATGCTCAAACTACTTCTAATAATAAAACAAATCACAATAAAATAAATGATAATTTGTGATTTTTTTGAATAATATGGATCATCAAACCTTTGAAAAAAAAGTCAACGAGTACCACACTAGCGGTCCCAAGATAGATTAGTAGCGCCGAATAAAAATTACCTTGGGCCCACATCTTGAACTTATGCAAAAGCTGGTTTTTTGTAGCTGCCTAGAGAAATACTCCCTCCATTCCAATTTACAAGTTTGACTTTTTGATACTAAAATTGATTTGCTCTTCTTATCCAAGCAGTTTCATAATTATCACTTATTTCATTGTGATTTAGTTTAGCGTATAATATAATTTAGCAAAAAGTCCATTTTTGGCCATCCAACTGTCACGAAAGTCTGGTTTTGGCCATCGAACCACAAAATCAGATATCTTTGGGCACTCAACTGTTAAAACTGTCTGACTTTGGCCATCGGACGGTTTTGGCTGGAGGTTTCGCTGACGTGGCGTCCACGTGGCAGTGGGACCCACTTGTCAGGTGGCCACCTCAGCTCCCCCTCTGTGTTCTCCCATTCCATCCTCCTCCTGAGCCACATCTCCCCACCGCCACTGCCGCCACCCACCTCACTTCCTCTTCCTCTCCCACCAGCGACCGGCCTCTTGCCTGCGCCGGCGGCCTCGCTCCCCTCTCTCATCCAAAGCCGTGCCCTTCTCCACGCTCCAACGCTGCGCCTTTCTCCCCGCGGGTATCGTTCAGCCTGGACAACGCGGGTGGCGGCAGGGAGCCCGCGGCCGCAGGAGTGAAGGGCGGGCCCAGCACACCTCACTGCAGCGTGCTGGCGGCCTTGCTCCCCGCTCTCCTCCAACGTCGTGACCTTTTCCCCACTCTCCTCTGACGCTAAGCAGAGAGAGGCAGGCTGAGTGACGACTCCGGCTCCAGCTCCAGCGGCTTCGGGCCGCGGCGGAGGAGCCGGCGGAGCGGCCTCGGCTCCGATGCGGCGGCCGACCCTCTACCCCCACACCCGCGTCCTCATCCACAGCGTGCAGCATCTTCGACTACTGCCCCTGCGCCGGCAGCTACTCTGTGGCTAGCTTCGACGGCGGCCTCGTGGGGTCTCGCGGGGCGGCGCGTTGTCGCGACTCGTGCGCAGGGTCGGCGGGGCGTGGCCTGCCCCAGCTGCGTCGCGGCCTTCCACTCCAGCGCGGCCCGCGGCGCATCGGACGCGCGCATGATGTGCGTGCGGCCATGGCCTCCATCACCCGCTTGTACATGCGTCATGCGCAGGCTGAGCGCGGCCAAGTCATCGAACCAGGACCGCCGCTGCCGCTTCGGAAGGAGCCGCCGCCGCTACCGTGTCCCTCAACCTCGCCGCCGCCGGCACGGTGATGCGCCTCTTCGTGCCGTCCGCACCATGCTCGCCGTTCCCACGCGTAGGATGCCTCTAGGCACTGCTCCGCCGAGACGCCCGAGGAGGGAGACGGCACGGCCAGCGGGAAGGGAGATGGCCGAGGGCGTTCGACGGGAGGACGTGCACGGGAACGGCGATGGTGGCCGACAGGGAAGGCTCGGCAGACGGCGGTGGTGGCCGCGCGGCTGGCGACCGCGCAGCCCGCGGCGATGGCCCGACAGGATGGCAACGTCGATGGGGAAGACGTGCGGGCAGCCTGTGGGGAGGGCGCGACCAGTGGCGATGGTAGCCGCGTGGCCCGCGAAGAGGGTGATGGCCGACGGGAGGGACGTACGGGCAGCCTATGGCAATGGCGCATGCGGCCTGTGGAGAGGGCCCGACAGGCGGCGATGGCGACCATGCGGTAGACGGGGAGGGCGCGAGGGCCGGTGGCACTGTGGTGACTCCGAGAGCGGGGAGTAGATGAGGCGGCGGCGGATGCGTAGGCGGAGGCGGATGTCGTTGCCGTGTTGAGATCGTGGGGAAGCAGTGAGAGAGATGAGTTGGAAGCCGCTGACACGTGGGACCCACCGCCACGTGGACGCCACGTCAGGGAAACCGCCGGCCAAAACCAGCCGATGGCTAAAATCGGACGGTTTTGATAATTGAGTGGCCAAACATATCCGGTTTTGCGGTTCGATAGCCAAAACCGGACTTTCATGACAGTTGGATGGTCAAAAATGGACCTTTTCCTATAATTTAACTGTACGAGTTGGTCAACTTTCAGATGAAAAAAGTCAAACGCCATGTAGATTGAGATGAGTGAGTAGTATCGAATTAAAAAAAATCTAAGTGTTTGAGCTTCTAGCTTTTTACGAGTGAGGCCCCACTTGTCATATCTCTACTACACCCAACTCCTCACGGACAGCGGTCAGCAAATGTTGCGGCCTATATATTCATGACAAGTCTGGATATCTTAGCTGAGCCTAACAACTTGCTTAGTTTAGTACTAAAGTGCGCTATGGCAAACATTTGGCAAGTCATTTAATTTACTAAATTTTAACATTTGTTTAATTGGGTAACAAACCAATCAACTGCTATGGATGCCTCGTGCCTGAAGCCTGAGGGCGCCCCCAACGAGGCTATTTCACCAGCTATTTGCTTACGTGAAAAAAAGAAAATAGCGAAAGCCTCCTCATTTGTGATGAGTTAGTAGCCAGTTTATTTGTGGCAATCGAGGTAGTTCATATATCACTTAAACAATTTTCTCCTTTCATTACTCATCGGTGCCTATAATCTTATGCAGAGACTATAAAAAATTTCTGACGAATGAACCCTACTAGATGATATGGAACCAAATAGTTAATAGTTGTCTATTACCTTTGCAAACGCCCTGAGCCCTGACCATCCATTCCTTTCGCGAGTACCGTCTACCGTGGTTGCTTTCGCGCCAAAGCACAAAATACGCCTCCACATGGGAGACAGGCCTCAAACAAGAGGATCCGCCACCTGCCTACGGAGACGTCTTTCGCCGCTCCCTACTCGCCCGCCATCGGGCATCGCCAATTCGCCAGTCACCACTCACCAAGTCACCAGGCCAGCAGCCGCTTAAACCCTCGTTCCCCTTCCTCTTCTCCCCCAAACCCCGCAGCTGACCAGCTCTCCGCCTCCTGTCCCCCTCCGCCACCGCCTCCACCTCCACTCCCCCGTCCTTCCCAATAGGCGGCTTCTCGCATCGCGCCGGCACCCCCTAATGCTCTCCGCCGCCGCCTCCCGCTCCCCCTCCCCCTCCGGCTAGCCGCGCCGCGGACGCGCGTCCCCACGACCAGCTCGCCCGCGCGAAGACGGCGCCCGTCTGGGGCCTCGGTTTCTGCGGGCCCGGCGGCGGCGGCGGCGCTGCGGGGAGGCGGGGAGCCGGGTCCGCGCTGCGGCGGCTGCTCGTGCGGTCGATGGCGCTGGCGCCGGCGCCGGGGCCGCTGCTGCGGCGGCGCCATGGCGCGGCGGCGCCGTGGCTGTCGCCGTCCTCGTCGCCCTTCTTCTTCTCCCGCCGCCGCGCCCGCCCCTCGCCGCCCCCGGCGCTGTCCGTGTGCAGGAGGTAGGCGCCCAAGTCCACGGATTTGTTGTCAACGTTGGATGTTCGCTGTGGCCTCGCGGTCGGAGGTCGTTGAAACGTCCCCTTGGGACTATGTACGGAAGGTGTTACCGAAGTGGTGCTTGAAATGACGCGTGTACTGTTCTAGGAGCGGAGTGGCTAGGCGGATTTGCGTTTTCCATAGTGCTGTTAGTTATTGCTGTGATTTCCACGGTCTTGGAGCTCTGTTCTTTCAGTTCGAACTGATTAGCCCCGTTATTCTAAATACAGTGTTTGTCAACTAACTAGAGGATGTGCCGGTTGATGCTAGCTATGTCAGGCACGGGAACATGGCCTGGCATTATATTGCCCTTTCCAATGGTTGTTCTGACCTGTCCATGTGCCGCCAGATAGTACTGGTATGCTGAAGCTTGTTGTTGTGCCTTACGACTTACGAGCTACTCCCACTCCCTGAACTGTTCTCCTTAAGGCATTTCTTTCGGTTCTTAGGAATTTCACTTTGATTGCTTTGGTGCTTTCTAATTCTGGTAATTGTTCTGGCTGACAGGCAAGGGTATTCTCACAGCTCAGATTTCGGAGTTCATGGAAGCGGCGCTTTCAAGTATGGACTCTATGCCAACTTAAATGTGCAAAACATTGCACACGAATGGCTTGTCGAGAGCAGGAGGCTGTTTTATCTCAGGACCCTCAACCATGTCAAGAATAGCATCTATAAGGGCACCACTCCTCTATGTGCTAGAAACCTACAAAATGAGCTCTCTGATGATCGCAGGGGTTTAAGCTACCCTTCATTGCATAATCTGAGAGAACATTTACCGCCCAAGACAATTGTAAATAGACATGAAAATAACGAACTGAGGCATAGTATGGTAAATCGGCATCTGCAATCAGTGACAGCCCCAATAAGTGTTGTTAACAATAGTGTCAAACATTTGGGCATACCTAGAGGCTCTAAGGTGGAGATTCCTTGGCGTGGTTGTTCGCCAGCAGAGGACCCTCTTCTTGATCAATCTAATACAGAGGTAACTTTGGAGTTTGATGATAAGGTTCATGATGGCGATGACAAAAAGGAGCAGAAACTTGTAGTTAAAAAAGTGGTTTCACCTTTGCCAACTAAATCATCCTTCACCAAGGAATCTGTGAAAGCTCGGAGGGCACTTGCTAGCATCTATGACAAAGTTTTGGTAGTTGACAATATCGAGTCAGCTAGGAGCATTGTTCAACTGCTTACAACAAAGTACAAGAGCTTTATTCATGCATGTGACACTGAGGTAAAAAGGAATCCCTGCTTGATATATTTTCTTTCTACAGAGTGCTCATCTATCCTTATCCACTAGGGCAAGCCATTTGTTTCACAAAGGCAACAAAATGTTTTATTGTTTAGAAGTATTAGGTTTAGATGTTTAGTTGAGTACTACTTGAGTAATGCCTTTTTACTTCGAGGTGTCATGATGTCATCTGTCATGTATTACTTCCAGTGTTTGTTCCATTTCCATTGTTATCAAAAGAAGCTTATTTCTGATAGGTAGAATGTAAATCCTGGAACTCCATTTGCTGACCCCAAGCATTTGGTCTATGTTTCTCATGAATGTACCAAAACCCACCATAGTCTCATGAGTAATGCTGAAGATTGAACTCTGTAATCTGTATTGGCTTCACTTAGTTTGATGAACTAATATGCTCAATTGCTCATTGTCTACTGCTTGTGTAGCTAGCTATGCTCAAAAGTAAACACAGCTGTAGTTATTGGAGTATCATTTTTGTGCAGGTAGCAAATATTGACGTGAAAGAAGAGACACCAGTTGGTCATGGAGAAGTAACATGCTTTAGTATCTATTCGGCAAATTCCAATGCAGACGTGGCTGATTTTGGAAATGGCAAAACTTGCATTTGGGTTGATATCCTGGATGGTGGAAGGGATGTCCTGATGGAGTTTGCTCCTTTCTTTGAAGATCCTTCCATCAAGAAGGTGCACTTCTTTTTTCCTATTTGGAGTAATTTCATGGATAGTTTTCTCCTTTTATTTTTTGGTTGAAATTGTATTCTACACTTTTCTGGTCCACTTACCGTTACTAACTATACTTGTAGCAAACTGGAACTTCACTATTTTATCCTTAACTGTTTCACAAGATTGCGAATGTAACAATGTTGCAGGCTTTGCAACAGAAAACCGTACCTGGTTGCCCACCAAAGGCATCTCATATCAACTACTTTTTGCTTTTTTCTTGAATTTTCTGAACCTAACATCCATTTTTCTCTTCATCATTTAGGTTTGGCATAACTATAGCTTTGATAGCCATGTCATTGAGAACCATGGAATCAAAGTTGCTGGGTTTCATGCTGATACAATGCATCTTGCACGCCTTTGGGATTCATCGAGGAAAACTGATGGTGGATATTCACTTGAAGGACTTACGAATGACCGTAGAATCATGGATGTTGTTCCAGAGGATTTACCCACCTGTAGGAAAGACATCAATGAAAACCATCTTTGGTAGAAAAAAAGTTAGAAAAGATGGATCTGAAGGGAAAGTCATATCCATTGAGCCAGTCGAAAAGTTACAAAGGGAAGACAGACAGATGTGGATTTGTTATTCTTCTCTAGATTCGATGAGCACATTGAGGCTTTATGAGAGCTTAAAAAGCAAGCTTGAAAGAAAGGAATGGATCTTTGATGGATGCCCCAGGGGCACAATGTATGATTTCTATGAAGAGTATTGGCGTCCCTTCGGTGCCCTTCTTGTGAAGATGGAAACAGAGGGGATGCTTGTTGATCGTGGTTACCTTTCAGAGATAGAAAAGGCTGCTATTGCTGAGCGACAAGTAGCTGCAGATAAGTTTCGGAAATGGGCATCTAAATATTGTCCTGACGCCAAGTACATGAATGTGAATAGTGACACGCAAATTCGCCAACTTCTCTTTGGTGGCATTGAAAATAGGTATTGTTCTGCACTGTTTTCTTCATTAAAACTTGAAAGCCTTCTCAGTTTCCATAAACCTTTTTCATATGTTTCCTGAGTGGACTTCATGTTTGGATCTTTTATGAAAGGGCCTTAGACCCCTAGTACATGGTAGATGTTTGGTGTAGAACACATTAATTTGACCACAATTTATATTTATAGTGGGATACATGACCCAAAGCTCTAAACTCGATAGGAACTGACATTTATCCAGTAATCCAGTTATGTGAGCATCCACAACCGTTTCATAAGAAGAGGGTGAAATGGAAACTTAATTTCCTTTTGCTGTTTGCACCTGCTTACCATTATGTGTATGTAATACCCTAGGCTGAAGTAAACTGAATCCTTTTGTATTTCTTTCGCATCTTCTAGTAAACTGATTGCTTATATATCCTTGGAACTGGGTTACTGAAGCTTTCTTTCACATATTTTTTTGCATAATTCCTAGAAGAGTTAATTTTGTTACTGCTGTAACAGACATAAATCTGGTGAAACTTGGCCACACAGTAGAACTTTCAAAGTGTCAAACGAAGAAAGTTTAGATACAGATGGGAAGAAGACATCAAAGTACCGTACAATAAAACTTTGCAGTATCGTTGAAGATCTGAAAATTGATATGTTCACCCCGAGTGGCTGGCCATCGGTCAGCGGGGATGCATTGAGAAGTTTGGCTGGTAAAATACCAACGGGACATATTTACACAATAGATGATAATCCAGGGGATGGCGAAGATACCAGTGGTTCAGAAGATTCTGAGCCAGAAATAGATGAAAAGTCCTCATATGGAACAGCATATGAAGCGTTTGGTGGAGGAAAGAAGGGAAAAGAAGCTTGCCATGCAATTGCAGCTTTATGTGAAATATGTTCTATTGATTCATTGATATCCAATTTCATTCTTCCCTTGCAGGTTAGCCATCTGATCCTATAAGTTATTGTTCGTACCTTGATACAGCATGTCTGGCATTTACTGACAATGCAAATCAGTTTTGGCTGCTGTGCTCCATGCTCAAAGCTCAAATTTTTTTCTGTTGTGTGCTGTGAAACTGAAAGCTACAGCATGCATCACAAAAAGCGCTGATTCACTTAGGGTTACAAGTTTTTTCCCTTACCATTTTGTTCAGAGGAATCTGCACCATCAGTTTGAATGTTAGTTGGTTTGGATCGTTTCATTTGTAAATTTCAGTTGTCAACAGATAATTGTCGCATCCAGTTTTTCTTGTGATTGCATGCCTTTTTACCTCAATCCTACCATGATCATTCATTTCTAGTCATCTAGTGTGTCCCTTGATATCGTTAAGGGCTTCAAGGTTCTTAGCTACTTCAACCTGACATTCTAGTTTAGATTGTGAGTGAGAATATTGCTAGTAATTGTTTCTGCTAGCTTCTGTGAGCATACCAATTATGCTTAGCTAACTGTGTTCATCTACAAAGTGTTTCCTTGCCTTGTGTATCTGAGTGCCTTATTCCATGATAGGGGGATCATATATCATGCGCAGAGGGGCGCATTCACTGTTCTTTAAATATCAATACTGAGACAGGGCGCTTGTCAGCACGAACACCAAATCTACAGGTATGCATATTTTCTGTTTTTATGTGGGAGTTGTAAGGAGCTTTTTAAATCACCATTTCTGGATTGTTATGAAGTGCCTGTAATATCACCGTGCAAGAATAGTAAAAGGACAACGAAACGGTAGTTACATTTTTGTTCCAGAAAATAACCGATGAGATGCCATTGCTTGCTCTCTGGTATTAAAAAGCTACTGTTTCACAGAAATTGTGGTACAAGATGGACCTGTTATGTGTAAAGTCTGCTGATTTGAGCATGAGGCTTCAGCTGTTAAGCATTCACCAGTGGCAAGATAATTGAAATTTTCCATAGAAATCTGATACAAATCATGAACCTACCTACCTCACTTTTGTACATACCTCACTATTCCATAGAGTGAACCTCAGTTTGCATGTTTAAAATCTTCATTATTTAATGAACTGCAGCTACTTTATGCTTCACAACCATGTACATCTGTGCACTGGATAAATATATTTTAGCTCCAGAAATGGCAAAAGGTTTTATTCTAGTTCCAATATAGTTTAGATCTGGTCAATAGTGCTAACTGCTAAAAGTGACACCTTATTCTTTCTGACATTATTATTTATTGAGCTCAATACATGTCCCTTCCAGAATCAACCTGCCCTTGAAAAGGATAGGTACAAGATTCGCCAAGCTTTCGTTGCAGCTCCAGGAAATTCTCTTATTGTTGCTGATTATGGTCAGGTGTGCTAGCTATGCTCAAAAGTCAATATTTTATCCTTGAATTGCTTGCCTGAGCAATTTTACTCTTAGGGCTAGTTTGGGAACCTCATTTTCCCGAGGGATTCTCATTTTCCCAAGGGAAAATAGTTCATTCCTTGGGAAAATGTGGTTGCCAAACTAGCCCTTAGTCTCTTATTAAAGGCATGCTTTAATGTAGCTGGAGCTGAGGATCTTAGCACACCTTACAAATTGTAAAAGCATGCTGGATGCTTTCAAGGCTGGTGGTGACTTCCATTCTAGGACAGCCATGAATATGTACCAGCATATTCGTGATGCTGTTGATGAAAAGAAAGTTCTTCTTGAGTGGCACCCTCAACCTGGTGAAGAGAAACCTCCAGTGCCGCTATTGAAGGTACTTCAACTCTTCAAGTGCTACTAATTTCTTTTGCAGCTTTGGTGTGTGTTTTTGGGAAATTATGCTTGATTTGTTTTAATTGTTTTCTATCTGACTGTATCTGTTTCATACAGTTACGATGCAAATTGTAGTTCATTCAATCAAATTCCTGCTTTTCTGTAATTTTAGGAATTTGTAAACTTTTGCATGCTATTTCACTAGTAGAGCGGTGTCACTCCACAATTTTTGTTGCATAGATCATTCCATTGCACAAGAGTTTCTGAATTCCATTCTGTCAGGATGGATCCACTCATCCTAACAGGCTAAGGCTCTGTTCTTTTGAGCAGGGGCAGAGCAGAAAATGTCTGCTGCATAGTAGTACATATGTTGGGAACCGAGCCATCACTGCCACACGTTTTCAAATGGCGTGCATCTGAAATCTTGAGCACTGTTTTGCTTTTTTCATCTTGTAGGAAGGAAGGATTGCGTATAATGTATGGATGATATTGCATAGAGCCATTGGGATGAATATATAGGAGTACAAGACTTGGGGGGCAAGACGCCCTAGATACATATGATAGTTCTAGATACATAAGACTCTCCTAAGACTCCTAAATATACACGACATCTATTCCTGCCAATTGTACTGTCTAACATCCCCCCACAGTCGTAGCTGGAGCATCGCAGACGATCAGACTGTAGAAGAAGCTGAAGAGCTGACATCCCCCCGCAGTCGTAACTGTGTCACGGTGCAGAGCCAAGACCTGGAGAAGAAACCCAAGAAACCCAAAAGGAACTCATGCTGACACTAGCCCTTTGTGCCGATAATGTCGAGGTAGCCAGGTGCGAGGGCGTGGAGCCGATATCGAGGTGCCGTGCATGGGGTAGCTGTGGTCGTGGTAGCTGTCGAGGTTGCCGAAGGAGAGAACGCCGCACAAGTCGCGGGTGCGGCGCAGCACGCGGCAAGGCCCACATTGCGCCAAAGGGCGCCGAGGTGGATGGTGGAGCAGGAGAAGGGCGCCATAGACGAAGACGGCGACGCAGTCGAGGCAGTCGTAGAGGGAGAAGCCGATGCCGAGGTTCGATGCTGTCGAACCGCTGTGGATGAGGCGTGCTCCAGGTTTGCCGTGCCTGGAAACGCGTCGTAGATGAAGGCACGCGCTGGTGTTGCCTAGTACCGGACGTACTAGGTAGAGAGGCCCCAACTAAGTCTCAAGCGTCTGAAGGGACCAGCAGAGAAGGCCTCAACGACAGTTGCGGTGTGCAGAAGAAACGGCGAGGAAGGTGCCGATGCAGCCCTCGGTTGTCGGAGTGGACGAAGAAGGCGAGGACGAGACGGCGATGCTGGCGACGAGGTTGTGCTGGACGAGAAGGCGAAGAGGTAGTCGTGGCGACTGCATCGAGGTCCTAGGAGTTGTTGCGGCGAGAGAGCCACGACGCAAAGGAAGAAGGTCCTCGAAGACGCCACTTGGAGCGCGACGGCGGTGCTTGAGGGCAGCGAAGAACTCAAACAGTCAGAGAAGACCATGCGCGAGAGACGCCGCACCGATTGAGTCGACAGTGTGTAGATGCAACAGCTGAGGACGACGGACAGGCGGCGACGCTGCTGCCCGAGGAGGCGACGCAACGGCAGCCCTCTTGCTTGGCGAAGCATCGCGCGATAGACGACACACGTCTCGGGAGGGTGGTTCGCCCGCGATCGGTTGATCAGGCCGACGGCGTGCGAGGTGGAGATGACGATGGCGAAAGGTGATGTCGAAGGTGGAGCCTTCGATCGGTGGTGGCGATGACGGACCGACTGTAGGTCAACGTGGCAGACGAAAGGGCGTGGCACAGGCAGACGTTCCGGTTACGCCATAGGCTACGCCATCTATACAGTCGAAGAAGATAAGGAAGCCGATGTTGTCGAAGCCGATGTCGATGACCCGCGAGTCGACGGACGGTGGGCGATGGGGACGCAAACCCGATCGCAGATTGGGGAAAAGAAAAACACACAACAGCAGCAATCTGGGTGCACCTCAGGGTACCCCTAGCCTCAACCTCAACCTTTCATCTTATCTCTTACCTCCTCTGTAAAACAGAGAGGCTAGAGCGTCATCGATAAAGGAGGAGGAACAGGGAGGACGCGGGGCTGCCGGTTGGGGGTCGAGGAGAAGGTGCGGCGGCGCAGCCCGCAGAGGGGCGATGACGGCGCGGCCCGTGGCCCTTGGATCCGCGGTGGCGTGGAGCCCTTGGATCCGCGGTGGCGTGGAGGGACGGAGCGGCCCCGTGCTTGGGGCCGACGCGGCCCCTGGATCCGCGGCGGTGCGGAGGGGCGGAGCAGCCCCGCGCCTGGGGCCGACGCAAAGGACGATGACCGCTGTCGCGTAGGCGGACGACGGGGCAGAGGATGGTGGCTGCCAGCGCGAAGGCGGAGGACGGCGGCCGGCATGGAGGCGGAGGGGCAGGATATGTAGGCGCTGGATCTTGTCGGAGAAAAGTCGCAGCCATCACCATGGCGGCACATGACCCTGCGGACTGACGGGATGTGGCTGGCCTGCAGCCGTCACCATGACGACAAGCGATAGGGCGAACTTCAGCCGATGCAGATCGACGTGTTCCATGCGCCTGGTGAAGAACTGAGGACGGCGACTCCATGGGGTGCTTCCCGATCTGTTGCTGCTGAAGACTCGACGATGCTGGACTCGATGACGACGGTCGGCGGGATCAGATGAATCCACCGCAGGACGACACGAAGACGATGATGAGCGGGGTCGTCAGAGGGACCGGCCGCGCATCCTAGGAGGACGGCGCGAGGGCAGCAGAAGAGGTGGCCTAGGATGTGAAACCCTAGTCTCGTGATACCATGTAGGAAGGAAGGATTGCGTATAATGTATGGATGATATTGCACAGAGCCTCTTGGGGCGAATATATAGGAGTACAAGACTTGGGGGGCAAGGCACCCCGGATACATATGGCAGTCCTAGGTACATAAGACTTTCTTAAGACTCCTAAATATACACTACATCTATTCCTGCCAATTGTACTCTCTAACACATCTGCAGCCTTCCTGCCGAAAAGAACAGACCCTAACAGCATTACTCGAACCAACAAGGCAATAAACAGCATTACTTAACCAAGAAGGCAATAATGCAATAATTGTACGGCATGTGTTTGTTGTTGAATGACATTTATATCACTATTTGAGCCTTGAACCCTCAAATCTTCAATATGAACCTTAAAATAGTAGTAATAAATTGTTGCAAGGCAGGTACTGTTGTACTTCGCATACAAGGATATAGTTTCCACTTTTAAAGCTGCATCCATCTTTTTCATCAATTGCTATGGAGCAAGGATTTATTGTGTGTGCTTTTAGTTCTCTAAAGTATTATACAACTAATTATGTGATTAAGGAAACATATGTGTGTCGTTTCTCATTGAATCACATAATTACATAATAATGTTTGAAATAGAAAATATAATGCTGGTTATGATGGAGTTGAGTCAAGTTTGGTCTTTCCATTTTAGGATGCTTTTGGTGCTGAGAGGAGAAAAGCTAAAATGCTTAATTTCTCCATTGCGTATGGAAAAACAGCTGTTGGATTATCCCGGGATTGGAAGGTATGAACCTTATCGCTACCAAAGTACCAGCCTACTCTGCATTTCAAACTAGGATGGTTGGGTCAACAATGGTGATCAAACTATGCCAGAATTTATTTGATCTGTAACTAGTCATTTCCTTTTGGAAGATGCCTATTTTTGACCATCAATATCATTCAAGTCCAGATTTGAATATTGAACTTCAAAACCAGGTATCATTGTCCATCGAACTATTAAAACTGGACACATTTGGTCCACCAAGCGATTTCGCGGGCGGTTTTCTATTCTATGAAAATAATAAAGAATTGATTTAGTATCTAAAAATTTATAACTAATTCATTTTAAATTAGAAAAGTATGAAACTAGAACCAAACTTTTTCTAAAAATGTAATCTATTCATTGTACTCTGCTTAGAGTTATTTGTATTTCAATTATTATCCTTCCTAGCAAATTACAATAAAACGCTTGGAGGATAATAAATGAGATCCAGATAACTAGCAGATAGATTACATTTTTTGAAAAACTTTGGTGCTCATTTCATATTTTTCCGATTTAAAATTAATTAGTTATGATTTTGAAGTTCAATGGTCAAATCTGGACACGGGTGATAGTTCGATGGTCGAAAATAGACTTATTCCTTTCCTTTTAAACATGACTTTAGTGATTCCTTTTATCACAACTCACCTGGCAAGGCGACAGTAGATGAGCAGTAGGGCAGTTTTCGTAACTTGATCTGAGTTGTGGTGCTGAGGATGCTTTGTTCCTGGTGTCCTTTTTGCCAACTTGAGATACATGGCATACTAGTTTTTTATATAAATTTTTAGCATGTTAGATATTGGTCAGTGTGACAAAGATCTCTTTCCCTTCAAGTATTGTGCTCGATACAGTACAATAAATCTTCTAAGGAAAGTGTCATAACCAGCTTCAGAGTTGTGCCCTCAGGTTTCTGTTAAGGAGGCAAGGGATACATTGAAGCTCTGGTATCGAGATAGAAAAGAGGTGTTAGCTTGGCAAAAGGGGCAGAAGAAGCTTGCACATGAGAAATGCGAGGTTTACACTTTGCTCGGCCGATCACGCCGTTTTCCCAATTTGACTCAGTTCGGTCCTGGTCAACGAGGTCATATTGAGCGTGCTGCTATAAATGCACCAGTGCAGGTACTTATTACTGGTTCTGTCTCAACAGTTATTCTTGATTGCTTCTCAAACTTGACTTCAGTTTGGTGTCTCTCTTATCCTCAGGGAAGTGCAGCAGATGTTGCTATGTGTGCCATGCTTGAGATAGAAAGCAATTCCCAGTCTTAAGGAACTTGGTTGGCGGCTCCTGTTGCAGGTTCGTCTTCTGATTGTATAAAACAATGCATCCTGGCTAACAAATTTACATCTTAAAGGTCAAGCCACTATTCATTCCTTGGTGTAAACGAAACTGAAGTCAGCAAACAACTGTACAACATTCATAAAACATTGTTTGCAACGTTTGCACTTGTCAGGTTCATGATGAAGTGATACTGGAAGGGCCTTCAGAATCTGCTGAGACAGCCAAGGCCGTAGTTGTGGAGTGTATGTCCAAACCTTTCTACGGAACCAACATCCTTAATGTCGACCTGGCTGTTGATGCCAAATGTGCGAAGAGCTGGTATGCTGCCAAATAGGCTATGTGAAGAGCTCTATGCTGCCAAATAGACTCTGCGAAGAGCTGGTATGCACAGGTTTGCCTGCCACAAGGTGATCAACTGGTGCAATCAGGACCCCTCCGTTCAGATAAATTGTGCACTTGAGTGATCCCGGAGAATGCAGCTCCAGGATCATGAGTTTGATGTGGCAGCCACAGCCCCATCACACACCCATTTCTTCGTTGCAGCAGAACAGCTAAAGGTGGAAGACTCGGAGGCAGTCACCTGGAGCCGTGAATGTACACTAGCAGTAGCGTATAGATTTCTTAGAGGCTAAATCCTCTGTAGGATGAGATCAGATTTTGAGATTACTTGATCTCGATGGAAGTAGCAATGCCAAAGCATGCTGTTTTGTTCATAATATGATGTGTTCAGCGTGTTGGCTCATTAGGTTGGTTTCCTGATTTCTTCTATTCCAGTGAGGCCGCACCCCTGTGGCTGGTGATGCCTATATTGCCATGTTGGTCGAGGGATAAGTATAGCACAGATCAGCTTTAAGACCATCTCTAATAGAATGGATAAAGTGACTGTCTATAGTATAAAATGACACAGTCAGCGCTACTGTAGCAGGGAGGAGGGTGGTTGGAATAGTGATAAATGATAGGCAAGGTGTTTTAGACAATGGGATGGAGATGGTCTAAGAATGAGCTATTATTCTCTTTTTATTGAGCTAAATCATTCCGTATTTATGCACACCGGGTTTAGCAGTTGCTGCAGATTCTTATTACTCCCACGAGTCGAAAGTAACATTTTGGATATAGACACTGTCTCTCTAAAGCAGAACTATGGCTTGGTTAAGGTATTTATGAAATAGAGCTAAATTTCAATTTTACGAAGACACCACTGGCGGGTCCTCCTGGAGACGAGCCCCGCCACCCGCTTTGTCCGTCTCCTCCCCACCCAGCGGCACGACCGTCCCCGACCACTATCGTGCGCAGTCTTCGCCATCACCTGACCTCCTCCTCTCCCATGACAAAATTGATTCCTTCCCCCACTTTCGCTGTTCCTCTGTATTGTCTCTCATTCTCTGTGGTTAGCTCGAACGTGATCGGAATCCTAAAAATCTAGATCTGAACAGGCTAAGTGAGCGCTTCGCATTCCGCATGCTTCCAGGACTGGGCTGATCGCCATTACGTCCTTGCAGGTACAGCACCCGCCGCTTGCAAATGGATATGTGCAAGTGCAATGCAGCTCCCTGATCTTTGCCATCCTGTTTCGTCTCTATTCATCGAATGGATTAGCAATACCTTTTGTAGGTTAAGAGAGAATGGTTTCTGGTACGTCCTGTCGGAGTCCGTGTTAGCAGTAAGCTTGACATTGGCCGTAATAGTGCGTTAGGCGCGTGTGTGCGTGGTTAGCTCAGTATGTTTAGCATGTGTGTGTGCTAGGTGAAAGAACGTGCGGCGTGCGCAGCGCAGTCGGTGCGCGACCAGCCGGCGCGAGGTCGAGTCGAGTTTGAGTCCTGAGTCACGCGCGATTGGATGCGAACCGCGCGGTGTTTGATCGTGTCGTAGGCGTGGGCGTGAAGCTAGGAGGAGGAAAATGTGGTGCCGATCGAGCAGAGAAGCGGCAGGACGAACGCACGACGCACAGCGTCGTGGAGGCCGTGGAGCGCAGATCATGGCGGGCATGCAATTGTGGAGGGTGTGGCTCCGGGGTGTGCGTTGGTGTGAGTGCTTAAGTAGCCAAGGGACCTCCTCCATTGTAAAGTGCCAAGTCCAGTTTTTAAATCGAGCCAAGATACAGGCCTTCAGTGGCCGCGTCGTTCGTCTCTGGAAAAGCCTCTCCCGAGCACTTGTTCATCTTCTTCCTCGCGACGGCGAGTGAGCGAGCGAATTGAGTGCGTGAGGGATCGAGTGCGGGAGCTCGAGCATGTCCTAGGGGCCCAACATTTGGTACCAGAGCCGAGGAGGGGCAAGAGGATGTCGACCGAGCCGGAAACGCCGGATAACTCCCGTGGCTGGAGGCGTCCGCCCCTGAGCGCGTCGCCTATCAACAACTCCGTCGAGCTGCCAGCTGCTGACCAAGACGAACTATCACGAGTAGGCGTTGGTCATGCAGGTGTCCTTGGAGGCGATGGAGCTGTGGGACGTGGTGGAGAGCGCGTGCAAGAACCGTGCGCGGGACTAGTGGGCGCTGGCCGCGATCTTGCACGCAGTGCCGGCTGACATGAAGGCCGGACTCAGCAGTGAAGCAAGACGGCGAAGGTGGCCTGGGGCGCAGTTGAAATCGATGCGCATCGGCGACGATCGAGTCAAGGCGGCGAGCAGTGCAGCGGCTGTGGAAGGAGTTCGAGAACATCCGGTTCCACGACGGCGAGTGCATCGACGATTTTGCTGTGCGGATCAACAGCCTCGTCGGAAGCTTGCAAGGAGATGGGCGAGAAGATCGAGGACCACCGTGTCATCAAGAAGGTCCTGCGCGTCGTCCCAAAGAAATTCAAGTAGGTGGCCGTGGCGATCGAAATGTTGACGGACCTCAACATGGCGACAATCGAAGAGCTCGTCGGCCGCTTGCGCGTGGCGGAGGACGCGGACAAGGAGGATGTCCAGGTGGTCACTTGAGGAGGCCAGGGTGACTGTACCTCACAGGAGGAGCAGTGGGAGGTGCACTGGCGGCAAAAGAAGAAGGAGCGGGCACAGCGGCAATGGGCGTCGCGGCGGCAACGATGATAGACGGCGTAGCGGCGGGACCAATGGTGGAGGCTGACCATGATGGGCGCAGCTGAGATCGATGACGACTCGAGTAGCGTCGCCTCGGGCTCCAGTCCGTCGCCGGGGACGTCGCAACCGTGGCCAGGTGCTACGAGTGCGGCGAGATCGGTCACATTGCCAGGTGGTGCCGCGAGAAGAAGAAGAGGGAGGAGACGGCGTTGCTGGCGGACGGCGGCGACGCTCCGGCGCTCCTGTGAAGATCAAGGCTGTGCCATGTCAAGCTTAGGGGGGGTGAATGTTAACAGTAAGCTTGACATTGGCCGTGATAGTGCGTCAGGCGTGTGTGTGCGTGGTTAGCTCGTATGTTTAGCGTGTGTGTGCGCTAGGTGAAAGAACGCGCGGCGTGCGCGGCGCAGTCGGTGCGCAACCGCCGGTGTGAGGTCGAGTCCGAGTCACGCGCGATTGGATGCAACCGCGCGGTGTTTGATCGTGTCGTAGGCGTGGGCGTGAAGCTAGGAGGAGGAAAACGTGGTGCCGATCGAGTGGAGAAGCGGCAGGACGAACGCACGACGCACGGCGTCGTGGAGGCCGTGGAGCGCAGATCATGGCGGGCATGCAATCGTGGAGGGTGTGGCTCCAGGGCGTGCGTTGGCGTGAGTGCTTAAGTAGCCAGGGACGTCCTCCATTGTAAAGCACCCACTCCAGTTTTAAATCGAGTCAAGATACAGGCTTTCGTGGCCGCGGTGTTTGTCGCCGGAAAAGCCTCTCCCGAGCACTGTTCATCTTCTTCCTCGCGACGGAGAGTGAGCGAGCGATTGAGTGCGTGAGGGATCGAGTGCGGGAGCTCAAGCGTGTCCTGGGGGCCCAACAGTCCGATCCTATCTAGTATGTGCAGGCCGCTTTCCGAGGGATCGAAGGAACCTGGCACGTATGGGTGGAGGACTGGAGTCTGACCAGCTTCCTCCTCACCCAATTGCCCCTAGAGATGCTCAGCGTGGAGCCTTGAGCATGTCAGGCCTTGATGAAGCAGCTGGTAACAGTAACACCGTAGCAGTGAGCCATCAGGATAATTCTTGGGATGGTCTTTGCTGCCTCCGGTCAGCACAAAGATGCAAATACCATGCACCAACAAAGTTCAGACCGTGCTGTAGCAGCAGGTGACAGTGACGCCCCAACATCGATCCAGCAGGATAAACCTCACCAAGCTCTTGATCGTGCTTCCAGTTTGACCAAAGATGAAAAATACCAAGCCTCAACAAAATTCAGACTCTGATGTAGCAGCATAAAAAGGCAATAATGGTCCTGTCGGGGGTCAACAACAAGCCGCAATCATGGAAACAAGAGGGAAGATATGTGCTCGGGAGGAAGATGTAAACAAGCGTTGTTGTAAACCTTCATGGCTGCCTTACCTCTCTTCATAGCTCCACACTTATTCTAGCTCCACAGTTATTGTTGAGAGCAACAGAACTGAGCAAGGAAATTTGGAATTTCTGGATTGTCCTGGGAGGCTGTTCACGTGGTTTGGGGGGATCATCTGGCTGTATGGAACCACAGACGCACGGTGTGTGCAACAGTGACAGCAGCAGCAACGGTCCAGATTTGGTATGGCTAATTAGGACACATATCAAATGAGCACCTAGAGCACACTTGGAATGTGCTGGACAATAAAGGGGAATTATGTTGCAAGCAAAAATAGATAGTAATTTGCTGGAAGGAAGTGTTTACATCTACAGTGACTTTATCATTTTGGAACTTAGCATGGACTTTTGTACATAAATTAATATGAATAGTAACAAACAAATTATGGATTGGGGTCTGGAAGGATAAGCTCACCCAAGGTCTTGATCATGCTTGCAGCCAGAAAAAAGATGAAAATACCACACGTCAACAAAGTTCAGACCCTGATGTAGCAGACTATACAAAGACAATTGTCCTATCGGGGGGCATAATCATGGAAACAAGAAGGAAGATATGTTCTCGGGAGGAGGTAGAAGACGTAAACAATGAAGGCATTGTTGTAAACCTTGATGGCCACTTACCTGTCTTGTTAGCTCCACACTTATTGTTGAGAGTGACAGAGCTGAGCAAGCAAATTTGAAATTTCTGGATGATCTGGGTGGCCATTCACAGGGTTTAGGTGGAAAGTCCTCATCTGTCTGGATGGATCCACTGACGCATGGTATGGGCGACGGTAATGCGACTTGATTACGGAGGGTAATAGGTTCCGTCATGTTTGTTTGGTTTCGACACCTTGTAATTGCATCACACTGTTATCTAACTAATACATGCCTTCACAAAAGCGCTAACGCTCCTACCATGGTGCTATTTGGTACCGAGCGATCTTCCTCCTCTTTGTTATACTTCCCCCTAGTGCACGCAGCCCATGGTGATCCTCCTTCGGCACGCAGCAGCAGCCAGTGCCCTGCTCTCTCCCCCTTCCGTGCGCAGCTGCCGAGACCCCGCATAGTCTCTGTCCGTCATTTTTGAGTAAACACCTGCATAGCTATCGCTTATATTCTCAAGGCATTATAACATTGCCAGCACATTCGCATGGTTCCATACACTTTTTAATACTCAGTCACTAACCCAAATATGCTTTATAAAAAGAAACGGAGGGAGTATAGTTTGCTATGAATACCTTAAGTCACCATAATATAAATGCACTTTCTTTAATTCTTTCGATTTTTTGGATTGGCTCAATAGAACACATAATCAGAATGATGTTATATGTTCTTAACAATTGATAGCTGTTATTACTTTTTTTCGTCGAACCACGCAGGAGAACCATGCGTCATTTTGATTAGGAATGGAAAAGGACAAACCCCTGAGAGGTTACCCCTCAAGGATAGAGCACATGATATAACTTATGCATAATTGACAGCTGTTATTACTGCATGCCATTCTCTTGTGACTTCCTGCCACAAAAGCAATACAGACTACTTTCCGAAGAACATTGCTACCTTTATTATGGAGGATCATGCTGCCTTAAATTTAGAATTGCTGACTATTTTTGTTGCTTGATCTCATTTTGTTGTGCAGTTTGACCGTGATCAGAAGAAAGACTAGCAATTCGATCAAGTGATTTTTTGTTAAGATAAAGGGAGTGGCTAACGCACGCACTGGCCGTGCGTTAGGTCCCCTACACGCACACCCTATTTAGGAAAGTATTTAAAAGTATGTTTCTGTTTTTGGTAAAAAAACACTGTGCGCACCTTTAGCTTTTTGCAAATTGATGTGCACTGGACCACGTGGACCTCCCCAAACGCAAAGAAAGCAAACATAAAGAAGCAAAAAGTACATCAACAAAATTCACGAATAGGCAAGTATGCTGGTATCATTAGGCAAAATGTTGTATAATACAAATAGTATTTTTGCCTAATGAACCCTGCAAAATTGCTTAATGGATGATGGTGGCGCAGGCGGTGGCCGGCGCAGGGGCAGGGGAGGAGCGCGTCAACTGGTGGCCAGCAGCTCCAGCATGTGCATGGGCGGCAGCCGCTGGATCCGGCCGCCACGAGCCACGTCCACTCCGGATCCGGCCTCCACAAGGCCCGTGGCCACTACAGGAGGAGAGCCAGGAGGACCGCGAGCGCATACACCTCCTCCTCAGTTGGCGCCGGAGGAGAGCTCGCCCTCCTCATGCGACCTAGCCGCCGTCAGGCGGAGGTGGAGGTCGAGGCTGCACTAGGGAGTCCGATACAGTAGCCATGGAGCTCGGTGGTGGAACGGGTCGAAAGCGTGCGAGAGCTCACCTCGTCATTGGTGGCAAAGGAGAGCTTGCCCTCCTCGCGCGCCCTAGCCGACATGATCTGGGCTAGAGAAGGGCGGATCCAAGCCATGGTTGCCGCGAATCCAATGGAGAGCTCGCCGAAGACCATGGAGGAGGCGTAGAAGGAGTAGGGCTGTGGGGGGTGAAGAAGGAGAACGGAGAGGGAGAAGGGGGCTGCAAGGAGGAGAGGGCAACTCGCCGCCATCACTGGTCAGCGCTGCCACTGGGGACAGCACGACTGCCTCCGAGGCCGGTTCTCGGGTGTGCGTGTGGTCTTCGTCGAGGAGACATGAGAGAGAAAGGAGATTGGGGATGAATGGGTGAGCCACGAACGATAGAGATGGGCCTACAGATTTTGGGCTGGAGGCCATTTAATTTCGGTGCCAGCCAATCCACGTGACGAGTGTGCGTGCAACCGGACAAATACATGCACATACGTAATAAAGTCTTTACCTAATATAAAATGGTTTTATGACATTGTTTGTATGTCTCTCTCAATTACATAAATTTCCATTGTTGCACCAGTTCCACGTTAGTATTTACTCCCCCCGTCTCATAAAATAAGGCCTATAAATTTTTGATATGATCTTTAAAGCGAAGCCTTGGCCATTTCTTTCTTTCAAAAGACCATTAACAAATACAAAATTATCATCATATTAAAGCACTACATATGTTCCATGAAGACTGCCAATCTAGTGTTTTACAACTTTGCTACAAAGAGTGCCAATCTAGCTATTTTAGGCGATTATTTTCTATATTGCACCATTTAATGCGCTAGAGCTAATAGAAAATTTGGGAGGGGGCACATGCGTCAAATAACCAGTAGCACCAATCTGTCCTCAAAAGGCCAGATTGGCACTCTTCATGGGACGGAGGTAGTACTTTCGAATATGAATCCAAGTATATTACATACATATAATTTGAATATATGGATTTGAGTGAATTAGTCAACGATTTGAAAGATTGACTTTGTAAAAAATCTAGAGGCCTTGTTTTATGAATTAGAGGGAGTATCATTTATTCTTAAAATTACTACAGGTGTATTTTCAGGAGCGACTATTAGCTACCATGCCAATGTGGGGCACATGCTTTGAGCTAGTAAGATTCATTTTTAAATTTTGTAATTTTTCAGCTGTGGTGGACATTAGGGGTTCTTTGTATCCTGTGCCTACACAAATGGTGTTGGTGCTGGTAAGGGGTGCTTAAGCCCCATTCCTCTTTTGAGAAAATGTGCATCCACTTTCTGATAATTCCTGCTCGAGAAAGGACACAGAGGATGCTCAATTGCATTTGGTAGCACTTTATGTGAGGAATTCTTGTGCAGTACTTTTTCCCAGAGAATATGGTCCAGTGTGACAAGGAAGAGGCCTTGAAGGCCAGAGAAATTGCTATAAAGAAGATGGAAGCTAATGATTTTGTTGCTGCCCGGAAGATTGTACTTGAAGCTCAAAAGCTTTATCCAGAGCTTGAGTCTTATCCCATATGTTAGCTGTCTGCGATGTTCACTGTGCAGCAGAGGCATCTGTGAAAAGAGAGAAGGACTAATACAAAATCTTTCAAGTGGAGGAAGCTGCAGATGAAAGCACCATAAGAAAGCAATACCTCAAGCATACACATTCAGTTCATCCCGATAGAGACAGACTCCCTGGTGCAGAAGCTGCTTCAAGTTGGATGCTGAAGCTTATTCTGTGCTGCATGAACCACAAAAGAAAGTTATGTATGACACGAAAACTGACTGGAATGTATTTAGTAGCAAATACCCACATTGTCAAAAAGAATATAAGTGCCATGTCCATATCCTGAATAAGATGGTCCCCTGTAAGGGATGCACAAGGAATTTTCTTGCTGATCCAAACATTGTTAGAGTGAACATGGCCAGTATGGAGACATCTAAAGTGCCAAGTGCTGCAGTGGAGACAAGTAAGAGAAATCAAGATGTCGATGGTAACACTATGCTGAACTCGGATATCAAGAAGAGAAAGGAAGAATGTTTCACTATCAGCTCATGTTGACAACAGCTGCAAGCAAATATCAGATGATAATGTCATCAGTGTTGACAGACAACCAGCTCCAACTCGTATACACCAACGTTCACCAAAATAAATTGGTATAAAGAAGATGGAAGCTAATGATTTTGTTGCTGCCCGGAAGATTGTACTTGAAGCTCAAAAGCTTTATCCAGAGCTTGAGTGTATATCCCATATGTTAGCTGTCTACGATGTTCACTGTGTAGCAGAGGCATCTATGAAAGGAGAGATGGACTGGTACAAAATCTTTCAAGTGGCGGAAGGTGCAGATGAAAGCACCATAAGAAAGCAATACCTCAAGCATACACATTCAGTTCATACCGTAGAAATAAATTTCCTAGTGCAGAAGCTGCTTTCAAGTAGGTTGTCGAAGCTTATTCTGTGCTGGATACACCAGAAAAAAGATATATGTATGACCTCAAAACTGACCGGAATGTATTTGGGTTCAAATGCCCAAATTGTCAGAAAGAATACAAGTGCCGTCTCCGTATCCTGAATAAGATGGTCCACTGTAAGCAATGCCGATGCATTTTTCTTGCTGATCCAAACATAAGGAGACATGTAAAGTGCAAGTGCTGCAGTGGAGACAAGTAAGAGAAATCAAGATGCCGATGGCAACACTATGCTGAACTCGGATATCAAGAAGAGGCAAAGGAAGAATGTTTCACTATCAGCTCATGTTGACAACAGCTGCAAGCAAATATCAGATCATCAGTGTTGACAGACAACTAGCTCCAACTCGTATACACCAATGTTCACCAAAATAATTTTGTTCTTTGAATTTGCCGTGTTTCTGCCCCATTAATGGTCTCAAAAGTGAGTAATAAATTTATTAAATTATTGTGAAAAGTCTCATAGGACCATCTTGCTTGAATGTTGAGCATGCAAGATGCAAACACAAAAGTATGTTTAGATATCTTTCCCTTACCTAGAAGTGCTTGAAAACTTCAACTTTCAACTTTCATCAACATGGTGTTACAATTATAATATTCATAGAGGTGGCAAAATCATGTTTTGATAGTCCTGGTTTGGACTGAATCTGAGCAAAATTTGCATACTAGAATCATCTTTGCCTAAACCAACCTTGTCGTAGTTCAACAAACCAAAACCTGACTAGAAAGATTTGATATGAATAATTAGACGCATGCCAAATGAGCCCCTAGACAACACTTGGAAAGTGCTGGACAAAAAAGGGAGACTGTGTTGCAAGCAAAAAGTAGAAGATAGTTATCTGTTTGAAGGTAGCGGATACATTTATAGCAATGACTTTATCCTTTTGCAATTAAGCATATCCTTTTGTACAGAAATCTTTAGGTGGTGCTTGGTATTGGTGATGGTAACACAACTTGATTACAGAGGGTAATAAGTCCCGTCATGAGTTGTTTGGTTTCGGAAACTTGTAATTGCATCACACTGTTATCTAATACATGCCTTCACAAAAGCGATAACGCTCCTACCCTGGTGCTATTTGCTGCCAAGGGATCTTCTCTTCGTTACACTTGCCGCCGGTGCTGGCCAAAATGTCATGTTCACTTCTGTTGCGGTGGGAACAGCACTACCTTGACGGCAACGAGTAGCTTGACACATCGATCTATCCGTCAACTCTCCGGCGGCTTCCCAACGCTTCTCTCGGAGCATGGGCGGAGTAATGCACCCCTATTTTCGGGAATGCCCTGCGGCTGTACAATCCAATTAAGTACGTATTCAAGCATATGTGTATAATAAATATATATTGCCGTTTTTCTAATTGAGGTTGAGCACTTGTGTCACGTCTTTCATAGCAAGCAGGCCGCATGCGCCAACTCGTGACCTCCACATCAAGGCCTCATAGCCATCCAGAATGGTCTGGCAAGCCACGAGCAGCGAAGCGCGGATCCACAGATCGATACTGTGCCCTGCCACCACCGCTAGCGTCCACCTGCCTCTCACTGTCACTCCAACTCCTTCACCAGTTCGCCTCGGTGAGTCCGGCATCCGCCGATTATCGTCCACGTACTGCCACAGGGCACACCACATCCCCACAGCCGTGGCCTGCCCCTCCCTGTGCACACGCAAACACATACAAACTGCCGTCGCCCGCTGCTTGCTACTTCCACGGCGGCAAAGTGTCTACCTCCCTTTCCACCGGCCGTTCGGCGCACCTATCTTCTCCTCCACAAAAGGTACAACATAGCTCAAGATATTCTTTTCTCTCCGACCATTATCTTCTCACCCCAAATCGAAGACTAAATCCTAGATCGGTAGGACTTAGTGCACGAGGCATGGGCAAAAAAACTTAGACCGAAGAAATGTGGCAAAAGCATATAGCCAAGAGATGAGAATCCTCAATTTCCCCCTTCTCAGTTAGTTCAATTTCTACCAAGTAATGAAACACTCCAAAGTTAAAATGAATTGTAGTTTTCTTCATATATTTTGTAAATTCTCTTTGTTTGTTAGAATTACAGAGGATTTTTTGCTTGGCCATTTTTATGTTATTATGGGCTTTTTTATATTGGAATAAGTAATTTTCTATTGGGAATACCCTATTTCAAAATCCTAGCTCCACCACTGTATCGGAGGCGCACTACTTGTTAGCCATAGGATCAAAGGGGCTGCGGCGGCGTTCAGCATGGTGCGGCAGTGCCAGAAGAGCGGGTCAACTTGGAGGGGGAAGATAACTAGACAGAACGAAGATCTGCTCTAGTTTGCTTCCTCTTTGCTACTATTTGTCGGACATCCCAGCGATCACCGGCACCGGAGAAGAAGTTCCTGGAACAAGAACACACGCACACACATGAACTGGAACAATAACACAAGGATTTGTGCTGCGATAAAGCGAACAGTGTTTTCATTCTTCTTCTCTAGTTATAGAAGGAAACACATGCAAAATTGGAAAGGAAACTGAGGCATGTTTGAGCGTCTCTTGCATCATGCGCTTGATGCGTGTCCATCCCCACGCCCCACGTCGCGCGGTCCATCCATGCTCTGGCGTGCGAGTGATTCTCGCCACCATCCTGTGTGTGCACAACGTCCACAAGAATAGGAGCTCATCCGCATGCTAGCAACAAACTAATGCATGTAACAAATGATTAACTAACTATGTGTTCAAGGCTTAACTAACAAATATCCCCCTAAGCCTTGTAGACCCGCTTGATGCCGACGAGGTCGAACCTAGACCGCAGTTTGCACGAACTAATCTCACCCAAGAGCCTTTGTCCGGATATGTCTGCCAACTGAGCCTTAGTGTTGATTGGCTCGACCTTCACCCTGTCTTCCTCGATGCACTCTTGAATGTAGTGATACTTGACAGTCGATATGCTTGCTGCAGTCGTGAAAGACAAGGTTCTTACTCAATTGGATTGCGGACTGGTTGTCAATCTTCAGAGTCATGGCATCGGCCTCCTCTCCGATGAGCTCTGCAAGGAGGCGCCCCAGCCATACTCCCTAGGCAGGAAGCGGTCGCAGCTGTTATGTACTCAGCTTTGTAGCTGGATAGGGCCACAACCTTCTACTTTTGTGACTACTAGGTGATGATGTTGTCACTGAGGAATAACATGACTCCCGTGGTGCTCTTGTGCCCATTGATGTTCGCATCGTGATCGCTATCGTTGTAGCCAAGGAGAGCAGCTTCTCCTTTCTTCCTTAGGTAGTGGCATCCAAAGTTCACCATCCCTGCGACGTATGTCAGTATGTGCTTGACAGCAACCAGGTGCTCAGAGGTGGGTTTCTAGAACTGGGAGACGTATCCCATCGAGTATGCCAAATCTAGTCTTGTGTTCACCAAGTAGCATAGTGCGCCCATAGTCCTCCTATACTCATTAGCATCAACAGCTGGATCAGCGCTGAACTTACTAAGTTTGAGGTGCGACTCCATAGGTGTGATGCTAGAGGTGCAGCTCGCCAGCCTTGCTTCCTCTAGGATCTTTGTTTTGTAGGTGCCTTGACAGATGGCTGATGCCGGTGGTGGTCAGGGTTACCTCCCATAGCCCTATGGATTTCGGTGGAAGCAGTCCCTCATGTTCAAGATCCCCTCAGGTGGAAATCCTCCATGGTGGTGGGTGTCTAGGTGAGTTTGGGGTCCAGTGGCTACCATACCATGGACGAACTCTCCGCACCTTGGTCCGTGGGATGAGCAACTTTTGGGATTTCTTTGGCGCCATCCTCTTGGAAACGGGCTTCATAGCTTTCACCTTCTGGCGCATTCAGTAGCAAGTTTGCTAGAGGAGAGTGAGCGGCAGAAATAGAGAGTGGCGGCTGACAAACCCTAGCAAATTGGGGGAAGAAATGGCGTGCAGAAGGAATACGAAAGGTCGTTTCAACGAATATAACGAGACGTGGGCTGCTCCATCAAGACTTAATGGTGCGAACAGGTTTTTTTGGCAAATAACCAGCTACACTGGCGTCAGTTTGCAACACTGTGTGCCACCCCGCCCAACTCAGCAAGGTTTTTCGCGGACCACTCAGCTTGGAACCACTTGGCCCTAAGAGCTCGGTGGCCATACTCCAGCCCGAAGCACTTGGGGTAAAGACTACTCGACTGTGGGGATTCGGTCAGCGGACCTAAGTGGAGGCACTCGGATAAAAATCAATCGGCTCTCTTAACTGACCAACACCCTCCTACTCGACTCTCCTAACTGAGTATACTTGGAGGTTCAGTTTTTCAGCTGACCAGTTCCTTATATGACAAATAGATGGATTTATTATATCGAGGAATTTCTAGCGACTTCACGCCGTGCTCGGATTTTCAACTGATAACCAAGAGTACTTGGCCCTCCTAACCAAGTCAACTGTTGCACTTGGCTCTCCAAACTGAGTACGCTTGGGGGCTCAGGCTACAAAAAGTCGAGCAATTAAACAAAGTTTTGCACATTGCAGTCACTCATTCTTGAGATCTTGCGATCAATACCATCAACACTTGGCTCTCCTAACCCAGTGACTAACACCACTTGGATCTTCATGCTACATCACAACAAGCACCCGTCTCTTCTAACCAGGTGCACATTATTCATTAATATTGTTTCTCTACATCATCCATATGATGAAACATGGCATAACAGCGTATTACAAGAAGCGTACTCAACAATTAGCAACAGCATGACACGGCAGACACAGAAATATTGCACAACCTTTATTCATGGATTGAAGGAAGCTCGGAATACATAAACACAAATTTGGTCAACAATGAAACAACGAGGATACAAGTACAATGTAGTGATGTCACGAATGGAACTATCTACTAGGGAGGATAGGACTGGAAGCTACAGCACGGGAAGAATGGCAGGATGTCCACCACCCTTCAAATCAACACCAGAGAAGACTGGCACCCTCCGCCCCGTTCGCATTTGAACGACGTGACGGATGTCATCCGGCAGCGTTTAGCGTGCTATGGCTGTGGGGACTGAGGATCTCACCACCCTCGTACACTCGGATGTGAACACCCGTATTCAGCAGCTAGAGGGTCGCATTCCTCTACACCAGTAGCACCTGCATTTTGGCGATATTGACACCAAAAACAGCAAAGTCCGCCTCCAAGATTCATTGAGGCAAATGGGCCGGTAGGGAGACAATATCACCTACTAAAATCATGGAAAACCTTTTCAGGGGCCTCTCACGATCTGATCCAGGGTCAGGAATAACCTGATATGGGAGGAAATTAGGGGAATCTCATGATCTGACTGGTTGCCCAATTCATGGCCAAGAACACCTATGTGAAGAAAAGCTTTGGCTACTATGGAGTTCATGGCTTCAGTCTACTGATCTATGTAGCAAAGAAGAAACAAATGTTGGATAGCTCTAGTTTATTAGTAGAAAGCTTGAGGAGGATGAGCACCCAAGGGCTCTATTTATAGCCACCCTGAGCCGAAGACGATGAGATGGTGAATCTTCAACAGTGCTAGTAAAGTCAGTGTCATCAATGGCAATAAAAGCCATTGCGATCATGCTTGAAAAGGTGGAGCAGTTGGTGCAGCATTGCAGGGCAGGACAATAAAGGAGAGGTATCCAATGCCTTGATGGTTCACTGGGATAACAGGTTATATATCTCAGTAGCAGACAAGCAATAATTGACGTATTGCAATGCAAGATACAACACAACTCTCGGCATATAGCACTTGGCTTCTCAGTATAGTGTGGTAGTACCCAGCTTCAGTTACTGCATTCTGATATAATCAACATCCACACAATGCAGTTGAGATGGCACCAAGCAGTCAGATGACGTACTACCCTTTACCACTCATACAAGCTCCAAGATGTATTTACCATACCTCATGAAGCTTGGGGGCTGCTAGGTGGTAAAGGAGAAAATATTTTTGAATTTTTTTAAGGGTGATCTTCACAGTGGCATGCTTCAAACCTTTGAGTTGATTGCTACACAAGTAAACTCGAAGCTTGGGGGCTACTCCATATAGTCCATCTTGCGATGTCCTCCATATCTCAGATGGAAAGAGCAGGCTCCATGCAGACCTTCAAGACGATTTGTCCCAAATCATCATGAAGATCGGGGGCTTATGGGAGTCATATGCCTATGGGTGCTCTATGACGACTAATTACTCATCCTGACAGATGGGCCAAGTGGTCTGACCCCCCGGCAGAAGGCATCGAATGGTGTATCGCCCAAGTAATCCACTCGGGTCGGCCAAGGATCATATCTGTTAGGATCTTGTCCTGTATATTCGACATGTAATCTTGAATAATTATTGGCAGGCAATCTCCTATAGATCCGCCTTGTAACCCTAGCTCATCATCCTATATAAGGGGAGCTAGGGCATCGAGAAAACTCTCTCGACTCTCTCGAATTACCAGCAATACAATCCCTCAAACCACCATAGGACGTAGGGTATTATGCTCCATAGCGGCCTAAACCTGTATATATCGATGTGTCCCTACGTTCTGATCACAATTTGCGATCTCCTCGTCACCCTTCCGATCTCAAAACCCCCACAGTTCGTACCCTGTGGAGGGTTGCCAGTACGAAACATCGACACCTCCAGACCGAGTCAGTAGTGCAGTAGCCCCAGATCGCTCATCTGGAACGTGCGCTTCATCTCCTCCTTGAATTGCTTGAGCTTGGTGAGGTCACCGCCTGTTATCACAAGGTTGTTGACGTAGACGCCCATGATCAGTCGGTGTGTGCTGTTCCCGTGGGTGTACACCGTGTGCTTGGAGGTTCTATGCTAGAACCCAAGCGATGTAGGGAGGTGTCCAGATTGGCGTACCATGCATGCAGGGTTTGCCGTAGGCGGTAGAGCACCTTGATGAGGCGCAGCACAATTTGTTCATTGCCGACGATGATGAACCCTGGAGGCTGGGTGACGTAGACTTCCTCCCACAACTCACTGTTGAGGAAGGTCCGACTTTGCAGTCCATGTGATGGATGGACCACCCCTTACTTCGTAGTCGATCCTTTGGTGTTGCACGTAGCCCTTTGCGATGAGGCGGACTTTGTGCTTGGTGATGATGTCGGTGGCATCCTTCTTGGTCTTGAAGACCCACTTGAGCCCAATTGGGCACTGGCGCGGTGAAGGGTCAATGAGCTCCCAAGTGTCGTTCACCTCAATGGATGTCATCTCATCGAGCATCACCTTCCTCCAGCATTCATGCGCCTATGCTTGTTTGAAGGTCATCGGCTTGTCCGCACTTGCTAATAACATGTCCTCGTCCTAGTCCTAGTCCTAGTTGCACCATGACTGGGGGCATCGCTGGACCTAGGATGTTGTCGATAGGTGCGAAACCAGAGGGGAGCATCGTCGTTGTGCTCAATGTCCAAATCCTCCTCTACTCCAGCTTGATAGTTACGCGAATGAGATTGTTGGGGCCGGCATCGCGAGCGGGGTCGGAGCCGGCCTGGACGATTGTTGACGGCGATATATCATGATTTCAACTGTCAATTATCCATCAATTGAAGCAAAACATGGAATATTTTGGATTAACACTTTCTACTAATGAGTTCCACAAGTTATGTACAAGTATTTGGTTGCAGGTATGAAAATACACGTAAAAAGGATGAAAACAGGCCAAAGATCAAAGATGGGCAACAATGGCTGAAATGGGATGGCCGCCCGGCCACCAACTTCCACCCCTAACTGACCAATGCTGCCTACAAATACCCCATTCACTTGTTTGGACTATAAATAGACCCGCAGAACTTATTTGGAAAGGTGTACAGAGTGAGAGAAGAGCTACAAGTCCTACCTTAGAGTGCTACATTCTTGCTCAGTAGTTAGGATAGTCCTGGGAGTTAGAGTTGAGTCGAGCTTTGCCTCAGAGTCTCCTGAGCTATCTTCGAGTCTATGGTAAAGCATTGTATCTTTTTACTCAAGTTATCTTCAATATAATTTCAATTATATTTTACTCTAGTTCTATCTCTTGCAAGTATGGTGTATCTTTCTTTGCATACTTTCTAGGCTTAGATTGTGATCAACTTTAGTTATTTAACTCTTATTAGACTTGCCAGTGCTATAACTCAACCCTAGACTTAGACGCTAGGCTCTGGCTAGATCCTCTCCCCTGATCAAGAACAATCTATTGTTGTTCAAGTTTCACTCGAACACATTTATAGCATGCCATCCTCTCCACGCAGCTATGCTTGGTATGCCCACTTGGTGACAGCGTGTGGTGTACCTGTGTATCCTAGGCTTAGTTGATCAAGAGGCCCATAGGCATTAGCTAGACTCTCTTTTGGTGGCCAACTATCTACCCTCCTGGCTCCTTGAGACTCTAGAATTTCGCTCGACGCAAGACCTTAACTTTTTTATTTGAATTTCTTTAGTTAGTCATGGATAATCTTTGCAGCCGAATAGAATAGAGTTTGGTGACTTTATGTCACTCTTTGTCCTCCCAAGCAACTATATCTTTCTATGGATATCTTTGGTACCTGACTTACCTCTCCACCATACACCTGTCACTTTCACGATTACCCCTGTTTAATTACTAGTAGGTGCAATTTATCTAAGTTTATAGTTTATTCGATTGAGTTTATTCAATTACATTCTCTAGGCCTACCGCTTCCCTGTGTAAATTTACAATACCTGGAATACTCTAGGTGAAAAGCTACAACAGTCTCCGTGCACTTGCGGAGTAAAATCCGTTTACTGCTAAGAGACGCCAACAACTGCCCTGCAGCATCCTGAGGCTGTGGCTGGAACGTGGTCACTACCTCAGGGTGCGCCACGGTGGTGTAGTTGATCACAAACTCGCAATTGTTGCTCGCCATCAGGTTCATGGCCCACTCCCACCATACCTCCTCATCGAAGACGACGTCACGGCTGATGTGGACACGGCGTGCCACTGGGCTTAGAACTGGTACACCTTGGAGCTAGGCTTAGAGGCGAAGCTAGATCCAAAAGAACCCTGGTGCACCTCTTCATCATTTGTACATCAAATCCATAATTCTCAAGTAATACTCCATTAAATAGCACTATATTTTTGGTTGGAACCTGGTGCACATGCACCAGGGACGCTCAACCTGGTGTCACCCTTAGCCTAGGCTCATAGCCAACGAACATCATGGGCCTGCTCGAGTCGTTGAGCTCCTTCATGTGCGGCCTGATGTTCTTGACATGGCCCACACTCCCGAATCTCCACAGGTGGTGCGCCGCCAGTGTGGTACCCTTCCATAGCTCATACAGTGTCCTGCTGCTGGTGCCTTTGGTCATCATCCTATTAAGGATGTAGATGGCGGTGGTGATGGCTTCCCCCTAGAACATGCTGGGGAGCCCTTTCGCCTTGATCATGCTCTTGGCCATCCCAACCACCATTTGATTCCTTTGCTCGACGACAACATTTTGTTGCGGCGTGTACTACGGTGTCAGCTAGTGCCTGATTCTGAACTCAGCATAGTACGCATCAAACTACACTGATGTGAAATCTCCCTCGCGATCGGTACACAGGGCGAGGAGCTTTCTCCTGCTTTTGTGCTCTGTAGCCGCCTAGATCCTCTTGATGGCGGCAGGAGCAGTGTCCTTGGATCCCAACAACGCCACGCACATGAACCTGCTGAAGTCATCTACAAGGAGTAGGAAGTAGCGGTTGCTGCCCGTAGTAGCTGGGGTGATCGGCTCGCAGAGGTCGCCATGGAGCAGCCCGAGCACATTGACAGAGAGACACAACGCCTAGCTCGGGAACAGTGCACACCGGTGCTTGCTGGCGAGGCAAGCATCGCATGGCTACTCCACCTGGGCTAACACTCGAAGGCCACAGATGAGACCCTCTCTCCCCAACTTGCGCAATGCGGTGACATTGGTGTGTTCGCACCGTGCATGCCAGCGCCATGCATCCTCTCTTGCGTGTGTAGACTGGCAGACTGGCCGTGCGATGGTGAGGTTGAGTAGGTACAACCACCCTAGTCCTCGACGTATCTTGGCAATAAGACGACACTACTCGTCACACATTCGCATCACCCCGCCTCCGATCAAGATCTCGAAGTCGACCTCATTTAGTTGCCCACAACTGACGATGTTGGTGGTGAGGCAGGGGATGAAGTAGGTGTTGGGAGTGCGCAGTGCTCACTATTCTTGCAATCAAAGAGCATGGTGTCGTACCCGTCGATGCGCACCATCGAGCTGTCGCCGAATCGCACCATGCCAGTGATGCCAGTGTCTAGGTCGGAGAAGGCATCTTGGCAACCCGTCATGTGATTGGAGGCCCCAGTGTCAAAGATCGTTCGTCATGGATCTCACTCCTTCTCATCATTGAGAACGATGAAGACCTTCTCCTCCACTAACTGAATGTGCTCGCACGACAGACGGGTCGAAGCTACGGGTATTGGAGCAAGGGGCGCCGCCTGATTGCCCAGAGCTCAAGCTAGGATCAACGATGGTGGCGGTGATGGAGCGATGGTGACAATGGTGTTGTGCACAAGGAGGAGGGTAGGCTCGTCATCTTGGGCCACATGGGCCTATTGATCCCTCTTCCGGCTCCATTCCTCCTTGGCCCAGTGGCTAGGTTTGTCGTAGTAGCAGCAAGTGTCGCCGTTGCGTCCCGATGCCAAGCTGGATCCTTCCCGCATCTCCATGTTCCCACTGTTGTGCCCTTGGCCCTTTGAACCATGATGCTTGCCATGGCTGCCAAAGGCATTGATGGCGCAGCCATTCTCTGCCTCCTTGTGCTTGCACTGCTCTAGCCTTTATTCCTTTGTAAGGTACAACATGCCTCTGGCTTAATGTGGGGTTGGGTCGGGGTCATCCTCGGATGCCAGGAATCGGCCGATGAACTCCTTAATAGAGAGCATGGAGATGTCGAGCAGGGTTTCCATGGAAATGACCAATTGCTTATACCTACCTCGGGCGATGTGTAGGTACTTCTCGACAACCTTCTTTGGATCCTTTGGGTCGTTGAGGGTGGAGAGCTGGCAGACGGTGCCCATGAGACGGAGGGCAAAATCCTCGACTCCCTGCCGTCCCGGAACACTAGCTCTTTGTACTGGCACAGCACTCGTTGTGCGCTCGTCTTCCTGACGCGATCGTCGCCGATCCACATGACTTGGACGCTTTCCCACACCTCTCTCACAGACTCCTTGACCGCGAGCGTGGAGATCATATCAGGGGGAGGGCACGACACTGCAGATGGTGTCGAGTGCCATCCGATCCTCATGCCCTCGACGGCATTGTCGCCGGGCTCGATGGCACCTGTCGGTACCCAGCTAACCGGGTACCCGCTTACACTGGACGAAGATCACTAGGGAGGTAACTACTGCAGTACAAGGAGGGCCTAAGGCCGCGTACAGATGGGCCCGGCCCACTCCTTGGGAAAGCTAGGGCCACGCACCCGGCCCACAGGGGAGGCCCCGGACCTCCTTGAGGACCGAGCCTCCCCCAGCCACGCGAGGAGAGGTCCGGACCTCTCGGGCCGGAGCCCGGAGCCCGTACCTTCGGTGGCCCGGGGCCGCCTCGTGCCCACAGAGCACGGGGAGGTCCGGAGCCGGCGCCCTCGGTGGTCCGGGGCCGCCACGTGCAGAAGCGCGTGGAGGTCCGGAACCAGCGCCCTCGGTGGTCCGGGGGCGCCACGTGCCCGCAGAGCGCGTGGAGGTCCGGAGCCAGCACCTTCGGTGGTCCGGGGCCGCCACGTGACCACAGGGCAAGGGAAGGTCTCGCGTTGCCACATGCCCACAAGGCGCGTGGCGGGGCCTTCAGACGGGCGCCTCGCCCACCTGCCGCATTTATTGCGGGCAGGTGGGCGTGCCCGATGCCGCTGACACCGCCGCTGTCAGGCTGGCACGCCCCAATGCCGCTGACACCATGAGTGTCAGGCAGGCGTGCCCCCGTTGCCCGCCGCCGTTGTCAGACAGGCGTGCCCCCGTCGCCCGCCGACGCCGCCGCTGGCAGGCGGCGGCGGCGAGGCAAGGGGGCGCGCCTTACCAAGGCGTGGCGGCGATGACAGAACACTACAGTTGATTTCCCCAGCTACACTGGGGTCTATATTGAGAAAACAAGTACGCTGTACTCATCATGGGCCGCGCCACGCGCGGCGGCCGCGCTCAGCCTAATACTAGGCAGCGGCTCTACAACGCTTCTACGGGCGCCCTGTCCTGTCGCGCGTGCGCGTCCCCTGCCCCTCGGCTTCTGAAGCCTCTCAGCGGGTTTAGCAGCCGATGGGACAGGACGGCGTGAGGCAGGACGGCGCGGCGCCGTATCCGGGCGACAAGACGGTATGGCGGATCTCCAGGCCATACCCGGTCACGACGGAGGTACAGGCACGAAGCATGGAAGCGTTGGACATCAGGCACAGAATAGAACTGTAGCATAGAGGAAATGGCCGGGACCACCTGTCGGGGCCCGGCCACCATGTACATGCCCCCCTTGGGCTATAAAAGGGGAGGCATACGCAACACAAAAGACGGACTCAGATAAGCTCGAACTAGCCCACGAAATACAAGAACACACCCACAGTGGACGTAGGGTATTACGCTCCGGCGGCCCGAACCACTCTAAATCCTCTCGCCACCATCGTGCCACCACCAACTTAGCTAACAACGATTGCTCCCCCTAACTACTCCCAGTACTTAGGATCTCGGCCGGGTGCACTCCGCCACCTGACCAGGAGCACTCCCGCTCCGACATTTGGCGCGCCAGGTAGGGGAGGTAGGTCGATCTTCCCCCGGACCCCTTCAGCAGGAAGTAGTACCGGCCGATCTCCGTCGAGCTCCGCCCGGAACACCTCACTGAGAAGAAGTGGCGGAAGAGCGTCACGCAGGGAGGAACCCCCACGAACATCTCGCAGAAATGGGCAAAGATAGCCGCATGGAGGATGGAGTGGGGGGTGAGGTGCTGAAGCTGCAGCCCAAACGTCTCCAGCACCAGCATGAAGAAAGAAGAAATTGGAATCCCCAACCCACAGTAGAGGTAGGGGACGAAGAGGACGAACTCCCCCAGCTGCAAGTTGCGGTGGGGGGAGGAGCCCGTGCGAACATTATCGCGGCGCTCCGCGTCCGTCCAGCCGAGCAGGCGACGGACGCGGGTGAGGTTCTCCTCAGTCTCCCGGGGGGATTGGTGGCTCGGACCCATCGCTGAGGAAGCTGGCGATGGAGAAGGCGAGGAGCACGCAGCGGGCAAGGAGCGAAAGCTCTGCTGCGAGGAAGATGAAGCGTCGCGGCGGAAGCGAGGGGTGCAAAGGCAAATGGCAGAAGGACGTGCTCGGCCGATGGCCGAGAACCCTATTTGACGGTTGCCCCCAATCCTCCGCAAGCCGCGGACGACAAGTGTACGCACGCTCGGGCGCACCCACGGGCCACCAAGTCTATGACAGCAGGGGCCCGAGGAGGCAGTCATGACAGGCGGGTAGAAGAGCAAGCAAGGCAGGAAGGCGAACCGGCGCCGCTCGCGGACGCGCGTCCCGGCGCGACGTGCGGGGCCCCTGCCTTTTCCGCTTTACGCACGGCTGCCCACGTAGCCGTCTGCCCTGTCTTAATGGCAGGAGAAGAAGTAGGTGAACCGCTGCGCGGTTTCCGACGCGGGCCTGCCCCCACGTTTCCCGAGAGATTCCCACGGTCGCGCGCCCCCAGATCATGGGAACCCACGGGGCCACCCCGCGGGGTCAGGTGGCTGCCCAGCTATGAGCTTAACGGCTAAGCGCCGGTAGCCACACACGGCTCCCGGCGGCTTGTGTAGTAAGCGACGGTGGGCTCACCTCAGGTTCGAAGAACTCACCAAAGGCGAGCCCAGGGGCCACTGTCGGTACCCAGCTAACCGGGTACCCGCTTACACTGGACGAAGATCACTAGGGAGGTAACTACTGCAGTACAAGGAGGGCCTAAGGCCGCGTACAGATGGGCCCGGCCCACTCCTTGGGAAAGCTAGGGCCACGCACCCGGCCCACAGGGGAGGCCCCGGACCTCCTTGAGGACCGAGCCTCCCCCAGCCACGCGAGGAGAGGTCCGGACCTCTCGGGCCGGAGCCCGGAGCCCGTACCTTCGGTGGCCCGGGGCCGCCTCGTGCCCACAGAGCACGGGGAGGTCCGGAGCCGGCGCCCTCGGTGGTCCGGGGCCGCCACGTGCAGAAGCGCGTGGAGGTCCGGAACCAGCGCCCTCGGTGGTCCGGGGGCGCCACGTGCCCGCAGAGCGCGTCGAGGTCCGGAGCCAGCACCTTCGGTGGTCCGGGGCCGCCACGTGACCACAGGGCAAGGGAAGGTCTCGCGTTGCCACATGCCCACAAGGCGCGTGGCGGGGCCTTCAGACGGGCGCCTCGCCCACCTGCCGCATTTATTGCGGGCAGGTGGGCGTGCCCGATGCCGCTGACACCGCCGCTGTCAGGCTGGCACGCCCCAATGCCGCTGACACCATGAGTGTCAGGCAGGCGTGCCCCCGTTGCCCGCCGCCGTTGTCAGACAGGCGTGCCCCCGTCGCCCGCCGACGCCGCCGCTGGCAGGCGGCGGCGGCGAGGCAAGGGGGCGCGCCTTACCAAGGCGTGGCGGCGATGACAGAACACTACAGTTGATTTCCCCAGCTACACTGGGGTCTATATTGAGAAAACAAGTACGCTGTACTCATCATGGGCCGCGCCACGCGCGGCGGCCGCGCTCAGCCTAATACTAGGCAGCGGCTCTACAACGCTGCTACGGGCGCCCTGTCCTGTCGCGCGTGCGCGTCCCCTGCCCCTCGGCTTCTGAAGCCTCTCAGCGGGTTTAGCAGCCGATGGGACAGGACGGCGTGAGGCAGGACGGCGCGGCGCCGTATCCGGGCGACAAGACGGTATGGCGGATCTCCAGGCCATACCCGGTCACGACGGAGGTACAGGCACGAAGCATGGAAGCGTTGGACATCAGGCACAGAATAGAACTGTAGCATAGAGGAAATGGCCGGGACCACCTGTCGGGGCCCGGCCACCATGTACATGCCCCCCTTGGGCTATAAAAGGGGAGGCATACGCAACACAAAAGACGGACTCAGATAAGCTCGAACTAGCCCACGAAATACAAGAACACACCCACAGTGGACGTAGGGTATTACGCTCCGGCGGCCCGAACCACTCTAAATCCTCTCGCCACCATCGTGCCACCACCAACTTAGCTAACAACGATTGCTCCCCCTAACTACTCCCAGTACTTAGGATCTCGGCCGGGTGCACTCCGCCACCTGACCAGGAGCACTCCCGCTCCGACAGCACCTAAGAGGCACTTGGCCTCCCACTTGATCTTCATTAACAAGGCCCAATCATTGTAGTTGGACTTGATCAGCAGGGGATAGCTTGACGGACCACCTCATCCTTCCTTGACCACGCGGTGTGTGACCATCCCACAGTATGTCCAGACGCGGCCGCCGGACGTAGAGGGAGGTGGCGAAGTTGTTCGCGCGCGAGGCATGAATACGCCCTTGGGTGCATGATCACACGTCCAATGCCGATAACGCGGTGGTAGGGGGTTCTTAAGCCCCATGGCTCTTTTGAGAAAATGTGCATCCACTTTCTTATTATTCTTGCTCAAGAAAGGACTCAGGATGCTCAATTGCATTTGGTTGCACTTTATGTGAGGAATTCTTATGCAGTACTTTCTCCCAGAGAATATGGTCCAGTGTGACAAGGAAGAGGCCTTGAAGGCCAGGGAAATTGCTATAAAGAAGATGGAAACTAATGATTTTGTTGCTGCCCGGAAGATATACTTGAAGCTCAAAAGCTTTATCCAGAGCTTGAGTGTATATCCCATATGTTAGTTGTCTGCGATGTTCACTGTGCAACAGAGGCATCTGTTAAAAGATAGAAGGACGGGTACAAAATCTTTCAAGCGGAGGAAGCTGCAGATGAAAGCACCATAAGAAAGCAATACCTCAAGCATAACATTCAGTTCATCCCGATAGAAACAGATTCCCTGGTGCAGAAGCTACTTTCAAGTTGGTTGCTGAAGCTTATTCTGTGCTGCATGAACCACAAAAGAAAGTTGTGTATGACATAAAAACTGACCGGAATGTATTTAGGAGCAAATCCCCACATTGTCAGAAAGAATATAAGTGCCATGTCCATATCTTGAATAAGATGGTCCCCCTGTAAGGGATGCACAAGGAATTTTCTTGCTGATCCAAACATTGTTAGAGTGAATTTGGCTAGCAAGATGACAACTAAAGTGCCTAGTGCTGCTGTGGAGACAAGTAAGAGAAACCAAGATGCCAATGGCAGCACTATGCTGAACTCGAATAGCAACAAGAGGCAAAGGAAGAATGTTTCACCATCAGCTCATGTTGACAAGAGCTTCAAGCAAATATCAGATGATAATGTCCTCAGTGTTGACAGACAACCAGCTCCAACTTGTATACACTAACATTCAACAAAATAAATTTGTTCTTTTAATTTTTCGTGTTTCTGCCCCATTAACAGTCTCAAAAGTGAGTATTACATTTATTAAATTATTGTGAAAAGTCTCGTAGGGCCATCTTGCTTGAATGTTGAGCATGCAAGATGCAAACACTAAAGTATGTTTAGATATCTTTCCCTTACCTAGAAGTGCTTGAAAATTTCAACTTTCATCAACATGGTGTTACAATTATAATATTGATAGAGGAGGCCAAATCATGTTTTGATAGCCTTGGTTTGGACTGAATCTGAGCAAAATTTGCGTCCTAGAATCATCTTTGCCTAAACCAACCTGGTCGTAGTTCGACTAACCAAAACCTAACTAGAAAGATTTGATATAAATAATTAGACGCATACCAAATGAGCCCTGAGACAACACTGGAAAATGCTGACAAAAAAAGGAGATTGTGTTGCAAGCAAAAAATAGAATGTTATCTGATTGAAGATAGCGAATACATTTATAGCGACGACTTTATCCTTTTGCAATTAAGCATATCCTTTTGTACACAAATCTTTAGGTGGTGCTTGGTATGGGTGACGGTAACACAACTTGATTATACAGAGGGTAATAGGTCCCGTCATGTGTTGTTTGGTTTCAACACCTTGTAATTGCATCACACTGTTATCTAATACATGCCTTCACAAAAGCGATAACGCTCCTACCGTGGTGCTATTTGGTGCCGAGCGACCTTCCTCCTCTTCGTTACACTTTGCCGCCACCGCTGCCCAAAATGTCATGTTCACTTCCGTGGCGGTGGGAATTGCTCTACTTGACCTCGACGACAACAAGTAGCTTGACACATCGATCTATCTGTCATCTCTCCGGTGGCTTCCCTCTGCTTCTCTCAATGTATGGGTGGAGTGATGCACCCATATTTCTGAGAATGACCTGCGGTGGTACAATCCAATCAAGTACATATACAAATATATGTGTATAATAAATATATATTGCAGATTTTTTTAATAGAAGTTGAGCACTTGTGTTGCGTTTTTCATAGCTAGCAGGTCGCGTGGCCCAACTCAAGACCTCCACATCTAGGCCTCGTAGCCATCCATAAGTGGTCGAAAGCCATGAGCAGCGAAGCGCGGAGTTACGAAACGTCGTGACTCTCGAGACTGCGCCACGCCACTGCTGCTGGCATCCACCTGCCTCTCACTGCCCCTCCAACTCCTTCGTCAGTTCGCCTCCGTGAGTCCGGCATCCGCCGTTCGTCGTCCGCGCACTGGCACACCACATCCCCACAGTCATGGCCTGCGCCTCCTGCACACGCGCAACACACGTACAAACTGGCGCTGCTCGCCGCTTGCTACTTCCATGTCGGCAATGTGTCTACCGCCCTCTCCACCTGCCATTCGACGCACCTGTCTTCTCCTCCACAAAAGGTACAACATAGCTCAAGCCATTCTTTTCTCTCCAACCAGTTTATCTTCTCCCCCAAATCAAAGACTAAATCCTAGATCGGCAGGATCAGGTGCACGAGGCACGGGCGAACAAACTTAGACCAAATAAATGCGGCAAAAGCATATAGGCAAGAGATGAGAATCCACAATTTCCCCTTTCTTAGTTATTCAATTGCTACCCAGTCATTAAACACTGCAAAGTTAAAATGAATTGTAATTTTCTTTCTATATTTTGTAAATTATCTTTGTTTATTAGAATTACGGAGGATTTTTTGCTTGGACATTTTTTATGTTATTATGGGTTTTTTTATCTTTGAATAAGTAATTTTTTTATTGGAAACACCCTACTTCAAAATCCTAGCTCCACCACTCTCTCGGAGGCGCACTGCTTGCCGGCCACAGGATCGAAGGAGTCCTGCTGGTGGCCAAGCCTGGCTGCGGGCAACAACGACCACACTCTGGGGAGGGGCTGCGGCAGCGTTCATTGTGGCGCAGCAGTGCTGGAAGAACATGGCAACATGGAGGGAGAAGATGACCAGACAGACGAAGATCTGCTCTGCTCTATCTACTTTGCTTCCTCTCTGTTACATACCATTGCCGATACTGAGGCTAACCAAACTGATCAAGCAATTGCTTACATTATTTACATTAACACTGTTTATCCATTCCCTTAGCCCCAACCGAACACTGCCTTAATGGTAACACAGACAAGTTCTGGAATGGGATCGCGCCTTTGTTTCATGAAGAAGGGGGAAAACGAGTTTAGGAAATACGCTAACGAATTGCCTTTGTTTGTGCATGCAGATGATGATGCTAGGCTGCTATCTCACCTGAACGATTTGCGCAAGAAGAGAATGGGACGAGGAAGCAGCAAACAAGGATGAAGAGGAGATTGGAGACGAAGAACTTGATCCATGGTTTCTGGAGACGATTTTGTTAGCCTGAGATACTCCGTTTTGGATGAACCTGCTCGTTAACTGCAACTTGGCGAACGATATGAGTGGTTTCTACAGGTTGCTCATGATGGCTGTGTCCTTTTTGGGCCAGAAGCAATTCAGAGAATCAAGGCATACTTGCAAGTTGTGGATTGTGTGTGCTGGTATCGCTTGCGCCAAATTTGTGCAAAATCTGTGTTTTTGTTCCTGGTCTTGCATCTCTTGGGATTTTGTGGCAATTTGATTTGTGACTCACAATCGCAGTCCTCCGATCCGATCGCCTCTCAACCTGGTCACTCGCCAACGATGCTAAAAAACCGAAGTGTAATAATAATAATAATAATAATAATAATAATAATAATAATAATAATAGGAAAAAAGAGAGAGAAACTAAAATCCCGATAAATAGAAGCCCTAGCAGAGAAGAACGATCAGAAACACTCGCTCGACGGACACTCTCAAACCCTAGCCGCCGTCCTGTGCTGCGACGAACTAGCCGCCCCGATCTGTATCGCCCGGCAGCTCTTGCTCCACGCGACCACGCCGTGCGGTCTGGTCTCCCGACGCCCCCTGTTCTTCCGGCCGACGAGGTGAGCCCTCTCTCGCCCTTGCTCTCGGCTCGTGTGCCCTTCGTTCCCTCGCTATTCCTCGCAACGATTCGAAATCGATCGAGTGCTACGACGAGCCTGAGTCCGCCCGGCAACCTGGCGATCTGGGAGCATGTGGTGGCAGCGCTAGCTCGCGGCCTCGCGTATTGGGAATGGATGACGTCAGCGCCTGGCGTCGGAGTCCAGCTCCGGCAGGGGTGCCGCGAGCAGCCCGTGGGTGTGTGTGCCGCGGGCGCAAGCGCGCCAAACGGGAATTTGACCCGCGCCCCGTCACCTGGATTTTTATGGAGTGCAATAAGGCGCCGTGGACTCACGCACACCACACGCGTACACACGTGCGTCTGCTTAACAGATTGGAGAGAGATTTTAGGAGGACCCAGTCCTCTGGGATGTGGGGAACACATAACACCACTAGATGCACACGCGTGTGTACCCTAGATCTAACCTAGGCACAACGAGGTCAGCGGGTTATTTGAGGAATAAATGTTGAGGGTGAGAAACAGCATCAAGTATCCTAGTGGGACTCGAACGCTGCCCGGTGCCCCCACGATCTGAGGGACTCACCACTCGGGCTACAGGCCCGGTTCTCCCCACTTGGAATTGAATGCCCACTAGAGTCTAGATCCTATGGGTTTTAAGTTGGCGGCGTTATGGTGGTGCCGCCTCCTAACTTTTCTTTCTCCCTAATCTTTTTAGGGATTTTCCATAGTTTTCGCTAGGATATTTTCAGATTATGTTTTTTTGGAGATTGATAATAAGTTCTTGAATTTCTTTTTGATCAAATACGTTTATGCAAAAGCATGTAGCTTGTTCAAACAAGTTTTAGAGAAGAAAACCTCATCAAACAACTTTTGGATGTGAGCCCTATGCCCATCCATGTGGAAAAGGAAAGTCAGGAGAGTGTCGGGCAGGAGCGCATGCACGTTGGACAGAAATTCATACTAACATTGACTAACTAGTCCCTCCATTATTTTGGCCTATTAAAGGTTAAACTACTGTGCCCATAAGACATTGCTAATTACAGCTGAGATACCTCTTCCAATTTTCGAAAAGTTCCCCTTTTTAGGGCATGCTTGATGGGTTGTTTGGTCAGGTTCAATGTCAGCCCTATTGAAGTTCGGTAAAGACAAAACAAGCTTAGCTCCCTTTTGGCATAGCCCATGTCTAGGCAACATTTTGGCCAACTTTGCGGCCGATGCACAGGTGATAAATTTAATGACCAAATTTCAGTAAGGCAATTCTCCCCTATGGCATGTGATCCCCATCACCCGCAAGCCAAATTTTGGTTCCTATCTTATTTGGAAACAAAGTTTTTTTATGCGCCCATGATCTCCTCCTAGAACGAATTAGTAATGAAGCATTTGCCTGGTTGCCAAAGCTTTTGGCAAGCCCATGCTTTATTAAAAGTTTCTCCTAACTTCCGAAAGCTTTTTTGGTTTGAGCCATGGTTGTCACGGCGTTGCCTAGATGTTCAGTCGGCCAGCAAGCTTGCCATGGGTGGTTGCGTCGCCTAAGGGCAGTTAGGCGCCCGCCTTAGTGCTGCAGGCGTCGGGCAAGGGTTTCCAGGCGGGCACCATGTTCTTCCCCTCCTGTGGGCAGCCCGTCGCCAGCTCTTCCCATCCCACGCGCTCAGCCCCAGCCGCCAGCTCTCCCCCTAGTGTGCCCCTAGTGCACACAGCCCATGGTAATCCTCCTTCCTCGTGCAACAGCAGCCGGTATGCAGCTGCCGAGACCCCGCACTCTTCCCTTCCATGTGCAGCCGCCGCTTCCTTCTCTCCCTCCCGCACCTCCTCTTCTGTGCGTATGCCTTGTGCTCTCCCAGTCTCCCTCCTGCGCCTCCTCTTCCATAGCATAGATGAGCAGCAGAGCAGGCGAGCAGCAGAGAAGAGCATTAGCACAGATGAGAGCAGCAGAGGATGGAGTAGCAAAGCAGATGTTACATTTTATGGCTGTTGTATTCATCACAAAATATTTGATACTGACTTATACTTTTTATGGGAATATATTGATATATTGGTGCTACCCCAACTGTATTTTTGCTGAAAAGTCAGGGTCCTAATTGTCACCTAGGCGTCCAGGTGGTCAGCTGGCGACTTGCCTCTCCGGGGCTCCATGATAACCATGATTTGAGCCCAAAAGAAAGTTTGGCAAGAAATTTTACATGGGATGTGGCTAAGAGTAGTCATGAGCTTGCTAAATAGTGCTGATCCAAATGGGTGCCAAATTTGTGAAAGAACATAGAAAGCAAGCTCGTATGGTCTCTGTCCATCATTTTTGAGTAAACACCTGCATAACGATTGCTTATGCTTATATCTCAAGGCATTATAACATGGGCACCACGTTCGCATGGTTCCATACACTTTTTAATACCCATTCATTAACCCAAATGTGCTTTATAAAAAGAAACGGAGGGAATATAGTTTGCTTTGAATACCTTAAGTCACCATAATATAAATGCACTTTCTTTCTTTCTTTCTTTTTTGGATTGCCTCAGTAGAATACACATAATGAGAATGATGTTATCTGTTCTTAACAATTGATAGCTGTTATTACTTTTTTTTTCCTCGAACCACACAGGAGAACCATGCGCCATTTTGATTAAAAAAGGAAAAGGACTAACCCCTGAGGTTTCCCCTCAAGGATAGAACACCATATAACGTATGCATAATTGACAGCTGTTATTACTGCATGCCGTTCTCTTGTGACTTCCTGCCACAAAAGCCATACAGACTGCTTTCCGAAGAACACTGCTACATATCTATGGAGGATCAATAATACTGACTGCTTCACTATCTCCGTGAGTCATGTCATACTGATGCAAATTTTATTTTATTTTATACTTCTTTTGACAATTTTTTGCAATTTGCATTCATCTTGTTCTATTCTAGTATTGCCTTGGTAAAGACAAGTTGATGTATGTGTCAGTGAATATAATATATATTTTAGTAGGTTTATACATATATGAAATGTCAGTGACTGTTAAAAACATGTTACTTAATACTCCATCGGTTCCTAGTATTGCCTTGGTAAAGACATGTCGATGTATGTGTCAGTGAATATAATATATAATATATATATTTTTAGTAGGTTTATACATATATGATATGTCAGTGAATGTGTTAAAAACATGTTACTTAATACTCTATCGGTTCCAAATTACAGTTTGCTTTGGCTTTGTCAACCTTTCTAAATTTGACCTAATTTTCAGAAAAATATAATAACATCCATAGTACCAAATAAATGCACTATTAAAACATATTTCATGCTGGATATGATTGAACTTATTTGATGTTATAGTTTGTTTTTTTCTAAAAACCTGGTCAAAGTTAGAGAGGTTTGGCTTAGGATGACAAAGCCAGAGTGAACTTTTGTTTGTTGGCTTATTAATAGTATTCAAGCATGAAAACAGACACTTTTCAAAAAAACATGGATACAATGAATATTGTATATTTCTTTAGCATACACCAACATGATTTGTACTACATGGATTCATTGACGTGTAGCTGTTATATGTTAAAATATTAGATGGATCATGCTGCCTTACATTTAGAATCTCAGACTAATTTTGTTGCTTGATCTCATTTTGTTGTGCAGTTTGACTGTGTCAAGAGAAAGACTAGCAATTCGATCAAGTGATTTTTCTGTTAGGAAAAAAAGATTTATGACATTGTTTGTATGTCTCTCTCAACTACATAATTTTACATTGTCGCACTAGTTTCACATTAGTATTTACTCCCTCCATCTCAAAAGGCCATTAACAAATACAAAATTATCATCACAATAAAGCACTACCTCTATTCCATGTTTTACAATTTTCCTACAAAGAGTGCCAATGTAGCGTTTTACAATTTTCCTACAAAGAATGGAAATCTAGCTAGTTTAGGCAATTATTTTCTGCATGGCACCATTCAATGCACCAGAACTAATAGATTTGGGGGGGGGGGGGCACATGTGCCAGTTAGCCTTAGCACCAATCTATCTTAAAAAGGCTAGATTGGCGCTCTGCACGAGACAGAGGTAGTACTTTTGAATATGAAGCTAAGTATATAACATACATGCAATTTGATATATGGATTTGAGCGAATTATTAGTCAATGATTTGAAAGATTGACTTTGTCAAAAATCTAGAGACCTTATTTTATGAGATAGAGGGAGTATCATTTATTCTTAATATTACTATAGGTGTGTATTTTCAAGAGCAGCTATTAGGTACCATGCCACAGTGGGCACGTGCTTTCAGCTAGTGAGATTAATTTTTAAATTCTGTAAATTTTCAGGGAATGACTTACCAAACACTCTTCTACTATATTATTTGAGGAAGTGCAGTGGCGAACACTAGGGGTTCTTTGTATACCGTGCCTCCACAAATGGTGTTGCTGATGCTCAATTGCATTTGATAGCACTTTATGTGAGGGATTCTTGCGCAGTACTTTTTTCCAGAGAATATGGGCCAGTGTGACAAGGAAAAGGCCTTGAAGACCAGGGAAATTGCTATGAAGAAGATGGAAGCTAATGATTTTGTTGCTGCCCGGAAAATTGTACTTGTAGCTCAAAAGCTTTATCCAGAGCTTGATCGTATATCTCATATGTTAGCTGTCTGTGATGTTCACTGTGCAGCAGAGGCATCTGTGAATCGAGAGATGGACTGGTACAAAATTTTTCGAGTGGAAGAAGCTGCAGATGAAAGCATCATAAGATAGCAATATCTCAAGCTTTCACATTCACTTCATACCGATAGAAATAAATCTCCTGGTGCAGAAGCTGCTTTCAAGTTGGTTGCTGAAGCTTATTCTGTGCTGCATAATCCAGAAAAGAGATATATGTATGACCTCAAAACTGACCGGAATGTATTTGGGACAAAATGCCCACATTGTCAGAAAGAACATAAGTGCCATCTCCGTATCCTGAATATGATGATCCACTGTAAGCAATGCAGAGGGAATTTTATTGCTGATCCAAACATTGTTAGAGTGAACTTGGCCAGCAAGGAGACATCTAAAGTGCCAAGTGCTGCAGTGGAAACAAGTAAGAGAAATCAATGATGCCGATGGCAACTCTATGCTGGACTCGGATAGCAAGAAGAGGCAAAGGAAGAATGTTTCAACTCCAACTCGTATGTCCAGAGAAGGAAACATCAAAGAGAAGGCTAAAACTGCAGGCACAGGTGATCAGGGCAGAGATATTTCTTATGAACATGTTACAAACTTGCAGAAAAATGCCCAGGGTGCCAATCAACTCAGCGACAAACACCTGTCCCCCAATATTTATGCATATCCTGACCCTGAATTCCACAGATTTGAAGAAGACCGCTCATGCGAGAAGTTTGAACGTGGGCAGATTTGGGCTTTGTACGATGATATCGACACATTCCCAAGGTTATACGGCTGGATAACCAAAGTTGAGCCAGAACCTTTCACAGTGCATCTGATCTGGCTTGAGGTCTACCCTCAGCAGGAGCAAGAGAAACGGTGAGTGGAGCAGGAAATATCAATCAGCTGCGGCACTTTTAGAGTTCTAGACCGGAGAGCGCAGTACACCACAACCTACACTTTCTCCCACATTGTAGGCGTCAGAGAAACTAGAATACCGAGCCAGGTCAAGATCCTTCCAGGCGTAGGTGAGGTCTGGGCTGTCTATATGAACTGGGCACCTGGCTGGACTCCTTCCAGCATCAATGCTTGTGAGTTTGCTGTTGGCGAGGTCATCGAGCGTACTGAAGCTAGCACGACGCTCTGGTTTCTTTCCAAGGTTGACGGTTATGTGTCGGTGTTCAAGCCTAATGAAGACGAGGATAATGGAGTCTTGGAGATCCCTGCCAAGGAGAACTTGAGGTTCTCGCATCGCATACCTTCTTTCATTCTGACTGGAGAAAGGGGCCAGGAGCTCTGTGGCTTCTACGAGCTCGATCCTGCTGCTGTCCCCTTTGGTTTCATTCGCAAGAACACCGCAAGAGTTGCAGGTAACTCTTGAACCTGATTCTCTTTGGGATTTAACTTTTGGTATGCTTTTATCTGCTACCAAAGGTTTTGGCGTGTATGCTCAAAAATTCAAAACGATGGCGCCTTTGTATCTGCCAATTGCCATTTTGCAGCAAGGGCAAGTATCCTGACCAGTAACTTGTTATGAACTTCTCAGGTTGATTGCCAGAGCTTTGATGGTGCTAAACATGCCATTTGCATTTGATGAGTAAACTTTAAATGCCCCTGAAACTATTGGGGAACTGTGGTGCCTTGCACCATGCTCATGGAGATGGAGGTGTAACCTGGAAAGTTCATTTTAGATGTCACCAGTACTTGTGGAAGAGTTCTGTTGTTTATGGTGGATTAAATGCAGTATGCTATGTTGGAGTACCTGTAATCTGTATGGTTAAATTTGACCCTACAAGCTTCCAATCGAAACTGTCGTATGAGGTCTTCTGTCGTAAAGGGGTTCCAATCTTGTTTGAAGAAATGAAAAAAATCCCTGCTTTTAACCAAAAAACTTCGTAGCGTTTGGAGACACTAGGTCGCTCGATGGGACCAAACGATTTGTCTGTTTTTTTCCTATTTTATTTCGAAGTTTCCTTTTCCGTGTTTGGACATATCTGCAAATTTTGTTTTTTTTTCTACAATTTTTTGCTTGTTTTGTTTTTGTCGTACAACTTTCTGTACAAACTTGGGTATAAAAACATTCTGTTCCCAAGTTTTTCTCTATTTCCTGAAATTTGTTTCATTTATGTTTCCAAATTTTTTATATAATTATTTGGCCGTGCGCTCAAACGTACAATACCGACTTTCTGATTGCAGCGGACCAGAGTGGCACAAAGCTTAAGTGGCAGTCACATATAGTTTTCACATACTGTTTTGCAAAACTATTTAGGCTTCTGTGGACTTCTCTCTCTCTTCTTTTTTTAACGTAAAGCCAGATTTCTTTCCCTCTTTTATCTACACTATTATAAAAGAGTTAGTTTTTAATACTATTTTGTACAAATATGCATGTTGAGACATGATTCACAATAGTTTTTAATACTATTTTGTCCTGACACGACAAATATGCATGCTGAGACATGATTCATAACTGTGCGGCATTAGCATCTATACTACAATTTTAAAATGTAATAGACATTTTGATTTGCGTGCAGTCAACACATTTTAGTTTGATTAAAAGAAGGGATTACACAAGCCAGTAGGATTCTTATTTTAGATTAGAATTTTATTAGAATTAGAATAAGAGAATGCCTAGAGCTTATGGGCGCTGCGTGCAGCGTGCAGCTCCGCTTGCTCCCCGCCGCCGGCCGTTCGATGCGGCAGGCGTGCGTTGGCGAGCCGCTCCGGCCGGAAGTGGGGCCGCGCCGCTCCTGCGCGGAGCTGCTCCGCGTGGGCCCGCTGGCCGGAGGTCGCCGGCACTCCTCGCCCACGGCGTCGACGCGTGCCACGGTGGTGTGGTGTGGTGGGGAGCTGGCGGCCGCCATTGGCTGGGAGGCACTTGTTTCGTCTTTCTTCCTGTTGGGCACAGTCGGGCTTGGTCCTTTGGCGCTGTTGGGCACAGGGCGCTCCAGTGTGCGGTATGGCGCGCCGGACGGGGGTGGTTGGCCGTCGCCGCATGGATAAGGGCGTCTCCTCCTCGCAGTGGCTTTCGCCCGCGCATCGCCCAGGTATGCTCCTCTCCTCCTCGAGCTTTTCCCTCTTCGTTTTCGCTTCCTCATCGGCCGTCTCGCCGGGTTTGGTGGTCGGCGACGCCACACCGCCTCGTTCCCGTCCTAGGTTGCTCATCGCCCCCATGTCCCGCTACATCTGGGGTTTGGCGGCCTCATCCTTCTCCTCGCCCACACCCACGCACAGCTGCTCCCACGGACGACCGGCAGCGGCGGTGGCTCGGACATGCTGCGCAGAGGAGCAGGCGACGGCCTGGCACGAGGCGGCGATGGCGTCGCGCGCACGGTGGTGGTGATTCCTGGGCTTCTCTGTCTTCAGCTTTTGCTTCCCATCTTCCTCGCCACCTGCCAATCTGCCACATGCCCGGCTGTGAGCTTCTCTCTTGCGTTGCTCCCGCCTCTGCAGAGGAACGGAGGTGGTGGCCACTGAGCATAGCACGGCTTCATCCCTCGTTGGTGTCCTCTCCAGCACACTGCCCGTCAGTGTTTGATGGAGTGGTGTCCATGTAGAGCTGTTTTTCCCCCCTTTGATTTTGCTGCCTCTGGTTCTACCATGGCCACGCACCGACGCGGCAGCTCCACTCTGGCTAGCCCTCCGTCTGCGACAGGTTGACATGTAGGAGATCCAGCACTTTTTCTCCCTCACACATTGCTCCGTTTTGCACTCCTTGTTTGTCCCCTTCATATCTGCGATGTTTAGAGCTGTGGATGCAAAGCAACGTGCTCAGTTCATATATTAAATGGGGCTATGAGGATTGCCGTACCTGCCTACCAGCCAGCAGCAGCAGGATGACCATTTCATATCTTGTGCCTGAAAATTCATTGACAGTATCATGTTCAGTCCAACAATTTTATAAAAGAGCTCCGTGGTGTTGCTTAGCGTTGGTATCGTTATTTATTACTGCACTCTTCTGGCTATCAGGCACATCAGGCTTATGTTTTTGCAGACATCATTCTTTGTTCCTTCTCTTTTTATGTTATATGGAGCCTATTAATTCTGGTGTGCTTCCATACAGACATTACATGTGCTGATCCATAGTCGCTGCCTTGCGCCATTGACTCTTCAATTGCTATGGTAGCAGACGAAGAAGCGAAAATAGCCAATGGGGTACCTTGCTTGAAATGATGATGGCAATGATGCCACCTTTGCGGACTTTAATCTCGTGGAAATATCGTGTGCCTTGCACATGCGGGCATTCCATTTCTACATGGATTATCGCTCAGTATAGTCCCTTTATTTTCACATACGTACATCAATTTTGAATTAACGAACAAAAACTTCAGCCTCCACATACTTTGCCCTGGAGAGAACATTGAGTGTATATTAGAGGCACGCGACCTAAACGGTACAACGACTGAAACTTTGGCACGTGCGCGCAACGCGCGCGGCCTTACACTAGTCTTTATGAGGGCGTCCTATGGGGGTGTAGTAGTAGGGACTAAACAGATTACAGATGAGTACATTAGATTTGCTCTTGGTTTCTTGATAATATATTCCTTTGGTTTGGATTTCGGAACCATTTCTGTGCAAAAAATCCCAGCCAAACAGGCAGAAATTAAATGCTTTAGGACTTAGGAGAACACAAATCTCATTTGAGACGACTTCGTTTTTCTTGTATTTTCACTTGTAGGATTAGTTTTCTTAGCGAGTTCAGCCATGCTAATGCAACACACTATTAATAATCAAGTCAGCCAAGATGTAGTGATCACAAGAGTTTGATTTTTTTTAACGTAATGACAGGAGCTCTGCCCTTCAATTAAGTGTGAGAAACAAAGAGTATACAAGGTTGAGAGTGTAGGCAAGCTCTCAAGGCACTCTTACAAAACAGGGAGGGAGGCCCCTGGACAGATTCCTAACTCACTCTTACAGAAGCGGTTGCACCCCTGAAGGGAGAGAGAATATCCTTAACACTCCCTGCTACCTGCAGCGAGGGAAGCGAGCGGTGCTAAAAAATTCTACGATTTTGCTCCTTCCAGATGCCCCACATAGTGTAGATGACAATGTCGTTGAACTCCCTTCTGTAGCTCTTGGGGTAGAGGGCCTCCGCTCTTCCCCACCACTCTCCTATGCTAGTGGCATTAGACAGTGCGACTTGCTGTGGCAGGGAAAAGTGTTCCCAGCTGAGAACATGGTTCCAAACCTCTTGCGCATAGGGGCAAGTCAGGCATAGGTGGAACCCGGACTCCATGGGCCCGTTGCATAGGGTGCAAAACGTCTGGTGAGGCCATCCGCGCCGCGCAAGGTTATCTGTTGTGAGGGCCTTGTTTTGAATGAGAATCTAGGCAAAGACCTTGCATTTAAATTCCGCTTTGGCACGCAAGATGCGGTCGAAGTTATAACCGCCATAGGATCCAATGAACTGAGCTCTATATGCCGACTTGGAGGAGTAGATGCCCTCTGATGTCCATTTCCAAGTAATGGTGTCTTCAATCTCCGATTGTAGGTGGATCTGCTGGAGTCTGATCCAGAGTGAGACAAATTCCTCAATTTGTACAGATGTTGTGATTTTCCTCCTAAAAGGAATAATCCATGCATCGTTGTTAATTCCTGTAGCACCGACCGATTTTTCCTCCTGACCATCACGAAAAGGTAGGGGGCGAGGTTTGCTGGAGCCTGATCCAGAGTGAGACAAATTCCTCAATTTGTACAGATGTTGTGATTTTCCTCCTAAAAGGAATAATCTAGGCCCCGTTTGTTAATTCCTGTAGCACCGACCGATTTTTCCTCCTGGCCATCGCGAAAAGGTGGGGGGGAGGGGAGGTTGCGGGGGGCTTCTCCATCTAGCCAACTATCATGCCAGAACTTAGTTTTGGCACCGTTACCAACAGTCACCGAAGTGGAAGCTTGGAACAGAAGGCGATCCAGGTTACTGCATGGCACCTGTAAGCCCCTCCAAGGCTTTGAATCATCCGTCCACTCTTGCTAGAGCCATCTAAGCCGGAGTGTGCGCCCAAACTTCTCAAGGTCAAGGACCCCGAGGCAAAAGAAGGTGAAGGCCAATCGGACAGTCATACAAAAGAGGGTTGCAACTGCTAGGAACGACAATGTACCTAACAGACTATCTGATGCACACATCGGGCAATCATTCCAGAGAAGAATGAAGAAGTGAATGTCAGGTCTGATGAATTGGGCAGATAGTATGATGCCTCAACTGGATAATTGATCAGACAATGCTGACAGCTAGTTCAAAAGTTAAACTGACTTGACTGTCCAATCAACAAAATCTGTCATTCATGGTCGAAATGGCTAGTTGGTTATTGGGGGCTATAAAAGCCATCGTACCTGGTCATTTTAAGTGTGCTTGAGCTGATGAACATTGTGAAAGTGTTGAGCCCCATTCTTGAGTGCTCTAGACACCTGAAGTGTTTAAGTGCATCATCAAGACATAGTTAGTGCTTGCAAGTGTGTTTTCTTAGGTTGCTTAGCGCATTGTTCTTGGTTGCGGCCAAGTTTAGTGTTGAGGTTTGCGTACCTCATGCTACTGGTGCTTGCGCGCACCATCTTTTTAAATGTGTCGAGACCTTTCGGAGTGTGGAGTGGCCACCACCTTTCTTGTGAGAGGGAGAGAGGGAGGGATGGAGGCCCTCGATATTGGGTCCGAAACTCACCATAGTAAAGGCGATGGAGATCATCGGAGAGAAGGCATGTGCGAGTCCACACTTGCTCATGGAGTTTGCCCTTATATCACCCCTTTTACATTGTATGCTTGCAATCATGTGCTTACTTTTGTAGTATAGATTGATATGCTTTATTTTCGCAGGTCGAAAGAGATGGTTTCTGGTATGTTGTCTGATCCTATGGATGTGCAGGCTGCTTTCGGTGGTGTCCAAGGGACATGGCACCTCCGGGTGGAGGCCAATCAGCTTCCTCACCAGTTACCACCCAATTGCTCCTTCTCGCAGAGATGCCGAGCATGGGGCCTGTGATGTTGAACTTGAAGCTGAACAAAGTGCTAGCCATCCTGTTTCCCTGAAACCCACGCAGAGCACGGCGCCATGCTGCCATCTTGGAGCCTGAAGGAGGTGGCAATCTTGCCATGCATCAACAAGATTCAGGTCTTGATCCAGCACTAGCAGTAGCAACTGCTGGTTATGGTGACACAGCACCAACGAGCCATCATGATAAAGTTCAGGAATGCCTTGAGCGTCCCTCTGGTGAAGATGGAAGTAACATGCAGATGGAACAACAAAGCTCACATCGTGTAGTAGCAGCAGGTGGCAGAGACATCCCACCACCAAGCTGGCAGGATAAACCATCAAGGTGTTGCTCATGCTTCTAGGCTGAGCAAAGACGAAAATACCATGCCTCAACCTCAATAAACTTTGTATATCTTGATGCTGCAGCATACCAGGACAATGTTCCTCTCCAGGGTCATACCTTGTTGTTCTGACTCTGAGAAACAAGATAGCATGAGGCCTATGAGCATAGCAGAAAATAAGGCAGAACGCGGGGCATACTTTCCAAGACGGAAGCGATTGATTGCAGTGCGTAAAGTGCCTATAAGCATAGCAAAGAAGTATGGTCTCAACCTCTGGAATGCCTTGAGTGTGCCTCCAGGCCTCAATCTCAACAAAGTTGTATCATTTCCCATGGCCATTATCTCTCTAAAGAGGCATGCTTTATTAAAAGAAAGAAGCAATGGGTTGGAGTGTGCAAAGTGTATCTGAGCATAGCAAAAAAGTATGGTTTTAGGTAAAAGTATGGTGTTTCCTTGAGATACCATGTACTTATATATGGCTACACACAACATTCACCATAACGAATTTTTTCTACAAATTTGTCATGTGTTATGTGGGGGAAACACTACTCCCGCAGGATCTAGATGCAAAGTGGCTGAGCCACGGCTGGTCGCAAGATAGGTGCCATATCATGTTTTGATAGCCCTGGTTGGACTGAATTCTAAACTTACCTTGTCATAGTTTGACAATCAAATCTGAACAAGAAAGATTTGCTATGACTGACTAATTAGCATACATACGAAACAAGCCCCTAGAGGACACTTGGAAACCACCACACAATAAATGGAAATTGTATTGTAAAAAAGGATAGTTATGTGTTAGAAGGAATTAAAATGTTTATGAAATTATGATTCATAGTGACTTTATCCTTTGTAGTAGAGCCATAATAGTAACACTAAATAAATTTTGTTTTTATGACTAGTTCCACTAGTAGTCATCAGAAGCATTCCCTCAAATATGCAACAAAGGGCGTACAAAATGTCAGAAAAAGAAAGGGTATATACAAGGTTCAACAAGCAGAAGGATTTAAAGGAGGCAGTCAGGTCTTGCTCATGTATCACTAACAAATGGATCCCTATTGGAAAAATGGTAGTGATGAGAAGATTGAACATAATCCTGAAGTACCCGGTAAAAATATGTCATACTTCTATGAATCCTTTTACTATCCTCAATATTATGCCTTTGGAGCTCGTTGTTTGTTATGATATATACATCATTCCCAGTATTCTATGCCATATATAGACATTCTCCGGCCAAAGAAATTATCATCTCTTCACTCACTTTGCTATGCCCAAACTCTATGGAGCTCGTTGTTTGTTATGATATGTACATCATTCCCAATATTCTAAGCTATATATAGACTTTCGGCGGCTGAAGAAATTATTTCTGTTACCTGTACAGATTCACACAAAGATATGTTTGTTCACTCACTTTGCTACGCCCAAACTCTATCATCTTTTCCAAGACCTTGTCAGCACCCTTCTTGTGTGGAGCCATTGGGATGTAGCAAAAGACCCATGGCAGACAACAAAGCATTTCAGAAACAAAAGAAGAGCACTATGTAGACAAGAATAGTTAAGAAGAACGCTGTCTCAAAATATGATTAAAAGGATGGACCATGTGCGAGGGGGCTGTGCATCCTTGCTGGACTTTGGAAGTGGCGGCTGTGCGTAGATGGCCCACTGTTAGGCACACAAACGATAGTGTTGGTGGTATAAAAATAAATAGAAAAAGAAAATGGAGCATGGTTACTCATAGCTCGCTACAGTTCCACAATCTCTTGTCACAGCTTGCCCAGAGCCCATCTCTTGCCGGTGTCTCTTGCCATAGCCTGCCATCACCTGTTGCTGCTTGCCTTGTCCATTGCTCACAATATTCGTCCACCCATCGCTCCCCACTATCATTCACCCATAGGCCATAGCCTGCCGCCCACCATAGGATTCAGGCTGCCCCCAGTGCCGCACGCATGTTGTCGCGTATGCCCACCTCATGTGCCCTCTACCAATGTTGCCTAGCTAGGCCACCACCTCCCCGCCCCCTCACAAGCTGTTGCATGCCATCACCCGCCTCAATGTAACCACCACCAGCACCACACATATCCACCATCCAAACAAAGATTTATATAGGATGGACGACTAGCCTAGAGAGCAATGTTTAAAATAACCGGCTATAGCGGCCGCTATAGCCGAATATAGCTGCCGAGACAGGTCGAGGATAAGATAATCCACATTTAACGCTAAACGTGGTTAGCCGCTATTCGCCAGCTATAGCCGCTAAATGACCGTCCATTTTGCCCGCTAAACCTTGCCTGGGTGCCTGGATGGTGCTCTAATGGGCCGAAAGTGAGAGGGGCACAACTGTTCAGGTATATATAAGTATCTGCACGAGTCTTCCAGAGTTCAACAGAACCCTAGCTCTAGTCCCCTGCTCTCCTAGTCTCCCTTGAGCAAAACGGCGTCGGCAACCATGGCTTCTTGTCCTCTAATCCTCTCCCTCAAGTAGATCGGCGGCAAGCAGTGCAGCAGTGTCTTTCTTCCTCTCCGGCTCTCCCTCAAGTGTGGCCATGTCCCAACCCCAACCACAGCAACCAGCAGGTACGTTCTTTTCTCTTACTCCATTCTTCTTAGTTAGGGTGTACATAAAGACGTTGATAAGAAATAGATGTTGATATATATGAAAGTATGTGTATATTGCTGTCAAATGTGTAGATCTAGATAGCATGGATAGACGTATTTTAGAATTATAGATAGGTAGGCTTGCTGGTTGTCATTTACTCCAGCATGTATACTATTAAACTGAACCTCGATGTTGATGGCATAGGTGAACCATCAAGCATTGCCTCTGCTTCAGTAACACAAACACAAGCAGTTGCTATCAAGTCAGATGACCCAACTTGGCAGCATTGCTTTTGCCCAGATATCAAGAAGAAGCATTCAATACAATGCAAATATTGTGATAAGGTGATTTCTGGTGGAATTACAAGAGTTAAGTACCATCTTGCTAAGTACATAGGCTTCAATGTTAAGCCATGCACTAAAGTTCCTGCTCCTGTTAAGGAAGAAATGGTGGCCTTGCTTACAAAGAAGACTGATGATAAAGAAGAGAAAGAGAAGGAAAAGCAGAGAGAAAGGGATGAAATTGATCTTGATAGTTCAGATAGTGAGAAGTCAGGGATGAAATTTGTGATCAATTTAATTTCTGTTAACTTGTCCATTCATTGGTTTTTGAACAATATTTCTGTTACCTGTACAGATTCACACAAAGAAGAGAAACAAATTACTTCATGATAGAATGAGGGATCTTGTCTTTGTGAAGTTTAATTCGAAACTAAATCTCAATAGGGATAGCAAGAGCAAAGATCCAATAGAGAAGGAATTCAATGATGTTCTTGAGGATGATGTCAATGAGTTCATTACCGGGGTTGTTCCAAATGCAAATGCAGATCAAGAAGAAGAGCAGGAGGGTGCACAAGATGGAGCATCACATGAACCAATAATCTAAAGAGGCATGTGCGCCCTAGGAAAAAAACTCAAAAGCCTGCAGTCTATCATGTTTGGTAATTTAGAGCATGCAATTTCTGCTTCATCTTCAGAATCTGAAGATGATGATTCCATGCAACATTAGTCCGAAGATTCGACTTCTGAAGATGAGTAGACGTATTACCAGTTTATGCCTTCATGGTTTATCAATTTATTCAGTGTCAGGCTGTCAGGCAATAGTTGAATGCATTGCAATTGTTGTTAAACTTATTTGTGGAAGACTAGAACTATCTGTTTCATACTTTCATTTCATCTATGCTAGTAAACATTGTGTTTTTTCGGTAAATCTGAATGGATGGCATGTCCTTGGTCTAAAATAAGCATGGCTCACTGATTCAGGGTGTGTATTTTCTACTTTTTTAAAAAACTGCTAAAAGGTTTAGCTGCCAGCTATATCCAGCTAAATCCTTTTTAGCTGCTGGAAAAGCAAGCCGCTAAGCACCTTAGCCGGTTATTTTAAGCATTGCTAGAGAGAGATAGGAAATGCAAAGAGAGGGAGCAGGACAGAGCCTAACCCTTTTGTTGCCAAGGAGGGAAGGAAGGTCTAGCAACCCACTCACCACTGTGGATGGAGGGGAGGGTGCATGTCTATGTAGGAGGGGGGGCCGAAGTTAACTCCAATCAATAGAAATTTTGGGTCCGTGGGGGTAATTGCACTTCCAATGTATAGAAATGGTTAAAGGCATGTTTTACCAACATCGTCGAATTGAATAGGATGCACTTGTTTTTTTTTTCTACCCTTTTTTTCATGTTGGTGCACTATGCCGTCAATGCTTGATGGTTGTTACACTTCCGGCCCTCCATGGTGTCATTGTATCATCTCCTCCCGACATTGTGGTAACCACCCACACTCCATCCCAACCCCACCTCAACCATCCAATACCACCCCATGCTTTGTGGTGGATACCTTACTTGTGACTATGCTGGTGGTGCCATCATCTTGTCGCAATACATCTTTATTCACCTCTACTACTTCCATGCTAACTTTTACTGTTGCCATCCCTCCACCCTATGGTCACTATAGGACCTTACAACTCATTTTCTATAACTAGGGTTTCAACCCTTTAGCTACCATAGATGCAATAGATGACTATAGCTATTTAAGATAGGATACATTTGAATCAATACAACTTACAATTTAGGCAATATAGCTAGCTATTAAATTGCTAGAGATTTAAACATTGTTTGTAGCTGCATCAACCAAATCTCATTAGTAACCAGTGTGAACATTACTAAAAAAATAGACATTTTTCAATTATTTGCAATAGTTTTGCAATCGATGGTTTAGGTGAGTAGAACAATTTGTAACCACAGGTGGTGTGGGCATCAAGATTAACGATGACATTGGACGCGCTACTTCCAAACAAAAAAAAGGAAAGGTCTTCGACAAGGAGATCCTATGTCACCCATTTTATTCAACATAGTGGTTGATATGGTTTCCATTTTAATTAAGAGGGCAAAAGACAATGGCCAAATTAGAGGGTTCATTCCTCACCTTGTCGAAGATGGACTGTGCATTTTGCAATATGCAAATGATACAATCCTTTTTTGGACGATGAATTGGAGCAAGCTAAGAATTTGAAATTACTGCTCTGTTTTTTGAACAATTATCAAGTTTAAAAATTAACTTCCATAAAGATGAGAGTTTTTTGTTATGGAGAGGCCAAAAATTATGAGCAATATTAAACTGTCTAGTTTGGCTGTTCTATAGGGTCATACCCCTTTCGGTACTTACGTATCCCGATGCACCATCGTAAAATCCATAATGCGGATTGGAGTGTATGTAATTGATGAAAGGTCAGTACTTGGAAGGCTAAACATCTGTCTTATGGGGGCATGATAGTATTGCTAAATTCAGTACTTAGCAGCATACCAATGCTCATGCTGTCCTTTTTTGAGATCCCAAAAGGTGTTCTCAAAGGACTAAACTCCTATCGGTCTAGATTCCTGTGGCAATGCAAGCAAACAAAAATACCACCTTATTAAGTAGGACATTCTATGCCGTCCTAAGGATCAAGGGGATCTGGGCGTATTAGACCTCAACTTCAAAACATATGCCTTCTAAGTAAATAAGAAGGAACTTGGCAGACAGAAATAAATATCCAAGTGTTTGTCACAGGTTCAAATTAAGCATAGTGACTCAGCAATTCTATAAAGGTATTTTAAGAGTCAGGGAAGATTTTCTAGATTGTGGGACTTTTAATAGAAGAGATGGCTCATAAACCAGATTTCAGGAGGGTACTTGGGTGGGAGCTAGACCTCTGAAAATGCACTTTTCAAACTTGTATAATATTATCAATTACCCACATGCTTCAGTGGAAATTTTTTTGAATCATCAACCACTAAATATTACTGCCGGGAACAAATTGACTGCTTGGAATAATCTAGTAGCTAAAAGATCTAATATTCAGCTTTCTAGTGAAGTGACAATTTTACCTAGGACTCCCATAGATATGCTGTTTTTCTGTCCGATCTATGCACCAATGTTTGATGAACCAGGATACATCCTTCTCAAATAAATTTATTTAGAAGTTGAAGCTCCCTTTAAAGAAAAAGTTTTTCTTTTGGTATCTTCAACAGGGGGTAATTTTAACCAAACATAATTTGGCTATAAAAATGAATTGGTCTATGAGTCAAAGATGTTTTTGTGATTGTAATGAGACAATTAAGCATCTCTTTTTTATTGCCATCTTGACAAGTCTATTTGGAGAATTGCTCTTGTAGCCCTATTGAACCCACCTAGATCCATTATACACGTGGTTGGGAGTTGGTTAATGGGCATGAAGGAGGAGGAAAGATATTTAATCTTTGTGTGGGTTGCTGCTCTTATTGGAGCTACTTGGTGTAAGCGTAATAAAATTGTTTAAAAAAAACGCTACACTTCATTTATCCAAGGTACTTCCAAAGGAGCATACCGAGTGTGTACTTAGGCTCTATTGCAATATAATGACAAAAAGGAGACCATCAGTTTGGCGATCAAGGCATTAGAACTGTCGCCTTAGATATATTTGCCATGATTGGATGTAGAAGCAATGATAGACCATGTTTATTGTTGATTTCTCCATGTGTTTTATTTTAATTTCCCTATCTATGATGGGGCAGATTAGCTTAAAATTGAGTTAAATGCATCGTTAGTCCATTAACTTTCCAGGTTGTGTCAGTTAGGTCCATCAATTTTCAAAGTGTATTTCAAAGACCATTAAATTTTCAAGTGGTTCACCACATGTTTATAACCCTTCGTTTTATGTTATATTTTTCATTTTAGCTCCATGTAATTCTTTTCTCTATCTTGTATGTGCCCTTCTTTCCTCTACTATGCCTAGTGGAGAGCCCTATGGACCGGCAAGCCGTGCAGCGAGGGCGGCAGGGAGTACATGCGGTAGCAGAATGACGACTTCCTCATGGCGCCGCCTCCACGGAGCAACCTGCGGTGACAAGGCTGAATGAGGGTGACGAAGAGCAGGCGGCGAGGCAAGAGAAGGAGGACAAATGTGAAATGGTGAAAAGAATTCCATGGAGCTAAATGAAAATAAAACATAAAGCGAAGGTGTATGAACCCGTGGTGAACCAATTAAAAAGTTAATGGACCCTAAAATACACTTTGTAAGTTGATGAACTTAACCGACACTACCAAAAAAGTTAATAGACTAACGGTGCATTTAACTCTTTAAAATTTATATGAACTTGGTTGTGTGCGGTTAAACAGGCAGGGCATTGTTTTTTTCAAACAAATGTAAAACATAAAAGCTTTCGATCTTCACAATAATAGAAGGTGTGATTGAAAAACATAAAGAGGTTAATCATATAAGACTGGAAGTGCAAAGTAAATTGACGGTGCAAGGGCAGAAAAGCATCGTAGGAGAGAGAGAGAGCGCTAGTGAAACAAAGGGAATTTTTCTCAATAAAATTAAAAAGAAAAAAGGTACAGTACACTACAGGCTTTGCTTATTTATAGGCGGTTTCCCCGGCCCTCGAAGCTCGATCCACTACTCCAGTCCAAAGCCAGGCAACACAGACAGACGAGCAAAGTAGAAACCCCTGCCGGACTGGGATGGCCGCCGCCAGCGACTCCGCGCCCGCCGCCGTGGCCTTCCTCGAGACGAGCCTCGGCACTAGATTCGCCGTCTCCTTCCCCTCCCGCGGCACCACCGTCGCCGACCTGAAGCGTGCGTGCTGCCTCTCCGTTGCCTGATCTCCTCTCTTTCTCCCTTTCTCTACGGCTAGCTCAGAATGCGAATCTAAACCCTAAAATCTCGATTAGGACAGGCCAAGTGAGCGCTGAGCATTCTGCGTGCTTCCCCGGGACTGGACCAATCTCCGTCACGTCCTTGCAGGTACGGCAAGCTGCCATCCGATTTCGTTTACCACTGCTCTCCGAGATTTCGTGTTCTTCCGTTCGCTTCGCTTCGCGTTTCATGGATCGATCTGCGATGCTTTTCACAGGTCGAAAGAGGTGGTTTCTGGTATGTTCTGTCCGATGCCGTGGATGTGCAGGCAGCTTTCTCCGAAGGGACATGGCACCTCCGTGTGGAGGCAGATCAGCTTCCTCCTCGCCCAGCTCCAGCTGCTCCTGCTCGCACAGATCCCGAGCGTGGAACAACCTGTGATGCTGATGCTGAAGCTGAAGCTGCTGAAGAACGAAGTGCTAGCGCTCCCGTTTCCCTGGAACCCTCGCAGAACATGGAACCATCTGCGGATCCGGAGCCTGAAGGAGGTGGCGATCTTCCCATGCATCAAGAAGATTCAGGCCTTGATCTAGCACTAGCATTAGCAGCTGGTTACAGTGACAAGGAACCAACGAGCCATCAGGGTACAGCTCATCAGGAATGCCTTGAGCGTCCCTCTGGTGAAGATGGAAGCAACATGCAGTTACAAAGCTTAGAACGTCTAGCAGCAGCAGCAGCAGGCAACAGAGAGATCCCACCACCAAGCTGCCAGGGTAACCCTCATCCTCAAGGTATTTCTCATGCTTCTAGCCAGAGCAAAGACGAAAATATACCATTCCTCAATCTCAACAAAGTTTGTATCTTGATGCTGCAGCATACCAGGAAGGCATACCTCGGTATTCTGACTCTGAGAAAGAAGGTAGCACGAGGCCTACGAGCATGGCAGAAAAGATGGCACAACCCGAGGCATGCTTTCCCAGACGGCAGCGATTTATTGCAGTGCGTAAAATGCCTATAAGCATAGCAAAGAAGCATGGTCTCAGGTAAAACTATGATGTCCCTTGAGGTGCCATGTGTTTATATCAAGGTTTTAAATAACCGGCTATAGCCACCGCTATAGCCGGCTATAGCTGCTGGGCAAGGTTGGAGCTAAGCTATTGCATATTTAGCGCTAAACTAACTTAGCCGCTAATAGCTGCTAATAGCCGCTAAATGACCATGCAATCCGGCCGCTAAATGAACTTGGACATATCTATTGGGCCGAAATTGGGAGGCCCAAAAGCTGGAGCATATCCCGCTCCAGTGAGAGCTCAGATCCTCACATGCTAGTATAGCAGTCAGATGTATATTGGAAATTCTTGAACCCGAACAAATAGACGCTAGAATTAGATTGCAGGTGACCTTGTTTATGAGCCTGATATGTCCCTGATCTTCATATTTGCATGCTTCTGAGCATATTTCATTTATTCATGTAAGGTTTTTTAATATATTTTTATAAAACCGCTAAGCTTCTTAGCTGGCCGCTAAATCCAGCTATAGCTTTTATAACTGCTGGAAAATGGAGCCGTTAAGTGCCTTAGCCGGTGATTTAAAACATTGGTTTATATGCGAGGCTAATGCAGCGCGCGCAGTTCCGTTTGCGTCAGCAAGCTTTCTACTTATTTCAACTCATCGAGCATTCGCAAAAAAAAGTTTGCGTGTCGCTCGGTAAGAATTGGGGTTTATATTACACCAGCACTCACCATAATAAAAAAAATTCTTTAAATTGTCATGTTTCTTCTAACCCGTTAATGGTCTCAAAAGTGAGCAAGATATTTTTTTTTCAAGATATTGTGAAAAGTGTAACAACAGGGTCCCTTTTTCTCTTCAATGTTAAGCATGCATCCATAGAATTATGGTTAGGTGTCTTTTGATCCCTCATCAGGAAGTGCCTCAATATTTCAGATTTTGTTACTAAAGCAATATATCTAAATTTAATATGACTATATAGGTACCAAATCATGTTTTGGTAGCCCTGTTTGGACTGAATTCTGAGCAAATTCTAGACCTACCTTCCATTGTTTGACAATCAAAACTTGAACTAGAAATATTTGTTATGACTAACTAATTAGGAGACATACGAAACTAGTCCCTAGAAAACACTTGGAAAGTGCCAGACAATAGATAGAAATTGTGTGAAAGATAGTTATGCCTCAGGAGAAATTAAATGTTTATGAAATTATGATTTATATATAGTGATACTTTATCCATTTACAATTAAGCATATCCGCTTGTACCAGAACCTTAATAGTAACTAAATAAATTTTGTTTTTGGGACTGTTAGTTCCACTGGCAGTCATCAGGAGCATTCCCTCAAATACAACAAAGAATGGACACATAAAATGTCAGAAAAAGAAGGGGTGCAGAAGTTGAACAAGCAGAGTGATTCAAAGGAGGCAGTCAGGTCGAGCTCACGTATCACTGACAATGGGGTCTCTATTGGACAAAAGGCGGTGAGGAGGAAGATTAAACATAATCTTGAAGTACCAGGTAATAACATTTGCCATACTTCTGTGAATCCTTTTACTATTCTCAATATTATGTGGCTATGAAGCTCGTTGTTTGTTATAATATATACGTCATCCCCAGTATATTCTAATTAAGCAATAGAAGGCAGCAGGAGTTCTTTACTAGATGGAAACCATTAGAGGCTGGCAAATAACTCGGTCTGATATCAGTTATTTAGTTAATTTCAGATTCAAATAAGTGTAGCTTTCGTATCTATAAGGGAATTTGTTAGCGCAGCTGGTATATATATATATATAGCCACAGCTCCTGTAGTCCAATAATTAAGCAACAAGATTAATCTAACTCCACAATGTTCTTCTAAGTCTTGCCTCCTAGGCATAGACCACCACTATGGCATCAATGACCGTGCCCTCTAGGTATAGGACCACGTTCCCCATATCCCACAACTAACAGCTTAAGCATCATCGTCATCAAGTAATATTTGATGGAGTTAATCGTCTCATTTAGGCAAATATTCCAAGGTATTGCACTCTACTTGTGAACTAGCGTGAGCATAGGTTATTACTTATTAGTACAGGTATGTGTGTGGCAATAGGAGTTTCCTTGCCATGTTAGACTTGATAGTTGGAGTTTGAGTTGTTGCATGGAGTATGCTTGTTACGGTAGTATGCATGCTAGTAGATTGAGTCCAAACTGATATAAGACAGGAGAACTTAATTGTATGCCCGGTGGTTTAATTAGGTGCTTCAAACTATAAAAACATCCACATATTGGCTTGTTTTTTCATCCTGAGAAATAGAGAAAAACATCCATATGTCGGCTAAACTGGTGTGGCCTTGAAATTTTGTGTGAAAAGCCAAAGTCGTACCAAAGCTATATATGCCATGATCTTAAACCAGCAATGTCAAAGGAGAGTTCCCTAGTGTAGTTGCACTACCCAATCCTTACGAGGATTAACTACACAACCCACACAATCAAGGTGTTCATGCACGCACAGGAATTTGTTGGGATGCCATTCTGATCCAAGGGAAAGGTGGACATGAAGAAGGATCATATGGCACTCACTGCCATCTAACAAGACGTATCGGAGGAAACATTGCAAGCAGTGAATGGGAACGAAACTGCAAAGTAGGCATTGAGGTTCATCAGGACAATATACCAAGGCCCTCAAAGTGTCAAGGATGCTTGACTTTGAACCCACATAAAAGAACTAGATCCCATGATGATGAAGAGCACAAAGTTAGTCCATGACTTTGCAATCAAGGAGAACTTGATCATTGTCATGATTTGTGGATTGGGTGAATAGATAGAATGCTTTAATGTGGTAAGGAATCTTTATATCCTTATCAATAGCTCTTGCAAAATGTTGCTACAGTTGAGAAATTTGGAGACATGACTACTGAGGAAGTCTTCGGGAGGCTACGGAAAGGTTAAGCTGCTATGACAATGAAGATCAAGTTGAACATGTGTTGCTTTACAAAAACCCGTTTGAAAGCTTTAGAGGAAAAGGATGATGATTAGTGTCTGTTGCTCACCTAAGCATAATGGAGGGCTAAGGAGCATGCCAAGGACTAAAATTTTGATAAGGCTATAGTAAGGTGCTACAAATGTAATAACTATGTGCATTTTGTAGTGTGAATGTGATGAGTCAAGGGAGAAGAAGTCATTGTACATGGTTGTGGATGATAGCAACTGGATTCTCCATTGATGAAATCAAGATTATGTGTGTGTGCTGGAATTAATATTGTTTGTTAGGCAAATATTAGAAGGAAACGAACTACTTGTGAACTAGTATTAGCATAGGAAGGTATTACTTAGTATAGGCATGTGTGGCAATAGGAGTTTTCTTGTATTAGACTTGAGAGTTAGAGTTTGATGAGTTGTGTGGTGTATGCTTGTTCTGTCAGAAGTATACACGCTGATACATGGAGTCAAGAACGAATAAATGAAAGGAATGCATATCTAGATAATTAGGTGCTTTATAGTATGAAAGCATGCACATGCTATCTTATTTTTGCTTCATGAGAAACAGAGAGAGAAACAAAAAAAAGGCTAACTTGTCATGGCATCAAAATTTTTGTGTGTTCTTGTGTTCACAAGCCAACACTATCAGCAAGCTTAGGTGATGATCACATTGATGTCACAATCATCTAAGATCGTAAGGACCTCCGCACCATGCAACCATGGGTGAAGCTATTGGCCTCTATGGCAATGCTATAGGAGACAATCAATGAGAAGGTCCAATAGATCGGAACATTAGCTTCATGGTGTAGTAGGTCAAGCTAGTTGTTCTCTGTTGGCACCACTAGTACTAAGAGCTTGGTAGCTCATCATAAATCCAATGGCAAAGCTAGGGATGTCAGGTTTGTCCTCTTGCTGCTCCGCCATAGAGGCCACCTCTCACTAGGGCGGACATGGAGGAGCATTTCCCAACCCATGTGTCTCAAGCTTGACTTCAAAGACTATGATGGCAGCAATGATCCCTAACCATGGATTAGACTATGCGAGTTATACTTTTGTGGGTAAAACACGCCAAGAAAATTATGGGTTTTGTTGGCTTGTCTCCATATGATAGATTCCCATTTTGATTTGGTACTATTGTCTAGGGATTAACATAGGAGAACCATCTTGGTGTTGCTTCATTCAATTGATCAACTACCATTTTTTTCCACCGATCATTGAGTCCCCCTAGGACAAGTCACATTGGATGTACATCCTGGTTTGCTGCACTAAATTTCAGCTTAATCTGTTGAGTAGTGGTTTGTCTACTCGTAATAGGTTTGTCATGTGATTGGGGTGACAGTATTAGCATAACTAGAAGGTTGAATTTGCTGGTATCCAATATAAACTAATAGAAAATGTACATCCTCTTGAAAATAGCTTTCATAAACAAAAGTTTATGCTGGACGCAATCATCAAGCCACTGATTGCATTTCATACAAAGATAATATCATGGAGATGACTAATATCTATAAAGATAATGTATATATAAACATGGTGTTCATTTCAAAAATTAAGAGAAAGCTATACTCAACCTCGTGTCTATTAAGATCCATCCTCTTAATTCTGTCACTGTGTATGAATTTTCAATTAATTGATCTACATTGATGAGAAATAGCATGGCGCAAAAGGTTGGGAAAAACACAAAGTGACTACTTAATGACTGGAAAATGCACGAAATTTAAAAGTGCAATAATTATTACCTTGATCTTTTCTTGTTTTGCAATTCCACTTGTGAGGGTTTGTGGGCAGATGATTAAATATGCATATGAATTTCCTATCCTATGTAGCATCAATGTTGTCTAATTTTTTTATTTATCTCAGGACATGTTACATCGACCGCTCATGATAATAAGTGTACTATATGCGGTAAAGGCAAACATAATAGGCGTACATGTCCATTGAGGGTAAGTAATTTTTGTTACTTATCCAGTATGTTTTTACATTGTCTTAATTTCATTTTCAATTGTATGTTTCATCATTGTGTAGGTCCCAAAAGAACCTGCTGGAGGAGCAGCCCCTCCTGCAGCTCCAGATGCACCAAATAAGGAGGAGCAAAGGGTTGATTCCTCACCAGCTAGCTTGCATGCAGATAGGTAAAAATTCTATTGTTGGCCATCACTTTAAACCGACATTTTTTTCGGTGTTGATTAGATACCTGTTCCTATGAGGATTTTCATTTGTGCAGTAAAGTATGGATGATTATATTGTGCAACTCTGAGTCCCTCGCACTATGTTTTTTCGTGACTGCAGATTTGCTGAGTCGTAAGGTGCTCCTTCTAAAGAAGTGGGCGGGCTGATTCATCTTGGGGCTGTTTTGAGAGTGGTGACTGTATTCTGGTTTCTTTTTCAAGGTTGAATAAAGATTTGATGCCCTGTGTAATGTGATGTTCTTTCCAAAAACATTTTGAAATATGGCGAACTGGAGTTTGATTGATGAAATAACGTTCTAAAATTTCATTACACACTATTAAGATATCTTGTGTACATTCATCAGCAAAATCTTGTGTAGATTATTAATCAGAGACCGTCTAAACTCAAGATTGAAAGACAACAATGAATGATCCAAAAGGCATATCTTGTGTACAATGAATGTTTGACGTTATCTATGTGCTTGACATATTTCATTTTATTTCCGAGAGATCAATGCGTACCTATTGTTAGTCATTTAGTCTAAGATCTATGGTTAATGTTGATGGATGGTATAGTACTTATTATTTTGTTTTAACCTTGAGTCAGCGAATTATATGCATGATTGTCACTTCCACTGTACCCTTTACACAGACAACAATGTAATAAAAATAGCATCCTGGACAATTCAACACATGGTTTATTGCTCTGCCCCGATGGGGTTCTTGATCTGAGTAATCTGCTGCTTCAACTGTACCAGGATCATCGTCATATTGTCACATCCCTCACACGACCCATGGTCGATGGAGCTAGGCATCTGGCAAGCATATTTGAAAAAAAAAACTTGTATCAGGTCAGCAACTTTACAAGAGAGCATGTAGAAATTGTAAAAATGCTGCACAGCACTAAGACGTGTAAAAGTCTATAAACCAGCTGATGAGCAGAACTCTCAGTTCCGAAGTTCTAACCTGTTTTTGGTGTGAACTTTAGTATTTACTAGTGGTACGTAGTGTCTACATACTGGATGGAAATGGGTTACTCGTGAACCCATAAACAAATCATTTAATTTTTTAGGGTAAAATAAATTATATGTGGGCTCATGCAGATGCAGGTACCACTTCCATGCTTAGCGTAAGTGATGAGCCGCTCTAGTGATCTAGTCTCGCCCTGCTAGAACCCAGAATAACAGCCGCAAGAACTCACCGTCGCAGCATGACTATTTCACTACTACGATGCCAACGCACTCGGATCGGAGCCATTCACGTCCACTCGCTGGAGCTGATGAATAAGCAAATGACATGTCCACATTTTCATTATGCTTTCGTAATTCATAGCATCTCGTGAAAATAAATGTGCCACTCATATCGTATTCAAGGAAGAAGTTCGTTTTTACCGTCTAATTGTTATTGTAGTTCGTTTTTAGTCATCGAACTGTAAAACCGAATATTTCAGACCATCCAACTCTTGAAAACCGTTCAGATTGATCAAGAGAATGTTTTGATGGGTAGTTTCACCAATGTGGCATACGCTTGACACTAGTTTTGTTGACCGGGCATGTTAAACAAATAAAAAGACATGTGGGTCCACTCATAATCACTTTCTTTTTCTCCCCCTCCATCTAATTCCCACGCTGCTGGCGATGCTGCTATCTCTCTCGACGTACCCCAATCCTCCTTCGCTCCTCCCTCCTCGCTTGACACCAGGCATGGTGAGGGCTGTCGCTAGTGGCACTCTATCTCTCACACACTTCTTTCCTCCTTCGCTCATCCCTCCTCGCATGAGGCTAGGCATGGCCGTCACTGCCATCGCTCCTCTTTCTCACGTTCGCCACACCCCTCTGCTCCTTCATTACTCCCCCCTTGCTTGAGGCCGGATATATCAATGGCTTGGTCGGTCTGGCTCAGAGGTCCATGGTAGGATGCACCAGGGACCACGGTGGAGGAATGGCGGTGTGGCGTCACCAACAAAGAGGAAACACAAGGAGGTGCTGGAGCCGTTGTGTTTTCAGTGGTTGGAGGCTTTTGTGTGGTCTAAAATACCTGGTTTTGCAGTTTAATGATGACTAAAAACGAACTCTAGCAATAGTTTGATGGTTAAAAATATACTCGTTTCCGTATTTAAAGGCATGCTTGTAAATCCTTTTCTAAAAAATGTTTGCTTTAGTTCTTTTTAGAGCAAAAGCTACATATTTTCCTTCCATAGAACTTTGGCTAGCAAATTTTTTAATAGATGTTGTATAGGTCACTCTTTTACCTTTAGCTAGTATAGATGTACGTGCACCGCGTATATATGCCATGAATCACATCTCATTCTATATAGAGGTTGCGTGGATCCGCATGAAGAGGAAGGCGTTGAGGGAGAGAAGAGCTGACCGGCCGGGCAATCAAGGAAGGAGGAAAAGAAAAGGAAAGGAAAAAATAAATTAAAAAGAGGGTCTGACTCACTGTTGTAGTTGTCCAATTTACAACCTCAAACTACAACTAACAGCAGACACCTTGAGTTATGCAAAATTTGAGAAAACACACCCCAAAAGCTGGTTGAAAGTGGTTTCTATTCTGGTTTTCACTGATGCGATGTTGTGAGTCCTGCATGTGTTTAATTCTCTTTGTTTTATCTATACTCCAAAGTAAAAAAAAAAATGTTTATGGTGCACTGGACCAATGTACGAATCATAATATGTCCCTACTACATTTACATATTTTTGAGATGCAATCTTTTGCCCATTCTATAAAAGTGCTTATAATTCCTCCCCACCTCGGCTGGATTCTCGCCCTAGGAGTAGAGAGCAATCCGATCCATAGATGTGCCCTCTCTCTAGTCTCTATACATGTTTCAATGCTTCACCCGAACCAAAACCGGACGCACGAGGGTTGCTGTTTGGCCCAGGCGCTGCCTCTCCACACGCTCAACACCAAACATGGCCATCCTTCTCGTGGTTGTGTTTACCGTGGTTTGCATTTCTATTTTTTTTACCCTAGCTGCTGCTCAACTGACTGACTGACTGATGCCTCCTAATGATTACTATTAACTTCTGGCTTGTCCAACTTCGATTGGTCTCTTTGGTTCAAAGCCTTTGGTGGCCAGAAAAGGAGAAAGAATATGACACATGTAGGTTCATAGTTTTATTTTGGTAACAACATGTGAGACCCCACGCCGTATCCGCTGCATGCCTGAAGGCTGAAGCCTCGTTTAATTTTGGCGGGACTCCAGTCGCGTCGCAAATCGCAATACCATAGCGGCTCGGCGCTGTCCGTGTTCTCGGGGGTAAAGCGTATCCGGAAGTTTTGTGACGATGTTTAGTGCACCTATCGCTGCAAAATACGCTTTACATGCTTTGAAACGCAATGTGCATCTGCGCCTTCTTCGTTCGTAATCCCGCTCTACTTTCTCGCGCCTACGTTGTCGCCCGGGGAGCATTCCGAACCGAATTCGAGGTCACGACACCACCATCCCACACCGACCGACTTCGCGATCGACTTCTTCCCCGTGCCGATCCATCCGCGACCGCGACTCAGATCGATCGATCGGGGGGCAATGCCGGAGGCGGAGGAGCCGCCGGTGTCGAGGGGCGGTGCGAGGCGCGTGGTGCTGGCGGAGGGCCAACGACTCCACATCACCGGGCTGTCGCTGGCAGACCCGGCCGCGGACAACGGCGACGGCGAGACGGCCGAGGGCCAAGAAGAAGCCAATAGGGAGAGGGAGATCGTCGTGCTGTACCGCTACACCCGCTTCTCGAGGACGTGGAGCGGGCGGCGCAGCGTGGAGGCTTGCCAGAGGGCGAAGCTGCACTGGCTCCGGTTCGCCGTCGCTCCGGCCGGCGACACGGCGAGCTCGCTGGCGTGGGCCGGCGCGTCCCTGGGCCCGCTCATCTACCCCGCGCTCTTCCGCCGGGAGCTGTTGTCGATCCTGGCGGCGCTCGCGACGACGAAGAACACCGTCCCGCCGCGGGCGTCGCGCCTGCACGTGGTCGTGGACGCGGGCATCCTCCGGCGCGAGGACCACACGGCGGAGCGCATGGAGCACATGCGCGCCGCGCTGGAGCACGCCATGGGCGACGCGTGGCGCGAGCGCTACCACGTCGGCTTGGAGCTGCACCTGCCGGAGCCAGTGCGGCGCGAGGTCGAGGAGGAAGGTGGACACGACGAAGACGGCGGCCCCCGCCCGGCGAAGCGGAGGAGGGTCGCCGTCGCCGAGGGGGAAGAGTGCTCGCTGTGCTTCGACCCGCTGGAGAGCGGCCTGGCGGCGTGGCCGGGGTGCAGGCACGTGTTCCACGGCGAGTGCGTGGAGGAGACGCTGGCCGGGAGGGCCACGTGCCCGCTCTGCAGGCACGACCTGTCAGACGCGCTCCTCTGCTAGACCATCCATGGAAGCCGGATGACACGCGGCATCAAGTCAACAACAGATGATCGAGCAATGTAAACAATTTTTTTAGATGAAGGAATTTGTGTTCCAGGCTTCCATCTCTACGTAGGCCTCATGTAACCAAAAAAACTTGTAGTTTCTTGGATCCGATTGCTGATTTAAGGATAGATGATGTCGTATCAGTTTCATCAGAGTAGTTCATTGTAACATGTTCCTTCAGTCTGATCGAAGAACAAGAACATATTTTCATCTGAATGTATTATGGTTGGTTCTGATCGCTGGCAAGCAATGAGCAGCTTCCAAAGATGAACAGAGTATAGCACCTGCTATCCGAAGGACTTTAAGTTGGCACAGACCTCCCTTCCTGGTGTACTAGCAGTCCACAATATTTCATTCCAACAACCAGGTAGATATGTTGATCTGCTTACAGTAATCCATACATGCATAGAGTTCGGAGAAGCGAAGAGAAACATAAAAAGTTTAGAACTTCCTCATACGAATGCCATGTATAATCTTTTGTATACCACCAGTCCACCATAATAGGAAATGGAAGAAGCGAGATGTGCCCGCTGTGCCGGCACAGGCTGTCGGACCCTCTTGTCCAGAAGAACACCAAGATGCATCGAGTTATGTAACCAAATTTTCATTCTTGGCATCTGATTAGGGTAGATTATGTTGGATCTCTGCATAGTAAGATCAAGTGTAATATGCATGTATGCACCTTCAGTGGCAATTCATCAGATGATCAGAGTGTTCAGTGACTTCAGTCATATGAGTGTAAAATGGTACAGGCTCATCCTGTGTACAATACAATCCTTTCTGTATTCAGTATAGATCATATAACTATCTTCTGACACCTATTGTCACTGCAATTTCTGAACCTTTTCTTTATCCTTAATGGCCAGTTGTAGGAGCTGAATTCTTTTTTTCCTATGTCCATGGAATGGCAAAAGTTTCTTATAATTTGGATAAAACAGAGACCCCTAAATTATTGTAACTCCGACTCCAGACATGCCACACAATCCTCATCATTACTCATTAGACCTATGAACATCAAGCAAAACTTAAGAACAATGATTTCACAAGGCAACGGTATAAAGACACTCTTGAATTTTGTCTTTTAGCTGTTTGAATTGTTTTTTCCTGTTGTTCACTTATTTAACTATGTTACCCATGAGTTGCTGACATAAATGGGCAGAGTAGAGTATTAGAGTGAGGTTTGAGCTTAGCTGACGTAGCACGAACTGAAGAATGGCCATTGCAACACTAGCTACATTTCTCAGGGGTCAGGAAAAAAGGAGTTTTTTTGGATGAAAAGTGAAAGAGTTTATTGGCATGAAAAGTGCAACCAGTGGTTCCTCTCAATGCCTTTCCAAGACCATAAAAACCTCTCTAACCTAGAAAGTTTGAACCCAAGACAAAGCAGTTCAGCCAAGGTGAGATATTGGAGGAAAACAAACCGGCAACAAAGTCAGTTTACATGTATCTGTCCATCTGACTGTGTTTGTGAGTTTGATTCCCTCCAATACATCTTGGCCATACACTGAGAAAGCCATCTCGAGAAATCTGCTATTTGAGATGAGATATTAGAGGAAACTGAACCCTTGCTTCCCTTATGGCAACGGATGGTTCAGTTCCCTCTAATCCTCACTTCAAATGGCACATAGGCACTTCCCTTGATTATCTTATCCAGGCAATCTACTCAATGTGAGATATTGGAGGAAAACAAGCCGATCAGCAACTGTATGTGCCCATGCATGGATCCTTACAGAATGCCATTAATCAGTTTGTTTCCATCCAATTCTCACTTTGAGTGCCTGAAAGTAGCTAGTCATAACAGTCAGGAATGGGAAGAAGAAAGTCTGGCTGTGAAGGGTGTTACTCGATCTGCATCTCCGGGCCAAATTTATAGCCATCATGAGGAGATCCTTGGGAGTTTAGAAGAGCAGCAGCATCTGTTTCTGTTACACCTGCCCTTCATACCGATTATGCCTTGTCCTCGATCTGTTAAAAAGAGTTAAAAGGCATGGTGCCTTTTACAGTGTACTGGTGTTACTTGTCAGTTGTCACATGCTGCTGATCAGGCTTCAGTCCAGTTCAGCACGATCTGAATTCTGAGAGGTCATTCGATTTATCATTTGTGAGGCCTTATGAAAATATATTAAGAATATAATTCTCCACCTGAGGCACTAGTGTTAAGAATTGTGCATTGCAAATTGTAAATCGAATTTGCGGATTATCCTCTCTTGTTAGGGTTCAACTGATTTGGTCAACCTTTCAGAAAAAAAAATGGTCACGTACCGCTAAGCCGAGCTAGGGCAGTGCCAATTGGCGATGCTATCCAATTGCTGTGTGAAGTTCGAACACCATATTCTTACTAGTTCAAAAAAAATGAAATGCTCAAAGCAAGTTTGGCAATCGCATTTTCTATAGTAAGAGGATCGGGTTATGGACTCCTTTCAATTTTCGTAAAAAAATGAGTTTGCCAAACTAACCCTCAAGGTAGAAAAATACTGGTATTCGTGAGTTTTCCATGCAAAGCCGTACACATGCAAAAATGAACTATAGATCTTTGAGTGACGGTTCAGGGAAGTGTCTCCTAGCGATGCTGAGTTAAGTTCGATTATAGTGTTCCGATTAAATCTCTTATATTCTAAATACAAGGACAACGTTAACCCCCAACAATTGTGGGGTCGCCAAGCACGCCTCGCCTCCTCATCACACCATTGGCACCTCTCCCAACTCTAGCAGCTCCTGTCTCCTCTCACCTCAAAATCCGTCGCCTTCCTTGCGCCCACCACCTCCTCCACCCACCGGTCCTCCTGCGCCACTCAGTCCCGGCGGCTCCTGCCATCGGCCGACTGTCTCCCTGACCTTTGCCGCTAGGTTCCGGTGGCTCCTGCCGTCGATTGACTATCTCCCTAACCTCCTCCTCTATGTCCGTGGATACCGGAGGACTTATATAACCTCGAACTCAAACCCCATCGCCAATGTTGTTGGCGTTGATATCACTACTGCTATTAAATTGTACTCGGTTTGGACAAAAATGCCGTTGCTTCTTCCCTCCCCTTAAGCCTATGACGTGTGGCCCCCCACATATCATCCCTTCCTTCCCCTTCTATCTCTAGGTCCGACCAACAAAAAGGCTGAGGCACCGTTCTCTTCCCACGGGTGCTAACATTTTACACGGCGCAGTACAGTGTCCCCATTGAAAACCGAGCTGCTCAGCACCATCCATTTCAAATGTTGGGCTCTGGAACTCTTTATCTACTATATTGATTCCACCCAAGAGAACGGAGCCTGAGACAACCACCAGGTCCGGCAACCTCCACCTCTGACCTCCTCCACCCCAACCAACCCTCTTCGTCACACTGCCTAGATCCCCACCGTGCTACCATGGCCGCATAGCTATTGCGTCGGGAGGAGGGCTGGGAAGCAGGGCTGCGCCAGTCGTTGCGCGCTTGGGGAGGCGCAGCTTCGGCCGCCGGCACGCATATGGGGAGGCGAGGGTGGCTTGGCGAAGGCCATGGTGGTGGAGTCGCATGCGGTAGAGGAGGCAACCATGGTGGAGCGGTGTGCGAGGAGGCAACGCATTGGGTGGACCGCAACTTGAGGAAGAAGATGGCCGTGGGCCCCAAGGCCGGTGAAGTTAGAGAGTGTAGTAGGGGTATTTCTATCAATACGAGAATATGGTGGCACATATGCACGTGAGCCCATTATTCAGTGGGAAGGCCTTTTCTTCTCGTATTTTATTTCGCTCCCATTATCTAAACACCACACGAAGTAACCGATTTTCCATAGAATTACACGTTTTGTTTGGTGTAGAAAAAGCTGACGTACCAAGACCATCTCCAGAGTAACTGTCCTAGCACGGTAAACATAGGCATGGAGCCGGGTAACCTGGCTAAGATAACCTAAGGCCGTCAACCGCCCAGTCCGTAGATGGAAATGTAATCCGAGTTTCCTTTAGAGCGAAGCAAACCAAAGGAGTCTCCGAGTTCGCTTAATCCCGGCATCGCCCAGACAAACCGCGCTAAACCCTCCGTCCACGTGTCGACACGGACGGCCCGGATCTCCCCCCCGCGCGGTGGAGCTGGTGCCCCGTCGCGTGCTACGCGCACACCGACCCGGCCGACGCCGCACCCACGCGGCTCCACTGCACCTCATCGTCTCGCCCGCGGCCGCGGGTGCGGCTGCATCAAATTCCCTCCTCCCTCCTCCCCCTCCCCCCGCGGCGTCGCCTTTTCAGATCGAATCCCCCACGCGCAGATCCCCCCGGCAGGGCATTCGATTAGGCAGCAGCTCTCTCCTCCCCCCGATCGCACCGCGCCGGGCGCCATGTCGATGCTCTTCAGCAAGGGCGGCGGCGGCGGCGGCTTCCGCGGCGCCAAGTGGTGAGTTCTCTCTGGGGTTGGTTTCGATTGAAGTGGTGGGGGGCGACGGGCGAGGGAGGGAGTTTGTTCGTTCGATTCGCGTGCGTGGTTCTGATTACCCGGGTCCTGTTGTTGTGTGTGCCGGTGCGGGCGGGCGCAGCAAGACGCTGCTGAAGCTGTCGATCCCGCGGATAAAGCTGCTGCGGAACCGGCGGGAGCTGCAGCTGCGCCAGATGCGCCGGGACATCGCCAAGCTCCTCGAGGCGGGCCAGGAGGCCACCGCGCGGATCAGGGTACGCCTTCTCCTCGCTTGCTTGGGGGGTTTGGTTAGATCGCACTGTGGGGGTTTGGTTACCTTCTTGCCATCTTGGGAGGGTGGGAGGGAGGCGTGAGGTGAGGTGAGGAGTGGGTCGGGGGCTTTTGGCTTGGCTGATCATGCTAATTATTGGCTTGGCGCGCCCCTGCCTCTGCAGGTGGAGCACATCATACGGGAGGAGAACATGATGGCCGCGCAGGAGATCCTGGAGCTTTTCTGTGAGCTCATCGCCTGTCCGCCTGCCCATCATCGAGGCACAAAAGTCAGTCACTCTCTCGATTCCACTTTCGCAGCTCGTAACTGTGGGCGCTATTATCAATATTTGTGTGGCCAAATTGCCGATCTAAGGATCATGGGCATTGCGATTGTGACATTGACTAGGTGTAGCTTAGCTGCCCCTCGGCATGGCAGAATTTTGCTGTGTAGCCTGAGATTTCTTGGGCAAGAGCTTTCAAAGTGCTTCTCGGTTGTGTTGTGTTTGCTGTGTTGACGCGGCCACTTCAGCGCCGACTTCACTTTAGTCTCTCAGAAATGCTCCATCAATTGCTAATGTGTAGTTCTCGCATGACACGATGCAACTGCCAGTATCTTTTAATATTCAATTGGTACCTTTATTTGGTAGTTATACGACACATTAGTTTTCCATTGTGTTAGCTGTCATTGTCAAACCCAGTTTTTACTTATTGGTATGGGGGATTATATGGCTGTGTTTGTGCCATTCCGTTATAGAAAAGGCATTGACCTAAAGATCAGCGTTAGTTTGTTATGCCCATTTCTCCACATGGAGGAATATCCTCTTCGTTCTTATATTTCTTTGTTTTGTTTGGACACAAATTAAATACCTAGGATGCCAGCTGATAGTATTTGCTGCTTCACAATATTTAAGGTGTATCACCTTGAAACTTAAAGCGGGGATGCTGATTCGAGCTCTTCAATAAAAAACAATGAGGTTACATTAGTTGATAAAACTGATAAACTGTTTGTGCGAATCAGAATTGTAACCAACGTATTGTAATATTTCTGTAGGTTTCTAGATGATTGTGGCTGATTTGTGTTCCTTTGTTATTTTATTGGCTTTAGGGAGTGTCCTATTGATCTCAAAGAAGCAATATCCAGTATCTGTTTTGCTGCTCCAAGGTGTGCAGATCTGCCTGAACTGATGCAAGTTCAAATGATGTTTGCAACTAAATATGGGAAGGAATTTGTTGCGGCAGCTTCAGAATTGATGCCTGATTGTGGGGTCAATCGTCAGGTCATATGATAATTCTAATTCAAAGTCATCTAATCATATTAATCTGGTTCTTCGGACATTCATAACATATCAGAATTAATGCTTCTGCAGATAATTGAACTGCTTTCTATTCGTCCTCCTCCCATTGATGCAAAGTTGAAGCTGCTGAAGGAGATAGCTGAGGAGCATGAAGTTGATTGGGATCCGTCAGAGACAGAGACAGAATTTCTCAAACCTCATGAAGATCTATTGGTAAATATACATATATATTAATTTGTGATTAAACGTGGTTAGTTCAATGATTTGAATCTCACTTGATACGATGTTTCCAATAGAATGGACCGACCTACTTCAATGGTTCCACGCTGCCGCTTCCCAAGGAGAAGCATGAGGAAAAACTAGCTGCAAGTGCTGCTGAACAGCCTGATGAAGACTATGAGTCAGATACTGGTCTTGAATCGCTGGATCTGCCTGAGGTCCCCAAAGCCGTGATTCGTCCACCTTCTGATGCACCATCAACACCAGATATTGGTCCACATGTTCAGAGCTCCCAGTCAATTCCTCATGACTTCTCAGATCGTACCGACTTGGAGGAGAATCCAACAGCTGATGGTGCTTTTAACGTTATTCAGATGAAAAGCTTGGAACATCTTCTTTGTCCACCATCTGCTCAGTCAAACATACCAGATTTGCCAAATGAAAAGAAGCAATTTATTCCTTTTGTGTCGCCACCACCGGCTGTTGCTACTTCTTCGCTGGAGAAAACCGAGTCAATTCCCTCACCCTCTCCGTCTCCTCCAGTGAAGCCAACAGAGCCAGAAATCTTTACAAAGAAAGGTGATGAATTCACCCCACCTCCTGCACCTTCCACTGACTACATGTTCTCAAAACAACCAGAACAAGTACAGACAATCTCTCCTTCTGTGTCTGGGGCACAGACAATCTCTCCATCTGTGTCTGGGGTAGAGATAGACTTGGACGACGTTTTGTCTGCTGCTCAAACAGCTGCTGAATCAGCAGAGCGAGCTGCGTCAGCGGCCCGTGCTGCTGCAAACCTCGCACAACTGCGCATTGCAAATCTAAAGAAGAATACCAAGGCTTACAGTGATGGTGTTCCAAAGGAAAGCCGTCACCAGACTGAGGCGACACAGAAACCAGTATTTGATCACCAGGACTCCTTTACCAATGATACACAGGGCTACGTGCCCTCTCATGTGCCTCAGAGGTCGCCATCTTTGGAGGATGATCCATATTACTCCTACCCCAACCTGTTCTCACCACCAAAACCCTGAGGGTGCATAGGTCTGCGAGTGTTAGTTCAGAGTAGTTTGAAGTCTCTTCGATATCACCCTTTTCAGCTCCGTTCAGTACTCTTGTGTTTGCTGTCGTCCGGAAAATTCTGTGCATGATGAGTTTATATATAAAGGACTAAAGGAGATTACTGTGGTATTATCAGGCTATAGAACCTGTCTTGTTGAGTCTCTGTAAATTGTACATGTCTGGTGTTTGTATTGGTTTTATGAAACAGTTATGCACTTCCGTAGGTAAGAACAGAAAATGAATCCCATCTAATAATATTTCTTCTGTTTCGGTACTCTGCTTCATAGCTATTTCAATCGACCCAAAAAGAATTTGGGGTTTGGAGCACAGCTACTCTGTGCTGCTGTGACATCCAGGCTTCTGGAGCATCACACGTCTAACTGATTTCGTGTGATGGCTGAAATAGAGAGTTGCCATGTTATATATACTGTAGTTCTTTCGTCATTTTGGCACACTGTTTGCAATGTATGTTGAATCCTCTTTTTATAGCTGCCGTGTATGCATTACACGTATAATTGGCATTGCTACTAGGGGCATGATGCCAGGAGCATTTGTCAATTTGCACCACAGGTTAGTTACGATGAAAACACACACAGATAGCAGCAGTGGTTGCGCATAGTCAGATACCGTATCTAAAAATCAATAGTGTCAAACATTTAACACCCAGAGGTAGTATTTATAATTAGAACTTCTTAGATCGTGTGGCACAAGACATGCTATCAAGTGCCATGCTCATGCATTTATAGTCCAGTTTTGTATTTTTTTTCTCAAAGAGCCCCTTTGGCATGGTTTTTTTAATGGTTTCGGTTCCAGTTTCTCATGGTTCTAGGTGAAACTCTATCAAACATCTTTTTAAGAAAAACGGTTACGACATAAAAGGTAGAAGCTGTTTTTACATTAAAAAAGAGAATCCACTAAAACATGGCTTCACTATCCTCTGGGTTGAAGCTATTTCTAAAAAACCTGCCAAAAGGGGCCTTACTGACAAAACTATTTGGAGGCGAGGGTCATGAATTTTGGTACTTTATTTTTTAGGTGAAATCTTAATATTTTGTATTCCAAGCTAAAAAATGACTAATAAATTTATTTTATGGAATTAGACCTTCACACGTCATCGCAATTCACAGTTTTTAACACTTGTGGCTCGGAGGATAAATTTATTTGGAAAAATGGGTTGCCCCCAAATAAGTTCTTTACCTGGTTAGTTTGGTTTTGTGTTTCTATAATTTGAACGAAGAGAGTTGATTTGTGATGAAAAGATAAGCAAGCACTTTGGGGTTCCTCTGATTTCCAATATTTGAGGTTACTGCCAGTTTCTATGACCACTATGAGCACTCAAATTTGGATCATGCTGAACGGGACTAGAGCCTGATCAGCTGCATGTGACAATAACAAGAACACCAGTACACTGTAAAAAGGCACCATGCCTTGCAACTCTTTTTAACAGATCAAGGACGAGGCATAATGGGTACGACCAAGGGCAGGTGTAACAGAAACGATGCTGCTGCTCTCTGAACTCTTAAGAATTTCCTTATGGTGGCTATAAATTTGGTCCAGAGAAGCAGAGCAACACGCCCACAGCCAGACTTTCTTCTTTCTATTCCTTACTAGTATGAGTTTCAGCCTTTCAGGCACTAAAAGTGAGTGTTGGATGAAAAGAAACTGATCGACGGCATTCTGTAAGAGATCCATGGGAAAATATGGTCGCCGATCGGCTTGTTTTCCTCCAATGTCTCATCTTGAGTCGATTGCCTGGTGGCTACAGATGACATGAACAGAGATAATCAAGGGACGTGTTTATATATGTGCAATTTCAAGTGAGGATTAGAGGGAACTGAACCTTTTCCATTGCAACTAGTCACGTGGCTTAAGAAACAACTGATTTAATTTTAAATCAAAAAAAGTATTTGCTTATAAATAATTAAAAAATATTTGTTTTTTTAACAAATCTTCCATGGTAGTAGGATTGAACATAAAAAACACATGTCTAAATACTTATGTAAGTCATTGTGATTTTTAACCATTACTGTGCCCTTGTTTTTCCAAGAATGATGTCCTGACATTATAGTTTGAATTCACATATAAAAGGAATAATTTACCCATAAATAAATTTCTAAAAACCTTATTTGAGAGGCCCATAAGATCCTTTTCAAAAATCAAAGACTCCCATCTCAACATAAATTTAAACTTATGAACCATTTGATATTTCTATTGCACAAAAACTTAGGACCCATTTATAAAAAATTCAAAATCAATAATTTCATAATAAATATTACTAAATATGCTTAAAATAACTTAAAATTTACTTAACATTCTTAATATAAATTTAATTTTAATAAAAATAAAGGTGTAAATAATTATTTTTTTATATTAGTTGTGCAATCACTATACTCACTTTAAATTTAGGCTCAAAATAGTGTACACTGAATGACTTGAAATTTTAAAATTAAAGAGAAAACAAAATCTGTCATGGCCCGACCTGGTCAAACACACCCGTATAAACTCAATTGGCGGTTTGCTCCAAAGAAAACCCTAGGCTGCCTTGACCCCTCAACTCCCTCGCGTAGAAGCGAACCTTCCACTCTCTCAGACTCTCACAGTCTCCGCCACTCTACTCACCCGACGAGCGCCCCCTCCCCACAGTCACCCTGCTCTCCTCCTCCTCCAGCTCGATCCATCGCCTTCTACACTGTCTCTGCCTCCTCTCCCCCACCCGTCGGCCCTCTCTCTTCTCCCTCACCGCCGCCGTTGTGTCCATATCTGACCGCTCTCCGCCGGAATCCGCCTCCCGTGCCACCACCCGGCCCATCCTCCGCGATGCCCCCCCCCCCCGTTCTCCATGCTGCCACCACCTCCCCGCGAGGGCCATGCCGAGCTCCGGCTGCGGGGATCCGCCTCCGACCCGCCTCGCCTCCTGAGCCACCACCAGGGGCGGGCCCACTGTGATTCATGGGTATTCAGTTAAATACCCAAGTTTTTTGAGGAAAAAAATTAAGTATATATAGTGTATATTATGTGTGTATAAAAAACGTTATAAAAAGAATGTAGTTAGTACTACCTCCAAAGTTTAATATATGACATTTTTAGTACAATTTGCACTAAAGAAGGTCATATATTAAAATACGGAGGGGGTACACATTAGCTAATAAGGCCATGCTCTTTGAGTCTTTGTGTTCCTGGGCCTTCCACACAATATGGTATCCACGGCCCACGGTGGCACGGCCAACCCCCCTAGCGCACGCTTGCAACAGGACCATAAGCCTGCTCTCGTAGCTGGAACTCGCGACTCGCTAGCGCTCGAGCGAGAGGCCCTGCGGTCGGCTAACCCTAGGTACGTGGTGGATTGACGGCGCGGTTTTCCCGACGGCGGCGGCGCGGCGGGACGCCCGCAAGCCTACAAGGCGGAGGGCCGGCGGCCTGCCGCAGTCGGCGTGCTGCTGAGTCCGTGCGTCGAGCCGTCGACGGGCGACGGTCCATCGATGCGTCCATCAGTGCGCGCAGCGCGCGGCCGCTTCCGCGTCTGCACTCTGCAATCTCCGGCGCCCGTCCTGCACGCCGCCGCCGGAAGCCGCCGCCCGTCCTCCGCGACGCCCCCGAGCTCTGAACAGGCCTAATGAGTCGTTACACAACATCCGGCTCATGTTTCCCACGAGGACTCCTTCGGCTTGTCTGGTTTTGAAAGAGATCAGAGAGAATTTAATTTTTTTCTATTCAAATTTGACTAGAAAAGAATTAAACATCCTCTAATCTTTTTAGATTTTTTTCTAACCGAACAGAGCTTAAAGGATCTGAATCTCCCGCTCCACATCAAAAGTGGGGCAGGCGGCCCTCCCGCTGTGGCCCCGCCGCCTCCTTCCGATATCCCCGACCGCACAGCAACGTGGGGCATGTCTTTGTCCGGCTGCAGTGTATCGTCCCGCACTGACGCATCGACGCCCCCTACTTCCTCTTCTACGGTGGTTCGCTGCTCTGGTCCACGTGGGGGCGCAGACAAGACCTCATCCAGGTCGGCGAAGAAGCGCCACAAGGATGCGCGGAGCCGCGGACAACACTTCTTCTCGTACATGGCGATGACACTGCGCACGCGAGTCAAGCAGTGCACGTCCGTCTAGTGGTGGCGTCTGCCACGTCACGCCAGAACTCGGCAACACGGCCACGGGGCCGTTGTGCAACTCACCACTGTGTCGGCGCTCGTACAATCGGCGTCACTCCATTTGCCGCGCACCCGCTTTGGGATGTATCACCGGCCGCTGGTGGGGTGTGGATAGATGCAGTAAACAGCACTGATGAGTGATGATGGGTGAGAGGTTTCGTCATCGCGGATGCCAATATATACGGCTAACGTAACGGACGGATCGGAATGAGCTAGCGGATGGCGCGCGAGCGCATGCAGGTCACGTCGTCGGCTTCTCTTGAGCCTCGGCTTTGCTCTCATATCCACAAGCCAGTGGTCGAGGACGCCTCTGCGGCACGATTCGCTCGCGGTTAGAGGTGCTCAACCACTTGTGTGTGGATCCAAGAGTGAGGGCCGAGGCTTAGGAAGACTCGCTTCGGCCGACGACGTGTTGTGTATGCCCTCGCGCGCCTTCCGCTAGGTCGCTCCGATCCGTTTGTTATGTTAGACTCATATGTGGCTGTATATATTGGCGTCCACGACGACAAAACCTCTCACCCGTCATCACTCATTAGTGCTTTGCTTCTATCCACGCGACCAGCGGCCGGTCATACGTCTAGCTCATCGTCATGCCTAAAAGCCCTTGGCTACCAAAGCAAGCATGCAGCAAATGGAGTGACACTGAGACGATGGCGCTCATCCAGGCGTGGAATCCGCTGTACTAGCGCCCGCCGCAGTGGTGAGTTGCACGACGGCCCCCGTGGCCGCGTCGCCGAGTTTTAGCGTGACGTGGCGTCCCCCACGAACGCGTCGATCGGCAGCGAGTACCATCGGACGTGCACTGCTTGACTCGCATGCACAGCGTCATGGCCATGTACGAGAAGAAGTGTCGTCCGGCACCGCGTCCTTGTGGCGCTTCTTCGCCGACCTAGATGAGGTCTTGTGCGCGCCCCCATCTGGACCAGAGTGGACCACTGTGGAAGAGGAAACAGGGGTCGTTGATGCGGCAGTGCAGGATGATACAGTGCAGCCGAACGACTGCGTACGTGCCCCACGTTGCTGTGCAGGAGGAATCGGGGGAGGCGGTGCAGCGGGAGGGCGGCCTGCCCCACTTTTGATTTGGAGTGGGAAATCCGGATCCTCCATAGGAATGAGGAGCCAGATGTTGTGTAAGGCTAATCTGCTATGGTATTTCTCAAATCCCACTCTTTATTACTATTCCAACTATTTTTCTCTCTATTTACAATTTACAGTGCAGTATTTATGTCAAACAGTGTTTTGAAGAACCCTTTTGGAAACCATTACAGATAGCCTAACGACTCATCAGACCCGTTCAGAGCTCCCGTCGTTCAGGAAATGCTTGAGAGAGCAGCAGCATCGTTTTTGTTACAACTGCCCTATTATGCCTCGTCCTTGATCTGTTAAAATGAGTTGCAAGGCATGCCTTTTACAGTGTACTGGTTGTTCTTGTTATTGTCACATGCAGCTGATCAGGCAACAGTCCAGCTCAGCATGATACAAATTCGAGTGCTCACAGTGGTCTTAGAGACTACTAAACTGGCAGTGACATCAAATAAATGACATCAAATATGGAAAATTCAAGTCATAGCTAAAGAAATCACATTAAAATAAATAGTAATTATGAAATTTTTTAATAAGACGAGTAATTGAAACGCCCTAACAAATGGGACGGAGCAAAAAAAAGTGATTCAGCATACATTGCAAACAGCGTGACAAAATGACCAAAGAACTGCAGGAGAACGACATGGCATCCCCCTATTTCAGCCATTACACGAAATCAGTGAGACGTGTCACGACTCACGCGCCAGAAGCAACTTGGATGTCACAGAAGCACACAGTAGCTGCGCTCCGAAGTCCAAACCCAAGATTTTTTTTTGCACCACGAGTGAAACAGTTATCAAGCAGAGTACCGAAACAACAGAGCAAGAAAATTTATTTGGTGAGACTCGGTTTCGGAAGTGCATAATTGTTTGATAAAACCGATACAAACACCACACATGTACAATTGACAGAGACTCAACAAGATAGACCGGTTCTATAGCCACGATAGTACCACAGTCTGGTGATCAAATACTGGTTTCTGTGTCGCCTCAGTCTGGTGACGGCTTTCCTTCGGAACACCATCACTGGTTGCCTGAGCTCAAACCTTGCAGATGTTAAATCGGAACTGCTACAGAAAGAGCATAACTATTGAAGAGAGTCGAATTACTGTTTGCTTTGTTAAATCATTTTTTCCTAAGGTGGTATGCATGATGCGTCCTGTGTAGCATGTTTGGAGACTGGAGTCAGTTTTTTTTCCCGAACAGTTTTGGAGCCTGGGTTTACAACAACTCAGGTGTCTGATAAATTTCGTCCAAATTTTGAACCATTTGCCATTCCATAGACTGGTCAAAAGAAATTAAAACCCCGTCACCTACAACCACAAGCCACAACTGGTCGTCTGGTCATCAAGGATTTATGTTTCGAAAAAAAAAGAAAAGGTGCAGAAATTGCAGATGTTAGTAGTAGTTATGATCCACAAATTAAAGCATACATAAAGATTTCCACACAACCTAAGCATGTCTGTTTTTTCAGTGATATGATACGAGTCAACACTCTAATTGACTTGCCATCCAGATGGTTGTGCACATGCATGCATATTACAGCTCGATCAAGCACCCGGTTACATCGAAGATACGTAGAGATCCAAGAAATATTCTACCCTAGCCCCTAATCTTTATGCCAAGAATGAAGGCTTTGTTACACCGAAGTTCTGTCAGAAAATAATCTACCCTAATCAGATGCCAAGAATATAATGAAGATTGTGTTACGTCTCTCCGTCACTGCACCCCAGTCTAAAGCCCTAGAATCGATGGATGGATCTTGGTGCTCTCGATCTACTGAACAAGCGGGTCCGACAGCCTGTGGCGGCACAGCGGGCACATCTCGCTTCTCCCCAGTGTCTTCTCCACGCACGAGCCATGGAACACGTGCCCGCACCCCGGCCACGCCGCCGCCCCGCCGCCGGACTCCATCAGCGACTCGAAGCAAATGCAGCACTCCTCCTCCTCCTCCTGGCCGCCGATCCTCCCGTTCGTGGGCGTCGGCACGGGCTCCGGCAGGTGGAGCTCCATGACGACGTGGTAGCAGTACGCGGGCCACGCCTGGTGCAGCACCTGGTTCACCAGCGCATACTGCATGTGCCCCATGCGCTCCGCCGTGTAGTCCCCGCGCCGGAGGATGCCCACGTCCACGATCACCTGGAGGCGCGCGGCGCGCGGCGAGAGCTGGACGGTGTTGATCGCCGCCGGCGCCACCGCCAGCAGGCTCGTCCACAGGTCCTGCAGCTCCCGGCGGAAGAGCCCGGGGTAGACCAGCGGGCCCAGAGACGCCCCCGCCCACGCCAGGGAGCTCGCCAGGTCGCCGGCGCGCGGGACGGCGAACCGAAGCCTGTGGAGCTTGGTCCTCCTGCACGCCTCCACCGCCCCACGCCGCCCGCTCCGCGGCCTCGAGAAGCGGGTGTAGCGGTACAGCAGCAGGACCTCCTTGCTTCCATGGTCCCCGTCGGCCTCGGCGGCGGCGATCCGCATGATGCCGGCCGTGTTCCCAGCGGCGGCGAGCCGACACGGCCCAAGAAACTCCCCGTCCGGCACGACGACGGCGCTCTCGGCTACCGCCGCCGCAAGAAGCGGGACGCTGTCCGTATCGCCACTGCTCTCGTTGTCACTGTCGTAACGCTCCGCGACGTCGTCCTCGGTCATCGGCTCGTACTCCACCCCCGTCGCCACCTCGTTGGCTTCCTCTGTCTCCTCTTCGTCCTCGCTGTCTTCGTCGTCTTTCCCGAGCACAATGATGGTTTCCTCCTCTCCGTCTCCGACGACGACGTCGGCTGCGGCCGCCGCGTCGAGAACACGGACGTTCAGCCGGACAGCGTCCGCCACGGGCAAGTCGTGGCGCAGGACGAACTCGCCGCCGAGCACCACCGCCGCCACCGACACGGCGGGCTGCTCCGAGGACAGCGTGCCGATCGCGATCGCGCGCTTCTCGTGGCCGACCTCGGCCCAGACGTTCACTACGCGCTCGCCGCCGACGACGGCCGGGTCGGCCAGCGAGATCCGCGTGATGCAGAGGCGGTGGCCGTCGTCCGAGGAGATGTGCATCGCCGCGCCCACGCACGGCGCCGCCGGCTGCTCCATTGCCCTAGCCTCCGATGAGAGAGTCGGCTGATGCGCGCCTGCTGTGATGATTGAAAGCAGTGGTTGCCTCGTTCGTACCCACCACACATTTATAGAGGGACGTACGCACTACGCAGTCGACAACAAACTGACTCCGACTCGACTCGGTTCTGTATCCATTCGGACTTGGTTATGTTGAACGCGCAGTACGTTACCCCGATACGCCACGCAGGGGCTGTACGTATCCCGTGTCGGAGACGTTTCCGATACGGATACGCCCCCGGTGAACTCTTCTGTAGTGGATACGCCCTAGCCCGCCTGTCTCCGGTCTCATAGCTGCAGCCCGCAGCGCACTATCTAATTGCACGCGCGCCGGTGGCCGCTGCTGTAGATGATCTGCCACGTACGCCCGCCCGCGAGGAGCTGCTGTGTGCTGTGTCCTCCTCTCGCGAGCGGCGAGGCCGTGCCGCCGGTGATTAGTGATGTTTCCACAGCCCCTTGTACATACATACACTAGATTTAGATTAAGTACATACTGGTTGTTGTTGCGGTGTCAGTCTGCCCGGCCAGTACACAACAGCAATTGCAGGGTGGTTTAATTTTGACGTTCGTTCCTTCAGCCTAGGCTGCTACTCTATATGCACGCACAATTAATATTTATTAAAAACTAAATAGTATCCACGTATCGGCATTCTTATAAAACTGCCGTATCCAAAACTTGCAATTCGCATATTCGGAACTTTACATTTGAATATGGAAAACTGTCTACCACATATGTTAAAACTTTTAATATCACTGCCTTTCTACCAGTGGGTTTCAAGTCATAGATAGAAAACTCTGTAATTATGGTACACAAACCTTTGAAACGAAATATTCAAATCTCTCTGTATCTCTAAATTCAAATCAAACATAAAAGAAGTTGAATCCAAAATTTAAAAAAAAATACCAACATCTACAACTTTCTACTGCATCCCTAACTTTCAAATCACTGTTAAACACACTGAACTCAAAAAATAAAAATAAACTTTGGAATTACGTATTAAAAAAAGTATGTCTCTTTTAAATCTCAAAACCTCCATCGATCAAATTATGTATCGATGGTGGGATATGTACGTAATGCCAGATCTTGATGGTCTGCATTTATTAATCATTCTCACCTCGTCTTGGCTTGCATAGCATTTAAAATGGATGGACGACAGAGTGGAAAAATTGTGATTGACGTATGCCAGTGGGTTTCCGAGCAGACTAAAATCGGGTGGTCTGAAACCGCACGTTGCTATGGGCTCGCGGCGCACGCGTGTCAGATAGGAATTTGGTTCTCTTGAACCGATGGAGAGTTGGAGACTTGAGTGCATCTTTTTTTCTCGGACGCCATCATCCAACAGTAAGCACTCCTAGCTTTGTCCCCGTCAAACCAGCGACACAAATCAACTGATCGATAAATTGTATAGACAAATTTAATTATATTCCAAGGAATCAGATATAATCACTTATTTTTATAACAAACCATGACCACAGATTTCAGAACATCCATATGTATATTACAAGTAAAAAGATAGATCTTACATAGATCCTTGGAAACCATGCATACACTAGGAGAAGGCCAGCGCGGATGAGTGCGTGTAGTCAAACCTCTGCCATACACCGGATGCAGGGTTAACTTTTCTGATCGGAAACACACCTGATTTCCAAAAATAATTTCAGTTTACAGTCGCCTGTGTGGGATCATTTTCCTGTTAGTTTTTCAAAATTTTCCATTACAAAATGTAAAATTAAAAATCATAAAAAATAGGTAAAATATGATAGAAGATTATATCACATTTGGAGGTATTGGTATATCACATATCCAAAACCAACATGGTTTAAGTAGTGAAAAAATGGAATCCTGGCAAACCCATTATCATATGATAAAAACAACTAGCTAGATCCCATGTGGAGTCTCAAGCGGGACCCAATGTTTTCCAATCAGAAATCACCACTTTCCAGTCGAAATCTGCCACATGAGGTGAAATACGCCCACTCTTTCAAGGATTTGTAGTTGTATGCATTCAATGTGAGGTAAAATAGGCCCCATATGGAGCCAGTTCTAAATTATAGGTGGGGCAGACTTATTTGTCGAACTTAACTCTTCCTAAAAATATTAGATCTAGGGTTTTTTTAGCAAGTTTCAAGACACGGGCCATTGCATATTATTTTCATAAAATAGCAGGGGCCTAATCACAAGACTTCGTGCCAAGGAGAGGGGACGACCATCTAGTGGTGGTGCACACGGATCGGCATGTGGCAACGTCGGAGGTACTGGCAAGTGAGCGCGGGGGATGTTCTTGGTGAGGCTTTGTACGATTGCATAGGTATTGGAGGGGATTAGAGGAAATTCAATAACTTATTAGTCAAATTTGAATAGAGAGACATTTTATCCCTCTCAATGCCCTTCAATCCCCAATCAAATCCTAATGGGGATCCACCTCCACCGGTTCTTGATTGCAGGGGTGGATTTGGGATGCTAGAACATATGTGAAGGTGAGATCAGGGCTGGCGAATGGTGGCGACATAGATCTGATGGTGTGGGTGAAGGTAGAGGCCATGATCGGGCACATGAGCTTTGCGAAGAGGAGGCGAGTTGAGCAATGTAGACCGAGACGGGGTTATGGCCATCGGCGCACGATGGAGCTCCACATTGACGGTGGATTCCATCATCGGTGTGCAAAGAGGAAGGTGTTGCAATGCCCTTCAAGAAGTGGTGCGGGATATGGCAGATAAGGAGGCACAAACGATTCACGCTCTTAGACGGTGGTAGGAGGAGTGGAGGGGCATGACGGTGAGCTTGTCATTGGCGCTAATGGAAGCGGTGGCATACTGGAGAAGGGGGTGAGGGAGAGAGAGAGGCAAGGCACTGACTAAGACATGAGGGAGGGAGAGAGGTTGTGGGTGAGCGAGTGGGGCAGCTTTTACTTGAAGGAAGAGGAGGGAGAGGAGGTGTTGTCGGGCACAGGGCAACGCTGGTCAGTGGCGGCGTCCGTTTGGGGGAAGAAGGGGAGGAGGATCGGGTTGACATGGTCCACATGGACCGTTGTAAGCATCTAGGCCCTTAGGTGAGTTTCGATGATTGAATGACAAGCCTAACTGTTACTAATAAGCTCATGAGTGCAGGGTTATCGAGATGAACATCTTAGTTGCTCATTGAACTTCACATTATGGCTCCTATTTTCTAAGGTTGATTCAAATTATGAGGACATGGCTTTCTTCCGCATCTCGAAGGCTAAGGACTCTTCTAGAGTCAAGGATCATGGGTGTTGGAGGATCCTTGCTTAGATAGGGCTCTTTAGTTTTATAGCGTCCGCACTATTAAGGGGGGTCAATGGTTGAAGCTTGATCTTGAGATATGCCAAGAGATAATGCACACACAAGATAAAAAGATTGTATGACAGCAAAGGTGCAAGCTAAACCAACTCAAGGAAACAGTAGTTCAAAGGATGGATCAACTCTCATTGAAGAAGCAAAGATCAGAGCAAAATTGCAAGGACCGTACGGTCTGGTCTGGATTAAGCTCCACGGAACGTACCATATTATGAGAAGAGATATTTTTCGGACGAAGTGGTATCTTCATGCAAATCCATTGGAAAGGATGGTCCGATTCAGTGTAAACGTACCATTCCATGGACCAAAGAATTAAGGTATGTACTTGGTTAAAATTCAGTTGGCAATAGACCATACAGTGTGAAGACCGTCCGTGGACCGTCCTAAGAAACCCGAAGGTATGCACTTGGCTCGGAAATCAGTGGACAATGGACCGTAAAGTACGGTTTGAGCAGACCGTACCAAACACCGGACCATGAAACCCGAGGGTACGCACTCTGTATGGAACTCAGTGGACAGCTGTGGCGGAACCGCCGATTTAATCCGGACTAAGCACACCTGCCACCTCTGGCTTGCAGTGCGATTAGACCGAACTAAACCCGGTCGTCCGTCGAGAGTCATTCGACTCCCAATATTACCTTTTCCCAGAGGAACCGACATCATACACATCTGACTCACGATGGAGCCACAACAGAAACATCATCACAGGCAGTTGAATAGCATAAAATCAGACTTAGTTACAAACCAGTTTTTTTCATAAAATACAAGTCCAACATAATGTTATACGGTAGTAAGTTTGAAAGTTTCTCGTAGCGGAAATATAAGTTTAGGGTCATCATGTTATCACCAAAAGATTTGCATTAGTGGTACAACATCGAGCCCACCGATGTTGCCCTCGTGCCACTTATGTCATCTCATCCTAAATGAGGGCATGCCCCGCCTCCAACACAAGTGCACACCATGAACTCCATACCTGCGCTCAAAATGTGGGGGCAAACCCTGAGTACTAATTACTCAGTAGGTCTTAATGGAAATTGGCTTACGGCTGACGCGAAGCGGCTTACTAGCAAGTGGATCCTTAGCCTTTAGTTTTAAACAGTAACATGTGTAACATAAATAGTAAGATTTCATCATTTGTATAACCTTCAACACAACTGTAACTTGCAGTAATGTAAACAATTCAATTCAAACATGTGGTATTCCAAAAACCATGAGTATTAAACACTGAGAGTTTAAGTAATTACTACGTTGAACGTCAAAGGCATTGGCATTCCCACACCTGGTGGGCATCAGCGATTCGAATCGATTTTTAATTCCCGGGAATAACTATCATGCCAGGGTATATGCTTACTAGCCATCGCGTTCCCACATATAGCCCCCATCTCCACCTGTCTTGTCCCAAGATTCAAAGCGCCCTCACCTAACCCCCGGGTTGTGCCCCCTCAGGAGCGATACCACGGCCGCACCGGGTCAGCCCTCCCTTAGGAGCGATACCACGGCCGCACCGGGTCAGCCCTCCCTCGAGTACAAGCGCCCCCGGGCCCATCGGCCTCCAGCAAGTGGATGAGCGGAGCCTCGAAAACTTCGGACAAACCCAGGTAAGACTTCACCGGTCCCATTTCCCGGTTAAGCACTCTAGCAATGTTATGCCGACCAATAGGCGAACAGCGGACGGGCCTTATGCGACTCGAGCGGAGCCAAACGCACACCACATAATAAAATTATTCTCCGCCCGGTCTCCATTTAAATCAGGAGCATAGTATTACTTCCTCAATAGTAAAAGTTTTGTAACCTTTGAAAACACCTACGCGACGAGTGACTCCTTTCACTCGTGTCTACTCGCACCTAGCAGAGCCTAGGCAACTCGTCCTACGAACTCTATATATAGGTGCTAGGGCCAGGGCGGCCAGGAGATCTAATGCAATTGTTTTCAATCAACTCCTAATGCGGATGCGTAATGAGACAATCAATTATCACATTAGCTATTAGCTGGGAGAAATCATGGTCCTGCCTACCTTTGCTTATTTTTATCAAAACCAACAAACTAAACTAGGTTAGTTTGCCGGGTTGTGAGGCTTTGCCCCAGGCAACCCCTTGATTACTTGGACAACTCCTCCTTCCAAACACGACTGATGGGCTCTCCAGGTCGTGTCTGGGGCTTACTTGACCTTCTGGATTACCATTGCTTAAAGTAGCTCCCGCACTTGTTTCTCAATCACGTATCTGCAATAAGCGTTGCTATATGAATGCTATGCATGACACAGTGATTGAGATGCACGATTATCAAGCATACAACTGGTTAAGCAAAATATCAGGCAAACATCTAGTTACGCATGTAATGAATTACTAGCTCAATTAAAACATCCCGACTGACACTAGCATTAATACTACTTGTATGGACCCGAAGCAACCGTGTATGTGCAACCTCACAAGAACATATACAAAAATTAAGTTGTTAATCATAAAGCTAATATGGTGATGTGAGCCGATAAAACATGCAATAGTTATTTAGTCGTTAAGATTACTATAGAAAATGTGGGGGTTTTTATTGGATATACTGGTCTCACATTTTTTATTATTTATGTAAAATTGCATTATTTCTACTATTTTCAAATCAGAGTCACAACCTTACATGCACCACCTCCTACTTTAGCAATGAGTCATGTTCATAACCTAGAGCTCATATCAAGCCCCTAAAGTCACATGGAGCATTTTTTCTCCATAGCAACCTTTTCCTAAAATAATATATGCTTAATATACAAGACAAGGGCAAAATAGTAATTAAATAGTCAATGCTAGGGCTACCAAAATTTATACAGAGCTTACACATGTTCACAAGGCCTCTGCCCAAATTTCACAATTTTTGAAGCTCATTTTACCCACATTTCCTATTTATCAAGGTTTTTCATGCATGCACAATAACAAGGGCAAAAAGGTCTTTTCCCATTCAACCATCATACCCATTCTGTAGATCTACTTAATAGGAGTACAATGCAACAAAGTTTGCATTTTTCTGATTTTTATTGGATTTATTACGAATTTCCAAAGTTTTCAGCTTAAAAAAACATATTAAATCGAAAAACCTAATGACCAGGGACCTTAATACGATTAACTATGGACTTCAGGGACTTGCGCGGAAGACATTCAAGACTCAGTGAATAGTACACAAACAGAAAGCGCAAAATAGGAAAACTCAGGGGGTTTTCAGCAAAAAGGCCTTCTTCTTCTACCTTGGGCCGGCCAGGGAGGACGGCGCAGGGGGCGCAGTCACGCGCGTGCGCCGGCGCGTGGAGGCGCGGGGTTGAAGCCGAGCCGCTCCGTCCGTGCGTTCCCGGCGACGGGCTTCCTTTCCCCCAAGGTCGCGTCGCGCGGGGAGGGCGGGAAGGCCGGCGCGGAGGCGGTGAGCCGGAGCGTCCACGGCGGCACACAGAGGCCCGTGGCGCGGCTCAATCTGACCGCTCCGGTGGGGGAGGAGGCCGGGCTTGGGCATACAGGGAGCGCGCGGATGAGGGGAATCCGGCGGTGGCGTTGAGGGGCACAGGGATGGTCCGGTGGCGGCTCTCCACGGCGATCTCGGTGGCGGCCTTGGTGCGCTCGAGCGGCGCACGCGGGGAGGGGGAAGGACGAGGCCTTGGGCTTCAACGACGGAGGGGACCGGAAGGGAAAGCTTCCGCGGTGCCGGTGCGCGTCGCGGACGGAGGAGGGATGACTCGGTTGGCCGGCGCATGAGTTTGATAGAGCTCGAGCTCCGCGGCCATGGCGGCTCGCGCTCTGGGCGGGCACCAGGGCAGGGAGCAGAGGCAGGGGAGCAAGGAAAAGGGACGAGGAAGAGGGCGCGGAGCTGGGGGACGCCAGCTGGGAGGGAGCAGGCAGCGCAGGCCGGGAGAGGGCACAGAGCGGGCGGCGCGTGGCCGCGGCGTGGCGAGCAGGGCGGCCATGGCGTGGCGCGCTGGCACCCTTCGCCCGCCGCGTGGGCGCAGGGGAGGGGAGAAGGAAGAAGGCGTCGCGCGGGTGGACGCGGTCCATGGACCGGGCCAGGCCGACAGGTGGGGTCGGGGTGAGGAGGAGGGTGAGAGGTCTACGGACCGGGTGCACGGAGCAAGGGAGCCGATGGAATGCGCTGGCGCGGGCGGCCCGACAGGTGGGGCCCGCTCGTCAGCGACTCACGGAGAAAATAAAATTCGAAAAAAATAGGAAATCCCCTGTTGACTGCAGGAAGACCTGTTTGAATTTTGAATTTTTGGGTATTCTAGAGTCCGAATTTGAAAAGGACCCAATTGAATGAATTGTTGTACCTTTTAGGATCTACAACTTTGTAAAAATGAGTAACATCATATTCCAAGTTTAAATATGATTAAATTTGAATTTAACCTGCTGACTCCAGTTTGACCAAGGTTTAATGCAAACTTAGAAATTCATAAAGTCTATTTTATGCCCATTTTCAGAGAAAGAGTATTATACCAATGTTGTGTAGTTTTTAATTATCTACAACTTTCTTATATGATGTTTTGCATGATAGGGACTTTTGTTCCTTTGAAATTTGAATTTTCCTTACCGATCCAAGTTTAGGCAGATTTCTGCTTTTTCATTAATCGACTCAAAACTCCACCTAAACCTTTGTGCATATTACCACACCCAATAACAAAGTTGATCTACATAAAATTGTCTACAAGTTTGTTATAGAGAGTTTGTTTCCAATCACATTATATTTTTAAACTATAGTCACAAATGCATTCAGGGGTTTTGCATATTTCACTGAAAATTTTTGACTTCGTGATTTACTAGCCTAGTTATTGCTCTTCTCCAAACATCATTAAGCCAAATCCTTGACTACCGCTAATCTAATCACGTGTTAAATTTTTCGAGATGCCGGGGGCATCACAACAGCGGACCGTATAGTACGGTTTTGGTAGACCGTACCAAACCCCAGACCATAAAACCCGTGGGTACGCACTCTGTATGGAACTCAGCGGACAGTGGACCGTATAGTACGGTTTGAGTAGACCGTACCAAACACCGGACCATGAAACCCGAGGGTATGCACTTTGAATGGAATCAGTGGATCGTGGACCGTATAGTACGGTTTGAGTAAACCGTACCAAACACCGGATCATAGTATAGTGACGCAGGCATTCAGTGACCGTTGGAAAAGTGAGTGGACCGTATAGTCCGGTCCTCACAAAAAGAATAGACCGTATGATACGGTCTACACTGCGTCAGCCAGGCTTCTTTAGCGATGGCTCTCTTCGTTTGAGGGCTATATATATGGGCTTCCTGAGGTCATTTGGTGCTCTTTGACACTTCAGAAACGGTATACATTCAGAGAGCCACTTGTGCTTCACTCTTTGCTCCATACACTTACACATTCACACTTTGAGAGCAAGTTCAAGGTCAAGGCTTGTATGCATCCATCTTGGTGAGGATCAAGATCAAGCGAAGACTAGAGGCTTGTTACTCTTAGTGTTTGGCAGCACCTAGGCGGACTTGGTGACCGGGGTGCGTTCTCAGAGCTTGCCAAGGAGCTGTGGAAGCCCGAAGAACAAAGGTGTACAAGGCTTGAGCTCCACCTTGCCGGGATGGCGAACGGAGACTCTTAGTAAGTGCCCACAATCATGGGAGGCAGCAAAACACTCTAGGGTGTGCCGCAGTGTGGACTAGGGGAGGGTGCCAAACCTCCAACACCACGAGAAAAAAAATTCGGTTATCTCTTTCCCTTGTCTCTCTACTTGATGCTTTATCTTTCTTGCTTGTTTTCATGGATTGCATCCAGTAGTCACCATGCTTAGCTCACTCTTGGCTAGTATCTCCCTTGCTTTGATCATATGTATGCTTACTAGCATGAGTAGGCTTATTTCTACCACTAGCATGAGTAGCGTTGCCTTTATTACTAGCATGAGTAGGTGTTTTCCTTCTAGTTAATTAGTGTAGTTTTCTATTAGAGGGTGAAGTGGGCTAATTGGTAGATTCATTAAGTCAAGGACCTTTTTCGATTAGAGTTTGAAATTAGCCCAATTCACTCCCCCTCTTGGGCATCCGATCCTTACAACCGTGCGACTGGCGGCTGGGGCTGTGTAAATAAAATAGAGTGGGGGATCCACGGACCAGGCACACGGAGAGGAAAGTAGGTGGAGGCCCATAGGTTGTCTGCGATTGGGATTTGGGAGCATGCTGACCGGTGGGCCTGTGTGTCAGCAAATCCGATTTTGACCAAGGCAAAGACCTCATGTTTTGCACTTTTTGGGCTTAGTTTGACTGAGCCATGCCTTGAAATTCAAAAATCTAAGCTATTTCTACTTTCTAGGCATTTTCATTTAAAGTTTGAAATTCCAATGTTGCTTAGAATTTTGTGATATACTAATTTTGTATATAAAGTTTTTATGATAATGAATTTGGGTTCAAAGAAATTTGAATTATTAAATTGGTCACATTTGTCCTTTTTTGCAATTGAAACTTAATCAGTTCATAATTTCATCCAAATCCAAACATTCATGCATGTCAAGGGTCAAAATACCAAGGTTGTTGCTTATGAAGTTATCCACAAGTTTGGTATAGAATTCATTATAGTTTGAATTATAAGAACAAACAGGTGGAAGCCTCCTCAAAACAGGTTTTAAACCTAACCAAATTACCCATGTTTGCACTCAAAGTTCAAACGAATATGCTCATGAAATGAGATGATTGCTTCATGAATGATGATGTTGATGCACTTGATATTCCGAGAGCATCACACATTTCTTATTCGCCATTGGGCATAAGGCACCCTACCCTCATTTGTAAAAAGAGGCCAATCCCATTTGTATGTAAATTTTAACCCCATCAAGGGAAGATATGGAAATAACCATCACTTTCATCCTATATATAAGATATAAAGAGGCTTAAGTGGCACGGGGAGACAACGCTAGGCCAATTTGTTATTTCTCACTTACTCTCTCACTCCTCTTCTACTAGGTTGTCTATTGCTACAATTTCACAACAGTTCACAACCAATTAGTGTTGAATAATGTTAAAGAACTGGAATTGCGAGTTAAAAAATAACAATAGTGATTAAGACTTGTCTAGCAACATTCATTTTTCATAATGACTATTTACAAATTAATTATAGTTATATTTAGTATTTGCAATAATTTTCAAGTTAAGACATACCACAAAGTTAAAATTAATTGCTACTACTCTCGTTGACGCTGTCCTAAAACCCTGTGGCATCCTCCTCGCTCATAGGCTCGTACTCCACCACGTTGTCGTCGTCACCTTGTCAGCCACGTATTCCTTGTCTTCTCCTTGAACCTTGTCCGTCTCCTCCTCTTCGCCGTTTCCATGGTCGTCTTTCCTGAGAACAATAAGTGTCTCCTCATCTTCGTCCCTGACGTCGTCAGATCACGCCGCCATCATGCCAAGAATACGGACGTTGAGCCAGACAGCATCCGACCCGGGCAGATCGTGGCGCATGACGAACTCACAGTCGAGCACCATGGGTGGCAATAACATGGCAGGCTGCTTGGAGGATAGCGTGCCGATGGCGCGCTTCTCGTGCCCGACCTTGATCTTGGCCCACACGTTCACCACACACTCACCACTGACAATCGCTGGGTCAGCCAACGACATCCCTGTGATGCAGAGGCGGCGACCGTCCGAAGAGGAAATGTGCATCGCCGCACCCACGCATGACGTTGGCTGCTCCATTGCCACTCTCCAACGGGTCGGTCAAAGAGCTAATGCGTCCTGTGTGGTTGTTCGTACGCACACATTTATAGAGGGAGACGAACAGTAATTAGTACATGGGTGCAAATACGCAGTACGAGTCCGACTTGGTTTTTTTATCAATTCTGACTTGGTTACGTTGAATGCACGACAAATATCGGGACTCGTGCGTAGCGAACGCTCGTTGGGGACACGCACGCCGACACCCATCACGACGCAAAGGAAGGTATTCGTTCTCCGAAGCGAGCGCTGCGGCGCACACTGTTCCCTAGCTTGCGTGTCCTTCATCCAGTCGTCGTCTTTTCGTTTCCCAGTCGTTTCTTGCTGGGTCGTGTGACACAGAACTGCACAAGCCATGGGCCTTCGCTCTCTTTGCATGTTTCCATATTCATGCTTCATTTGCTACATTTCCCCCAACGTTTCCACGCACATTTTTTCTCGCTTGGGAGAATGGGTGTATGGTAATGAATGGGTGAGACAACTATCTCATATTCATATGAATGCAAAAGCAAAAGGATAAAAGCTTGTTTCTTACGGATATAAAAGTGTAGCCACTATATTAAATATTAAACTTTTTTCTAACCATCTTAGAACTGTATCTTCAATAGTAGAAAACTTTAGCACTAGAAATTCAAAACTTTTGAGTCATTTATAAAAATAATTTTATCTAGAATTCTAGGTTTTAAAAGACATATGGCTAAAACGTTAATTAATGCTAAAATTTGGGAAAATAAATTTGGAACCTTACAAACAAATATTCAAAAACTTTAACGTGATGTGTTAAAAAATTAACCTTAGGATTTGATATATAATAAATTTTGAACCAACTCTGGTGACAATAGCCTGAGACTCAGATAAAAATGATATAAAACAACATGATACAAAAGAAAAAAGCATGTAAGTTGGTTATATAGCACAACGACAGCTAGAGACCATGGCGCCATGATCTTTATTCTTCCGGAACTGCTGGCGCTCCGACGGGCGCCAAGCATCGGACGCTCCATGAAACATAGAAAATATATAACTTCAACATTGAAAAACAATATATGCAACATTGAAAAACAACTTCTTCAACATCAAATACTTTGACAAAATAATCACCACGTCCATCCGATTGAAGAGAAAAAATCCCACCACAATATCAGTTCACAGCATCTGGAGCTCAATACAAAAAAGATTGTTGAACAATATATAAAGCGAGGAACCAATTTTGCAACATCAAAAAAATCAACTTTACAACATTAAAATTCATCAGATGAAACATCTCATATCATCTCATGCAACATCTTGAAAAATTCTCTCGTAAAACATTTGAAAATCTTTTTCTTGCAATATCAAAAAATCAACTTTGCAAAACTGAAACACATCTGATGAAACATCTCGTATCATCTAATGCAACATATCAAAAAATATTTCATGAAACATTTGAAGATATATTTTTGCAACATCAAAAAATCAAGTTTGCAACACTAAAATTCATTCGATGAATTAAAATTGTATAATCTCATACAGTATCTCAAATCACAAATCAAAACATCTCAATTCACAAATTGCATCATCAAATAAAAATCCAACCGAGGCCGATCCTCCGGTACTCGCTTGCTTCCGCTTCTACGCCATGTCCCTCGACGGCAGCTCCTCCACACTGTGGCCCAAGCATGGCTGCTGGCTTTCTGCCCCACGCTCCGTTCTGACCCACGCCTCCACGTGCTCGCCTCATCCCCCACTGCCTCTCCCCCCGCCCACGACGACGTAGCCTCCCCGCTCGTCGAGCCGCTGCTCCACCCGTGCTTCACCATCCCCGTTGCGCGGCGGCTTTCTCCGCTCAAATCCATAGGTGGTGGGTTGGGCTAAGCACGAAAGATCCTCGCCGTTGTAGTTGTGGCTTCCCGTTCGCCGGTGAAGCCAGGGGCGTTTTTAGACCCGTGCGAGTTGTGCGACCGCTCAGCCCCTGAAACGAAAAGGCCCCCAAGTTTAGTTGAGTTCTATTATATACATATGTATATTAGAAGTTTCTCTAAAGATGTTGAACAACGTAATCAAGCCCAAACCGACCTGCTTGGCTACTTCCTTCGACTCGCCATGCACGGGGGGCAGTTGTGGTTCTGATCCTGCACCTTGCATCCCGTCAGCTGATCAGCTACGCGCTGTGGCTGCAACGCGTGCTGCAGCCGCCCGGAGCTAACTGCAAGCGCCCAACCCCAAGGAGTGGCCGAGTGGACGAGCCCCCTGGTAGCCTTGTCCGTAGCCCGCTGGTCTGGTGATCTGCTGTGGCAAGTACTGTATATCCTAATCTAATTAACTAACTTTGTCCATGGTCAATTGATGTTTTATTCTCGTATACTTCTGTCCATCGTCCATTGGTATTTCTATTATTAGTACAAGTGCTTCAAATTTCAATATATAATAATAACTGATCATTTGCTTAGTTGTTGCAACTGGCAAACCATGTTTCTTTAACCACGGCCTGAATTCATAGTTTTGCTCAGGGCCTCCGAATTCTCCGAGACGCCCCTGGGCGAAGCCTTCCCCTTGGAGAAGATTAAGCCATGGCGGAGGGGGCTCTCATGTGGAGCTGCTAGGAGCAAGGTAGGAAAAAGACACAGGTGGAGACCGGAGGTGGTCACACGTGAAGTGATAGAGAGATAAAGGGCCCTGCGCTTTTGAATGATACTGATCTTTTTTTCCGTTGGGGTCCAGCTCACTAGCAGCCACGCGTCCGACGTTTCCCCCGTCTCCGGACGTTTTAGCCACGGCGTCACCTGCTTTGGCCTGCGTGACCCCTCAGCGCCACTGCTTTGGCGCCGTCTTTTGGGCCAGGACGCGATGCGATTTGGTGCCGGCAACAAACCCAGCCCACGTCGGATCAACGCGGAAGTGCCCTCCAACAATACTACAACAGTACCATGTCCTTTGGCGCCGTGATCGTCTTTCAAATGTGAAATTCTTTGTAAAAATGATCTAAAAGCAAAAATAAAAGGTGCGACTCATAAACATGCCTACAACTTGGAGTGTGTATCATTGTTTCCAGGAAGGTGCGACTCCGAAACATGCCAAATCGTACCTTTCAGGAAATTAAAAGAGACTATTGACCAGCTAGCATGAAAAGACAAACCGTATTCGTCGCCGCCGTCGTGGAAATTAAGCACTAGCAGCAGTAGCAATGCCTCTTAGTTTTTTTGATATGTAATACAAAAACACTCGATCCATACAGACTTGCACCTGACAACACTCCTTGCGCAGGCAGGCAGGCAGGATTAAACTTAAACAAGCTCGCTCCGATGGCGGCGGCATCCTGCAGCTCGGTCGTGCTGGCGTTACTGGCCATCATCTCGTTGCCAGCCCTGGTGCAAGAAGTCGCCTCTCTCAACTCCACTGACGATGAGGCGAACGACCTCGCTGCGCTGCTGGCTTTCAAATCCCAGCTCTTGGATCCCCTGGGTGTCCTTGCCAGCAGCTGGAGGACCAACGTGTCCTTGTGCCGCTGGGTTGGCGTCTCGTGCGGCGGCCGGCATCGGCAACGTGTGACGGCTGCGTGCCCCTCCAAGGAGGGCTCAGCCCACATCTCGGTAACCTCTCCTTCCTCTCCCTGCTCAACCTGAGCGCCACCAGCCTCGTCGGCTCCATCCCTGCTGAGCTTGGCGCGCTCCGTCGCCTCAGGGCCCTGTCCCTCTCCGAGAACGGCCTCTCAGGCACCATTCCAGGCACAATCGGGAACCTCACGAGTCTCCAGTACCACAACAGCCTATCCGGGGAGATCCCGCCAGGTTTGCTGCACGACCTGCGCAGCCTCCAGGCCATCTTTCTCGAGAAGAACACACTGACTGGCCGCATACCACCTCATCTGTTCAACAACACGCCTTCCCTGAGGGAAGTCTCGCTCGGAAACAACAGCCTGTCAGGTCCCATACCCCATAGTATCGCCTCCCAGCTGCCCATGCTCGAGTACCTGTCTCTCCAAGCCAACCAACTCTCCGGTCCGGTGCCCCCAGCCATCTTCAACATGTCTAGGCTGCAAGCCAGCGGGTTCGCGTACAACAATCTGACCGGCTCGATCCCGAGCACCAACGACAGCTTCAGACTCCCAATGCTGCAGCTGATTCCCCTCGACAGAAACAACTTTTCAGGTCGGATTCCATCTGGGCTTGCCGCATGCCAGTACCTTGAGAAACTTGATCTCTCCAGTAACCCTTTCTCGGAGGGTGTTGTGCCGACTTGGCTGGCTCAACTACCACGCCTCACCATTATCTCGATGAGCCAGAGCAATCTAGTTGGCTCTATCCCAGAACCCCTCATCAGCAATCTTTCGCATCTGACTCTGCTAGACCTTGCCTTGAATCAGCTGACTGGCCCAATCCCAGCCTCTATTGGGAATTTAACTGACTTGTCTTTCATAGGCCTGTGTAGCAACCAGTTATCCGGCTCACTGCCAGAAACACTTGGGAGCATCCCAGCACTGCGCTATCTTGCTCCGTCACTAAACAATCTGGAGGGGAATCTAACTGGCTTCTTTTCCTCCCTTTGCAACTGTAGAAATCTCAAGGTCCTTGACATATCTGATAATTCTTTCACCGGGGGATTCCCAGCCCTAGTGGGAAACCTTTCTACAGAGCTATACTTTTTTGATACAGGTTACAACAATTTAACAGGCAGGATCCCATCAACGGTGTCCAACTTAACTAGTCTTCAAACAATATATTTCTCTAACAACCTACTCACGGGGCCAATCCCAGAGTCCACCGTGATACAAAATCTGATATACTTTGATGTCACCAGCAATGACTTGTCAGGCCATATCCCAGCACAAGTTGGCATGCTCGAAAACCTGCAGCAGATATTTCTCCCAGGAAACAACTTCATAGGCTCCATACCAGATAGTATTGGTAATCTTAGCTGGCTGGAATACATTGACTTGTCCCAGAACCAGTTCGGTTCAACGATTCCGTCTAGCCTTTTTAAGCTCAATAAACTGATCCAGTTAAATCTTTCTCACAATGTGTTTACTGGTGCGTTACCCAATGATGTAGATGGGTTAAAACAAGTGGATACAGTTGGCTTGTCTTCCAATTTTTTCCTTGGCAGCATCCCAGAGTCATTTGGACAGCTTATGATGCTCACCTGCCTGAATCTGTTGTTGAACTTAATCATCCTAGCACTTAACCTGATCATGTATCTTGCTATTAAGTAAATCCCCTAGTAGTTGGTAGAGCTAGAGCTAGTGCTCAGTATTTTTAGGCCATAGCCGGCCAAGAGTGGACTTTTGCCCCTCTGTATACAGCAGATGGGAGTAGATGTACTGAGTAGAGTAGTGTAGAAGGTAGAGGTACCATAGTTGGTAGGAGTAGGAGTACTATGTATGTACTGGAATGTATTTCCTCCCTCTATAAATAGAACCAGCAGCAGCTAGAAGAAACAGTTCAGCAGCACCAAGAACTTGTGTGTTCTGTTCTCACCCTTCCCCACCAATTCGCCCCAAGTGTGTGTGTGATCTAGAGTACCAGCAGTTGCACAAGCTGCTTATTAGTGATCCTAAAGTGGGCTAACAGTGGTATCAGAGCTCTATTTAGGTGATTAGTGAGCCAATTAGAGGGAGATGTCCTCTTCCCCGACCGGCAGCATGCAGTCCCGCCTCGACGGCAGCCGTGGACGTCGGACGTCCAGGCAGTCTGGAGAGCGGCCGTCCAGATCACCAACCCGCCCGCGGGTCATGGTGAAGACGGTGCGCGAGGTGGGAGGCGCGCAGTTCCCGCTACTGACCCGCACCAACTACAGCGAATGGGCGACGGTGATGAAGGTCATGCTCAAGGCCAGGGGCCTTTGGCGGGTCGTCCAGGACGGCACCGACGACGAGCAGGAGGACCAGATGGCCATGGAGGCCATCCTCAAGGGCGTGCCCCCTGAGTACGTCACCACCTTGGGGAGCAAGGACTCCGCCAAGGAAGCCTGGAGCTGCCTGGAGGCCATGCGCGTCGGCAGCAACCGTGTGAAGAAGGCGAAGGTGCAGCAGCTGCGGCGCGAGTTCGAGAACATCGCATTCCGTGATGAGGAGGCGGTGGAAGACTTCGCGCTGCGCCTCACCTCCCTGGTGAGCCAGCTCGGAGCGCTGGGCGAAGAGATCAAGGAGGAAACGGTGGTGGCAAAGTACCTGCGGGTCGTGCCGTCTCGGTACGCGCAGGTGGCGGTCTCCATCAAAACGCTGCTTGACCTCGACAAGATCACCATCGAGGATGTCACCGGGCGGCTGAAGGCGGTCGAGGACCGCGCCGAGGCACCGGCGGCGGACGGGGCGAAGGGGCAGCTACTCCTCACGGAGGAGGAATGGACGGCTCGGATGAAGGAGCGTCAGCGAGGCGATAGCTCCGCATCCTCGAGCAGAGGCCGTGGCGGACGGTGCCGCGGCAAGCCACGGAAGAAGTATGGAGGCGGCGAGGCCAAAGAAGATGGCGGTAAGCCCGTCGCGAAGGACAAGTGCCTAAATTGCGGCAAGACAGGGCACTGGGCGCGAAATTGCCGCGCTCCTCGACGCCGCGAGCGGGCCAATTTGGTCGAAGGGGAAGAAGAAGAGACGGCGCTGCTCCTTGCGCACACAAATGGCGAGGCGGAGAGAGCAGAGGAGCCTGCCCTGCTGATGGCGCAGGCATGCGTACTCAGCAGCGAAACAGAGGAGCCAAGAGGCGCGCCGGTGCGGCTCGAGGAGCCCCGGGCGCACGTCAACCTCGGCAAGGAAGACAAGGAGGAGGAAGCAGAGCGCTGGTACCTGGACAGCGGCGCAAGCAACCACATGACTGGGAGTCGTGGGGCCTTCTCAGAGCTCGACTCCTCCATCACCAGCACAGTCAAGTTCGGCGACAACTCTGTCGTCGACATCGCTGGTCAAGGCACGATCCTCTTCAGCTGCAGCGACGGCGGGCATCGTGCGCTCACCGGCGTTTACTTCATCCCTCGCCTCCGCAGCAACATCATCAGCCTGGGACAGCTCGACGAACGCGGGTGCAAGGTCCTCATCGACGACGGCATCTTGCGCATCCGTGACCGCGAGCAGAAGCTCCTTGCAAAGGTGCGCCGTTCTAGGAATCGGCTCTACGTGCTACCGCTGACGATCGCCAGGCCGGTGTGCTTAGCTGCAAGGCATGAGGAGACGGCGTGGCGCTGGCATGCGCGGTTCGGCCATCTGAGCTTTGACGCTCTGGGCCGGATGGCGCGCAAAGGCATGGTCCGCGGGCTGCCGGAAATTGAGCACGTCAGCAAACTCTGCGACAGCTGTCTCGCCAGCAAGCAGAGGAGGACCCCTTTCCCCAAGGCAACGAGCTACAGAGCCCAGGACCCGCTAGAGCTGGTCCACGGCAACCTGTGTGGGCCAGTTAAGCCGGCCACGCACGGCGGGCGGAGGTACTTCCTCCTGCTCGTGGACGACAACAGCCGGTTCATGTGGCTGCGGCTGCTAACCGCCAAGGACCAGGCGGCGGAAGCAATCAAGGAGATCAAGGCTCGAGCGGAGAAGGAGACGGGGAAGAATTTGAAGGTACTCAGGACCGACCGGGGTGGAGAGTTCACCTCGGAGGAGTTTGGCCGCTACTGCGCCAGCGAGGGCGTGGAGCGCCACCTCTCAGCCCCATACTCTCCACAGCAGAATGGCGTCGTCGAGCGGCGGAATCAAACCGTCGTGGGCATGGCTAGAAGCATGCTGAAGGCCAAGGCAATGCCAGCAGCATTCTGGGGCGAGGCGGTGAGTACAGCAGTGTACATCTTGAACCGTTCCCCCACCAAGGCCCTGGACGGGCAGACGCCATTCGAGGCATGGCACGGGCGCAAGCCCGATGTCGCGCACCTGCGCACCTTTGGGTGCATTGGGCACGTCAAGGTGACACGGCCCAACCTCTCCAAGCTGGAAGATCGGAGCAAGCCAATGGTATTCCTAGGCTACGAGGCGGGCAGCAAGGCCTACCGCCTCTACGACCCGGTGGAGCGGCGCGTGCACGTATCGCGCGACGTCGTGTTCGACGAAGGGGCAAGCTGGGATTGGACGCGTTCCAGCAACGGGGAAGCAACAGCAGGCGCAAACTCGAGCTCCTTCGTCATAGAGTACGAAGAGTACCAAGACAGGGAAGAACCAGCTCACGGGGAGCCTGTGAGCGGCATGGACAACGGCGGCAGCGAGCCTCGAGCAAACTCTTCGGCACTGGGAGCAGGGGAAGCACTGCCTGCGACCCCGTCAGCAGCACCGGTCCGCTACGTCACGCCTCCTCCAGATGCATCACCCTACCTCGACGCCGAGCATGAAGGAGAGCCGGTGCGGTTCCGCGCGGTGGACAACCTCGTCGGCGAAGCAACTCCCCCAGGCATGGCGGCGCGGGCTCTGGCCGATGCAGAGCTGCACTTCAGCAGCGCGGAGGAGCCACCGTCATTCGCCGCGGCTGAGAAGGACGAGAACTGGCGGCGCGCGATGCTGGAGGAGATGAACTCCATCCAGGAGAATCACACATGGGAGCTGGTTGACCCACCGGCCAATTGCCGGTCAATTGGGCTTAAGTGGGTCTACAAAGTGAAGCGGGATGAACACGGCGACGTTGTGCGACACAAGGCGCGGCTGGTGGCGCGCGGATTCGTGCAGCGGGAAGGCATCGACTTCGAGGAGGTCTTTGCGCCGGTGGCAAGGATGGAATCAGTGCGGCTGGTGCTTGCGCTGGCGGCCACGCGCGGCTGGAACGTCCACCACATGGACGTCAAGTCCGCATTCTTGAACGGGGAGCTCAAGGAGGAGGTCTTCGTTAAGCAGCCGCCGGGTTTCGTCATTGCCGGCTAGGAGCACAAAGTACTCCGGCTACGCAAGGCTCTCTACGGCCTGCGGCAGGCCCCGCGGGCATGGAATGTCAAGCTAGACGCAAGCTTGACCCGGCTCGGGTTCGCCAAGTGCGAGACAGAGCATGCTCTGTACACACGGCGGGCAGAACACGGGCAGATGGTGGTCGGCGTCTACGTCGACGATTTGGTGGTCACCGGCACCAGCGAGCAAGACATCACCGCATTCAAGCAAGAGATGAAGGCGCTTTTCCGCATGAGCGACCTCGGACCGCTCACCTACTACCTCGGCATCGAGGTGGAGCAGACGCTGACTCCATCACCCTCCGCCAGAGCGCGTACGCGCGGAAGTTGCTTGAGCGGAGCGGCATGGCGGGCTGCAGGACCAACAAGACACCGATGGAGGAAAAGATCAAGCTGAGCAAGGGGAGCTCGGCAGTAAAGGTGGACGCAACGGGCTATAGGAGCATCGTCGGCGGGCTGCGGTATCTAGTGCACACCCGGCCGGACTTGGCGTTTGCTGTGGGCTACGTCAGCCGGTTCATGGAGGATCCGCGTGAAGATCACCTCACCGCCGTCAAGCACCTTCTCCGCTACGTCGCCGGAACGGTGGACTACGGAGTGGTCTACCCCAGGCATGGCAAGGGGAAGGCGGAGCTCACGGGCTACAGTGACAGCGACATGGGAGGCGACGTCGATGGAAGGAAGAGCACCTCAGGTATCCTCTTCTTTCTCGGCAAGTGTCCCATCTCCTGGCAGTCACAGAAGCAGAGGATTGTCGCCCTCTCCACATGTGAAGCAGAGTACGTCGCGGCTGCGACGGCGTGCTACCAGGGAATTTGGCTCAGGAGGTTGCTGCAAGAGATCACCGGAGAAGATCACCGCGCACCAGTCCTGAGGGTGGACAACAAGTCCGCCATCGAATTGGCAAAGAACCCCATCCTCCATGACAGGAGCAAACACATTGACATCCGGTTTCATTTCATCCGGGACTGTGTCACTGAAGGACGGATCATCCTCAAGCATGTTGAGACCGGCCAGCAGCTCGCGGATATCCTCACCAAACCTTTGGGCCAGAAACGCCTTGTGCAGTTGATGGTCAGGATTGGGGTTGAGAAGATCGAGCATGAGGATCAGTCAAGTGCTCGCTGATTAGGGGAAGAATTGTTGAACTTAATCATCCTAGCACTTAACCTGATCATGTATCTTGCTATTAAGTAAATCCCCTAGTAGTTGGTAGAGCTAGAGCTAGTGCTCAGTATTTTTAGGCCATAGCCGGCCAAGAGTGGACTTTTGCCCCTCTGTATACAGCAGATGGGAGTAGATGTACTGAGTAGAGTAGTGTAGAAGGTAGAGGTACCATAGTTGGTAGGAGTAGGAGTACTATGTATGTACTGGAATGTATTTCCTCCCTCTATAAATAGAACCAGCAGCAGCTGGAAGAAACAGTTCAGCAGCACCAAGAACTTGTGTGTTCTGTTCTCACCCTTCCCCACCAATTCGCCCCAAGTGTGTGTGTGATCTAGAGTACCAGCAGTTGCACAAGCTGCTTATTAGTGATCCTAAAGTGGGCTAACATCTGTCACATAACTCATTTGAAAACCTCATCCCAGATTCGTTTAAAGAGCTTATGGGCTTACAAGCATTAGACCTCTCCTCCAATAATCTCTCTGGCACCATTCCCATGTCCCTTGCCAATCTCACATACCTGACAACATTGAATCTCTCCTTTAATAAACTACAAGGCACGATACCAGAGGGAGGTGTATTCTCAAATATCACAGTACAATCTTTGATTGGGAATCCAGGGCTATGTGGTGCTCCATGTCTTGGATTTTTGCCATGTCATGACAAGTCTCACACAAATAACAGGCACTTCTTAAAATATGTACTCCCTGCTGCTACCATAGCATTACTTGGCTCTTCTTTGCTTTGTGCTTACCTGACTATCAGAAGGAAACTTAAGAGCAATGGACAGGCTCAAAACTCTATAGTTGATCAGGGTGATATCATGGGCCACAGAATAGTTTCCTAACATGACCTTGTTCTTGCCACAGAGAATTTTAACGACAATAACCTGCTGGGTACTGGGAGCTTCGGAAAAGTTTTCAAGGGCCAACTAAGCACCGGTTCGGTGGTTGCAGTAAAAGTTCTAGACATGCAGCTGGAACAGGCCATTAGAAGCTTCGACGCTGAGTGTCGTGTGCTTCGCATGGCACGGCATCGCAACTTGATAAGGATACTCAACACCTGCTCCAACCTGGACTTCCGAGCATTGGTGCTCGAGTACATGCCCAATGGCAGCTTAGAGATGTACCTACACTCTTCTGAAGTTAAATGGGGCTTGGGGTTCCTTAAGCGATTGGAGATCATGCTGGATGTTTCCATGGCAATGCAGTATCCGCATAATGAGCATTGTGATGGTATCTTGCACTGCGACTTGAAGCCTAGCAATGTGCTATTTGATTCTGACATGACAGCACACGTGGCAGACTTTGGCATTGCAAAGTTGCTATTGGGTGAGGACAACTCCATGATAACTGCAAGTATGCCAGGACACTTGGGTACATGGCACCAGGTACTACCACTTGTTTACTATAACTGAATCCTTGATGGTGTCTATCAGCAATATTATTAGTTCTAGCTGATCAAGCGTGCTTAAATTTTCTGTTGTGAATTTCTTGGGCAGAGTATGCATCTCTTGGAAAGGCATCACGCAAGAGTGATGTGTTTAGCTTTGGAATCATGTTACTTGAGGTATTCACTGGAAATAGACCCACAGATCATATGTTCATAGGAGATCTGAGCATCAGAAAGTGGGTTCATCAAGCATTTCCATTCGAGCTTGTCCATGTTCTGGACAAGCGGCTCCTGCAAGACGCTTCTTCTGGCTACAATCTGAACGACTTCCTCAGGCCAATATTTGAGTTAGGTTTACTCTGCTCAAGTGATTCACCAGACCAAAGGGTGTCCATGAGCGATGTGGTGATTACACTGCAGAAAATTAAAAAGGATTACGCCAAATCAGCATTAGCAGAAACGAATGAAGCTGCCTAGCGATTCATATCATCATATGTATGTCCTTCTGTTACCTCCTGCAAAAGAAGAACAGAATCAGCTTGTGGATTTTTCTGGTACGGGAAAAATCTGTCAAAAGTGGAAGAGTGGACATTTTGTTATGTTTTTTCATAGTTCAATGTTGTAAGGTATGTGTTTGGAACTTCAGATAAGCTTATTATTTAACCATGCGATTATATATATAGGGTAGTGGAGTTGTTTACTAGCTATGGTACTGTATTTACCTCAAAAAAATAGTGGAGCTAGAGTGCTCTTATCAGCAAATAAAATGGGAAGATTTGCTCATAGCTTGGGGTTCAAAATAACTATGGTGCAACAATCCTTGCCGAATTGATGCTAAGAGTAAAGATGAATCCACTTCACAACATTAGAATTACAAAAGATGCAGTACACTTGCTCTATTTTTGCACCTAAATAACATACTTATGTTGTTTATCTTAACTTGTATTGTGATCCCACTACAACACATATATTGTTTTATAGCATCCAGATATCTATATATTATCTTATTATAAGAGCGCGTTAAAAAAAACCACCACGCTCGTTGAAAGGGTATAAAATTACCATATTAATCAAGGAAAAGAAAAAAATATTGAACATTAGGTTTTATGAACATCTAGCGGTCTATGTTAAATCAAAGGTTTTATATATTAAATACAACTGAAGAAGAAAAAGATCTACACCATTGGCTGTTATGATGACCAACGGTCTAAACTAATCCAAAAGTTCTGTATCAAATACAAACTAATGATGACCAACACTCCAACAGTCTAAACCATTCCAAATATTTTGTACCTAGTTTCAGTGGAGTTCTGAAAACATGTTATGATGATCCAATAAGAAATTCCTAAAGTTTCATTTCCTACTTTTTTTGCTGCCTGCAACATTATCGATCATCAGGGTTGGTGAAGTACTCACCAATTTTAGCTTGGTTTTGTCCAACAGAGACAGTAAGTATTATTTCATCAAAAGCAATTCATGATCTTAAGTATTAAATGTTCACCGGGATGAAAAGTATTTTGTTTTCAGTTTTTTGAGGAAAAGGAGAAGGTATAATGAGCATGAAGGGCAGGTGTAACAGAAACATAAGCAAATGTACAAAACATGTGTCTTCTCCTCAAGACGGCATTAGAAGTTAGAATTAGAGGGAACGGACTGATATACAGGGGAAAAGAAAAGATGGTTCAGTTTCTTCTAATTTCTAACCTTGAATGTTCCATTCGAAAGACGGTTTTCTACATGTGGATGAGGTCCAGTCAGCCAACATGAGAACAGGAGGAAATCAATCTCAGTCACAAACTCACACAGGCAGACGTGCAGATAGATAACTTGCCCATTATCAAGCTTGTTTTCCTCCAATATCTAATATTTGGATGATTTGCTTGCTCATGAGTCGTTGACTTGCTGTTAATGGCTTAATGCTAACCAAGGCAAAAGGATGCCATGCATGATCAACAATGCAGAACAGAGATACAGATGTTGGCCTTCAGTTCTAAGAGTAATGTCATGAATTTATATTCCTTTCCCCCTGGTGTCCTATAACTGTAGTGATCCAATAACCATTATTCAGTGATCAGTACTGTGCATGCTGCCTCGTCTAATCTCAAAGCCTATTCTGCCCACTCTGTCTGCGCTTCTGCAGAACATGGGTTACACAGGGATCTGCAAGAAAGAAACATACCATGTGTGAACTCTCAAATGGGTCATTCCCCTTCTTGGTTATAATGACAACAATGAATCCAACAAATGAAACAGTGCAGTATATAGGCAAAGCTCCTCTCCAGTTCACTATGACCCAAAAATGCCATAAAAAAGGTCCAAATATTCTCTAATTGACAATAGAACAAGAACATCACCACAGAGAATGTTCAGGGCTAGAACTAGAAGAGATTGGATCACATGGTTAAATCACTGTTCTTAAGCTTTACCTGGTGTTATTGTCTGACGTCAAATGAGATTTGTAAAATATGCCTGAGCCTCAATTTACAATCATGTCAGGTCAGGTGTCTGATCCATCCGTCCAAAGCAATTTTTGTCAATCTATGGACAGGAACAAAAATACATTGTCCAAAGGTAGTGACGGATGACTACAAAAATCTTAGAAATTGCAATGGCAACAGATGATAGAAGAAAAATATCATGAAAAGAGAACAAACATGTTTGTATATTCTGAAGACATGCCAATTCTCCATTGTTGATGTCCAGTAACAGTTTGTGCCTATGTGAACTGTGTAGTTAGGATATGTCACATCGACCTAGAAGATTCTAGGGTAGAAATTATTGGTTTGTCATCTGCACTTCAACAGAGCTGCTGATCCCAGAACACTCATGAGAAGAGCAACCACTTGATTTCTGTTCCTGATCGCCAGTCTCATTCTTTATTGATGCGCCATCTGAGTCAATAACTGAAGAGGATGACTTCTGTATTTGATCATGAAGGATTCCATCTTCCCTTCCCCTCCAAACAATAATTTGCTCCTTATCAAACGAGACAAGAATGCAAGGAACAAGGTCCTGCGCCACAATAAAGAGGATCAGCATATACTATCATATATCATCTTTTAAAGCACATATGTAATTTTACTACATAAACTCACCCTGAGCTTGACTCCAATCTTCCTATAGTCACTTTTTGGCAATCCTTTGCAATCTATTCGGACCAGTTCATCTGTCAAAAAGGCATCCCGCACCATTGGCACAAGACTAGCATAATATCCATTCTTGGCTGTGACATAGGATGGTTGTTTAGTCATACATTCATTTACAATACACGTGCCTAAGTGGAGAAGGGAAGCAAAATTACCAAGCTTCGTCAAAACGGGAACATGTAGGCCTTTCTTCCTCATTTGCTTTGTTTCCTCAACTGTCAGCCCTTCTATTGTTGTTTTGATTAGCCTCGGGTAAATAGGTTCAGCAGGTTTCCATAGCATCAGTGGAATAACAGGTCTTTTCTTAGGGCTGTAATGCCTGCCCCTGTACAGTATCAACTGACCACCATGCCTGTGGATGATCAAGCCACCAGTCTTATCCTGGACAAGAAGTAGCCATAGTCATGGTTCTCCTCAAAAATCAAATGTTTCGACAGGTGACATCAAACAAGAACTCCTCGTGTAGACATTACAACTGAAAGGAAGAGTGCCATGCTTTCTCGGAGACTTGAGGCACGTAGCTACCTCAATCTGACGACACACATTTTCCATATCAACCGTGGGCACACCAAGGCATTTTACCCTGACCGCCTCGCAGCTCTTCCAGTTGTTATGAATGTCATTTAGCATGTTGTGAGTAAGCCCATCTCTCCCTACAAAAAGAATCAACAAATTAGCCAACATCATTCACCACGACGGCTCACCTATAGTCTTGTTGCTCCAGCAGGATAAATCGATTAGTCCTATTACCAAGGTTGATCTGACGCTTGGTGCGGTTCTTCTGGCACTTGTCGACCAAGAACCCACGCTCGGCGGGGGTAAGCGGCTCTCCCAGCACGCGGTCCCGCTCCCGGCGGCGCGCCTCCTCCAGCCCCCTCTCGGCGTCGGGGAGGGGGTCCTCCGCGTCGACGTCCCGCAGCGTGGCGTCGAGGGCGGGCGCGCAGAGCCCCGTCCAGGGCCGGTCGATCCGCCCGGGCCCGAACGGGGAGTACTTGGGCTCGCGGAGCCCGATGGCCTTGGAGGCCGGGGCGCTCTCGGTGTAGCTGAAGCGGAAGTCGAAGGGGAGGTCGGAGTGCGCGGGCGGGCGGCCGCCGCGGTCCAGCGAGGAAGGCGGGCGGTAGGGCGGCTTCTTCGCCCGGCGCTTCGTCGGGGCGGCGTTGTCGGCGGCGCGGGGGGGCCTCTCGCGGGGCCGGGGTGAGGGAGGCCGGGGCCACGAAGCCGTAGCGGTCGAGGAGGCGGGAGAGGTGGCGGCGCGGCGGGACGCCGGGAGGTGCGCGCGCGCGGCGGAGGATACCGGGAAGGAGGGGCATGAGGCGGTTGGCCGGCGGTTCACTGGCTCTGGCTGGGCCGGGACACGGCCGGCGACCGGCGGCGGCGGGTTTGAAGAGACCTTGCTGGTAGGGGTTTTGGGGGAGAAGAAATCACGCACATACAAGCGAAGGCTACATGAAACCAACGGTCCGATTGGAACGCTCACTCTGATCCACACTGTGATATGAAGCCAGAGGCCTGTTTTTTTTTTTTTTCCTCCATCCATTTCAAATTATATGTCGTTGACTTTTTATACCAACTCTCATTTTATCTTAAAATTTTATAATAAATATTCCATTTCCAATATAATGGTGTTTACCATATAATATTGAATTTCTATGTATTTTCATAAAAAATTTTAATAAAACGAGGTGATCAAACAGGGTGACAAATATACTCAGACAACATATAATTTGAAACAAAGTGTATTTATTAGAGCACGACGTGATCTTGCAAGATTTATGTGTGGACTACATTGTAGCATTTTTTTTTGTCATATATCCATTCTATAATGTATTTTTTTAACTGGGAATAGTCTCTGCTTTGAAGGAAGTGATAAAAGGTTCGGTACAAAATAGTTTTTCAAAATAGAGAGAATTAGGAACACACTACCAAACCACTAAACACAATGATACAACCAAACCAAAGGGATTAAACTTCTATGACATCCGAGACCCACGTGTTACTAGCTTGGAGATTTAACATCCACTTCTTCAACTCCCATGTTGCCATCTCGACCTTCAAATGGTCCTCCTTTAGCAATGTCGACCAGTTATGTCATATCTCTGTAAGGTAGGTAACCAAGCAACTAGATGTACTGCTGATACAACCTGATAGAGTGTTCAATAGATGAAGCACAAGACTCACCTATCAGTCAATAAGCAAAACCAATAGCATGAACAGAAAACAGCAAGGCCACACCAGCAACCATTATAGGGGCAATTGCTTTCATGCTCGAGGAACTTCCTGCATACAAATAAGAATTCAACAAAATTATAGGTTACATACCCTAAATTACTGTTGTACCTATGCAAGATAGAAAAGAGAAGCTAGACTTGTAATGCATCACACGATAGATTTTGTACTTAAAATGGGGTTCTGTTATTGTTGCTTCCCGTATTAATTGCCCCGATATAGCAAGTTAATTGTTGTGAACCCTAGTTCATCAGGGGTAAACATTGCCAAAAACATAGTTGAATGGAGTTTGCTTAAAGGGAGACTAGATTAATAGCGAGACTTGAGATTAAACTTTTCATCGTTTCCTTTCCTTAATACATCACCTGCCTTCATAGAAAGATGATTCTTAGACCCCCTAAAGCCCCCTTAGGAATGGAGGAAAAATAAAGCAACGCTGAAGGTTTCAATTTCTAGTATGGTAATTTTTTTTCTATGAGAGTCTTTGGAATAAAGGATTAAATCATACCAATTCCTTTGAAATTCCTATGGTATGATATCATCTATAGTAATTTTAGAGAAAAATAGGATACTTCATGTGTTCTTTTTGCATAGTATCCGAATATATGTTTTGAAATTTTCCAATGTTATAGATTTATTTATAATTTCAATTGTATGGGTATCTAACCCTATGTTTTTCCTATTTTTGAGTTGTGAGATACATGTTACATTCCTAAAGGTAAAATCAAATTATAACAAATCATATCTACTGATATCCCTAGATGATTGTATCTCTCAAACTAATGAGGAAGAGATGGCAGCTGCCACCATATAACACTCCCCACCTTGACAAACAACGCATCCTTGACAGTCCTTACATATCAGCTTATTTCATTTACTGCTAAGGCGAGAGAATCCTGGATGGGGTCAGACAAATGCATCTGGGAGTGGACCATAAGGACCAAAGAGAGGAGGGGTGAATAAAGCATCTAGAAAACCATAAGGCTCTAATTACCAATTATGAAAACATGTGCAAAATTATAGCTAGATGTGTATCAGATGCGCATATGAGGGTGGAGCTCACAATTTATATTAAAACAGTTAGGCTCTAATTACCACCACGTATAAATGTTGTCAGCCACTCCACAAACTTGGTTGGAGGGTCATGCAGGACCTACATGCCGAGTGTCTAATAAACATATCAATATAGCCCACCATATGATAAGTAAAAGCAAAATTATAATGATCGGATTCCTTACTATATGGATTAATATCTTTAACTTATGTTTTAGAGAAAAGTGTAGTCCTTCCTTTTTTGTGTTTTGACTAAATTAAAGATGCAATCAATATAGCCAACACTTCTAGCCTAGACAGCGCTGTACTTCTTTTGGAGGTACACAAATTCAAATTAGGATGTCATTGGTATGAAAGAGCGAAGTAGGATAAGCCTATTAAACTCAAAAAATGACCATAATTAATAGGAATGAATTTGAGTAAACCACCTGATGTTTGCACATTAGTAGGACTGTTGTATGGAGGAGGTGGAGAAAAGGGGACAGCACCAGGACATGGCTTTGTGGTGTCAGGACCACATAAGTTAGGGTTGTTTACAAAACTACAAAAGTAGAAATGTGTGAATAGCAAAACAATCAAGGCCTAAAAATGAACGTTTCAGTCAAAATTCTAGCTTTACGAGGTAGCGTTGAATAACGAAAAGGAACCCGTTGATGGAACTTCTCCGGACAAATTGTTATTTGACATATCCCTGTAGTTCAATAGAAAATGAATTTTAATTGTACATTTACTACTTAAAACCAAAGAAAAGGAAGTATGGGAACTGGGAAGCAAATACTTACAGAACTTGAAGCGTCGAGATATTAGTTAATGAAATTGGAATTGGACCTGAAAGTCTGTTGTTGTTGAGACGCCTATTTCCGGCACAGAAGTTTAAATGTGTCAAATTAGAAACATCAACAGGTAATGTCATACAAATAATGAAAACAGTACATAAATTAGAAAATTTAGCAAATTGAAAACCAAACAGCATGATATAAGCCTTAAAACATCATAAACACTGAATGTCAAGTAGTAAAACATACACTCGCCTAACAAGCAATATCATATAGCTATATTAAATATGCAAGTTCACAAATCTTAATATCTTTTGAGTGCACATATGTTCCACATGTTCAAGCATTTCTGAACATAAGTAATCAAACTATACATAAGACTAGTGGCACTTTCAAACAAAAGGCATCTCTTTATGGTGTCCATGAACATTAGCTCTATACTGGAAAATCTAACTTCTTCTAGTGGGACACAATGAGATTAGGTAGTTGCACTGTAATCCTATATACTCCTTCCAGTGTTCAAATAGTAGATGTTTCAGACAACGACACAGTTAACAAAATTCTACTTTGATCATGAATTAACAGTATTACACGTATTCAAAATACACCAAATGTGTAATATTGTGAAACTACTGTTGGAGGCGAATCTAGCCATCTATTTCAAAATATGAATTGAAATATTGGAAGAGATATTGATGGTTAAAAATAAAATATGTTGACTGCATGCATACCAAAACATCTATTATTTGAAGATTGGAGGAGTAATTAACAAAGTATCTTCATTTATGAGTATTCAAAATCTAGTTTTTAACAAAGTAGCTAATATGTATGTGTGGCCAAGAAAAAATCAAATCCATATAAGATTTCTCTTGGTTAACCCATATAGACGGTATGAAGAGACCAACAAATACTGAGATAGATTGTGTACGTACAACCACAATATTCCTACTATAGCACTGCAGTATCGTTGTAGCCATAGTCAATAATGCAAATATCTTACAAGAATCGCAGTGTCAATAGGTTCCCCAATGAGTCGGGTATTGGACCAGTGAAGTTGTTCGAGTACAAATCCAAACTGACCAGGTTTGTGAGATTCCCAAGTTCACTAGGTATATTGCCGCTGATGTTATTACTGTAGAGCTCCCTGCATAAAAAAATGAAGACCGTGAATAGTTTTATAAAAGTGACAAAACCAGAAGCCCGTGAAGTTCACTGGTCGATCGATGTGGTTAATGGTTAATGCAGGCAGTAAATGTTACTGCCAGCACAGTCAGGCCATATATCATAAAGCACGTCATTTGTCTGCTGTTACCTCATAGATTATGCTTGGATAGAGAAATATACGATCTTTAGACATTCTAGCAGTCTGATCCTGTTTTCATCTATGTAACAAGTATTCTGAACAAGATATTTCTTTACATAAGCATCCATATATACCTCAAATGTTTTCGCCTATATGTTAAAAGATAAGAAAGATAATGGACTCTTCATCCACATGAAAAATCAGTATGGCAGTGTAACACATAGTGAAGGAAGAGAACGTACAGATACTGCAAGTTTTTGAGCCGGCCAAGTTGCGGGACCAAAGTTCCTGATAGTGCAGCATCTCCAAGATCACTGCGAATGAAGAAAAACTTTCACTAGTAGGAAATACTCCATAAAATGGGTGCAAGTGGCTGATGAATATATAGTTGAGGAATAGGGTGAACCTACATTCTGATAACACTGTTGACGCTATTGCAGGTAACATGGAACCATTTGCACGGGTTGACTTCGGTCTGATTCCAAGTTCGTAGAACGTAATTAGGATCTTTTAGGTTAGTCCTCAGGCTATGCAAGGCATCACCTGTGTCAAAAAGCAGAATAAAAAGTGAACATACTTCTTTTTGTTAGAAATGACAACTAAAATTCCTTTTCGGATTTAGATTCCAGTAAGATAACTGTGCCTAAGATGACACTTGGCTCCACAAGCGAAACAGAACCTAGAGGGTCCATGGCCACCCAACACCCAACTGGCACAAATATCCGAGCTATTGCCGCCAACATCACAATATTTCAGCAACTTCAGCAGTGGCTACTACCAAAGTCGGAATTGAAAACGTGGTAGCATAAGCAGAATAGACACAAATTTGCAGAAAACAATGCTCGGCGCCAACACAAAGAAACCGGATGGGGTAGTAAATTCGAAATTGTTGGGCCAAAAAGGCGGAGCGCCCGCTCCTACCCCGCGGCCCATGCACGACGGCCAGAATCAGAAATGGGCGCCCAACCAAACCCCACACGCGCACACAACAGCAGAGCAGAGGCAGGGGAAGGCGGAAGCAGGCAAAGCACCCAGAACCAGAAGACAGAGCCGGCGAGCAGCTCGGGCGGGGGGGCAGGCAAAGCGGAACGGGCGCGCACCTTCCGTGTTGGCGACCACGCGCGCGGCGGGGCGGAGCAGCCCCAGGAGCAGCAGCGCGAACACAGCCCGCCGCTGCGGTGCCACCGCCGCCATTGCCGCGCGACCGCAGCTCGAGAACGAACGCGGTTCGTCAGTTCGTGGTCGTGGGTGCGGGACTCCGCCGCTCCGCTCCGGGGCAGCGGAAGGTTTATGGTCCACGCGTAGTGCGGCGGGCTGCGACGGCTGTGGCGGTCTTCGTCGTTCGTCAAAGCCTTGCCGCGCGCGTCGGGTCGGGGCGACTCCAGAATCGCGATAGCTGCGCGCGTTGACGAGAGATCGGGAGAGACTTTGCCAATACTTGGCTCTAAATTGTTTCCGAGAATTTATTTTCAATTTTACCCCTACCACAAGCCCACCATCAATTAGAAAGTTTGTGCAATGAAAAATATTGTGCATGCCTTCAAAGCGTAGTTTCGGAGCATGATTGCATGAAAAAAGGTATGCCAAGAAATAGTGATGAATGAGATCAAATAGGTACAATTTTATCCGGAACCTCTACACTTCATCAGTTTACCGAGAGACAAGACTAGTGAAGTGCTTGCAATCTGAACACGAAGATGAGGATACTATAAACACTCAGTGCGGATATTTCAGGTTAACATTGCAGCAAGAACGTGTCTCAGTACAAACCACAGGCACAGCTATTGGCCTATCCCATCTGACCCTACGAGAGAAACAAAATGATTCCCACTAGTGCCAACCTTACATTTGATACCAAATAGTTAGATGTCAATTGTCAGTACAATTAACTTATCACAGAACCAGAAGATAGCCGTAGCACCTCGGCTCCTACCTTTTTTACAAATACAGGAGCACCGGGTGCTTGGAGCAACAGGCAACTACATATGGCAGTATGGCACTAGCTCCTCAAGCCCTGCTGGCCTCGCAGAAGATTCCATGGCGACACGTCAGCTATATAAGAGCACATTGTAGCTGACCACATCTTCACCCAGCAATTGGTATGAACAGATAGGGAGGATGATTGATACACATCCCTATTACCCTTACAAAATACAATAATCAGTGGCATGTCGTGAGTGCGTGCTGTCATCACCTCGGCCCTGACAGCTGTTCCGGGTGGAGGTTATCAGTCGAGTCAAGAATCCACTCTGAAGTTCGATGAGGGCCTAACTCGACCTCCTGCCGTACTACTTCTACCTTCTGCCACTCCTCCCATCTCTCGGCGAGGCCATCACCTTCAAGCATCCTCACCACCTCGGACATCTTAGGACGTTCCATGGGAGAGCTCTGGGTGCAGAGGAGAGCGACCTGGATCAGGGATTCCACCTCAACATCGATGTAATTGTGCTCAAGATCTTCATCAACCAGACTTTCCAGTTTCTTCTCTTTGAGCAACCCCTTTACCTGTACAAAATACATAAATGAGCTTATTAGCCTGCCAGTAAATACAGGCGTTTTGTCAAAGGAATACATTTTTGTTAAAAAAAACAGTACAGCCTATAAAACCATAAAACAACAAAGCCTGTAGCCTCCAAGCAAATTGGGTTACAAGCTAAAGCAACATGTTTGTATTTAGCTGTAAACAATGCACCAATTCAGAAAGACAATATTTCTATTTTACACCCTAACAGAGCTCTATTTGTCATTGGATGAAGTGATTAACAGATTTTTTTTAAAAATTTATAGGAAAACGGTGACCATGAACCCCTACATGTTATCATAGCCACAAAAAGGCACAAGTACTTGGGCACAATTTGAACTGAGGACATGGCTTTAGTCAAATACCCAGTCGAGCAGCATGACATCGTCATCATTGGCAAGGCGAGCAAGATCAAAGGCGCGTTGTCCTGTAATAAGCTCCAAAAGCGTAATTCCATAACCAAACACATCAGTTTTCTCAGAGGATTTTCCTGTCGAAAGATACTCAGGTGCAATGTGCCCGATTGTTCCACGAACAGCAGTAGTTACATGGGTATCCTTGTAATCCATTAGTTTGGCCAAACCAAAATCCCCCACTACAGCTTCAAAGTCTTCATCTAACAAAATATTTGCAGCTTTCACATCACGATGAATAATCTTTGGATCACAGTGATCATGTAAATAAGACAGGCCCCTAGCAGAACCCAATGCAATCCTTCTTCTCGTTTGCCAATCTAGTGGAGGTTCAGATGGTGGCCGGTCTACAAACCAAAGTTTGATATTGTTGTTAGTTATGTATAACAATATTAACGGTCGACTGCACTATACTATAAAAGGTTACCTCTTAAACGTGATGCAACACTTCCATTAGCCATGTATGGATACACAAGCAACCTTTCTGTTGGTGTCATACAGAATCCACGAAGACGCAACAGATTTCTGTGTACAGCCATACTAATCATCTCAACTTCTGTTTGAAACTGTAATTCACCACCAGGTGTACGCTCTTCCTTTAGTCTCTTAACAGCAACTAAAGATCCATCCGCCAGCCGTCCTTTGTAGACTTTGCCAAATCCACCTCTCCCAAGAATGTTCTTATTGCTGAAGCTATCTGTTGCAACTTGTAGTTCTCGTAGTGAAAATCTCTTAAGCTGGCCAAGGTGGACCTCAGGATCTTCCTCGGCTGTCACATTTGAAATCTCATATTAAGTCGATTCGATGTTATTCCCCCAACTTATTCTCCTGCAGTTAAATTACATGCTTACCAGGTACATCGAAGAAATGCTCTTGAGGTTTCCTGCGCCGCCAATATGCAAAACTAATTGCAGGAATAGCGAATAGCAAGGCCGCACCAGCAGCCACTCCACCAGCAATTGCTCCAGTGCTGGAGGAACTTCCTGCACAAAATAATGTCAGCTGCAAAATCATATATTGCATACCCTAAATTACTGTCATAGCAATGCAGGATAGGGAGAGAAAAAAGAAAAAGAGAAGCTAGTTATTGACTTGGGCTGTATCATTATCACACGAGGTTCTCGGAGCTAAAATGAGGTACAGGTAATGTAGCCTCATGTCTTATCCCACAATAGCAAGTTAACAGCAGCATTACTGAGTAAAGTTTAATAGAACACACTGATAGATACTAGCAAAATTGTAAGCTCTGGCTACTCCTTATGAATTAATATTTTAACTTAATTTTCAGAAAAAAAAGTGCAGTTCTTCGCCTTTTTACTATTATGACCAAAATAAGCATGCATATAGACACCCGCTCCAGCCTATACATCAACACACCAGTTTTAGAGGTACACAAATCCCAATTAGGATGTAACTCAGATGAAAGAGCAAAGTAAACGTCCTATTGAACTCGAACATTTACTTCGACTTAAGAATAGTAATGAATCTGAATAAATCACCTGGTGACTGGACAGGAGTTGGAGGGTTGTACGGAGGAGGTGGAGAAAAGGGCGGAGCACCAGGACAAGGTTTTGAGGTGCCAGGACCGCATAGGTTAGGGTTGTTCGCAAAACTGTAAAAGGAGACAGGTGTGAATAGCAGAAGAATCAAGGCTTAAGAAATAAGAATTTTCAGCTACAATTCTAGCTTTACCTGATAGGGGTGAATAAAGAAAAGGAACCAGTTGATGGAACTTCTCCAGACAAGTTGTTATTTGACAGATCCCTGTAATTCAACAGAAACATTCCATTGTGCATTACTAATTAAGACCAAAGAAAGGAAGTTTTTGAACTGAACAGATACTTACAGAACTTGGAGCGCAGTGATAGCAGTTAATGATTTTGGAATTGAACCCGTAAGGCTGTTGTTGTTAAGACGCCTACCCCCGAAACAAAAATTCAAAGACATGCCAAATCAGAAACATCCACAAGTAATAGAAAATTAGTGTGAATTGAACAACATGATGAGCCTTAAAACATCATATCTGAATGTCAAGTAGCAAAGCATATGTTCCATTTTGTTTAAGATGCTAGCTAGTTAACATGTTCCAGCAAGCAAGCAAAAAAAAAGGTGTTGCTGAACAGAACTAATCTAATTATATGTAAGACTACCGTTCAAACACAAGACATCACTCAATGCTATCATGCGCAGCAACTCTGTCCTGGGAAATCTAACTACTTCCAGTGAGACCCCATGAGACTAGATATGTGCAGTGCACTCTTAACCTGTGTTTAACAAAGCATCTGATATGGCCATGAGTATACAGAATCTGCATTCATGGCCATGAGTATACAGAATCATGATTTTAATGAACCAGCTGATATGTATGTGGCCTAGAGAAATTTCGAAGTCATACGAGATCTAATTTGGACAGTATGAAGTGACCAGCAATGACTGAGATAGATTCAATGTGTGTAGAGTCACAATATCCCTACTCTAACAGGTTTTACTCTACTATGAGTAGTAATGATAGTCAATGCAGATATCTTACAAGAATCGCAGCTTCAATAGGTTCCCCAATGAATCCGGTATTGGACCAGTGAAATTGTTCAAGTACAAATCCAAACTGACCAAGTTCGTGAGATTCCCAAGTTCACTAGGTATGGTGCCGCTGATGTTATTACTGTAAAGCTCCCTGCATAACAAAAAATTGAAGCCAGTGAATAAACATAACAAAAACTAAAAGGAACTGAGTTATGGCATGCCACAGTAACTGGTTGATCGATCAATGTCTCAATGACTAATGCACGCTGTGAATGTTACTTTCATCACGGTCAATAGTCCCAACAGCATTGCACCATTGCCACTTGTCAAACCATATATTATAAGGCTCTCTATTTTAATACAGAATATGGCAGTCACTTATTTTGACAGGAAATGTATCATGTGTTATCCCATATATTACACTTCGCCAGAGCACCATACAATATTTTTCTCACATTACAGCAGTCTAACCCTATTTTCATCATGTAACAGGTATTCTGACCTAAGTTAAAAGATATCAGAAAGATAAGATGATCTTCCACCATACGTAAAAGGTATGCGGTTAGAAAACATAGCAAAGAAAGAGAACTTACAGGTACTGCAAGTTTTTGAGCTGGCCTAGTTGCGGGACCAAAGTTCCAGATAATGCAGCATTTCCAAGATCACTGAGAATGAAGGAAAATCATTAGTAGGAACTGTAGAACAGGTGCAACTTACTGATGAAATATAGTGGAGGTAAAGGTGATCCTACACTCGGATAACACTGTTGTCGTTATTGCAGGTAACATGAAACCAAGTGCACGGGTTGACAAGAGTCGGATCCCAGCTTTGTAGAACATTATTGGGATCATTTAAGTTAGTCCTTAAGCTATGCAAGGCATCACCTGTCAACAGCAGAATGAAAAATGAACACACTTCTTTTGTCAGAAATGTCGTCCAAAGAAGCAAAGGGACACAGCTATCAGTAAAGCTGTGGCAACTGGCAACTAATATTCCTTTCAGGATTTAGATTGCACATCACTTCGTTTTGAACATAAATAATAGAAATCCCACTTCATCACATATGAGATCAAGCATTCCATTAGAGTACTTGTAGCTAAGACAAACACCTTCATATGACTGAAGCAACAGCTTCATAGCTGAGCATTTTAATGATCCCCTTATCGGCTCCCGTTCATTCGTTTGTAGAACTATCGCCATCAGCATGAGCCTAACGCAGTAACGCCACCCCACACAAGCAAACAACACAAGCAAGCCCTGCTACGTCATAATCAGTCCCAAGCATAAGGAACCGGAAACCAACGGCACAGGCGCAAAACCAGTCTGATCACCCCCATCAGGCAAACCATAGGACGACTGGAAAAGTCGCTCTGTCAGTATAGCCAAACACAGAGGCCCACCTGAGAATCGCCCAGCCACCAAACTAGAAACACACAAGCAAATCCCGAAACAGCAGGCCACGTCAGGAGCCGTCCTAATCAGACGACCTACCGACCGGGGAGGCAGGCACCCTCGAAATGGAACGAAATCGCGAACAGCGACGTCCCTCCACTCGGGATTTCCGGCCTCTGCCGATAGCAGAACCCCACACGAATTTGCAGCAGGAAAAAAAAAATAGAGGGGGAAGGAAAACAGGGCGAGTTTGCTGGGCGCGTCGTCGGACTCGCCGCGAAGTGAATTCGGATGTGTTAGGCCAGGCGCAGAGGCCGCGCGTACCCGCCCCGCCCGCGAGGGCCGGAGATGGGCGCCCAACCAAAACTCCCCGACACGGGCACCTGGCGCTCGCCGCACCCCGCGGCAGCGGCGTAACCCGCCCGAACCCCATTTCAGAAACAGGTCCAGTGACGAGCGGAAAGCAGGCAAGCTCCCGGGAAGCCCACCGGAGCAGGTCGGGAAGCGTAAGCGTAAGCGTAAGCGGAGCGAGCGGCGAACCGGGGGCGCACCTTCCGTGTTGGCGAGCACGCGCGCGGCCGGGTGGAGGAGGAGCAGGAGCCTCAGGAGCAGCAGCGCCCACGCGGCCCGCGCCCTTCGCCGCGCCGGGGCCATTGCCTCGCAACGCCTCCCCTTCCCGAAGCTAGATCCCTCCCGGGGCTGCCATTCCCCGCGGGGCGGATCGGGGCCTCCGTTGCGCGGGGGGGAGGGAGCAGACGCCGCGCCGCACGCGCGCGCCGCGCCCTGACCTGAGCAGCTGAGCTCCTCTCCGCTTTCTCGATCTCTCCGAATCGGATCCCCTCCCCCTTCGCGGCCAGTCTGCGCCCGCTTTTCGACGGCGTCTCCTCCTCTCCCCCTTTTCCCTCTTCGCGTGGGGGCGCCTTTTCGGCTGCGGTTGCGTTGCTCGCTCGCGACACGGGCGGTGGGGACAGTGGGATCGAACGGGATATTATTGTTTTTTTTTCTTTGAGCTTTCGTTTAACGAGGGTTTAGGGGTCGCGGCAGCGGAGGTCTGGAGGAGGGCTTGCGCGGCGGTGCCGGAACGGAGTCAACGGAACGGGGTGCGGGACGCCCGGCCGGCGCGCCGCACGCGGGGCGGGGACCGGGGAGAGACGGGATGCGGTGCGGACGGGCGAGCACCGGGCTGCAGTTCCAACCCTAGGCCTTAGTTCAGAGAACCAGAGGTGTTATATTTTGAATTCATGATTGTCATGGCAATTTTTGGTGAAACTATGGTGCAGTAAGTTCTATTTCGTTTGTTTTAGAGCAAATTTTCTAATACTTAAAAAATGCCTTAGTATTGCTAAAGCTATGGTTTTCGAGACAAAATTTTCCAAAGAAACATAAAACATTGGGTCTGATCGATTCAGCTAAACTGGGTTGTATGCTTGTACAGCTACTTTCTTCTACAGCGTTAACCTGAGAGAAAAAGTAAATAAGCTGTGGCATAACCAGCTGGACAGCCACTACTATAGCTGTTCCTATTAGAGCCAATTTTTTCTCCAATTATTATACTATTCTTCAATGTCATAGGGTACCTAGAAATTAGAAAACACTCCCAAACAGACTTAAAATTATGGTTTTCGGATGTACTGTTCAGACGGATCAGGCTTTCTCGAACAGGGCAAGCAAAAAGATCACACAAGTGCGTAAATGCCTCTCCCATGGCACTGTGCAACAATACATGCGTCTCGAACGAGTGATACATATAAAAAGGACATTTTGCCTCGGAAGAGAGAGACGAACCAAAAACTCTCCTCGCATCTGTCCGTGAAGCAACAACTCTCACACGAGAAAATCCAGAACCTAATTGTTAGAGGCAAAAGGCACAAGTTCTTGCGGTGCATGTCCTACGCAAACATTGCGCAAGCTCTATCCATCTAAATACACGCCACGAAAGCCTCTCTTTATTGATCTATTGATGTGCTTGTCGTATCACCTTTTTTAAATATAGACATATCACATCATCTATATTTTAAACTCTTCTGTCACTGCTCCTCTCCGTCGTACGTGCGGAGTAAGCTTTGCGTGATATTTTACATAAGGATAAGGTTCATTGGAAGAAACCGATCTTTTATTCTCCATAAATATAAAAAGAAGAAAATAATAATTCATACTTCGTCGCCGTATTAGGGGGTGACAAATCAGCGGAGATTTGACAGGCGAAAACAAATGAGTCATGGGGACATAAATTGCAGTTTGTATAATTAAATACGAGGGTTTATTCTCAATTTACAGCCCCCCGTCCCCGTGACTATGCAATAAAGTCGCGTACATGCGCAACGTTGGACCACCTAATTAAACCGGCAAATTTGAACTCAGAACCCAGCGACGACTGAAGACATCCGGTCCAAGCGACAGCGCTTTGAACGGACACCAACGCAACCCCGCGCAGTTCGAACACCTGGGGCGCGCACGCGCTCGGCCTCGCCAAGCTGCCACTTGCCATCATTGGCCCATCAACCATCATAAACCCCCTTTTCCGAATCCGAAAGGAAGAAAAAAAGAGCCGCGTCCACGAGGACGCATGGGCATTTCGGAACGGAAAGGCCAAAAGGCAGCACGTGCACCGCCCGGAGCCCGCTGTTTGCTGTTCGGCCCGCGCGGGCCCCCCCAGCCCACACTGCCAGTTCCGTCCAGTCCCTCCCCGCGTCCACGTGGGGTCTGGTCAACGGTATCGCCGTCCTCCGTTCCGTTCCGCGGGCTCATCATGCGTCGTCCCGTTCCGTTCCGTCGCCGACGGAGAGCGCCCAGTGGTTGCAGATAGCAAGATACGCTCCCCCCGTCCTGCCCCTGCATTCAACCTCCCCGTTATAAAACGCCACAGTGTTTTCATTTTCTTGGCGCCAATTTTTGCTACTTTGTTTTATTAGAAAATATTGCTTATTTTCAATGCACGACTTGAAACGGTTCATGATTTTAACATATTTCGAATGAAACATGTTCAAAGCCTGTGTAAAAAGAAAATCAAACCATTTGCGAATCGTACTCCCTCCGTCCCATAGTATAACTATGCATATATTAAATGTCTAATGCTACATATAACCAATACTCATGTAAGAAATAATTGTTTTCTTTGTCTCTGTGCAGAAGATAGTTGTGCCTTTATATTATGGGATTACGAGAGTATAAGTCAGAACTGTGGAGTATTTAAGAACTAGTGATTTGTTTTTTCTTTTTTTTTAAAAAAAAATAGGAACTAGGTTTCTAAATTCTTGTTACATGGGAACTAGTTTTTTTGTTTTCTACTACTTCCATCTCAAGGTAAGTGCTTTCTTTAACTTTACTTAAATTAAATCATCTTAATTTTGGCCAAAATTAATAAAAAAGTTACTGATATTTGTGATGCCAAATAAGCATAATTAGTTTTGTTATGAATCATATTTTTATAATTTATATATTTGGTGTAATAAATATTAACTAAAGATTGTTTGGCTTATAACAAGCTTAGAAATGCACTTACTATTTTGGAACAAAGCGAGTAAAAACGGAGGGAGTAAATAAAAGCCGCTCCCTAACTTTTTAAGTGCGTGAGTTTTCATTTGGACATTGAGTAAAGTGTCAATGAACCGCTCAGAAAGTTGAAAAACCATATGTGATCACTTTGAGTGTTTAGAGACCCAAACAAAAAAGGCAATTATTTAGGCACCTACTTACATGCTTTCATTCTTATTTTTATATTTGTGCATAAGGCGTGTGATTGGGCGCGACCTGGAATATTTTGAGATAGTAAGGGTCTCCTATTTTATTATTGTCCATTCTTTTTTTTCTTGTTTATCTTTCTACTCTTTATTTTTTTTCTCTCTGTTTTATTCTTCTACTTCTTTATAATGCTCGGAAGTTGTTGAGGCTTCATTGTCTGCGCAAGCGCAGCCACAAGGTTTGACAAGATATACTTGAACCTGGAAGGTGGGGAACAAGATTCTCATATATCGCCAAAGAATCTCGTTCTTGTATTGTAAAGACTTTTTCTGTAAAGATGCAGGAATCTCTTTCGGAGGAAAGAACGAGAACACCTAGCTTTAGCCAAATATTCTATCGAGACGTCGTGCTCACTCGTGAAACGGTCCATCACATTGAGATGGGTTCGTTGAGTTTCATGTTAAGACAAAACGAAGGAAGAAACCTAGGTTGGTCATTTGCTGGCTGCAACGAGGCCCTTTAGCCCAGCCTGGGAATCACCTCCAAGTTACATATTATAGTTATAACCATCTTATAAGCCGTCGGAAAACATGCATCATTATTGTAAATACTCTAGAAAATATTAAGAGTTGTGTGTGGCTAGCGCACAGGAATCACCTCCGAGTTACGGATTATGGTTATAACCATCTTATAAACTGTCGGAAAACATACATATTATTGTAAATACTAGTAAGAGTTGTGGATTGGCTAGTGCACGTGATTTTTCCCTTCGTAAGGGTTTTTGCGTTAAATCATTAGCCCCTGTGATTGGTTTTTTTATCTTTTTTATTCGTTTTTTCTTGTCAATGCCTAATAAACTCGACCAGTCTTCATCAACATTTATATCTTGTCTTCTAATCTTCTTCGGGCACCATCATTGATTCTTCCTTCATTTCAGATTTGCATCGTCGTCAACTCATCATTGTCATGGAACTTGAATCCTCCTGATCCCCTTTTTTATCCTACCAAGGTTGCTGCCTTGGAGCCATAAGATTTCGCTGCACGCCTTTTGAATCAACATCTTTTCCGTGCCTTCCGAGATCAGCTCCCTGAAGACCTTCTTGAGGCAACCACTATTTTGACTCTCCACCAATAATACTGAGACAGATAGCAAAGGATGTGGTTAGCTGCAAAATACTCCTATATAGCAAATCTACGCAATTCCACATTTGTCCTTGCCATCTTTCATTTCACGATTTATGCATGCGCAAAACGACTATTTAAAACGTAACTCGTATTACTCCCTCCGTTTTAATTTATAGGTCGTTTGATTTTTTTTGGCACCAAGTTTGACCGGCTCGTCTTATTCAAAAAATCTCACAATTATCATTTATTTTCATTGTGATTTAGTTTAGCATATAATATACTTCAACTATGAATTGAAATTTTCTAATTTTTTCACAAATATTTTGAATAAGACGATCTAGTCAAACTTGGTGCTAAAAAAGTCAAACGACCTATAAATTGAGACGGAGGGAGTACTGCTCAACGTAATATTTACGTTTGTTTTTGTTTTTATAGTAAGGCGAGCAACATCCTGCACACGTACGGACTCTTTTATAAGGGTCAAATGGGTAAACCGCTGCTGACTTGAGCTGGGCACGGGAGTAAAATGCTAGTCTATAGATTCTAGGGCACTGCTTTTCCTGCACGCGGATTGCTTTTGAAGGTTCTAATCACATGCATGCTGCTTGCTGCTGAGCAAAGATTGAGAAGCCAGCAAAGTGCCAAAGTGCGAAGCATCCGACCGCACGGGCCATTTCAGGCGACGTCATGTGTCGTCTACGAGACTATCATCTTTTTCCTTCTCATAGATTTTTTCTGCGAGTAAAATAATTATACATGAGCGGAATTAACAAAATTATTTGTTTTAACAGAATAAGAAAGAAAAAATATAAATGATGGTGAAAAAAATGTGGTGTGACGAGATGTGATATGTACTAGCTTTCACGCCCTTTTTACCTTAGTGATGACTGATGACGCTCGTGTGCTACGACTACTTTTGGGCTTCAGCCTACTAGGAGCTGGGCTGGGCTAGGCTGGTTTGGGCTCCAGCGTACTAGAAGCTAGGCTTTACCATGGCTTTTAGCCCGCTCCAGAGTCCATATATTTACCTAATAATAATAAAAAAGACGAAATGATTATGCTACATACGTTAAATGTGGACCCGTTCATCTGAAACGTAATTTATTTAAGAACTAGATTCGGACTGTAGGAGGAGCCTACACGAAAATGGATACCCAAATCGCATACAGACTCCTTCGACTTCTATATATAGATGGAAAGCTAAAATCATAAACTTTCTAATCTAAATTACACCACCCTAAAATTCGATCCCAGTCAATAGGAATCATTGAAATAATATGATGAAAAATTTATTCGTGAACCTAATTTGGATTGCAAGAGGAGCTCACGTGAAAACAAGCGCCCAGGTCACAAACGGACTCCATTTTTTACTTTCTACATATCAATGAAAATCTAAATCATAACCTTTCTAATCCAATTTACACCACCCTAAAGTTTGATCCCAGTCAACGGAGATCGTCGAAACAGTACGGCATGGAATTTATTCGCAAACTCGATTCAGGACTGTAGGAAGGGCTCACGCGAAAACGAATGCGCAGGTTGCATACGGACTCCGTTTTCGACGTTCTATATATTGATGGAAAGGTAAAAATATGATCTTTCTAACCCAACTGATACCAACTTATATTTCACTCGCAGCCAATGGAAAAATTTGAAATAATATAACGTATAATTTTATTTGTGATGCCTATTTTTATATGTATTGATCTAGAGGTGGTTAAAGATTTTTTTTCTTTTGTTGCAACCGCACGGGGATTTCGCTAGTAGTGTATAAGGACAGTAGCTTAGAACTCATCCTACTAAACGGGCTTAGGTCCCATGTTGAACTAGTTTCGAAAGGTTGGATGTGTTGGTTTGGATGAAATGGTAGTTGATGGGTAAAGTTAGATAAGCGTAACAATTGAGGAGCTAAAAGTGGACTTGTTCATATAAAAAAATACCTTCTCCAAAACTTTCCTGAAATTTTGTGAAAACTATTATAATCATAGTCAAATGTCACATATTTGAGGAAGAAGGCAAGTTTCTATAGGGTTAGCCGAAAAATGGGGTTCTTTTTTGAAAACTGTTGGAGTGCTCAATTTGTTGGTCATGTCTTAAAATCAAGTTAATACATTTTAGGCATTGTTGGAGATGCTCTTAGTATAACTTTTCTTCTTTTTCATTTTGATTTTTTAGAAAACAAAGGCATCTTCGATCTCTACACATGCGTACAACCTATATTTGTCACAAAGTTTTTAGCTCAGCCAAGTAAAGGGAAACATCATTACAAGAATCAAGAAAAAAAAGCTATGTTGAGGAGCGAGGACAATCTATTACTCCCTCCATCCCAGTTTATAGGTCATTTGATACTAAGTTTGACTAACTTGTCTTATTCAAAAAAATTGCAAAAACATGGAAAAAGTTAAGTCATAGTCAAACTATATTATATGATAAACTAAATCACCATAAAAATAAATGATAATTATAAACTCATTGAAATAAGACGGGTAAGTCAAACTTGATTTGAAAAAAGTCAAACGCCCTATAAATTGAGATGGAGTGAATATTAAACATCTACAAATTTTAAGGTGGTTGGAAAAATAGAAATCATTCATTAGAGGAGACTTAACGGTTTAGAAATAGGCAGTACCGCGGTACCGGTACCAGACGGTACCTAAATAGGAGGATCCAGTATCAAAAATGGTGAGATCGGTACCCATATTTTATATTTTTAAATTCTACAAATGGCATAAAGGCCATTAAAAATTAAAAAATAGTGGTATTGTTTGGTACCGATGGATACCTTTCCAATCACTGTAGAACCTCTCCTAAACATCTATCCATTCTTGGCAAAAACCTTTATGCCAACAATCTCCAATCTCAAGCATGAATGAAATACTCTCCCTTGATGGCCTAACGGGTAGCCGCCCCCAAGGCCCCAATATATTCCCCTAGAAACAACTGGCTTAGAAAGGAGGCCTTGGGCCTATATATCCTCAGGGGCTGAACTCATTCAGAATTTCTAAATATCTCCCGGCCCGATAGATTTCTTATCCTTTCATCTCCTATTTTTCATCTCCTTTGCACACATTGGAGATGGCCTAGGCCTAGATGGGCCTGCGTTGGGTTCACCTCATTTAACCTAAAGCAAGGCTAAACCCGATAAACCACAAGCGTACTTCCAAAATTGCACCCTCCTCCTTCTTCTCCTCCTCCTCTCGTGAATTTTAAAAACAAAGGACCGGCATCTAAACACTTAAAAACGTGCCTTTGCGGCTGCACCAGAATCTGACAAATGGCACAATCTCACTTCACAAAACAATCATCTCCGGCTGCTACAACTAATTAAACTACTGGTCCGTTTACCAGTCAACTAGCTCCAGGTCCAATGCAGATCTACCAAAAGCAATCATCACCCTGATGCATTTCATAATGCAAAGAGACTGCTTAATAAGCGACTAAAACTAATCCCTAATCACGTTAATTAATTAACCCTGATCCCTGCACCCAAGTTGCCCCTCACATATATTCTTCTATTATTGGGCGATGTGATGGCACGAATAATCCATAGCGCCTTTGAACCCAGAAAAGAGAAGAAAAGAGAGGCATCCCTCCCCTTTGGCCTTTGTCCCGGCCTTTTTGAAATCACAGTAGATACCATATTCGACCAAGCAAGTGATGGGCTAGCTAGTTCGTACCCAAGATATTTCGGACAGCAATTAATTAGGTTTTTATTAAGTTATACTTTCTCCGTCCCCAAATATGCATTTCTAGAAATTTTTTCTGATAGAATAGTAGTCATGAGAAATATGAATGCATCTTGGAAAAGAAAACCCGGAACAGGCAAACAGTAAATATGCAAAAATCAAAACAACTAACATAACCAAATCTCTACGAACCAAACCTTGAAAAGAAAAAAAAGTTAGCCAATTTAATGTGCATGCACCGATAAAGGAAAATTTTAGGCAATTACATTGTTTGCAATATTTAAGCTAGCCGGTCCAAAAGTACATAGTTTGCGTGAAAGATTTTGAACAACAGAAATGCAGATATATGCGGCTATGCCATCTTTGGCTATGAGGTTGGGCAAACAAAGCTTGTGAAAGCCATGACCATGAGCCCCGGCCCTTTTTGGTAAAAAGGGTGTTGTGCATCTGTTCTACTAGTGTGATATATGCGCTTGCCATTGGTCTAGGAACCTCAAAAATCTTTACGAGATGCCGTTGTTTCCTGAAGGCGACATGCATGGGCCGCCGGAGTATGCCGTGCTATCCCACAGAATATTTTGGTGTTTCCTGTCTTTATCTTCAGTTTGGAGCTTTGGCCTCCGAGTTCTAGAACTTAGACATATTCGGTGTCGATTAGCGCATACCCAGAGTTTACAATTTCGGAATACTGAAATTTTTTGCACGATATATTTTTTTGCCATAAATATTGAACCTTCCGAAATAATTTTTCCGGCACCCACCAAAAAACACGAAATTTCAATCCGAAATTTTAATCCATGCGCATACCGATGTATATGCACAATACGCAAAAGTCCCCTTTTTTTTTTGGCTCTGATAGCTCCCGAACTTGTCTCAAATGGTTCACACGTGAAAACTTATTTCCCAATTACGCTGACGAAATTGAATCATTTCTCCTGAAATTCTTCTAAATATCCACGAATACATGTGTTCCAAACAAGTCCTTGGCCGCCGCGAACCTCCCCATAGTATAATTTTTTATTTCGCCATGGATATATGCATAACATCCAAGATGGGCAAGACTTTTTTTGCATTGCTCATATAAGTATAGAGTAATGTTGTGTTTGCTTTGTGTCGGCATCAATACCGTCCTCCCACTAGCATCTCTCCTACGTCGAGCTTGTTCCCTCCTTTCCAGCTTTAAAAGGAGATCATCTCTTGGTTGCAAGAACACTACACCCATCTCCCACAACACCTCTGTCTGTCCCCCAGCCCAGCTCTCTGCTTGTTCAAGGAGAAGGAAATGAAGAGCAGGAAGGACTACGGGCAGCAGGGCGGCCACCTGCTGCTGAGCCCGGTGTGCAGCCCGCCGTCGGACAACGAGTCCGGCGCCGTGGCGGCGGCGGCGGTGGCCGGGTGCGGGAGCAGCGTGGGGTACGGCGGCGGCGGCGGCGACTCGCCGGCCAAGGAGCAGGACCGCTTCCTGCCCATCGCCAACGTGTCGCGCCTCATGAAGCGCTCGCTGCCAGCCAACGCCAAGATCTCCAAGGAGGCCAAGGAGACGGTGCAGGAGTGCGTGTCCGAGTTCATCAGCTTCGTCACCGGCGAGGCCTCCGACAAGTGCCAGCGCGAGAAGCGCAAGACCATCAACGGCGACGACCTGCTCTGGGCCATGACCACGCTCGGCTTCGAGGCATACGTCGGCCCCCTCAAGGCGTACCTCAACCGCTACCGCGAGGCCGAGGGCGAGAAGGCTGCCGTCCTTGGCGGCGCACGCCACGGCGACGGCGTTGCGGAGGAAGACGGCGGTGGTCCCGTCGCGGCGCACGGTGCCGGCGACCGCAAGGGAGTGCACGACGCCGCCGACGCCCGCGACGCGCACGTCGGGCTCATGATCGGGGTCGGCGGCGGCCTCGGGTTCAGCAGCGCGGCGGGCGGGACGGCGTCGTCGTACTACGCGGCGGCGGGCACGAAGGCGTACGGTGGGGAAGGCTCCAAGGTGATGCAGTTCGAAGGCATCGGCGGCGAGGAGGAGAGCGGCCGCGTGCAGAGGGGGTTCGTCGCCGACCACCTCCGCGGCGCCGTGCAATGGTGAAGGCCGCGTATGTAGCTAGGTGTAGATCGAAGACGACAGCAAACGACGACATCTCTGCGTGGCGCTGCTGCAGTGCTGCACCTGCGCTGCTTCCAAAACTAAATTTGCGTACTAATTAATTGCTGCTTCCGCTGTTAATCACTAGTAGTAAGTAGTAATACTTTTATATATTCTGCTTTGCACCAAATGGTCAGTGAGCTTATTCGGATTTGAATTAAACTGGAAGATTTCTCTGGAGCCGGAAGAAATTTAGCTGGTTGTTGTTCAACGAGCAGGAAAATTGCTTTCAAGCTAAGGTGTGAAGTGTGAACTGCATATAAGCTCTGTACGTTGTCCTGTACAAGATACAGCTATAGCTCTTATTTTTCAAACTTCTTTGGTGGCATAACTCATGTTAATTTGCATTTCTGGATGTGCTACTTATTATTAAGGTCAAAACAATGGTAACATAAATGTTAAACTTGTGATTGAGTTCGATCCGTGGCCATTCTTCGAATATAATTTGAATAATATTGTCGTCGAGGGGTTTCATTTTATGAATAGTCAATGAGTACCTTAAGGTTACTAGTAAAATAATCGTTCAAAGCGTAGACTAATTGGTACGTAACATGAATCTTGTTGTTATTAATCAACGGAATCATACCTTAAGGTTATGTTTCTCGTATAAATCATTTGTTTACGCCAGGAGGTCGTTAATAGAGTTTGTGTTATTAGTTCTTGGTTAATTATGAAGAATCATTAAGGATTAAGCAAACACGTGTCATCTCACCTGACACGACATGGCACGTTTTATATATCATATAGAATCCTTAGTTTTTTTCGAGTTGTGGCACTGTGCTTTTTTTTCGTGTTGTTTTTCGTCGTTGTTTTGGGATGGCGAGGGGTGTCTTTCGTACTTCGCTTTGCAAGGTGTTGGTGAGGTTTTTTGGGCTCGATTTTGGCCTCAAAAAACTGAGCCGTCTCCTTTCTTTCTGAAACAAGCACAGGCAAATCTTTTGCTCCTTTCGGAAAAAAATATCTATGTAAACCGGGCCACACTCCCGCAGCTGCCGGCGGCACTCGCGGAGGTGGCGGCGGTGCCTGGGTCCGCACCTTGAGCAAGCCATGGAGAGGACGTGGCCCTATGGTTGTCAAAGATGACGATGGGCGCTTTGGAAGAGCCCGGGACCGGCGGTGGCGCCACGACGACAACAGATGGTGAAGGAGGAGCCCACCGCGCTGCTTCCCTGGCCCGTGCCTCGGCAAGCCGGTGGCGCCGCCTCAAGGCGTGGGATCACTTGTTCTTCCACGCCATGCGTGAGCAAGGAGTGGATGCGGTGCGAGCCGATGGTAATTATGTAAACTCAGATCTCGTTTAACTTACAGCTGCTGTAAAATCACAATAATCAACAAATATATCATCACTTAAAATAACAAGTTACCTCTATTAATTGGTGTAAATAATGTAAACCCTAAACAATCAATATACAACTGCAAAGTTGTTTGTTAGTGAACGAGCCAACGAGGCAAAACAATATAATGGGAGAGGATGGTAACGGCAATAAATGAAAGTTCAATTCGATGGCAGCATAGCTGATGCCTGGAGATTGGTGCGAAGTGTTGGAAGAAAATTAGGGGCACCAGTTGCAAGCCGGCAAATGTCAATCCAAAGCTTGCTTTTGCACACATCAACTTGTGCTTTTATTTCGTACCATGTAGTATCATATTTGAAAACAAAGATGAACTGCGGCCAGGGTAAATTATTCTTTTCTTATAATGAACTATAAACGGTGAGTATATATGCATATGTAATTTTTTTCACCAAAAACCCCAACCCCGGCAATGGGTCGCCGGCTCCAGATCCACGCCACCCCAGCTCCGGCGGGCCAAACTCCACCTCACCCCGCCGCTCTCCGCCTCGCTCCACGGCGTCCCAGCCCTAGCTCCGCCCCGCCCTGGCCTCCATGCTGCGGACGAGAAAGAGACCTCAGCCCCCTTCGTCCCACCGAAAAACGGGGGACGCCGTCCCTCTTTTTAGGAATATTCTCTATGGAGGATGATTCCGTCCCACCCGTTCCCAACTAAATAACATTAAAAATGGGATCGTCCTATCATGTTCTCTCTCATCCCACCAATTAAACGCACCCTAGACAGACAGTATAATAGACTATCTCATGACTCCAATCTTAATCAGTATCTAATGTTAAAATATAATTTTCCAACGGAAATCCTCTAAGGATTACATAGGCCAGAGACAACTATAACAATAGAAGCCTAAACATGTCCATCTCCTTTTATATTTTTACAAAACCTATCTAGACAGATGGAATAGCATCATCATGTCGTGATCCATCTCCTCCAGCACCTAGTCGATCCGGTAGGCAGCGCAGCCATCGCCGGCGAAGCAAAGCAAACAACCAGTTTAATCCCGGCCAAGTCGCCGCAGGCGGCAGGAGCAGCGCCCCTTGTTGGCGTCCTCGACGCCCGAGATGATAGATACAGCCGCCAGTGCCATCCCGACGATAGCGACCGTAGTCCAGCCGAAGTCTTTTGTGGTCATCATGTGCTGGCCCTGACTCTCCAGGGCGAAGCTCATGTGCCCCAAACGCACGCCGACGGCGGCGATCGCTACGCCCACGAGGAAGACGACGACGTAGGGCACCGTGCCGAGCCAGGTGAACGGCTGCTCCTCCTTCAGCTGCCCGTCGGCCGGACACGGCGGCGTCTCGATGACGGCGACAGCGCCGCCGCCGTTCTCTAGGTCTAGCGCCACGGCAGCGTTCTCCGCATCCATAGGCACGGTCCGGCGCAAGCGCAACGATACAGCGTCCCTAAAATTAATCGGTTGATGTATACGTGGAGAGAAAATTAGGCCTCGGCACGCGCCATAGATTTATATATCTTGACCATAAAAATACCTGGTCATTAGATCCAGGGCAATGAAACGAGGCGAACCGCTTGTGGCTCATGAGCCGGCTCTAGCTTAGCTCGTGAGGTGCAGCCACAAACCCAGATTTTTAGCCAAAAGAAATTAAGAGTAGCTATATGGTACATATTTCTAACTTTTGTCGATTCCTATTTTATATATACTACCAAAATGTCTGTACGTTGCAACGGAAGAAAAAAAAATCTTTAAGCATCTATAAGAATAGATCTCGCGAATAAATTATATGTCTATCCTATTGTTTCGAATTTTCCCGTTGCCTGCGAGCGAAATTTAGGATGATGTCTGTTTGGTTAGAAATAATATTTTTTAGCTTCTCAGCAATATATATATAACGTAAAAACCGAAGTCCGTATGCGACCTGAGCATCCGTTTTCGCATAGGCTGCTCCTACCGTCCGAATCGAGCTCCCAAATAAATTCTAGATCATCTTGTTTTGAAGATCCCCCGCTGACTGCAAACGAATTTTAGAGTGATGTCAATTGGGTTGGAAAGATAGTCATTTTAGCTTTCCATCAATGTATATAACGTCAAAACGGAGTCCATATGCGACCTGAGCATCCGTTTTCGCGTGGCCTGCTCCTCCTGTCCGAATGGGGCTCACGAATAATTTTTTCTACGTCATATTGTTTCAATAATTTCCGTTGATTGAAAGAGAATTTTTGAGTGGTTTAAATTTTATTGAAAATGTTGCCATTTTAGCTTTCTATCGATATATAGAACGTCGAAAATGGAGTACGTATGCATCTTGGACGTCCGTTTTCGCGTGGGTTCCTCCTGCCATCTGAATTGAACTTGCGAATAAATTTCACGCCATCTTGTTTCGACGAGTCCTATTGACTGCAAGTGAATTTTAGAATAGTTTCAATTGGATTGGAAAGGTTGTCATTTTAGTTTTACATTAACACGTAGAATGTCGAAAACGGAATCCGTATACGATCTGGACATCACTTTTTGCTATTGCTAGATCTCGAGCCAACTCGGCTCAGCTCGTTTTAGCTCATGGCTCAGCTCGGTTCGTTAAAGGGGCAAAAAAGCTAGCTCACGAGCTGCTAGCTCGTTAAGCCCATGAGCTAAGGGCAAAATATACATTTATATTTTATATATAATTCTTTATCAATATACATATATAATATTAGCATGATAAACATATATAGTTTTAAAAAATTAAACATTGTAGACATATTCACGGAATCTTTAGACAACCATATGAAATGGCTACTATTTTATGAAATCTATATTATGCTCATGTACTAGCTCGTTTGGCTCGCGAGTAGCTTGCTCGTTAAGTAAATGAGCTAAATAAAAATCATGCTCTGATCGAGTCGAGGCGAGTTGAGCCGAGTTACCAATGAGCTGAGCTGCCTCGCAAGTTTCGAGTTTTTGGTTCAGCTCTACTTTTCACGACAAAAGGGATCTATGTGAGGTTAGACCGGAGACCTTCCATCTTTTATTATATAGAGATAAAGATATATAATCTTTATTTGTTTTTTCGTGCTGTGGTTGAAAGTTGTGGCGCTGTGCCTTTACCCGCTGTTTTTTTCTCGTTGTTTTGGGGTGGCGACTGGCGAGTGGTGTCTTGCGTGCTTCGCTTTGCAAGGCTTTGTGAGTTTTTTGGGCTTTGTTTTTGCCTCGAAAAATTGAGCCATTTCTTTTCTTTCTGAAATAAACACTGAGCAACTCTTTTGCTGCTTTCGAAAAAATATCTATGTTAACTGGGCCATACTCCTGCGGCTGCCGGCGGCACTCGTGGAGGCTGCTGCGGCAGTGCGGGGTCCACAGCTCGAGCGATACGTGGAAGAGGACGAGGCGTCATCGTTGTCAAGGATGCGATGGGCGCCTTGGAGGAGCACGGGACCGGTGGTGGCGCCACGGCAACAGACGGTGAAGGAGGAGCCCACCGTGCAGCTTCCCTTGCTCGCGCCGTGGCAAGCCGGTGTGTTAGCAGGAAGGATTGGGGATAGGAATTAGGAGGAAGAGGAATACTGATCTGCGTATGAACATTTTTCAGATGATCTGCGTACATTCTTAAAAGAAGAACAAAAGGAGGAAAAAAAAAACTCTGTTGCTACAAGCTGCGCAAGACAAACTTCAACTCAGTGTAATACAAGCATGTCCTACACAAACAAGTTTGTATACTGTATTTACAGTTTAATTAGATTTCTTGATCTGTCAACAACCAAATCCAAGGCCTACTGCTGTAACCATCAGAAGATTCATACTACTTGATTCAGAGCTGTAGCCGAGTCACTGACGCAGCCCGCGCGCCATGGCTTCTTGCTCCGCCGGCCGATCGATCCGGACGCCCGCCAACCACGCGTCGCGCGCACGTACCTGCACCTGCAATGCCACTTCTCCTCGCCGTCGCCTGCGAGGGGGCGGCGTTGCCTTACGCCGGTTCCCGCGGGCGCGCCGCCCAGAGCGAGCTGAGCGCGCGCAGGCGCTGGCAGTAGTCGGCGAGCGCGAGGAGCCCCCGCGCTGCCTGCATCGGCGTCAGGATCTTGTGCATGTTCTGCAGCGTCTCCGGCCGGAGGTGGTCCGTCAGAGGACGAGGGAGACGGGGTGGTTCATGGTAGACCGCGGCAGCTGAGCTCGGTGACATGACATCCACTCACACTCACCTGCACGACGAAGCCGACGAGGTCGTCGAGCTTGCCGACGGCGCCGGCCATCTGCTGCGCGGCGTACCCTGCGCCGTCCGGCCCGTCGACGGTCATGAGCCGCAGCTTGTCCTCCAGCTGCCGCCCGCGCCGTGTTCTGCAGCGCGCGCACGGACGCGGCCTGCTGCTCCGCGAGCGGGTCCAGCTGCGGCGCCAGCACCTTGAGCAGTTCGGAGGGCCGGAAGCCGCCGATCCAGAGGAAGAGCCGCTCGGCCGGGGTCCGCCACGCGCCCCACAGCACAAGGAAGGCGTCGGCCCGCGCCGCGCGCGCCCTGGCGTCGAACAGCGCCTTCCTCTCCAAAGTTCGCCTCATCAATATTGTTTGAGAGAGTAACACAGTTTTTGTTTTCAATGTGACTTGCATGCTCATTATCAGAAGACGGCACCAGATCAGTATCCCCTCTCTTGCTAATTTCCCACTGGCCATTGCTGTTTTTTCTAATTCCCAGCTTAAGACGACAGCCCAACTCTTCATGCAACGGTTCTTCTTTAATCTCATGCTTTACAGTACACATTTTAGGTTCGGCTGTTGTACCTGTGGCCAGAGGAAGGTTGTAATTTACAACCAGCAAGGAACGATTATCCTATGACCCATGTCCATGATCTTGATTCTTCAGCCTCTGATGAAAATGCTCCTCCAGCATCAACAGAGCAGGATATAATAGTTTTGAGTGACTCAGATGATGATGCCACTCTGTAAGGTCCTTCAGCTCAGTTCTGCCCTTGACTCTCCAGGAACCATCAGGTTTGACATCAATTTCAGATGTATCATGTCCACAGCTTTTCATCTGGAATCACCAAAATGCAACAATCAGCAACAAAGCACACCTGAAATGTAGACATGAATACAGTAATTCGTATCCACTATAAACGCACCAAGGAAGTGATGCGATTGAAGTAAGGATCAATAATTATGTCCTCCAGAGATTCTTCAGGCAAATTGGACATTGCCACTGCACAACCGAAAGAAAGCTTGATTTAGATAGAGAAGATGAAACAGAATTGTATTAGTAATATAGTAAAGAGGATGAGGTAAATTTGCATTAAGTCAAAATAATCGAACCTTCCGGGAACGCTGATTTATTTGAATAAAAGCCTCTAAATCAAAACAACCCATGTGAGCACAGGGCTTGAACCTACCAGCAATCTGGATCCTCAAAGCAGTCATCTGTGACAAGATAAAACAGATTGTATACAAGGAAGGCATGTTATACAGAAAAGGCTATAAAAGAACAAAAAAAAGGAACTTTCTGTTGAAGGAGTGCAAAGAATACTACGCCTCAACATATTGCTCCAAAAATAGGGTTACAGAAAAAACTGTGGGTTAAGAAAAATATCATTAGCGCATACGGTTATCCTGGGACAAGTAACCGTTAAGACTGAAATACTAATAAGTGAACACATATTTGGTTTGAAGAATTTTTAATGCACATTTTCTTGGGTTGAATATACATTTAGCAAAGCAATTGGCTATTATATGAGCAGTTCATTTAAAGCACCCTTAGTAATAGCCAGAGTGCTTACAGGGCATCGAAGATTCACAGAGACAGAATCAGCCACAACTTCAATATCACTATCACTGCCTGCATTATTTGTCTCAGTTCCACCACCAACACAGCGACGAACACGAGCAAGGGCATCATCAAACTTCTCCCCGTCTTGTTCCTTTGGCACCAAATTCAGGACCTGCACACTATCAAAGTTTTACAAAAAATGAACTAGAAAAAATAAAACAGGGTTCCAAATTCAGGCGTTGAGCACTTTACAGGTACACTGCAGCTTGCTGCAACAGCTGCTAAGAGAACCAATCAATTTGCGATCTTCTATTGCTAAGTCTTGGGGAAGTCTTGAGGGAAAATTACTCTTTGGCTTATTTTCTTAACTATAGAACACAAATCCTAGCAAGGACTAACAGGGCTTTGGAATATTTCTACAGCAATAAATGTACAGGTTCAAAATGTAATCTTTCAGGGCGTAAAATATGTATTCTCCCAAGATGCCAAGGCCTTACAAAGGAATTCCCTTGAGAAAATTTCTAGACAAAATATGTGATGGAGGCAGTATGCTAGTAGATGACAGATGGCGAAGGTTGCAATCGTGTGAAGTCGTCAGGTGAAGACCTGGACCACGAGGTCGGAGCTTGGGAGGAGCCAGCAGTGGCTACGGAAAGAGAGGAGAAAATATAGATAGATATATTACTTAATTCTCATAAGGGGGACAAAGTTCCATTATACTCTCAATCCTTATCCAATCCTAACAAACTCCTAACCCCTACTCCATAGTAGCTGTGAGGACTCGAACCAATCTAACTGCATATCCTGCAAAGTCCAGACGACAGGCCTAAACCTGACCAACTTCTGACAATAAGCCCTGCAGTCAGCCTTGCTGTGTTCCCTCTGTTTGCTGAACCTGATGCCTACAGCGCCTTTCATACTTCTTCACATACATGACATGGTAAGAATAAGCGAAAAAATGAGCAGCTAGCAAAGCATATCAATATTTATGGTGGATAGGAGGACAAAGCTTCCAATTATTGAAAAGCACTGGACATACCTAAGACAAGCATCTAAAAGTATATGTCAATGCCATCTGCTTTCCTAAAGCAACAAATTTTGTGTTCCTTGAGAGTGAAGTGCTTAGCAAAGGAGTACGTACAAAAAATACCTACCTGTTCTAGAGATCTCCTCTTGGCAATTCTGATACCCAAACAGAATGTACGAGAGTCATTTCTCGACAAAGCAATCTTGTTTAGTCCCTCCCTCAGGTAATCTTTTAACTGTGCGCATAGAAATATTTAGGGACAAAAGGAGATACTGTAAAAAATGTCCAATGATTAATGAAAGCTGATGTATTTCACACTGATGATGAGATTACAGGAAGGTTACATTATATAGGCTTAGCAGCTAAACAGCCATAGTGTGAACAGGCCAAGAACCAAAGGGTCTAAAGGTGTGAACGCTAGCTGAACAGACACTAAGCAGAGTAAAAGAGGCACAAGGCACTAGGCCTGTGCGGCAGCAAAACAGGGGATTAATAGTGCTGTCTAACACGCCCCCTCAGTCGAAGCGTCTGGTCCCCAGACATTCAGACTGGAACGAAACTCTGCAAAAACTGAGGAAGGCAGCCCCTTGGTGAAGATGTCGGCGAACTGGGAGGTTGTCGGGACATGAAGCACACGGACGTCACCAAGGGCAACCCGCTCTCGAACAAAGTGAAGATCGATCTCCACATGCTTGGTGCGCTGATGCTGCACGGGGTTGGAAGACATGTAGATAGCGCTGATGTTATCGCAGTAAACCAAGGTGGTCTTGCGCAAGGGAGTGTGTAGTTCAGTCAGCAGTTGACGCAACCATGTGGCTTCGGCGACAGCATTGGCGACTGCCCTGTACTCGGCTTCGGCACTGGACCGGGACACCGTGTTCTGGCGTTTGGAGGACCATGAGATGAGGCTGTCACCAAGAAAAACAGCATAACCAGAGGTGGACTTGCGTGTATCGGGACAGCCTGCCCAATCTGCATCTGAGTAAACCACCAAGTCCTGCTGAGCTGATGGGCGGATGAGTAAGCCCATGTGAAGAGTGCCGCGAAGGTAGCGCAGAATGCGCTTGAGAGCTGCCAAATGGGGTTCCCGGGGATCGTGCATGTGGAGACAAATCTGCTGAACTGCATAAGAGATGTCTGGTCTGGTGAAGGTGAGGTACTGTAATGCGCCGGCAAGACTGCGAAAGTCTGTTGGATCAGCAACAGGATCTCCATCAGCAGAAAGCTTTGGGTTCAGATCGACTGGCGTAGTGCAAGACTTGCAATCGGTCATCCCAGCTCGGTCAAGAATCTCAAGCATATATTGGCGCTGAGATAAGAACAGTCCCGAGGAAGTGTGTTGAACATGCATACCAAGAAAGTGGTGCAGCTGTCCAAGGTCCTTCATGGAGAATTCTTGCTGAAGAGCATTGATGGTCCTCTTGAGGAGACTTGGGGAGGATGCTGTGAGAATGATATCATCTACATACAGCAGCAAGTAAACTGTTTCTGCCCCGGAGTGGTATATGAACAATGAGGTATCTGTCTTGGCTTCAACAAAACCGAGCTGAAGGAGGAATGAAGCAAAGCGGCTGTACCAGGCGCGTGGTGCTTGTTTCAGTCCGTAAAGGGAGCGGTTGAGGCGACAAACGTGATCTGGGTGTGCTGAATCCTCAAAACCCGCAGGCTGAACACAGTAAACAGTTTCTGACAAGGTACCTTGGAGGAAGGCATTGTTGACGTCCAGCTGATGGACGGGCCAAGACCGGGAGAGTGCTAAGGACAGCACTGTCCGGACTGTTGCAGGCTTCACAACGGGGCTGAATGTCTCGGAGAAGTCAACTCCGGGGCGCTGTGTGAACCCACGGAGGACCCACCGAGCCTTGTACCGCTCAAGGGAGCCATCAGCGTTGACCTTGTGTTTGAACACCCACTTGCCGGTCACCACATTGGCACGTGGAGGTCTTGGAAGCAGATCCCAGGTGTTGTTGGCGAGGAGAGCAGAATGCTCAGCTTCCATTGCCGCACGCCAATTGGGGTCAGCAAGAGCAGCCCGAAAGGTGCGGGGCACTGGAGAGAGCGGCGCGGCGTGGTAGATGGAGGGCACTCGGAAGCCATTCTTGCCACGCGTCCTCATGGCATGCTGATTGGAGACGGGTGGAACCGTCACAGCCCCGGGAGGTGGAGGAACCGGCGCAGCCGGGGCGCCGGAGGCCGGGGCAGGTTGGTTGTCGAGAGGCGGCGAGGTCGGTGCAGCCGGAGAGGTAGGAGCTCCGGGACCCGGCGCGGTCGAGGCACCATCGGTAGGGGCCTCGACGCGGCGGGAGTAGACGATGCCGAAGCGCTGGGGCGGCGGGGGCACCGCTGCTGGTGGTGCTGAGGGCGCCGTAGTAGGGGCAGGAAATCCTGGGGGAGGAGGCAGCCGCCGCTGGTCACTGGGAAGCGGCTGTGGTACAGACCGCGGTCCAGTTGTGGTGGACACGCGGGCTGGTGCTGCCGGCCCAAGATAAGAAGGAGTCTGACCGGCTGCTGGTGATCCAGGGGCCATAGAGGCCGGTGCAGCAGCTGTTCCTGCAGGGTAAAAAGGGGGTGATGGTGGAAAGGGAACCATCACCGGGTTAGGGAAGTCGTCCAAAAAATCGAATGCCTCAGGGGAGGATGGTGAGGTGGCATCGGCAAAGGGAAAAGAAGTTTCGTCAAAGACAACATGACGGGAGATGATGGTGCGGTTGGTCTGGCGATCAAGACATACGTAGCCCTTGTGATGAGGGGAGTAGCCAAGAAAGACACAGAGAGAGGAGCGGGGGGCGAGTTTATGTGGAGTTGTGACGGAGAGGTTGGGGTAACAAGTGCACCCAAAAACTCGCAGATGCTCATAGGAGGGTTGAACACCGAACAGAACAAAATGAGGTGTGGCGAAAGAGAGGGTTTTGGTGGGGATGATGTTGAGCAGATGGGTAGCCATACCTAGAGCTGCTGTCCAGAATGTAGGGGGAACGTGCGCATGAAATAGCAGGGAGCGAATGACATTATTGGTGGTCCGGATAATGCGTTCAGCTTTATCATTTTGGGCAGACGTATAGGGGCAGGACATGCGAAGAAGCACTCCGTGGGACTGGAAGAAGGAGCGGGCGTTGAGGTTATCAAACTCTCGGCCGTTGTCGCTTTGGATGCCCTGAACGGTGGTGCCAAACTGTGTGCGCACGTAAGCGAAGAAGTTAGATAGAGTGGAGAAAGTTTCAGATTTGAGGCGCAAAGGGAAAGTCCACAAGTAATGAGAGTAATCATCCAAAATAACTAGATAATATTTGTAACCAGAAATACTAGTAACCGGAGAGGTCCAAAGGTCACAATGTATTAATTGGAAAATATGACTAGTTTGAGATGATGATGCAAAAAATGGGAGACGAACATGTCGGCCTTGCTGACATGCGTGACATAAACCATTAGTGGTGCTAGGGGTACATTTGATAGCGTTGGAGTGAGCGAGCTTGGAGAGGGCCTCATGACCAAGGTGCCCGAGACGCTGATGCCAGAGCGTCGAAGATGAAGATGCAAGGAGTGCCGATGCCGGAGGTTGTAGGGGGTAGAGAGACCCGGTGCTGTTACATCTGAGGATCTCGCTCCGAGTGGGAAGATCCTTCACAGAACAGCCAAATGGGTCAAACTCCACACTACAGTTGTTATCAATAGTAAATTGACGGACAGAAATAAGATTCTTAATGAGATTTGGTGCAACAAGAACATCATTAAGACGAAGGTTGTGAGGAAGACTAGCAGAGCCGGTGGAGGTGACAGGAACCAGACTGCCATCCCCAACAATAATGCTAGAAGGAGAAGAAATGGAAGTAGAGGCTGAAGAGAGTATACCGGCATCGGATGTGACATGATTGGTAGCACCAGTATCAAAATACCAGTTGTGTTGAGCCGGTTGTTGAAGTTGCATGGTCTGGAACTGAGCAGCCAGAGCCTGTTGATCCCAGCCTGTGGAGAAGCTGTCCACCGAGGGGGGAGTCATGGCGACCCCAGGCGCAGGAGCTCCCCATTGGCCGGCCCACTGTCCAGGTGGTCCGGCGAGGAAGGCATGGGGCGCCTGGGCCGGCCGAGGAGCAGGAGGGCGGGACGGTCCCCTGGCCCCGGGCCACATATGAATGGACCCGGTCCAGGGGTTCTGGAAGGTGGGCCAGGGGGATGCAGATCCGTGCCCCCCAGCCGAAGAGGGGCCGCCGCTCGAGCCGCCGGAGTTGGGGCCGAAACGGCCGCCGGCCGTGCCGCTGGGATAGCCCGCGCCTCCGGGGTAGCCCGCGCCGCCGGGGTAGCCGCCTCCGCCCCCGTTCTTCTTGCCGCCGCGGCGGCCGCGCTTGGGGAAGCCGCCAGAGGGGCCCTGTGGCGGCTTCGGAGCTGCGGCGGGCGGGCGAGCGTCGGGAGGACTAGTGCTGCCGCCGGAGCTGGAGAGGAGGGCGGTGGCAGGAGCCGTCTTGGCCAAAGTGAGCTCCTCGATCTGAAGCTCGGCCCGTACCTTCAGGAAGGTGGGCAGAGGATCGGTGCGGCGAAGATGCAGCCCGATGGCTTTGAAATTTTCGTTGAGGCCGCGGATGATGTTGAGGACGAGAGTCCGGTCGGACACAGGTTCGCCGAGATCGCGGAGGTCTTGTGCCTTGCGCTTGTAGAGGCGGCAGTAGTCAGCAATGGAGAGCTCTCCTTGACAGAAGGTGCGGAAGTCTGCGTCGGCGTACAGGGCGCGCGTCGCCTGGTTCCCGAGGAACTGGGACTCGATGGCGAGCCAGATGTCGCGGGCGGAGGCGCGATGCTCGGAGACGGTGTCGGCGAGGTCGTCGGTGATGGTGCCAAAGAGCCAAGTCCGCACGACGCAGTCCATCCGGACCCAGTCGGCGGAGTCGGGGAGGGCGACGTCCGACAGGACATGGCGCTCCAGAGAGTACCGCCCGAGGGTGAGGAGGAAGGATTCGCGCCACCGAGCGTAGAAGGCGGACGCACCGTCGAGGCGAAGAGGGATGAGCAGGCGGATGTTCTGAACTCCGACCGCCTGGGAGTGAAGATTGAGGAGCGCCTTGGCCTCGTGCTGAGCGAGGGCGTCCTGAACGGGGTCGTCATCGACGGTGGCGAAGGAAGCGTCGTCGTCGTCGCCGTTGGCCGCAGCTCGCTCACGAGCGGCGCGGGTGAGGGCGTCACGAAGACGAGCGTCCGCCGCGTCGCGGTCCGCCTGCGCGGCAGCAGCCTCGCGTTCCGCTTCGGCTGCGCGGGCGAGCGCAGCGTCGCGGGCCTCCTGGAGGGCGCGCGCGTCAGGCGGCGTCGCGGGCCGGCCATTGCGACGTAGGGCGGCGGCGGCTGCGGTGACGGCGTCGACGCTGTCCATGAGCAGCGCCGGGCGGCGCGCTGGAGCAGCGCCTGGGCGGCGCGCTGGGAAGAGAGGCGCGCTGGAAGCAGCGCCGGTGCGGAAGAGGAAAGGCCTGGGTGAGAACCTAGGCGTCTGATACCATGAAAGCTGATGTATTTCACACTGATGATGAGATTACAGGAAGGTTACATTATATAGGCTTAGCAGCTAAACAGCCATAGCGTGAACAGGCCAAGAACCAAAGGGTCTAAAGGTGTGAACGCTAGCTGAACAGACACTAAGCAGAGTAAAAGAGGCACAAGGCACTAGGCCTGTGCGGCAGCAAAACAGGGGATTAATAGTGCTGTCTAACAATTAACAAAAGGCAAGCAGAATTAAAAGCTTCAAAACAAACGATACTTACTGGTTTACCATCATCTCTACCATTGGCCCCTAACTTCTGTGTGGGCTGTCTGTTGACCACCCTAACATGAATACCTGAGTAAGAGAAAATTGACGACTTGAGTAGTTCAAATATAGTATGATAGAAATTACTGTCCAATCTTAGACAACATATGCCAGTCAATATCATCACTACAGCTATGGATGTAAGTACTATTGTAGCTCTGCACATACAAATGTATAATGCATATACTGAGGTACATGTGTGAACTGTTACTTGGACACAGACACTATTCTGCAATTTTTTTTAAATACAGCAAATAACACTTGGCATCCAACAAGGCTGTGATACTCTGAAAAATACACCTTCGACTCAAGTTTCCAAGTAGTGGCAACCTAGCAAAACCAACCAGGCTACTTGGCAGTCATGACACAGTCCAAGTATTCAGCAATTTATACTATATATCAGATATCAACATTCAATTCATAATAAAAATAAAAGGTAAAGAGTATTTTCCACTCTTACAGTCTTGCTCTCATGCAAATTGTGAATGGCTCATTAGAAACAAACAGGTGGCACTTAACCAAGTTAGTTTTAAGTTTTAACTCACTATAAAGTATGGTACACCTTGTTTTATCTGCTATCCCGGTCTACTTGATGATAGCGATGAATGTCCCAGAATGGGTTATCAAGGCAATTTACAAAATAAGAAGAGCCTTCTTATGGAAAGGTAGAAAGGAAGTGAATAGCAGATGCTGCTTGGTTGCATGGGAAAAGATTGCAAGACCAATTGAACTTAGAGGGCATGGAATTCCGAATTTGCAGGCCATGGACTGGGCTCTACAGATGAGATGGCTTTGGACAAATAACACTGATGGCAAGAGTCCCTGGAAAGGACTTGGTAGTTAATATCCATAAACAACCACAAGTCACAGCTATGTTCGCTATATTGGTGGTTTACACAAATGGGTAAAACCGTAAAAGTGGTGTAGGCTCCTGAAGTGGTGGCCTGTGTGTCGTGACCTGTGTGTCCAATAGATGTGCTAATAATCGGGCAGTTTCCCAGGCTATGGATAATCAGTCTTGGGTACGGGGCATTCATGGTGCTGTCATTGGAAGGTCTGTTACAGTACTTGCACCTCTGGGATAACTTAGAAAATTTGTATTTGACACAAGATGTGGATCATCGTGTCAAGGAACATGAGGCAAGCGGAGTTTTTTTCTTCGAAGTCTACCAATAAAGCCTTTTCTACAGGATAGGTATCCTTTGATCGTTAGCACCAGCCTTGGAAGTCCTAGGCTAAGTGCAATGTGTGTCCTATTCGAAATAGATGTTGGAAGGCTGACCGGCTTGCGCTGAGGACTCCCTCATCCTGACCATTGCGTGCTCTGTGATCAAGAGGAGGAAATGGCACAGCATGTGCTCACACATCCTGTGTGTTTGCCAGGCATTTCTCGCTCCTCTATTGGTCTGGGAAGGCTTATGCCACGAAGCAATGAACTCAAATTATGCGGGTGCCAAATAGCTCCAAGAGTTAGGTCTAGGGCAGAGGTTGGGCTGAGTGGTCAGTTCAGGTTGTTGTTCTGTCTTCGTGTCCAGGTGATCAGTTTTTGTTTTTTCCTTCACAACCTCTCTTTTCTTCTAGTGGAGTAAAGAAGGTTGGTGGATTTATTTCACTCTATAACACAAAGATACAGAGCTCTCCTGCATGCTCGAGAAAAAAGTTTTAATTCGATAAACAACTTGCACAAAAGTCCTATCAGAAAATATGAGTCACTAAACATAATAAGCCACTGCATATACCATTAACTTGCATATCAGAGTTTAAAGGCCAGTGCATCCTAAAGGGGACTTTGTCATTCAGAAGAATACACCAAACCTGCATAAAACAGATAAATCCAAACTGAAGTAAAAGAAAATACATGGCAGGCTGAACATAGTCGCTGCTAATGATACATAAGTTAGAAAATAAATACACACAGGTAGTACAAATGTACAGTAATAACTAACATGAGTAAAAGTTGACTATTCTATGACGATCCTACACAAACGTGATAGTTCAAGGGAAAAATATATATTAAAAGAAAGAAATGGAACTAACCTGAACATTGTATTCAGCATCCTGTAGCATTTCTCTATTGGCTCTTGATAGCTGAAAGCTTTTCGCAGTATACTGTACAGTATATGACCTGGACATAAGCAATAATCACAAACAAAAGCTATGTACATTGCAGAAATATCATGCTTTAGTTCGATTGTATAACCAAATGAAGCCATTCATTCAGACATTTTGTTGCTCAAGAGTCCCAATATCAACATGGCTATCCAAAGTACAATTTTCTCATATGTTTCTTTGTATAAATAACACAATGAATATAGATGGCTGCAGAAACCATGAAAAGCACAAGATGCACAGAGAGCTATTCACTGTAAATGTAATGTCATCACACAAACAAAAGGAAAGCTCAAATTAATGTGTCAGCCCTGCTTGTTGAGGAAAGTCCCTAGTGGCTAGTGCAAATATATTGATAGAAACAAAAGAAAGCAAGGATTAACAGATAAATTGATGATGAGTTAATGAAATTGTATTAGGAAAACGCTGATTGATTGTCTTAACATTGCCATCCTGACTAAAATTTTAAAAGGATTATGTTTAAAATTATAGCATAGTAAATGCTCAATCATGATACAACTACCTTTTTCTACGCGATGTATCAAAGTAACTTTTATAAAAAGAAGAAGTTCATTTTACTTGTTAAAAAATAGACTACACGGTGGTCTAGGAGAGATATTAATGACCAAAAACGTTTCAAAAATATAATTCAAGAACACAAGAAAGAAATGATCGGTTCCATGTAAAACATCAAGAAGTGTGCTTTGGTGACGAAACAATAGATAACTCACCCGTCTGCTGCTATGGGAGAGGGTCCTACTAGTACAGGGAGTAACACATTGTTGACAGTGACCCAGAAACTGCAGATTACATTAGGAAACTATATAAGAAATAATAGGTCATCCATCATCTGATACTAGGACTAATGGTTATAACCTAGACAAGTAGAACAAAGGGGCGCAAATAGGTGGAAAAAGAATGCATAAATATGATTCAGATTGATCAGTTCTTAAGTTGTTGGACAAGGGCAAGGAGAATTTCACAAATGCCTGATGCCACAGAAAAGCTAACACAAACAGCATTATGACGAGAGGCAGAAAACTAAAAGCAGGTGATCACAGGACAAGTGAGTGACTTGGCTTCATTGAATTCAGGAGAATATTGAAGTTTAAAAGAACTTACGGATCAGCCCTGCTAATTCGGCAGATCTCACAATAAAAGCAGGAAGGTAAGTCAGGAGAAATACTATCCACAGGCTTCTCATTCTCGGGTACGATGACACAGCCAACATGTTGCCACACGTTACACTGTGGATCAACACGCTACAAGGAGCAAACAAATGATTGATGAAAACAAAAGTAGCAGATCTCATGAAAAACAAAAGGAAGAAAGCTACACAGTCTTTGGGCAAAGCAACTAATGCTACATTTCATAAAAAAAAAATCCAGGTTTCAAGAATAAGACGGAAAGACTGAGGCAGACCATCAACTGCAACTACTTTGAAGTTTCAGAATACATATAAAAAAAAAAGATGCTTTGGTGGTTCCGAATACGATTTTTGCAGTGAAATGGATCAGCAATAAATACGTGAAACCTTAACGGTTTGGCTGTCCCCGTGGGACAAATATAAAAGACTGACAGGAAGTTAGGAAGTCGTATTTATCATGACAACTATACCTTAATCATGGAATTGTTGGGGTTGGAGTTACCACAAGGGCAACGAACCTTGACAGGATCATCTGGTTTGTTTTTAGGCTTGGCACTGTGTCCTGACACAATGTGGCTTCTTGAAGCTGCAACAGTACCTGTAGGGTCTTGCATTTTCCTAAAAACAAGAGGCAAGATGTGACGGTTGGTGAAAGCTTCATGAGAGGGGGAGAGTCAATCAGGTGATCCGCAGATGTAGTAACATGTGGAAGAAACAGAAGCTCACATAAAAGTGTCCTCCACTATTTTCACCACCTTTTCCTGCTCCTTTGGTAAACCATTGGTTCCGGGGACTGGAAGAAATACAGTTGAAATCATCTGTGGAACTGGGGAAACAGTAGTGCGAAGAGGATAGGCTTAGGAGAAAAGCAAACGGGGTCGGACAGTACTGTCATCACTCTTTGCACTAGTTCCTGCGAACCAAATCGGAAACACCAAAACGACCTGGTCCATAAGAGACTATTTCGAACAAACGTGGAATGTGTAGAAGAGAGCAGAGTAGGGAAAGCTGCAGGTGACAAACCTGCTTCTTCCCATGCTTGGGGAGGCCAAGCTGATGCAGGACATCCTTCAACTCTTTTATTCTGAAGTGGGCCAGCTTTTGCTGCGATAAAGAAGCATTGGTACAGGAAACGTTAGCAGGGCGCTTTCTATTTTGTATGAGATGAGAATAAGCAATCGAATCGAGCTAACTGGCAGCTTTTAGCAATTTTGCATCAAAATCCCAGGCAGAAGCGCCTAAAATGAAAAACAACATTTAGAGCGGTGGTGCGTATGTGGAGGCTAAATGGTTCCCCCCTTTTTGTTCACTCCAGTAACACACAGAGGCTCTGCACTGCACTAAGGCCTACCAGTGTTATAAATGATGACGGTGAATTCACATATTTGCAGGCCACATTGCTAGTATTGGAACGGAACAGCAATCTATTATCCTGCGAGGGTTCGGAGAGTTGGGTGGGCAGAGGAGTGGCGCTAGGTCACTGGTTGCGGGAGCGAATGCATCGAATCGAAGGGTACCTACCGGCCGTATGCCGTCAGTATACAACAAGTACGTACTAAGAAACAAGAGGGAGGGGGGAGAAGGGGATGGAAGGAAATATCCGTAGCCCGTACCTTGCAAGCGGCGACTAAGTCCTCTTCCGCACCGACTGACGTGCCATCGTTCAGTACGACTTCGGGGCTGATGCGCACAGCTTGTCGATGTACAATCTTCCGATATCGCAGGAGACCCGAGGCACGGCCATCATGCCAGCAGGGGACGGGAGACTCGTGCGCTTCGCCGCCATGTTTGAGGACGGCGAGATCAGGCTGTGGGACAGGCCAGTCTGCTCGACCCGAGTAGAGGAGGATTGGGAATGCAAAGCCAAGCTATCGATTCATCTGGCCTCCGTCAAGCTAGCGAGTGGCGGCGTCACCCTCACCTTGGATGGCTGCGACTTGATTGGATTTGCCGAGACGCCTAATCTTCTGTTTGTCAGCACAGCCCACGGCGGCGGATTACTCAGGATTCAAGTTGAGACGAACGTGTGGAAGATTCTGGCCAATCCAATGAAGGCCAGCAGATCCATTGTTCCGTTTACGAGTTTCTACACGCCCGGTAATTCAGGCGTGATCCTTTAAATCATTGTAACTTAACTCTGTCTGACTCTGAACTGAATGAGCACGCCTGCAGAGATGAGACCTCAAATCCTTGAATCAGAAGGGAAAAAGAAGTGCCCAGGTATCAAGGTTTTCTTGACTATGCTGGCATCTCTTCCTGTTATGGTTTCTAGTCTTATTTTGCATGCACTAGTTGACAATGTAGGCGTCTCTTCAAGTTCAATTATGCCAGGTCTCCTTGATTCTGCAACATATGTCATGATGCCATTTTCTAAGTTACAGGACAGAAATATGTAGCTTGTATGACCATTCCCAAAAACAAGGCTCAAGTTATTTTTTCACATAGAGACTCAATATCACCTTGAATCTGGTTAGTGTAAAGAAGAATGTTGTTGATAGAATATTTGTCGCTTTGCCTAGAATGAGTTGGGTAGTTATGATATAGTTTGTGGTGGGCAGCATCGCAAAGACTGATCAGGGGGGTCGCGCACGGACCGCGCCACCAACATCGACAGAGCCTTGCCTACGACAAGATGAGCCCGCCCGCCCCTCCCCAGCCCGCCGGCCGCCATCCCGGCACCGGCGTCCACCCTGCCAGCCCGCCGGCCGCCACTATGGCCCCGGCGGCCACCCTCCCGCCGTCAGCTCGGACTGGTAAGTCTGTCTGCAGCCTATCCCCGGACGCTGCTCTGTTCTTCCCGGAGCGTCCTCGGCCTGCTGGGCGCCCTAAGCCGCTCAGATGGGCCGATCTGGTGGTGGAGGAGTCTTCTTCAGCTGGCTCCCCGGTGATCTCCCCGGTGAGCTCTCCCACCTCCTGCCGAGACGCCGTTCTTTGTGCTGGGAACGATTGGGAGGCCGGCCCGTCTGCTGCTCCTAGGCCGCGGTCCTGTCCCCCGTGCCTCCGTCCCATCCTCGTGCAGCCTGAGCCGTCTGCACCTCGGGGTCGGGATCTGCCGCGCCCCCTCGGGCGGCAGAGGTCCGGTCGTCGCGACCCCGGGCGCAGGGAAGGGCATCGCCGCGCCCGGGTCTTTCCTCCTGACGAGGATGGGTGGCGGCGCGTGCTGCCACAGCAGCGTGGTCAGTCTCCTGGCTGCGCGCGGGGGGCGTGTGTCGCTGCTGCGCCGCCGCGTTCGTCGTTCCAGCCGCCGCCTGGTCTCCGTGACCGTTGTTTTAGGTGTCTCTCCTATACTCATCTGGTGGCCACCTGCCGCCTGCCGCGCCGTTGTCTCCGTTGTCGTGGCTTCTGGCACTTGGCATGGGACTGCAAACGATCGCGTCAAATCGCCGCCGCCTCCGTTGGTCGCGTGCCCCGGGCGCAGAGGCGAGTTGTTCGGGCTCGTTGGGACGGCTCTTCCACACCAACTGGTTTGGGCGCTCGGGGCTCTACTCCGCCATCCTCACCATGTGTTCGCGGGGAGATTGACGGCGGCTCTGCCGGCGGCCATGGCGCGGATGGCGCCAGCGCGGGTGGTGCGTTTGTCGGCGTCGACTCCGGTGGCCAGGGACCGGCAGGGAGCTCTGGTGGGGCCCGCCATTGTGGCCGTTGTGGCAGTCTGGCTGGTGGACAGGAGAAGCTCGGGCCCAAGGCTGCCACTCCCTGGCCCGTTCCTCCGGCCTTGGGCCGGCCGCGCCCCGCTTGTCAAAGTTGCCATTCCGGGGCCGGCTGGGAGGAGGGGTTGATCGAAAGTATCGGCCCCTTTGCCTCTTCGAGCTTGCTTCCAGGAGGGCCCTCTGCGGACACGCTGCGCGAGTGTGACGACCCCATGCTGCTTGAGGCCGAGCTCGTGGCCGCGTTGCCGGTCGCTCGTGACCCTGCTGCTACGTCCCCTCTGTCTCACCCCTGGGCCGATGAGCACGAGATGCAAGGTGGAGGGCTGTCACCTGCCGTTGTCGTGACGGGTGTGGCTGGCGGCTCTTCCTCTGGGCCTCTTCGGCTGTGCGGCCCAACTTCTCCCCAGCCGTCTGCGTCGCCGGCCGAAGTTCTAGACGACCCATTGTCTGCTGGGCTGGTGGATTTGGCCCACGAGTAGCATGTGCGTGCGGAGGCCTCCCTCCAGGAGTTCCTGGCCTCTGTCCGTTCAACGCCGTGCTCGCTGCTGGACGTTCCGGTCTGCGCTACGCCCGTCGCCGTCGCCCATGTTTCCGGGCTGGAGGCCCCTACGGCGGTGAAGTCGGCCTTGCCTCTCAGGAGCAGGCGGCTGGCCTCGCAGCGGCTGGCCGGAGTGCCAGTAACCAAAAGAGGCGAGATCATCCTCATGCGCCGCCTCGGGCTCATCAAGGATGCCGCTGTGGTCACCCCTGCCGTCAAGAAGCAGTACGATGACCTGTTTGACCAGGGGCTAACGCCGGAGCAGGTTAGCGCCATTAGGGAGCTGTTCCCGGCGGCCGACTCCACCGCCCGTGCTCCGGCGTTGGCGGAATTGGAGGCAGTCAGTTGATACGCCAGCGGCGGAGGGAGAGTGTGGGGCAGGGGGCCATCTTTCATGGATAACGTGAAGGTTCTGTCATGGAACGTGCGCGGGCTCAATGCGTGAGCCAAGCGCGATGCTGTTTGTACTCTGGTGGGCGACGTGGCGGCTGACGTAGTGTGTCTTCAAGAGACGAAGCTTGAGGGGGGTATCTAGAGAGATTGTATTATCCATGCTTGGGTCTAACTTTGTTGATTACGCCTACGTCCCTGCCGCTGGTACCCGGGGAGGGGTTCTCGTGGCTGCTCGAGGCCCAGACACCTCTCTCTCTGATGTTCAGGTCGGGTGCTTCTCGGTGACGGTGCGGGTGGCTTGCTCCCGCGCGAGCGAGCCGTGGTGGCTGACCTCTGTCTACGGGCCACAGGGTGATGAGGAGAAATCTCTCTTCCTCGAGGAGATTGCGGCGGTGCGTGACGCATGCGAGGGCCCGTGGGCTGTAGTGGGAGATTTCAACCTCATCCTTAACGAGGCGGACAAAAACAACTCTCGTGTCTGCCGCCGCGCCATGCGTGATTTCCGGCGTGTGGTGAACGAGCTTGAGCTTCGTGACCTGCATCTGCATGGACGGTCCTTTACTTGGAGCAATGAGCAGGAAACGCCAATGTTGGAGCGTCTTGACAGAGCCTTAGTCTCCCTGGACTGGGAGGATCGATTCCCGGGCTGTCACCTGCAGGCACTGGACTCTGACGCGTCGGACCATTGCCCGCTGCTTCTGCATACCTCGCTTGAGCTCGGTCGCGGTGGCAAACCCAGGTTCCACTTTGAGTGTTTCTGGCCCAAGATGGCTGGGTTTGAAGATGCGTTACGACGCAGGTGGACGTACGATGGCGGGGCAGTCGATCCATTCTCCAGGCTCGATCACTTGTTCCGTAACCTGGTACGTGAGCTTCAGAGCTGGTCAGCTCGCAATGTGGGCTGCGTTCGCGATCAGCTGCTCATTGCCAGGGAGGTTGTGCTGCAGCTAGATCGTGCCCAAGACAGCAGACGACTTACGCATGAGGAGGCGAGCCTGTGCTCTGAGATGAAATTCAAGTGCCTTGGGCTCTCATCTCTGGAGAGGACCATTGCGAGGCAGCGCGCTCGAGTGAGGTTCCTTTCTGAAGGTGACGCAAATACCAGGTTCTTCCATGTTATGGCCAGGGGGAAGAAGAAGAAAACTTATATCTCTGAGCTGCGGTCAGATGGCATTTCTGTCTCCTCAATGGATGGTATGCAAGGCTTAGTGCAGCTTCACTTCCAGCGGGCCTTCGGGACGGCGGTTCCGAGAGGCCAGGCAATCAACCTGGCGGCACTGGGCTTCACTCGGGCAGACCTTTCTGCGGTGGAGGTTCCGTTCTCAGAGGAGGAGGTTCTTGCCGCGATCAGGGAACTGCCTGTCGACCGTGCACCGGGTCCGGTTTCACCGGAGCTTTTTACAAGGCGTCATGGAGCATTGTCAAAGCTGACATCCTTGAGGCCCTAAACGCGTTCTACAGCGGCAGCAGAAGGGGTTTTGAGAAACTAAACAACGGCCTTGTGGTGCTGCTGCCTAAGAAGAGCAATGCGGTTGAGCCTGGGGACTATAGGCCGATCGCCATGATCCACAGTTTCTGCAAACTGGTATCCAAAATCCTGGCCCTGAGGCTTGCCCCGTTGATGTCCAGGCTTGTCCGTGCAAACCAAACAGCCTATATCAGAGGCCGCTCCATTCTGGACAGTTACAAGTATGTCCAAGCCGCGGCGGCGTTCTTCCACAAGAAAAAGATACCCAAGCTGCTGCTAAAACTAGACATCTCCAAGGCTTTCGATTCGCTAGCTTGGAACTTCTTATTTGAGGTGCTGCAGGCCTTGGGCTTTGGCACTAGGTGGTGCGGGTGGATCGCAACTCTCCTCTCTACGGCATCATCCAAGATTCTGCTGAACGGCCACCCCGGCAGCGCCATTAGCCACCTCCGAGGCATCAGACAGGGCGACTCCCTGTCGCCTCTTCTGTTCATCCTCGCCATGGAGGCACTGGGTGCCCTTGTCCGCCGGGCAGCGGATGCCGGAGTGCTGACGCCTCTTGAGTCCCACGCGATCAAGTACCAGTGTAGCATTTATGCGGACGGCGTCATTCTGTTCGCTTGCCCTTGTGTGTCGGACGCGAGGGCCATCAGGGCACTGTTGGAACTCTTCGGTGACGCGGCTGGCCTCAAGGTCAACTTCAGCAAGAGCTCGGTGTCTCCCATCTCTGTGCAAGAGCAAGACCTGGCCGAGATGGTCTCTATCCTGGGCTGCCGGGTCGCAGAGTTACCTGTGACTTACCTTGGCCTTCCCCTACACTGCAAGCGCTTGCCCAAGTCGAGCGCGCACGCCCTGGTGGAGAAAGTGGCCAACAAGCTGCCGGTCTGGAGGGGCAACCTGATGGCTAGAAGTGGTCGACTAGTGTGGATCAAGACGGTGATGATGGCCGTTCCGGTGTATGCTATGCTGGCCAACGCATTGTCGCCGGGTATCAGAAGAGAAATTGAAGCCATGTGTAGGAAGTTCCTCTGGGTGGGTGCAGACTCCTCAATGCGAGGCAAATGCATGGTGGCGTGGCCAGCCGTGGCCAAGCCTGTCCAATTCGGTGGTCTAGGAGTGCCTGACCTGCGGTTGATGGGAATGGTTTTGCAGGCTAGGTGGCTATGGCTGCAGCGTCGCCCGGACGACAGAGCCTGGAGCGCACTGCCGATCAAGGTTGAACCAGTGATCCGCGAGTTAGTCCAGGCATCCATCTTCTTTGTGGTTGGGGACGGGAGAAGAGTGCTCTTTTGGGTCGACTGCTGGCTCAATGGGAAATCGGTGCCTGGACATTGCCCCGAACTTGCCTGCCTTAGTTTCCAAGCGAGTCCGGACGTCGCAGACGGTCACCGATGCACTGCACCAGGGGCGGTGGATCCGGGAGCTTACTGGTGGGTTGACAGTGCCCGCCATTGTCGACTACCTTAGGCTTGCCGAGGCGCTGCGAGGAGTTCGCCTCCAACCTTTAGTGCAGGATGTGCCGGTGTGGCGGTGGACGTCTGATGGCCAGTTCACGGTTAAATCAGCGTACCAATTGCTCCATGAGGGCTCTATCTGCTTCCCCGACATTGCTAGACTTTGGAAGATCTGGGCTCCCCTGCGCGTAAAATTTTTCCTATGGCTAGCGTGGCGAAGACGCCACTGGACCGGCTGATCGAAGGCGTCGCCACAGGGTTGCAAGCGAATGCCTCATGCTACCTCTGCGGTGTGGAGGAGGAGACCGGTGACCACCTGTTCTTTGGGTGCTCCTTCACACGGCAAGTGTGGGAGGGGGTTCTAGTGAGGCGTGGCCGTGCTTGTCCTTCAGCTGTGGGCTGCGACTCCATCATAGCCTGGTGGCAGCGGGTGAGCAGTCTGTGGCCGGCTGACCTCAGGAAGGGGGCCGACTCTTTATTTGCCCTGGTCACAGTGGATCGTGTGGAAGGAACGCAATGCTAGGTGCTTTCGAGGGGACGCGTCGCCGGTTAGTGTTGTGCTAGGAGTCGTGGATCGTGCGGCTAGCGATTGGGTTAGCGCCGGAGCCGCCGCCTTGGGTCGTCTCTCGCTTGTGTAATTAGCTCTTTGTCGTTCGTTCTTCCCCGAAAGGGGCAGGCTAGTCACTGGTCGGTGTATTTTGTAACGCATTTTTTCTATTAACAAAGATACGCAGCTCTCCTGCGTATTCGACAAAAAAAAAAAAACAGTTTGTGGTGGTACCTGGGACAATTAACGCAGGTTGACAGTCTCGTGTGCATTTTGTACGTGTCTGATGAGTATTATGCCCTTCTGGCTACATCGTTGCTAGCTGCTAGCATATTGTCGTTTTGCCCACTGTGAGTCCGGCAGTTATGATCGGGTGGTAAATGGGATAATGGATGCAGGTTGACAGTCTCTTGGGCTCTTTTGAATGGATTTTATGAGTATTATGCCCTTCTGGCTACATCGTTGCTAGCATATTGTCGCTTTGCCCACTGTGAGTCAGACAGTTATGATGCGGTTTCTGGTGGTAACTGGGACAATGGATGCTGGGTGACAGTCTCAAATGCTATTTTGTCACGTTTGGGTTTTCTGAGTATTATGCCCTTCTTTTTTTTTTTGAGGTAAGACACGTCTGAGTCGTTTCGCGCCGCCACAACTGTAGTGCTAGAGCGTAGCGTTGGATGTAGATATTGAAATCTAGAATCGGGATTTGGAATCAGGTTTGAATTATATTCTTTTGTTCCATGTGGAATCGAGTGTGTTGGAACCACAGTCTCAATTCCTTAGTATTGGGCTGCAAATCTATCGTTTGAGCACTTAAGTGACACCATAGATCAAATTGTAGGACTGATTTTTTCACATGACTCCTTCATACAGGTAGATGTTTATTCTCGCACCCCGCGCGTCCAAGCTATTGTTGCGGATGCAACCATCCAAATACGCTATTTGATGTGCTATACCCAAGCTCGTCAGCTTATCCTAATTTAGCTTCACTAAATATCTGGCAGCTTTTGTTTTACCCAGCTTTTGGTGTACCAAATCTCGTGCAAGGCAATCTAGCAGGCAGCCAAGCATGCCCTTTGTATGAAACTTGTCCGATCATAGCGATGTCCATTGAAGAAAAGAACAATGCAGTACACGCATGTCAGCATATGGATGTGGATAATGGAACAAACCAAAATGCTCCACAAAAATATTTCTACGTGCATGGCATGGGAAATCAAGTAATGTAGCCGATGAAGTGCGACTTGTAGTCGTCCATGTGCGCGGGGTGCAGCGACACGGACGCCTGGACGCCGCCGTCGCCGCCCTTCCCAGCGACGAGGACGACCTGGCCGTCATGGTTCATGGTGACGAGCTCCGTCCTGCTGGGTGGCCCCCACCCGAAGTCGGCCGCCTCGTACGCGGGGAACCTCGTGGACCCTGCCAAGTGCACGAGCCGGTCCATGTCCACGCCCTCCACCGTGCCCATCCAGTCCCACCCGGCAAGCGGGTCCTCCGCGGCCCGCCGGACCTCCGCCGCCACCGCCGCCGCCGCCGCGCCCAGCCCGCCCTCCGCGAGCAGGTCCCCCGCGGCGGCGCGCGCCATGCAGCCCGAGATGCACGTGCCGAAGTAGCGCTCCCCCGGCGCCGGGTCCAGGCGCGCGCGGCAGTCCGCGAAGAAGAAGAGGTACACCTCGTCGGCCGCGGACGCGACGACGCCCGCCGCGTGCTTCGCGCGCACGAACGACACCCACGCGAGCGCTGCCACCGCCACGAAGCTGGACGGCTGTGGTGGCGCCATCGCCCTGCGCCGGCGAGAGCAGACCCGCCGCCGCGACGCGATGCTTCAGGCGGCGCATGTGTTGCGCCGTGATGGTGAACGTCCGGCGCGAGAGGTTTGGGCGGATCAGGTGTCCCGCCACGGTTGCCTGCACGCATCACACTATGGTCAAAATCTGTTTTTTTTTTTTTTGAAAAATGTACGCCATAAATATCTCGAGGTGCGGCCACCGCCCACCGGCCAGCGCCCAGCGGGGGCGGCTTGGCTTTGTGCGGCAGAGCTAGAGCGGCACGTCTGCCTCGCCCACGCACGCGGCCTCCTTGCTTGACCGCTGCGGCACGCCGACGGGTAACCGTCGATCGGGGAGTGAAGGGGGGCGCAGGTAAAAAAAATTAGTACCACCGGCAGATCGGGCGCGTACTTGCGCAGCACGTCCCTGGCGAGCTCGTCGCCGCCGGGGAGCCGGATCACCGCGCGGTCGAACGTCGGCGGCTCGCCCGCCCACACGTCCCCGCGGCACGCCGCCGCCCACGCCTGGAGGAACGCCCAGACGGACCGGCCGTCGACGACGGCGTGGTGCATGGCGACGCCGAGGGCGATGCCGCCGCCGTTGAGCCGCGTGGCCTGCGCGGCCATCGCCTCCGCGGGGAGCGTCGCCGGCGTCGAGCCCCGGCACGAGCGCTTGGAACGCCTCGGCGTCGTGGTCCTCGTCCCCCGCCAGGCGCGCTGCGTCGGCGTCCTCGGCCTCCGCGACCACGAACCTGACGCCGCCACCCGCGGCGCAGTCGATGGCGGCTGTCGCTTGTGGCTGCCAAGTGCACGACGCGCCCGCCCAGCGTGGGGAACCGCGCGAGGGTGTCCGCGAGGGACGCGCGGAGAGCGGCCACGGCGGGCGAGAACGGCGGGGCGGCGACGCCCCCGGCGTCGGCGAAGGCAAAGATGAGCACGCGCTGGATGAGCGGGAGCGTGACCCACTGCGCGTCGAGCGCGGACAGGCTGATGGGCTCAGGTGGGAGAGCCGCGGTGGCCGGCGCGGCGACGCGGGACTCGCCGATGATCTTGACCGTTGGTGGCTGCATGGCGGCGGCTTAGCCGCTTAGGAGTGTGGCGGCGAGCTGAGTGGTCGATACGAAGATGGCCATGGATTATTATAAAATGAAATACTAAATGGTGTGGCTACTGGCTAAAGTTTCTTTCATCTCTGTACGTCGTCCTCCACGCACTGACCCACGTGAGCGACAACTTCAGACTGGTCTTCTCAAGTAGCGACGAGCGGTCGTTGCGAAAATGGCGACCTAATATTATTTTTAAAAAGTGTTTATTATACATTATAGAAACATTACATCTTGTTTCAATTAATATATTAAACAAAAATAACACACCAAATTTAATATTCATATTGTTTAAATTTTTAATTACATAATATTTTCGTTATTGTCACGTGCGTATTGCATTTTTACTAGTCATAAAAAATGTCAGTCCCATATATGAATGCATCAGCATAATTAGCAAAAGAGCAGGAGGTGAAAAGATGATGTTAATTATGTTTAGTCCATATTGTCAGAACACATGACACAATTTATAGAATCAAGTTGCCTATTCCGCCTGTTGAGAAAAACATTCCTCGTACTATTAACTCTGTGCTTCAAGAGTAGCAAGAAGAAAATTCTATGGTTTAATTGGCAGCTGCTTTCCAATAACCATTTGTATATATGGTCTAGCTATGAACTGGCCTATGGCCATTGAGTTGCTCGTATGCTCTGCTCGGCATCAAGTAGTTGTTTGATCCCCAGTCCCCACATGTATGTCCAGGTGTCACAGCCGTCTGTTATTGTGAAGCCTCCAACTGTGAATAGAGGCTCCAATTGTTCAAAAGCCTGGACAGAGAGACGGAGATGGAACATAGTTCCAATATCCTGACAGTTCTTTGCCTTTGCAAGGGTAATATGTTTCACTTTGGTGAAGGAAAAATGTTGTGGTTAAAAATTCTTTGGCACGTTGTTAAGCCATAATCATCCCAAACTCTTGAACATTTACTAGAGTCATGTCTTGGATTTCATGATCTTAGTCACACCGGCCGTCAAAATGAGAGCCGCTTCACTGTTAGTTGCATTGGCAATGTGACGCCACCTCTTACCTAAGCATCACTGCATATACATACAAAACGGAACACAAAAGCATCACGGCGTGTACCAGCAGGCGGCCTGCAGTCCGCGTACGTGCCAGTTGTGGTGTGCTTAATAACACTGTAAGTACTCCATCAGTCCATGCATTAATGCATGCATCAGCCAGCCAGCCGCCGGCGTGACGGCCGTCGCGGCACACACTGCAGCTGCAGAAGCCTGGAGAGGAGGAGGGTCGTTTGTCCACCGCCAGAACCTTCTAAATGAAACACTTAAACTAGTAACCGTCGTCTTCCTCCTTTGGTCGCGTCGTCGCTTCCTGATCTCTGGATTTTAATTTCTGCCCCAGCGGTTCCTCTCACGCGCGGATCTCCTGGGATTGTTTTCTTGCTCCGGCATGCATGCCTGTTTCCACAGCTCCCTTGTCTTGTTGTCCTTGGTTCCATCGGTAGCTTCTTCCAAACTGGCAAACGCTAGCAAGCTCAAGCTGTGATTGTTGCATTGCATCGATTCGCGTGGTGTCATGGGGCGGCGGCTGGCGGCAGCACAGAGACGAGCGGCACGACGATGCCCACGGGGAAATAATAAAATTGCATGCAGGGGGATATCATAGGTATCAAAGGGATTGCTAATCAGAGGCCATATATTGATTGATGAGGTCTTTAAACTTTTTCCGTTGTATTATTTAGGTGTATGAATTTTTAAAATGCACAACTAGATCTATGAACTTCTCTTCACGCTTAGCCGTTGTCCAACAGAGACTAGCCGGGACAAACTCTGCCTACATAGACATACCCGCGCGTGTCACCGTGGCTGCAGTGTTGAAGCCAGGCGTCAACCGTGCTGCCGTGGAAGTAGTTGCCGAAGCCAAGGGTCCACGCAGTCTGGCTGGGAGCAAAGCCAGGCGTCGCCCTTGGCCTCCCCGTCCCGGAGAGCGCTGCTGCGTCGGCGCAGTCCGGCTGGGAGCAAAACCAGGCATCGGCCTCGGCCTCCCCTTCGCCGGAGAGGCGCTGCTGCGTTGGCGGCAAGGCAGGCGGGCGGTCCACGTGCACAACGTCACGGGCGCGAGGCGGATGGAGGCGGGGATGGCGCCAGGCGGAGGCGTGGGAGAGGCGCACCTCTGAGCGGAGGAGTCGAGTGCGTGGCGCATGCGGCGGATCTTGTGGGGGCCATCGATGTTGGGCGGCGGAGCCTCGATGCCCGCCTTGAGGCGGAGCTCGTCGACCTTTGAGGCGGACACCTCCATGTCCCTCCACTCCCCCTTCCTCGCACACCACCACCCGCACCACGGCCCAGCGGGCATCGAGGCCTCCGCTACGTCCATGAGTCTCCTGCACCCGGCGCCGCTCCCGCATCGGCGCCGGGCGAAGGCGAGGTGCCGGTGCGGGAGCGGCACCTGGCGGAGGCGAGGTGCCGGTGCGGGAGCGGCACCTGGCGGAGGTGCGGCGCCGTGCCTGCGGGTCCACCGCGCCAGTTTCGGGGTCCTCGGGGGATCCCGGTTCATACCGCCGGCCACCGTGACGATGTCCCGCGTGAACTGGCTGGTCTGCACGATCTCCAGCACGGTCTTGCTTAGCAACATCGCCGGCAGCGACATCCGCTGCCACTGCGTGCCCTCGCCGCTGCCCACATTGCCGATGGCGACATCCACCGCCACCGCACGCCTTTGCTGCCGCCCACACCGCCAAACTTGCCATTCGGGGACCTCTTCCACGCCGATGCACCGCCCATGCAGCTATGGTGGCACGCGCAGGCTGGTCCACGTAGGCAGAGTTTGCCCAGCTGGCCTCCGTTGGATGGTGGCTAAGCGTCATGAGAAGTTCATAGGATCTGGTTGTGCATTTTAAAAGTTCATTGATCTAAATGGTACAGCGGAAAAAATCTAAAGACTTGTCGTGCAATTCACTCTTGATTGATCTTCCGCCAGGGTTTCCTGGATTAGTCGGCAAAATATTTTGGAGGGTGCTGATATCGAAGCTCAAAGAACCTGAGGTATGCGATGCAATTATGCAAAGCCCAGGTAGGAAAGACATGCATCCAATGACTGCAGGATTTTGAGCAACTACTCATGAAGCTTCTATAAACACTCGCCACCAAGAACTTAGGAGACCTGGAAGCTGCGTCTGTGACTCACGGACTCAATGACCATCTCTATAGTCTACGTCGTTGTGGGCACGCGGTTAGGACCTGCATGCAAAGCCAGCCACAGCCGGCCGCAGTAGGCTTGCAGCTGCAATGCGTATAGGCCGTCGTCGTGCCGTGTACGTACGTACAATTCGCAGGCAGCTCCATAGATCCCACGCGCTCGACGTGAGTGTATGCGTACCTCTTGTGTGTTGATTGTGCCAGTGCCGGCCTCTCCACACCACACTGATCGCCTACATATAGCTACCTAGCGTCCTAGCCCGTCTCACTCTCACTTGCACCACATCGTCGCCTCGTACGTGTGCTGCAAGAACGAATGTGTTAAAGTACAATAGGTATGAGATTTTTCTGAAAAGACAGCAAAAGATTTGCTGCAACATTTATAGGAAAGCAAAACAGCCTAGCTTTTTATTCTGAGAAGGAAGAAAAAAACAACAAAGACTCAACTAGTAGACCGGACAAAACAAATAAACAATCAGACTAGACAAAGAAAAGATCCGGTACTTAAGTATTAGACATCGTCTATCTTTAGGAGTCTTATCTATCTAAAACTACATACGCATTCGGAAAGGTGTTTTGTTCCAATTCTTATACATACTCCATATATATGGTGCAAGGGCTCAATGCAATATATTCAAATCTGTATTATACCAATCTCTACTTCCTGCACACGAAGCGCTCAGGCCCGCGTTCGCGGACTGCGTTCTTCACGCGCACGACACGGCGTCACTCGCCTAGCTCGCACGCTCCCTGGAATAGCGCTTAGTTCTCGCTCAGTAGTATACAAAAGAACCGCCTTTGTACACTTATATATATAAATATATATATACTTCATCTTGTGAGCCGGATCATATAGTGTGTTCTCCCTCTCTGCTACCCTAGCCGGCCACGAGCTGTTCCTTCCGAGAGATCGACCAACCAACTTATCGACCGATCGAGATGGGCGAGGCCAACGTCACCGGCGCGCCACCGGCCGCGGCGGCCGTGCGCGTGGTCGCCGTGTCGCGCGTCGCACCAGCTGCCTCCTCCTCATTCGCCGGGGCCGGCGCCGGCGAGGCCGTCGTGAAGCTGTCCTTCTTCGACTCGCCGTGGGTCGTGCTGCCGCCGATCCAGCGGGTGTTCCTGTACGAGCTGCCGGGCGTCGACAACGCCGACGAGTTCCCGGCGCTCGTGCGGCGGCTCAAGGGCGCGCTCGCGGCGATGCTGGCGGCGTACGTGCCGCTGGCGGGGAAGCTGGCGCACTCCGCGGAGACCGGGGGTGTGGTGGTGGACTGCGCCGACGACCCCGGCGTGGCGTTCGTGGAGGCGGAGTCGGCGGCGGGCGAGGGGGAGGGGACGATGTGCGCGCGGCGGCTTCGCGCGCGACGAGGCGCACGACATCCCGGCGTTCCGGGCCCTGGTGCCGGACCTCGACGCGCGGGTGCTCCCGGCGCCCGTGCTCGCCGTGCAGGCCACGCGTCCTGCGCGGGGGCCTCGCGCTCGGGGTCTCCGTGCACCACGCCGTCGCGGACGGGAGCGCCGTGTGGCGGTTCGTCGCCGCGTGGGCGGCCGCCGCGCGCGAGGGGGCGCCCGTCTCTGAGGCGCTCCCCGCGCCGCACTACTGCCGCGACGTCGCACGCGTCCCCGACGACGACGAGCTCGCGCGCCGGCTGCTGAAGATGATCGTGCCCAACCTCCCATCGGTACGTACGCAGTACAACTTGCATCGAACTTTAATTTGTCACGGAACGGAACCGGTTTTCATCGTGCACGCACGCACGCACGCATGCAGGCCAGCCTCGCGGTGGACTACGACTTCAGCCAGCGCTTCGCGCTGGAGCGCCGGACGTTCTACCTCTCCGGGGACGCCATCCAGGCGCTGAAGCGCCGCATCGAGGCGCTCGCGGCGGCCGAGGACGCCGAGAAGAACGCCGCCGACGCCACGGCCAGCAGGAAGAAGCCGGTGTCGACGTTCGTGGCGCTGTCGGCGCTGGGCTGGACAGCGTTCGTGCGGTGCAAGGGGCTGGGCGCCGGCGACGACACGTACCTGGTGTTCATGGCGGACCTGCGCGCGCGGCTGGACCCGCCGGTGCCGGAGGGGTACCTGGGCAACTGCATCAAGGCGTGCCCGGCGGGCGCGGACGCCGGGGACCTCGGCGGCGCGCGCGGGCTGCTGCACGCCTGCCGCGCCGTGCAGGCCGCCGTGGCCGCCGAGGTGGAGGCGGCACCGCTGGCCGGGCTCGAGCGGTGGATGGAGCGCATGATGCGGTTGCCGTTCGAGCGGATGTGCAACGTCGCCGCCAGCCCGCGGTTCCGCGTCTACGACGCCGCCGACTTCGGCTTCGGCCGCCCCGCGCGCGTCGAGCTCGTGTCCATGAACAACGACGGCGAGATGGTGCTCGTGGGCGGCAGGGAGCCCGGCGAGGTGCAGCTGTCCGTGTCGCTGGACCCCGCGCGCATGGAGGAGTTCAAGGCGCACGTCCTCGCCGCCACGGCGCCGCCGGCGGCGAATTGAACTAGCTGGTCGACGATGAAGCTTAATTATGTGTACACATTATTCATACAAATCGTGCTTCGTACGAACAAAACTAAGCACTCCAAGTACTGTTTTCCCCCAGATTATTAATTCGTCCGACGGGCTACTCGCCACTCGGTATAAGAACGTGAAGTGAATTTTTTTTTTCATTCAAGAACACCGTTAATGTACGCATGGAGCTGTATTAGTTCTTGGTTACTTTGGAAAAAATATGGATTATATTGACCACTGTGTAGTGTACGTATTAGGAGGGCTGTATGCCGCATGTAGATCGATGATGGCAGCATGACAAATTGGCAAGGAAATAAAACATCATGCGTTGCCGTCGTCGCCATGCGTGGAGATCGGCGGCGAGCCGGCGAAGGGATGAAGAGGCCTTCGACGGCGGCGGGTGGGGTCCATCTGTCATCTACTCGTCTCATGTATCGCCATCGATGCTTCCGACGACAAGCGACGGGCCTCGGGAATGGCCGCCCTAGCAAAGCTAGCTGGGCAGGGCTCCATCATCCAAAAAGGGCTTCGTCATGGTTGACGTGTGCGTGTGCGACTCCACCGTTGCCAGCACACGTTTTGTCATGTTCCGCTGTCATGAAGGAGCACGGCGTTGCTGATCAAGACATATAGGTTCAAACAAAACATGGGCACAAGATTTAGTCGTACCATGCTAATTCCGCTGTCATGAAGGAGCACGGCGTTGCTGATCAAGACATATAGGTTCAAACAAAACATGGGCACAAGATTTAGTCGTACCATGCTAATAATATAATACTCTCTCCATACATAAATGATCTTTATATTTGTAGATGACACTAAGACTAAGATAAAATGAGTATCTGTTTATATTTTCATTAAACATGGTAGAAAGGATTATTAAATACTTAGAGTTGCATGCAGCCAATAGCATTTACATACATGGAGACATACACACAATGGCTAAATACGAAGAGGTGCATTAATAAACTGTTGTGCAAATACGTAGATCATTTCTAGATATATTTTTTTATTTAAATATGTAGATCATTTGTGGACGAGGGAAGTAATAGGTAACAATCGGCACAACATTTCTAACATTGTTTTTCACGGCAGATCTATATTCCCGATACAGCAGCATGAACTATGTCAGTGACAACTACCAAAAAAATATCTTTTAAAGACAACTAGTTTGTTTTTACATTTTCTGTGTGCGCTGTACACACAGTCTTTTTAAAGTTTAATTGAGATATTTTCCAAGAGCTATCTATCACTAGGCTGTTTTTTAGTTAGGAAACGTTGGCTAGGATTTTTGGTTGCAAATTTGTTTTCTTCTTTAATGGTTGTCCAAAGGAAAAAGTCCATTTTACGGAGGCCCCTGAACTAGCCAAACTGTGCGACACACCTCCTCTGACCATGTTGAAAGCGGTTTTACATTGTGGTTTTCTATTTTTTAACAACAAAACCTTGTTTAATATCTAAAAATCACAATTAATTCATTTTAAATCATAAAAAATATGAAATTGTGATAAATGTTCTCTATAGATATAATCTATCCGTTGGTGCTCTACTTGGAGACTTTTAGAACTTATTTGTTCATTTTTGTAATATTCTATTTAGACCAATAAAACAATAGGTGTAGGAATAAGTGATTTCTAAATATATTCAAATAGAGCACATATAGACAGAGGATGTGGACGTGGCGGAGAAGGAAGACCGGAGGTGAATGGGTGGTGGCTGCTCCTGGCGAGATATGATGGAGAGGACCGCGTTGGCAAAGATAGGGAGGCAGCACCGATGCAGCTCCAGTAGTGAAGCTAGGCGCGTGGAGCGAAGGGGAGGATGTGATGCCCGTGGAGTCAAAGGATGGCCATGGAGGGGAGTCCTGGTGCTGTCGGATTTCGTGGAGGTGGAGAGGGGGAAAAAGACAAGGGAGACAAGAGAGAAGACAGAAGACGATGATAGCATCTAGGGGGTAGGGTGGAGTAGCTTTTGCCTTTCTTTTTTATTCTCTCTCTATTTTTGGTTGTGTATACCTAGGATTATTTAGAGTTGTTGATCATAGGAAGTAATCATAAAAATAAATTGTAGGTGGTTGCATAAAGTATTGAGTTGTTATGCTGACACCACCAGAAGGTGCAAATAAGTGTACAAAACACTATGCACGTATTATAGACAGAGTGTGGTTTGAAATATACACGGTTGGATGCACAAGATGGTGGCATTAGCCTTAGATAAAGAAGAAACATATATATTAAATTATCAATATGAGTGTAGGAAAAATTAGTATAAAAGAGAGAATTGTGCTGACTTGATTGAGAATTGTATTTTACAGAATAATATTGAGAAACATAAGTGTGGATACGCCTAGGCCCTAGGAGTGGTGCACACTACACTATGCTACACGCATCACGCATGCAACTTCTAAGTTCTAAGTGGCAAGCTAGGTCAAATTAGAAAAAAGCAAACCCATGATTGTTGGGCCCAGTTGTGTGCTTTCTCTTCGGAAAAAGTCCGCCACGGGTCCTTCTATTTGTAGCGAAGTCCAGCTTTCATCCTCGAACCGCAAAACCAGGTACATCAGGTCCTTCAACTTGCGATACCGGGCACACTTCATCCTTGGACCAAACCAAACGTGGTTTTTTGCTGATGTGGACGCCCCATCGCCACGTCATCGTGTTCATATGTACCTAGGTCCACTTGTCAGTCTCTCTTCCATCTCTTTCACCCTATCCCCTACTCTCGCCTCTCACCCCATCCCCCACGGCGCCGTTGCCCTGCGCTGTCGTGCCTCTCTCCTCCACCGTCGCGAGCGCATCACCTATGCGTCGTTGCGTCCACCCCTCATCGACGTTGCCGCTCCTCTCCTCCACCGCCGCAAGCGCCTTGAGACGTTTTAGTGCACCATGTTCTACCTCCCACCACCACCGCACCCGCCTCTGCTCCCGCGCGGTGCCCCTCCTCCCTGCATTCGCAACACCGACCGCTTCCCGTCCCTCCCCGATTGCCACCTCAAGATCGAGCATGTACTCAGGCTTGCGCCAGAGCGGAAGGTGGAGGCCACGCTTGTTCAGGCTGGCGCAGGCCACGTCGGCGGCGGCCGCGATTAGGAGGCGCAGGCGATCGTCTTGCCCGACGAACATGGACGGCAGGCGCTGCAGCACAGCGTTGTACGCCGTGGTGGACTGCGCCACCTCGAACGCGAACCGGAAGTCGAAGTCCATTAGGACACACTCGCACTCGCCGCGGCCCCCGCCGTCACCAAGCACGTCTTTCAGTGCACGCCTCGACAAGGTGGGGGCGTGTTGACGTGGCTTATGTACGAAATTTATGTATCATTTTATATGATTTATCATTGATTTTATGCGTCAACTATATCTTTCACTAACATTTATCACCGATAATTGTGGATTTTGCAATATTGTCTTGAAAATATGCTACATGAGATTTTTACAGGTTTTAGACCAATTTTTCGCGGAATTCACCATGATCCACTTCGAATAAGAAAAGACCGCTAGATGACATGGATTGAAGATGAAGAACAAGGAAGACTTGGTGTACTCATAGCCCCTCTGTGTAGATCAAGGCTCCCTAACCAGAAGATTCAATGAAGTGTCAAAGAGCTACAAGAAAATAAAGATGATGAATATGACAAAGGTCAGAAGAATTCATCGAAGCTCGGCCCATTACGAAGATTCCAGAAGCATAAGAGGCCTGAAGGCCCCACACAAATATTACTTAAGCATTAAGTAACTACCCCGCGAAAGATGAAAAGGAGACGACGCAGGAAGAGTCCGGGTCGGCCGACCCTGACCCTCCTGGTCGGCTGACCCCACCCCTCCGAACGTCGGTTCGACTTGCCTTTTCTCCCATGTCTTCTCCAGGGTATAAATAGCGAGTCTAGGCCCTGAGTCGAGGCATCCAATTCATTATCAAGACGTGAAGTCGGCGGAAAGAGGGACAACAACTAGAGAGAGCAGATTGTCGAGTTTCTAGTCTAGGATTAGAGTTCTTCTAGTTCCTAGAGGTGATTAGAGGCCTTGCACGGTGCTCTAATTACCTAGCTTTGGAGGCCTAATTGTATCATCAAGGGAAGGTATGATCATGGATGTAATGTTGATACAGTTAATCAATGAAGCTTTGTTCTTGTCTAATTATCAAGTTTTTGTTCTAATTATGCTTGTTCTAGTTCTAATTAGATTTAGATCTAGATACTTGTTGATTAGATCATGTCATTAAGGGTGTTATTTATCTAGCGTTCTTGATCTCTAATCTAGTTTACTAATGATATAGTTATGTTTCTAGTTGTTGTGATCATGGTGATTAGAAGTTCTAGTTGCTTTAATTATGTTATTAGACTATGTGAAGTAATTAGAAGCGCGTTCTCTAATTATATATGCCTGTTGAGAGTTTTCTCGTCGATTACCTGGTTACTAGACAGTAGAGCCCGGTGAAAGGTTAAACTCGATCTAGGGGATTAGATTGGTTGATCATGATTTAATTATGCTATGATGAATATGCTTGGACATGCTTGTTTGCCTTAAGCTACTATTTATCTCGCTGTTTTATCTTAGATGTGATGCCCGTTATCGCATATGCTTTGGATTCGTTTAGAGCTTGATTAGAAGCTAGTTAATACCCTTTAATTAGTTCTCTAATGATGTTCTAATCGTCTATCTTATGTATTAACATATCTAGTATAGGTTAAGTATTGGTTTAGATTAAGGATTGGTTTAGAGTTAACTATACACCTATCACCCCTTTAAGTTTATCTCAAACTCTTGTTAATTAGATTACCTTTAGTTCATTCCTTGGATTGACAAAACCCACGATACTCATCCTGGAAAAAGCTACATACGATACTGTCGCTTGCAGTATAAGGTTTGCCGTGCTTAAGTGACGTCAACAGGGCGCTGCGGCGGCGGAGGAGACAGGCCTTTGAGCGGCAGTAGCACTGGATTTTTCTTGATTGAAGCCATGGACTGGACACTTGCGAGGGTGGGCGGCATGCTCCACGCGCGAGGGTAGGCGGCGGGCTCCGCGCGCGAGGGCCGGCACGGCAAGCAGCAGGCTCCATGTGCGAGGTCCGGTAGAGGGCGCCGCGAGGGAGAGACGGAGTGGTAAGCGGCGGGCTCCGTGTGTGAAGTCCGGCGGAGGGCACCGCGCATGGCGGAGGGCCCTGGGCAAGGTCTAGTGGTGGCCGCAGGCGCCGAGAGAGAGTTAGCGGGGCGAGCGGCAGGCTTCGCATGTGAGGACCGGCGAAGGGCGCTGCGTGCCTGCGTATGACAGAGGGCCCCCGCCCGAGGTCTGGCGGCGGCAACTGTGCGCAAGGTCTGGCACCGGCGAGGAGGCCCGAGGGGATGGTGGGCGGCTCTTGCGATTATAACGATCCAGCGACTGACATATGGGGCCGGGTACACGTGGACTGATGATGTGGTGCCACATCAGCAAAAACCGGGGTTGGTTTTGCCCGAGGATGTTTCGTGCCCGGTTCACAAGTTGAGGGACTCGATATTCCTGGTTTTCGGGTTTGAGGACGAAAGCTGAACTTTGCTGCAAGTTGAAGGACCCATGGTGGACTTTTTCCTTTCTCTTCCATGACATACTTTGTTGGGCCTGTTAACCAACCTCGGCTTCGGTGGCCCAAACATGGCAGTATGCCTAGCCGGTCAACAAAGCTCTTGCTAGAAGCCTAGAATGCCAGCCAGAAGCTGACACAAACAGCCCAGCTATTGAGCTGGCTTCTAAAAAGTTAAAAAGCTGACTTACGACGAATGAAATGAGCTGGATGCTTAAAATCTGGTTGAGAGGTTCCCTTGCTAATAAGAAGCTAAAAAATTATTACACAAGCAAATGGCAAAAAAAAAAAAAAAACAAACCAGAAGCCAAAAGCTTGAAATAAAAACAGCTTTCCAGCCAAAGCTTCAGGTGAAACAAATAGGCATAGGCCTGTGAGCGTAACATCTCTTCAGTTTCACCATGTTTGTTCATGGTATGGAAGTTCCCGAATATAATTTATAAATATGTGTTAGATGATTATTTAGCAAATTATCGTTCATTTTCATGCCCGTGATTGTATCAATATTCATAATATTTTCTAGAAGAATGGCGAAAATGTGGAGAAATCTTGAGTTTTTTTATTCACTTTCCATTATGTGTGGTATCTTCCTTTTTTTTATGAAATCGAGATATTTTCCATTGTGCAATCTTGCAAACTTTTTGTCAATATGAGAAATTTTCTTTAGTATTTTTATTTTATTTTTTATTATGTTGAATTTTGCTATTTTCTAGAGAGCCTCAAATGTTGGGCCAGCCGAGATTGTTACACTCCATGTCTGCCCTTTAATCACGTGTTCGCTCTGGTTCAGACCTTTTTGTTTTAAATCATGGTTTGTTTTCGTGCATTGAGATAAAGGGTACACGAGCATCCTGAGGTAGATTTGGGAGGAACTTTCTCATCAGCCAAGCCATACCGAGCCAACCTGCTCAATCACGAGACATGACCTAACTATTCGTCGTTGTTTTTATCAGGGAGGAGAAATCAGAAAAACCCTTGGCCACAACTCTACCATGACTTGCCAGTGAAAACTAGTGGGGGCTCGGCCAGTTGGATTAGGATACCAATACACTCTGCGACGTCTCATCATGCCATAAAACTCAACCCCAACAAATAATATCGGTCGTTTGGACTGGGACATCAACGCAAGCTACACAACACCTGTATGCACGAATACTAGCTCAATTCAAGCCTATTACAGTAATGATTAATGACTTATCAGACCAAACACATTGCGGGAGGGGCACTTCGATCAGGTAGGGTAACAAATGCATACAGATTACAGATAGTAGTTGACAAATTAAATGTCAGGAGACATGAGGGGTGCGGCTGACTTGTAAAGAGGTGCCACGCCAAGGCTTGGTGCATGGCCAGTGGGGAGCAGCATCCAGACCAGAATGCTGGATCGTATTATATATGATGCCATAGACCAAAGGTGTATTGCAATATAATTTGAAGGCAAATAAAAAAGTATCGATCAGATGCTATGTATGCATGGACAGTTCGAGAATAGAGCAGAGAGATGCTGTATGCCTGTATGCATGTGGCAATCGTCATTATCTAGCTTGTTAAGTGAGACATTAGGACGGAGTTTATTTTTCCAGATTCATGTGGCAATGCTGGCTAGTGGGTTGCCTTTGCCTCCCAACAGAAAAGGTCACGGCCGGTCTCTTACGATGGTGGCATCTGGCATGGTGGCAGCTATCCTAGCTGGAGGAAAGATGAGGGAGAGAACATGGCTAGCTAGACTAATTAAAACTAGAAGAAACAAAGGCAATTATCAGTGTATATGCTCTCCAAGTCTCCATACATATCCACATTTACTAGTATATTCTTAGAACCATAACTATTTCGTTATTCTAACCATTAGAGACGGCAGGTGTACAAGACTAGGAACCAGGCATATATAACATGAAGCACGGTTCAGATGTTTATAATAAGGGAAGTGAGAATGTGAGACCAAATTAAAGGCTGCGTGTCTCACCGTGATTATATACTATTCTTTCCTGGCAGGACAGGTCAGAGCTGAAAGCGGAGTAGTTTTTCTCTCTCTGGAAGCGCCTTTAATCAGCCAGCTAAAAATTCTCATCACCAATTACAAATAGATCGAGAGTGCATGCCGGCAGAAAGAAGCAGCGGACAGATCGACATGCATGCACGTACCACAAATATACATGGAACAGGGTGTCTGCAAGTACAGTACGGTGGCGGTGAGCACAGCAACTGGTGGTGGGCGTGTGCGCGGTGTGTCATCATGCCCCAATCATGTCGACGAAAACGAGGAGAAAAGCGGCGCGGAGGACCGGCCAGAATTTGCTCCGGGCTGCCGCGGTCCGCCATGCATGCATGCATCAGCGCACTTCCACAGCTCCACGAGACCACGACGACGACGAGCCAACTCCACCCGCCCAGGCCAATGCAGCGAGAGCGCACAGCAGCTCCATCCACCAGCCTCCCTAGGAACTACCAGTATAAATCATTCCATGGCGGCCGGCCTAGCTCGAACAAGTGACACAACAAGCCCTAGCTCATACTCTCCACTCGTGTGGTGCTGTCTACACTCCGTTGTCGCTAGCTGGCAATGGCGGATGCGCCGGCGGCGGTGGGCGAGCAGGATCTGCAGCAGCAGAACCAGCAGCAGCGGAGGCGGCGCTCGCGGGCGTCGAGCGAGTACCTGGGCGTGCGGCGGCGGCCGTGGGGCCGGTACGCGGCGGAGATCCGCAACCCGGCCACCAAGGAGCGCCGCTGGCTCGGCACCTTCGACACCGCCGAGGAGGCCGCCGTCGCCTATGACCTCTCCGCCATCTCCATCTCCGGCCCCGCCGCCGCCCGCACCAACTTCTACTACCCGCGCGGCCTCCCCACCTCGCTGCAGCCGCGGCTGCCGTACACTCCGGCGCCGACGTCAGCGCCGTTGTCCGAGGATGGCGGCGGCGGCGGCGATGGTTATGATGAGTTCTGTCGGCTCTCGGCGGATCAGGAGGACGAGGCCGGTGCCGACGACGAGTCCATGACGATCGCCGCCATTCTGCAGAGCTTCCAGCATCAGAACGTTCCGCCGGCATCCTCTGCTTCGCTGTACTAGCTAGCTGTGTATCATGTTTCGTCAGCCGCGATCGAGATCCTTCATTGATTTGACTACGATCGAGCAGAACGCTAATGAGCCTCAGCAAAGTCAAACCAAATCCCATTTACATACAAAGCCTAATTTATTGATTGCTCTGCTCTTGAGGCCTCCAGCATTTTGGGTTTGGGTGCTTGTGATGCTCATGAACGGACTCAATTCTATTTTCAAAACCAAATGAAAAATGAGAAATATAGAAAATGTTCTTTCGACTGATGGGCCAAATGGGCCTAAAGTGACCCAAAGGAGGCCTCGGATAAAAAAGGATTACGTAATTTTGACTTTCCTCAACTATGCTCTGAGTTCAAAACCCTTGTTTTTGGGCTCTGAAGGTTTTAAAGGTGTCGTCCTGCTCCTATGTGGCTCCATGCAATGTGCCTACGTAGTGCCACGGTAGCCTCGTGAAGTCAGACTTAACTGATATTTTAAAATTATAAATTATTCATTTTAAATTAGATAGTACTAGTTTTTTATAGAATTAAAAGTTTAAAACATATTTAATAGTGTTGTCTTTAGAGTTTTTTGTACATTATTTTTAGTTGTACATTATGTTTTATTGCTTTGTAGTCATGCCTATTATTTATTTTAATTATCATTTTTGCGCAATATTTGACCAACAAAGAGGATCCTTTGTACTACAAGTAGATATAAGATATAAAAGATGACACCAACCTTCTGCCAATTTACTCCATTACAAGGTTTTTACTTGAAGTTTCTGAATTTACGGCGGTTGGGCATAAAATTTAACCAGAATTTCACGTGTCCGTGGCTCCATGCCTCTAAGGGTTGTGTTATTTGTGCAATAATTTTTTGTGTGATAATTTGCAGTTTAGACCATTGGTCTTTACTTATCATATTGTTCCATATAGGGTGAAATCCGTTTTTCAACTTGCTACTACTTTGTCAAGATTGTCCGATTTTGGACCCCTAAACTGTGAAATTGGACAGACCACATTTGTCGAGCAACCAGAGTAGACACATTTGGCCGTTTAAACTTTTCTAAATTCCACTACATCCTATGGAAGTAAAGATGGGAGTACATTGAAAAAATGTTCAAAAACTTGGTCATTCTAATAAAAAATCAACCCAAAACAAACTGAGCTAGCAATCAGACATATACACATGCAGTAAATGGCATCAAGATGAAATTACATGCATATAGTTCCTATTGTTACCTAGTAAGTCCACAAGTCACTAGCTGGTAAGAACCCAAAACCAACGTTGTAAAATTACAACGCCTAGCACTAAGGTCTATTTAAAACACAAGTGTTTTTAAATGCAAAACTGCAAATCCTGTATAAATCCAATGTTTGTGGAATATATGTATATGAATTCTGAGGTTAAGTATATTACCTCTAATTGTGTGATCCACCGCCGCCACCTCTCCCTTCTCTTGGGCCACCGGGCCTCCTTGGAGGCCTTCTTGCAGCCAGCACTTGAGGGCTTGCCATATCCCTCTGCTTACACGTACGGGCACAAACAAAATGGCTAATTAATCATCTGTATGAACCACGTATTTTCGATGAACATATTATGTTTTGGTTTATATATATTGCCCAAATAGTTTTGGTACGTGCCTAGTGTTTGCTTAAGTTCAAGTCTTGGCAATGATATATAAAACTACAAAGATGGCAGAAAAATAATCTTAAAATTTCTAGTGGTTTTCTAATCCATTTTTAGATATCAAAAGTTAACTAATAAGTAATATAGACAAGATGTTGGCTAGCACGTTTGCAAAAAGATGATCATAAAAACATACAAATACAAAGGAAAATAGGACGAATTTCATTAGCAGATGAATGGCTTGACTTAAATAGTAGTTCGCAAAGTCAAATAAATTGACCTTATATCATTTTATTTATGAGAGTTAAATTTGAAAACCAATTAGTTGAGGTTAATAAAGTTGACCTTTGCAAATATACAAACATGTATAATAAATATTTTTTAGAGGATGCAATTAACGTATATACATGATAGTATTAGGCTGCTTTATGGGTGGAGAATATTAGCATTAGACTGGAGAAAAAAAAAAGAGGCCGCCGTATGTACAGCAGCACTTGCAAGAGCCACCTTGTTGCCTCTCTCAGCCTCAGCAGCGGCATCTGCAGCTGCGCCGGGCTGGCAGAGGCCAAGCAGACAGCCGGCGCACGCCCGGACGATGCGCGGCATCAGCGAGCATGGGTGGTGTGCGCCGACGAACAGCCAGGACGACGACGACGACGAAGAACGGCGGTGCCCCGTCTCGACGGCCGCCTTCTCTTCTCCCTCACCGTCATCGTCGGCGTCGTCTCCTCCGCGGACGCTCGGCGGCTTCTCTCTGTCTTCTGGCTTCTTCTCCATCTTTTCTAGCTCTCTGCGAGTCTGCGTTGTAGCGTGCCAAATAGAGTAGTGCTCTGGCGCGTGTTCAGTAATCAGTGGCGGAAGGTGTAAAGACCGCAGCAGCACTTGCGTGTTGGAAATCAAGGTGTAAATACAGCTGCATGCCGTGGCGACCACCAGGCGATCGAGCAGAGCACACACCTGCTCGCTGCACCTGCTCCTGTACATATATAGCTTGAGATCAGAGAGACACATCAGGATTGAATTCTTCCAGCTTGAAAAGTCTACCAAGGCGATGCGGACAAACGCTACAACTGAACACCGTGTGATGATCGATCACTTGCACCCCTCGATCGCTCTCACTCGCACACCACCATAAACTCTGCCACCAACTCTCACGCCGAGTACGGTCAATGCCCGTCTCCACCAGCTCCATTTACAGTTACAGTTAGGCCTAAGCTCATCCCCTGACATAACGTCAGGTGCAGTTGGGTCACTGCGCGTGGGCCACACCGCGTGTGGAACCCACACGGCGGTGCCTCAACTGCACCCACGCCAACGTCAAGCGAGGTTTCCCCCTGTCCACTGGGATTATTCGTCTATCTGACGCCATGAGCCCTACCTGCTGGCCTGTTTGTCCTGTCCGCTTGTGTGCTTATGCTTACGAATCCTTGCCACAAAAACATTAATATCTACATGCATTTCAGCTCACCTGCTACGATACGCGTAGTGCTGGGTTCTGACCATTCATTCAGAATTTTTCGTAACCAGCCATTATCCATCGGCAAAAAAAAAAAAAACAATTGCTAGCACGTACAGTACTATAGAACACACAGCCTGATGAACTGGGGCAGTTAAAACGGTGAACACACAGCAGGCAGCATGTTGGACAGTTTCGTTTAGCAGTGACTTTGGGCACTGATGATCAATGTCCTGGACATTTGCACTCCTAGCATTTCCCCCTTCATTTTGGAATGGTTTTGTACCTGAAGTCCTGAACATCGAACTACTCTGCATTTTTTTTGGCGATCCCCAACTTTAATTATGTACAAGAAAAATCTTCGACTAATTCCGATCTCCTCTGACTGACCCAACCAGATCAAAATGTAACAGTACAAGTGGTCTCCTCTGACCCAAACAGAAATACAGAAAATCCGTCACCCAGCTGGCAGCTTACTAGTTTTACTGCTTGATCTGCCATGCAACTTAGTTAGAGGACGAGGACGCGGAAGAAGGGACGTCGTGGATGATTCCTCCGCGGCCGCCTCGCCCCTGCTTGGGACCGCCCGGCGCCTTCGGCGACGACGGCCTTCTCCTCCTCCTCCTCCTTCCCGCCTTGGCCGCCAGCAGCGTCTCCTTAGAAGCCGCCGGCGAAGCCGCCGCCGCGCCCGCGCCGTCGTCCTGCGCGGCAGCGGCCTTCGACGACACGCCGCGCGCCGCCGCCGCCTCTCCCTCGCGGGGACCGGTGGCGGTGCCGGGAGTAGCGGAGGGTGCCTGCGGACGCTGCTCGCCGTCGCAGCTGGAGGCGGTGGCGGCGGAGGAACCGGTGCCGGCAGCGCGCGGGCGGTGTGGCTGCGTCAGGACCAGGAGGTACCCGCGGGCCGCCGCCGGCGCGAAAGGCATCAAACGCACAGGCGTGAGCTGGCGGGTCACGAGGAGGAGGACGCGCGCGGCGGGGGCCATGGCTGCTGCCTCCGGAGCGAGCGGAGGTGGCGGCGTGGCGCGCGGTGCGGATCGGTTCACCGATCGAGCCAGCTGCTAGCCGAGGCGAAGTGCGATGCGACCACACCAGCGAGGGCGAGGGAGGCAGCCGATCCAGTTGCCGGGTGCACGATGGTTAGGGCCGCGGCATGCATAGACCGATGGTTTGGTGAGCTCAGTGATGAGAAAGGACCACAAACAATGTTAAAAAAGATACACATCTTTGCTTGACTTCGTTTATTTATGTGTCTACCTTCGTAACTGATTTTTTTTAGTCTAATTTAGAACGTAGGTTTTTCAGAAGAACACAGATAAAAGGATTATATTATGAACTAAAAAGCGTTTATAGAGAATAGAAGAAACTAACTCTCACACTTTTGTTTGGAAATATTGTAGGCGGCAACGTGATTTCATAAGAACCGAGACACATTGATTCTGAGCTTTAGTTTGGTTTTTGCTTCCTTTGTCAGGCCGAGGCAACTACAAACGCAAGACTGGTCTCCGTTTCTGTGTTTGGAACGGAGGATTTCCAAAGGAGAATCGTAGGAATCGCATAACGAAGGAAAGGAAGACAGAAGCAGCGTTTGGATCGTAGGAAGCAGCGTTTCCGTTCCTCAGGAATACTGTAGCTAGATGCTCGTTTCGTAGGAATGAAAAAATCCACTTTGATCTATTGGTTTCGATTCCTTTGCATTTGCCCGAGGCAAAACACGTGAAGAAGAGAGAGAACGAGAGGCAAAGCCACGCTCGAGAACCAAATTAATTGCACATCCTGTAGTTGGTCAGTATGTCAGTCTCAACCTGCTGACCCCTAGGACCATACAATTCAAGGATTGATGCTGAATGGCTACTGTGTTTTGCATGCCGTGGGAACCACCTAAATCAACTTCCTGTGTTCTATTCCTGTGTTTCAAATGCCTCTTTACATATTTTCCCTGTCTTTCATGTAATTTTTCATTCCTCTTTTTTCTCATCACATTTCTATCCTATTCTGTGTTTTATCCGATTCCTGTGTTTCGCATTCCTACATTCCAAACAGGACCCTTAGCACGTCACTGCACCCTGCTAGGCTGCGAATTAGTACTATATCTTCGTCTCAATTTAGATTATACAGGTTCGTTTGATTTTCCTCAAGACCAAATTTGAACATCTTGTCAAGAAACATCAAAAGTCAAATCATTCTTAATAAAGTATATTATATGGAAAACTAAATTATAATAAAAATAAACAATAATGATTCATTTTTAATAAGAGTATAAGACGAGTGGATCAAAACCGGTGCCCATAAGGTCAGGCCATCTATGATTTAGAACGCACAGGGACATTTTTAAAATCCATTCTATTGTTTCAAGCATTCCTATGATGCAGTTTCCTTCGTATCAAACACCACCTCCTAATCATATTCTTTGTTTTTTTATTCTTTTGTTTCTCAAAGCATCTTTATTCTATTTTTGTATTTTTTTTCATTTCTATGTTTTGTATTTCTTTGTTTGAAATAGACCCTTATATTCTCCCTAATAGAGTCAAAATCCAAAAACATAGGGCTCCTTTGAAATGAGATTTTTTTTTTTGTTCTACGTTATTCATGTAAAATTTAAGTGTTCCTTCTTATAAAATTCTTGCATTATGAAGAGAGCCATAGTTGAGAAAAGATACAATATAAAATTTTAAACATTCTTCAATAGGATAAAGGGGAATTCTTCCGATGGCCAAAGAGCCATCTTCGATTGCGATTGTCGCAAGTTTGAGCACTAAGGTGTCTCTTACTAGAGAGAGGACTATTGTTTGGGATGTAGCCTTCAGGTTGGCCAAATGCAAGATCTAAAGGTCGGGTTCAGGCGTTCAGCAACCATTTAGGGCAGAAACGAAGAATGAGGATTGTACGTTGAAGGCAAGAACCGAAGGTTGAGGAACGCTAGTTGTGAGCGCGGTTAAACTATTATGAAACATAACTTTGTACCATTGTACAGTAAGCGACGATAGAAGAAATATTGTCCTCAATTTTCATTTAATTTGTGTTTTGTGCCTGGTTGCAGTGCCAATAAATAGTGAGAGAGATGAGACGAGGGTGACCCCTATACAAAACTAATTGGAAGTATTATAGAAATGGAATGGCTTTACAGTTTGGCATATGACTTTCAATTAGATCCCATATATACCAAATATCCTTGATCTTTTAATAATTAGGCCATATCCAGTGGTCCATGCAAATGGATGTGCAAGATACTGTTATGTGTAGATAGAGTGGAGTTAAAAATGTAGATAGTAAAATGGGTAGTTTGTTGGAGATTGATTACAAACCAAATTCTCAACGTGCAAATATACATCAGTGCGTAAGTGCTATGTACTCTGAAATTTACTGTAAACGCTGGTTCCATACATTCTGTGTCAAGTGGAACTCAGATTGTTTAATGTGAGCTTCCAAGCTAGTGATCAAATAGTATGATCCAGTTTCATACAAGAAAAAAAGATTAAAAAAAGAACAGCAGTATAATAATCAGCAAGCAATCTAATCAAATTAATCTGCTGTTTTTTACTTTTTTTTCAAGAATTATCAAGCAGCAGCAGCGTTAACGATTCCACCACGGCCGCCGGCGCCTTCCGCCGGGGCACCAGGCGGGGTGGGCCCTCCCACAACCGCGCGCGCCATCGCCACCGCCAACGCCGCATGAACTTTCCCGCCGCCGCCTTCCGCCGGGGGACCCGGCCGCCGCGGCGCAGGACCTCGCGCAGTAACCACGCTCGCAGGTCGCCGGCGCGGCAGCGTGGACCTTGCCGCCGCCGCCTTGCGCCGGGGATCCAGGTGGCGTGGGCTCTCCTCCCGCCACCATGACCGCGCGCGACACCAACGTCGCGGCGTGGACCTTACCGCCGCCGCCTTGCTGAGGCTCGCCGGCGGGCCGGCCTTTCGGTGTCGGAGCAGTAGCGCGTCTTCTCGCCACACTGATGGTTAATATAGGCGCCGGGCGGTAGAGCTCGACGCCGCCCTGCAGCTGCAGGCGGGACGAGGAGGGGCGCAGAAGGTGCCGCGTGAGGGGGCTCGCTGGCGCAGAGGCCGCAGGCGACGACGCCGACGCCGACGCCATGGCTGCCGCGCGACTAGCTAGCTTGGTGGTTGTTGGATATATGCGAATCGATCGGCGAGGTTGATGATGAAGGCCTTGCACTCTTGCTGGTGATCGATCGATCGATCTCTTGATCTTGTTCTTGTTCAGCTACTGATCAGTGTGGTCGATGGATGAGCAGATGGGAGATGCCCCTGCAAGTCTGCAGCTGGTGATGGAAGGGCCGCTATTTTATACTCCATCAGCGCCTACTAGCAGTAGCAGCACGAACAGATGGATGGGGAGACGGACGTGGCGTTTGACTTTGACTAATAATCAGGTTTACACAGGCAGGTCGCGGTCAGATAGTCGGGTCAAGATTAAACATGCATGCGCGTGTTACCACCAGTTCAAAGCTGCTACTGTACTGCTGTGCCAGTGCGTAGATAGCCTTGGACTTGGACTGGGTGAGTTTTGATCCGGTCAAACAAACCGAAGGCCGTACAGTACAACCTCACGTCTCAGTCGCATCGCATGGGGATTCCATTCCCATCATCAGTACGCGTGCCGGATGGCTGAAAAATTCAACAAGTGAACACATGACATAGGTACTATTTGGATCCGTTAAAAATTAGTTCGCATCGGATAGAGCCAACGAATCAATTAGTGCTAATAGACTGTATATGTATTAACTTTATTAGCTAGACATGCTTCACACAAATCAGCTATTTTTTCATAATTTTGTGTAGCTAATAATTATAGTTGGGTACATGTACATCCGGGTACGTCCAAACGGGGTCTCACAGTACATGTTACATAGTATACAGTTATATATGTTATGTTAGTAATTTCCTTATCAAAAGCTCACATTTTGTGTTGAAAGTTAGTCATTGCACACCTCCAATAATTATGTATAGAAATAGCTATCGAAAATTAAATTCTTATTAATCACTACAACTAGACCTGATAATGGGCCTCCTGACCTGACCACCCCTAGACTAACCCGACCCAAGCAACGCGTTGAGCTCGGGTGTAGGTCATAATTATCGACCTAGAACCTTGATCCAACCTGAAGAAACCTGTACCCGACCCAACGCGTCCACCGGGAGTGTGTAGGCCAACCCGACCTGACCCGGCGTTAGGCGCGAGTCATCATAAACAGCACGCAACCCGATGTTTGAACATGTCTAACTATAGTTACAGTACATTTCAAGTTGGTCAAACTTTCGGAGCAAATACAGTGATGAGCTAATAGCTCTCTTATGTGCCAGTTTTGGCCCATGTGGAAGAGAAGAATCTGAACATGGAAGAGGTGGGCTCTCATGTAAGGCTATCTCCAGCGGGCTGTCCTAAATAGACTGTCTATAGTATAAAACGACACTACAGTGCTACTGTAGACAAAGAGAGATAGTAGTAATAGTGTTAGGCAATCGATATAGGAAAGCCGTTGGAGACGGTCTAAAAACCAGCCCCTGCACAGCCATCAAGGGAAATACATAAGAACAGCTCCAATGTGCTTGCTAAGGTGGTGCTAAGATGAGAGAGAAGACAAAGAATGAGGTGCCATACATTGTAGTGTACAGGTGCTAGCTTAGCATCCTGTGGAATTGGGAGCTAAACTTTGCACCAGGTGCTGCTATTAAAAAGTGAATATGTCTCATCTGCACAGTCCGTTGAACTGCTGGAGCAGCTGAACGCTAGCTGGAGCAGTTGAATGCTATCCCGTTTGATGGGGAGAAGCAGGTGTTAACGGATATTTTATTCGAGTGGGTACCGCTATGGCATGGCTTAAGAAATTATACATTGAAGGCTGTTTTAGCTAACCAAGAACCTCATGACGTGTCAATAGTAGTTTGCACCACTCAGCAGAATATACGTTGGAGCTGCCCTAAGCATGTGCTCACCCGTCAGCTACTGGAGAATGGACAATCCGTCCCTCTAAATCCATCTCGGTGTGAAATGGAACCTAGAACTAACAGAAGAATCAGTCCCTGGTTCGAAATGCTGGTACCCCCTGGACCAGGGACCTCAGGATACCCTTTAGTCCCAGTTGATAACACCAACCGGGACTAAAGCCTCTCCAACTGGGAACTAAAGCCTTCTAGACACTTACAATAAAAGAAAAGCATCATCTATGTAGTCAGATGTGGCAGTGAGTTGCAGTGGTTGGATAGATCTCATACGATGCTGTTGGTCTTGAGTTTGAGCCTCAATGAAAACATACTTTTTCAGCTTTTTTATGAAAACATTGTTTTACACTCTGCACGCACTGTACAACACAAAAGAGGAGTTTAAAATATGGGTGGTGAGATGCGCGGACTGGTGAGCATATAGCCTAGAATAGAGAAAGAGATAAGTTAAGAGCAACAACAATAATAGTGCCCCCATATTGATACCATGTCATATATAGAGACAAAATACACTAGTACTACTCATATAATAATAGGGTAAACTCTAAGATTGCATCGTAGATACATTCTGTCTTTCTCTTCACTTCTTTTGTCTTGGAACCCATGTAGAAGTTGACTCTTGTTTCAGAGCTCCCTACTATTTTCATATGTCTTCTTCTGCCATATCTAGACAAAAATGTCATGTAAACTGGCTCTAAGCCTCTTATTATACTTGCTTTAATTTAATTTAAAAAGCCAACTCTATTACTGTACGAATACTTCTAGTGTTCAGAGTGTAAAAGTGCAACACAAGACTCGAAGATGTGAGTTTAAAGGAACAGTATGATGGTTGTTCAGCTGCAAGGCGCTTTAATAAGTGAAATGGCACGTAAAGAAGGCGTACGCGCATATATGTGACTGCTAAAACACACATTCTTACACGTGTTAAAACAAAAAAAAAGGTAAAATCAATTGGTAGAGCTGGTCTTAGTGATCGATTGTAGAGATCACCCCATGTACAGGCGGCCATTTACACGCTTCACGTGTGCAGGTGGTTCAAAGGAGCATAGGCCGTTTCTAGCCATGTCAAGACCGTTTTTTCGACAACTGATCTGATGCTTGAAACATGTCGTTTTAATTGATGGGGCGACATCTCGTGGGCACGGACAGTGTGTGGTACGTAGTCCCCGGTCCAACTCCAACCACACGGGTCCAACTCCAACCACACGGATCACCTTTGTCAAAGCCACCCACACACAATAATTGGTTCTGCTATCTCATCATCATCATCACAATATCAATGACCAGATCACAATCAATATAATATGCTACGTATACCCAGTCAGACAGTCGTCAGTCAAGCACCACCCCTGGCCCCCCGTACGTGTTTTTATATTGAACTGGTGACACACGTACGTACGACCGTACGATCGAGTTTGGAGAATCCATGCAGGATCTTGAATTGACTGACCGTGTCTACTGCTCCGTTCCTATCTGTGTATATGAAGAGTCAAACACCACTTCTCCAGCTCTAGGCCCCCCCTCGCGTTCGGTGTTCATGTTCTGCGCCCTCGCGTGCGTGCTGAACTGGAAAAAAAAGACACACAGGCAATATACATTTGGTTCTGACATCTCATCATCAGGGGAGTACTTTAGAGTAGAGCGTGTAAAATGTGGGCCTAATTAATACATTGCAACCCTACGATTGTCAAATTGAACAAACCAATCTGGCGTCTCCTCCTCCCTGGTTGGTCACCGTGTTGTTTTCTTTGTTGGTTATTTCGTCGTTGTAATCTCTCTACTTCTTAATGAAAAATGTGCTCCGTAAGTTATAAAAAGATTAAACTAACCACTCCAGTGCAAGCAATATGTTTGGTTCATTGATGGGAGTTTGGCTACCGTCAAACGGGACAAGAAGTACGGCATCCTACTCCCAGGACGCGGACGCTGACAAGTACTTATATGCACTCCGTACGTCAACCAACACGGTATACCACCACAGATCATTTCCGAGGTGATTAGGAGACTGAAATTAAAGGCACATATATATCAACGACTGGATCAACATGTACTACACACGATAAAATTAATAAACCTACCCAGCCAGTTCAACAACAACAGGTCATGCATCATATTTCATATGCATCGCCCCTAGACCGTACGTACGTGTTTCTGAATTCAACCGGTGAGACACGATTGGTACGAATTCGCAGAATCCATGCAGGATCTTGAATTGACCTCGTAGCAGCGCTACGTGCTGCCGTGCCTCTATTTGTCGGAAAAGTCACACACCACTTGTCCGGCCGTACGCCCCCCTCGCCGCGCTGCCTTCATGGGTGGCTTCATGTGCTTCGCGCGCTCCCCCGTCCACGCATCCATCCCGCTATAAATAGCTGCTGCCATCCATCGACACACACAACTACACGAACAAGGGCATCCAACTTGATCCCCTAGCTCAACACAGGGTGTAGGCCATGGCGGCGGCGACCTCTTCCGTCTCCCTCCGGCTCCACCTCCTGCGGTCGCTGCAGGCTGCGCTGTGCCGGGATTTGCCTTCCGCCCGGGCCCGGCGGCTGCAGCTGCGGTCGACGAGAGGCCTGGAGACTGTCGTAGAGGCCGCGTCGTACCACGGCAGGCGAAAGCGGCGGCGCTCGACGGCGACGGCGACGACGTGTCTGCGGCTGAGCTGATGATGCGGGCAGCCAGGAGTGCCAGGACGGCCGGCGGCGGTCCCAATGGGCGCCCCGGTCAGCCCAAGGAAGGCGGTGGCGGCAGCGTTAACGCTACTGTGCTCGCCCAGCGAGCGCGAGCCCCGACGCCGCCGGGTTTGCCGGCCGAGGGGTCCGGCGGACAAGGTGGGAGCGTTCATTGACGACGATCGAATTAAACAAACCAAATGATCGGACTGGATCAATTCTAGCCGCGCTAGTACTTACATAGTATATACCAATAAATAGTAGGGGTACTTTCTTTTGTGTATAAAACCAGATTGTTGGATCGGAAATGAGATTCCAATTGTCAACACATACACCGATAATGGGTTTGAATCTCCAGAGAAAAATTCACACCTATATTTCGCTCGTGTATATATGCCAGGTAAAATCCCAAGGACCTATATATTTTGGAACACGGGGATTTTCTCATATTCCTATGCTTTTAATTTCATGTGAAATTTAATTATTTTCTGTGCAATTCATGTGTTACGAACAAGCTCTAAATATTTTTTTATTTTTTAAATATGGAATCCATTCCGAGAGGCTACTGAGGCAGACGGGTTAAGAAGATTGCCTGTACAACATTTCTAGAGGTAGCTGTCCAATCGCCTCTAGAAATCGCTATTTCCACAGGTGCTTGAGTTGGTCAATAGATTCTATACAATCCAATTTTCACTGTTTGCCAGTAGCGTGATCCTTCTTCTAACCAAATTGTACTGCTATTATGAATCGTCTCTATTTTCAAAATATAGCAATAATAGAAACATTAGAACCTAATATTTCCATGTTATATATCAAAATAAACAAAGCTTCCATGTAAAAATGTGACTGCATGCAAAAGAAACTAACCAACCACCAAACATTATAGTAAATATATGCCTGTAAGTGTAATATACCTTTACTCTACAACGATGGGACAGATATAGATGTGTCGCTGAAAAGAAACAATAGTTTGGTAGGAACATTATTGTTCTGGCCTATGCAACACAATTTTTATTTCTAAACATTGGTCAAACTCTAGCTGATAAGATTATGAGTTTATGATAGGCAGTGAAGTGACATTTCATAGAGCAGAACCAACTTGCTACCAACACAAACTCTAGAATTGCCCTATAGCTTCTTCGAAGTCAACCAGGGAATGGCAGCCATAAAAAGAAGATATGTGGAGTTTTAAGTAAACCAGGAAATGCTAGACTTGAAAAGAGAACATATTCAGTAAAGGACTGGATTTATATTCCCACCCCTATATCTATATACAAAGACAAGGTAGCAGGGACAACATTTGTAATGCGCTATACCTTGCCTGACAACATTTTGCCACCTTGACTTCTTAACATTTTTTACCTTCGCATATAAGACAAAAGGCTGGGATATATATTGTTACCTTGCCTTGTAGCATTTATTTGCTACCTTGCCTACAGACTACAGTATACGTTGCAAAGTCATGAGACATCACTTTCACGTGAGTTTTGTTATTGTTGGAGGCTTGGAGCAATGATACAGAAGTCTCAATAAATATGAAATGCATTTGTTCTTCCTTGGCAGCAATGATACATGCCGCACACTCGTTTGGTGTTCTAAATAAAAAATTCAAGTAAATGGAGTAACCAACCATGCCAAATTTAGCTGGATTACTAAAAGAAGTTTTTTGGTTAGTGACATCTCGGCTAGAACCCCACCAGAGAAGCCATTCCATGCACCTTGATATGAATATGTCTAGCATTCTTCCTACCACAACATTTCTTTAGGAAAATGGTCTTAAGAAAGGGACTCGACTCAATCCCACATATAACACTAATGGAAAAATAAACCACCTATACCACTTTTGAATACACATAATTAACCAGATTTTGCTTCCTGATTATGTATAAAATAATTAATATTCCATACAGTATGATACCTGATTATGTTTAAAAGGACACAAATAAATCCTAGTAAGCGAAAGGTCGATGCCATGTGATTACTGCCATGTTGTGCATCTGTGAAATCAAATTACTGCAGGACTCAATAGCTTCACGGGGAAATGCCTATACTTCGTGGCACAAATGGTTAAGGCAAACATTATAGGATCAATAGAAATGGTTGCTTGTAATATGGAAACCCTTTGTGCATAATTATTAGTCGCCTCGCCACAGGGAACTCACATTTAATTGGGAAATAAAAATTCATAAACAGAATATGTTTCAGAGTTTGCCTACCTGTGACCACTTTTTTGTTCAAAGGCGCTGATTTTGAAAATATGTTTTCAATGATAAAATCAGGTTTTGTTGATGAGTATACATGACCACGCTAACATCAAAAACCATTTTATGAAAAAAAACATCCTGGTGCCCATTCGAGTAATCAACTCTTGAAATTTGAAACCATGCACCTGTTTTGACAGTAATAAGGTGTGTGTCCCAAGAGCACCCTGAATTCATTGATTGTACCTTGTATAAATATGATTTTATTGTAGTAAGCAAAGTCCACGAAAAGGACATTGACGATAGCACATCAATCAAGTAATACAAGTTCCTTTAAAAAGTCAAAGAATATAACAGCCACATAAGACCTCTAACGAGGACAGAAACAGCAGAATCAGCACATTAAAAAAATATAACCTAGCAAGGTCCTGATGGCTAGTTAACAATTCCAAATCCTGCGTCGTATTAGTTTATGCTTCTTACTTGAGGCAGTGAGGTTGAACCATATTCATCTTCTTTTCCTAAAAGGATAAATGAGCTGCGTCATGCATTTGCTATTATCTATATATGTTATCGTTTTTCAGTGACTAATAAATTGATAAATTGGACAACGCTAAATACCCCAGGCACCTAGGAGCAGAACAAAAGGGGCTTGACAAAAGGACTTACAGGTAGGGATCAATTCTTCTCATCAGTTCCCCTTCTCTCTTCAACTGCATAAACCGCACCTTCATATCTCCTCCACAGCTGTTCCTACACCAACAGCACAAAATAATTGTGCAACCACCTGTAAGGCCAATCGATTACCAAGACCAGGACCTGACAGATTCCAACATTTACAATTTGACGGCAACCGAACATACAGAAACAGAGCAGCTCATGTAAACATTTAGGTTAGGTATAGGTAAGACTGGGAATCTCTAAGACTTAGTGGCTGGTCCAATCAGCAACAGTTGCAATCTGGTGACTCACATGCAAGAACACTGAACACATCAATCAATTCCAATACGATTGCAAACTGGCTGGTTCAATTGATAATAACATGAGAACCATAGGCATAGGTAGCAAGATGTATGAAACGACAACACCAAGACGATGATTACACCATAGTAATGAGCAGAAGTGGACCACACACACGGCTAATAATAAGATAATAAGGTCTGGGTAGATCCCCTTTGCCTCCTGCCCTAGTTCATTCTCAGCTGTCGTCTTCATCGTCGGTGACCTCCGTACAGTCCACCGCGTAGCCTTTGGTACGGTACTGCTTGATGAGTGCCTGCTGGTACTCCAAGACAGTGTCAGCGAGTTCCTTCTGTCGGAAATAGAGATTGCGCCATTTCTGATTACACTTGCCCAGATTCTCTTCACGGAAACCATCCGACGGCCTGTGCGGATTCAGTATCATGTGGTCGATGAACTCCTGCTGCACTTCCGTCTTGACCACCTTCCTCTTCTTCCCTGACCCTACCGGCTCCGGCGGCTGAAGCGGCTCCAACGGCGCCGCATCGTCCTTGAGCGCCGCCTCGTTGCGCGCGATGACAGCCTTCATCTGTCTCTTGAGCATCACGATCATGAAACTCCTCGGACGCGCCCCCCACTTCCTTGATCATCGTCGCCTTCCTCACCCGCCGCGATCGCCGCAGCCCCTTGAGGTCACGGTCTTCAGCGCCCGCCATCGCCCCCGCGATCTATCGAGCCCCGACGATCGAGCTCTCTCTAGATCTGGAATCTGGATTGCGAGGATACGGGGGCTATTGGACGGCTATTGGCTTTGGCTTGGATACCCAAGGAGACGAGAGCCGGAAAAGTTTTTTCTCTCTTTGTTTTCTGACCCATGCAGGTCCATATCAGCATGCAGCAGCCATAACGCTATGTTTTTTTTTCCCAAAACCATCCAACGCTATTCGATCAATTACGTGAGACAAGCGTGTCTCCATTCTATTTTCTTTGAACATTCTTATAGTTCGCTTATTCTTATGTTTTTTATCTATTTTTTCTTTAACTATACTTCTTCGCTGTTATTTTTGTTTCACTCATTTTTCTTAGGGATGAAACTGAATGGATACAAATAGATATTTGCGTGTGTGTGTATATAGATTATTTTCTCATAGCGAATTATAGTGTCGAAATGTGCCGAATATGGATCGAGTATTAAATGTTTGGTTAGTCTCTGAATCTCTAGCCGGTGAATATCCATTCCACCTCTCGGGATGATGGTTTTTAGTTCCTTTATTTTGTATTGAGTTTCTCTTTCCTTTCGAAATTTCCTATGTGTATAATTCTTATTGCATCTTTTTTTCTTCTGTTATTTTTCCTTCCTCCATCAGTTACTTCTGGTGCCTTTTGTTGTCTCATTTTTTCCTTCTATTTTCTCTCTTTTTTGTTTTCCTTTATTACATTATTTCTTTTTTCTCTTTCAATTTGCCTCTTTTAGTATTTCTTTCTTCCTAAACTAGGGAAAAAATACTAGTGCCATAATTTCTTAAAACATTTGATTATATTTATTTAATTTGAGTACTGGAATATTTTTTAGTACGTCTTCTCACTATATTTTCTCATCATTATTTGTATTTTATCTTTGTCTTTTTCTGGATTTGTTCAACATGCATTGCATTTGTAAGTGGTTTTGAGTATGTCATTTGAGTATACTATCACATGGTTTTGTTCTAGATAAGATATCCTCTGAGTATATTGTGGTAACAATTCTAAATAATTTTGTTACATCTAAAATTGTGTTGTGCAATTCAATACTCACTAGTCTCTCAGTTGATAGTAGAACATTCTTTCATAACCATTCAACATATTTCAGAAAGCTATTAACCTTTTTCTTTGTTAAGTACAAATATTTATTTTAATATGCATGGTTGAATACTTACTAATATGGTTGGTTGTAGAGCATTTTTCTATATCCTTGAATATATTTGCAGAAACTCTAAAAAATTTGTTTTGTATATTATAAATATATCATTTAATTAAATTAGCCTAACTCAATACTCACCGGTCTCCCACTTGGTAGTAAAATATTTTTCCCTAACCGTTGACTATATTTGCACAAGTATTGAACATTTTGCTTTATGAAATATAAATATTTATTTTAATGATGCTTCAATACTTGCTAGACTTTTGCTGATAGTGGAATATGTTTTTTATAATCTTTGAACATATTTGTGCAACTCTAAAATTTTTTGTTTGTGCAAGATTACTATTTGTTTTAATTTGGATGATTCGATAGTGACCAGTCACTCTCTCCAGCTTTCAGATATAGGACTTTTCAAATTGGATACTCATACGTCGACCAATATAAATTGTCTTTGTCCATGACGAGTGAGGGATTTGTCCCAACACTTTGAACATTTGAATGTTCCTGTTTAAATTTAGGTTCTTAACAAATGACATAAAATATATACCGTGCCAAATTTTAGTCAATTGTTTATGTAGCCTATGAAATATTTTTACTGATATATAATGGATAGAGTACTTTTAATTTGTTGGACTTATATTTATTGTCCACTTATAACAATTCATTTACATGTAGAATAATTTTATTGTGAGTAGAATAATTGAGTATGCACGTGAATAAATTCATTTTTTACATATGAGAGCAGGAGAGGAGAAAGGGTGGACCCACGCGGTGGTCCATGTATACCATGGCATACCGAAGAAAAAGATATGTGACTATATATATTTACAAAAGAACGCTTATCTCAGTGTTTAGAGCTTGGCACTCTATGCTATTAGACTCAGGTTCGAATCCTACATTCCTACCTATTCCCTCTACCCTCAAATACAGGTTGTCCACCCTCAAATGGGTTTAAGCATCCATTAATTAGTCTATTTTAGCGCATTTCGAGGACCTAATGGTCTAATGGATAGAGTAAGTCTATTGGCGAAACTTTAACCTTCTATTAGTCCTATATCCTATTTTTGGCTACAAATGGACTAATTTTAGTCATGGGCATTTAAACACCCCCATAGTGTTTTTTAGTTTGTGCAAAGTCAAACAATTTCAAATTTGACCAATTTTTTTAGAAAAGCATTAACATATATTACAACGAAGAAGTAAATTATAAAATATAGATCATGATAGATCCGATAACGGTGATTTTATATTAAGAACATTATTGTTTTTTATAAACTTAATTAAATTTAGAATAGTTTGACTTAGCACACATCCAGGAACCGCATAGTATTTTAGAAGACAGAGAGTATGGCCGAAAGCTAGGTCCGCCATGCACTGCTGCAAACGGGAGGAAAAGGACGGGGACGGAGAGGGGGAAATGCCGGCACTGGCGTCGAGCTCTGCCGCGTTGGTAGACCGGGTAAGTTTTAATGAACCTAATACCAAATGTACTACGTAGTAGATCAGGAGTAAGTGCTTTATACTCCGAGTCTGCGACTGGCGGCCGCACAGCCATGCGCGCCACGCTGTCGCCGACTAGCGCCGGCGCGGCGTACTTGAACCTTCCGGCCGCTGCCTTGTGCCGGGCACCAGGCGACGCAGGGCTCGCTCCCATCACCACGCGCCCTGCACGGCGTGGACTTTACCGCCGCCGCCGGAGGAGCTCCGCCTCTGCTCGCCGCCCGCATCTGGGACGCGCCCACGCCGCCGCGCGCGTCGACTCCCCACGGCACAGCCGCCAGGTCTGATACTGCTAGGCTACAAGTATACTGTGGACCATAGTGCACAGAACAGCCACGGCGACGAAGAAGAGGTAGTGCACGGCGGCGGTGCCCCGTCTCAATGGCCGCCTTCTCTTCTTCCTCCTCGTCGTCGTCGTCTCCTCCACGGACGCTCGCGGCCGCCTCTCTGTGTCGTCTAGCTGCTTCTCCATTTTTCTAGCTCTGTGCGCTGTAGTTACTAGTGCTCTGCAGCTCTGGCGCTTGTTCAGTACTGTAGGGCACTGCAGATGTAAAAACCGTAGCGCTTGCGTGCTGGAAATCAATGTGCTGGCGCAGGCCACGCAGCCGGTGCGAGTCCGGGAGTCTGACAGCCACGGCTCACCGCATGCCGTGGCCACCAGGGGATCGAGCACACCTGCTCTCTGCACCTGCACCTGCACCTGCACCTCCACCTCCACCGGCTCCTGTATATATATAGCTTGAGATCAGAGAGGCACAGGATCGAATTCCTCCAGCGTGAAAACGACCAAGACGATGCAGACAAATAACGCTACAACTGAAACACCGCGTGATGATCACTTGCATGCATACTCGATCGCTCTCATCCCAATCCATCTCATCCACTTCAGGCACACATAATAAACTCGGCTACCAACTCTCATGCCGAGTATAGTCAATGGAATGCACATCCATCGTCATCTCCACCAGCTCCATGCATTTACAGCCATGGCTGCCCTGTCTGTCCACTGGGAGTCGTTCTGACTCTATGAGCCCTACCTGTTTGTCCTGTCTGTCCGCTTGCTTACGAATAATCCCTCCCTCAAAAACATTAGCCTCAGCCCCCAGTACTCAGCATTGGCACACGCAAATCGCGAATCTCTCTTTCTGTCGTATGTCATTAGTGTAATTGGTGATGAACATTAATTAATTTGGTGAAATCACTCTGCAGTCTGCACCTAGCGAACACTAGTCTGCAGTAAATAATAGTACCTGAACATCGAACGGCTAATCTTAGCTACCACCTACTCCCACGAACTTTATGCACACAAGAACATCTCGGAACCCGATCTCATCTAATCATAACAGAAAATGTACAAGTAGTTCGTCGTGATCACCTAATCAATCACCCAGCTGCAGGACGGCATCAGCTGGTATGCAGCTAGCTGGTTGCCTGGTTTTGCTACTTGATCTTTTACTTGGATGATGATGTCGTCTCCAATCCTCGCTCGGTTCTTCCCCGCCCTAAGACGACGGCGACGAGGACGGAGGAACAACGTGGATGATTCCTCCGCCGCCGCCTGGCCCCTCCTTGGGACCACCGGGCCCCTTTGGCTTCCCCTTGCCCTTGGGGGCGGACGGCGACGTCCTCCTCCTCCTTCCGGCCGCGGCCGCCAGCAGCGCCTCCGTAGGAGCCGGCGAAGCCGCGGCCGCGCCTTCGTTGCCATCCTGCGCGCCAGCAGCCTTCTCACCGCCGCGCGCCGGCGCGGCCGCCTGTCCCTCTTCCTCGTGGGGACCGGTGGCACCAGGAGGAGTAGCGACGGGTGCCTGCGGATGCTGCTCGCCGTCGCAGCTGGGGCTGGTGATGGAGGGGTCAGCGGCAGCGCACTGGCGGTGTGGCTGCGTCAGGACCAAGAGGTAGCCGCGGGCCGCCGGCCGCGGCGGTGCCAAAGACAAACGCACAGGCATGAGCTGGCGGGCCAGGAGGAGAAGGACGCGAGCGGAGGAGGACGACGCCGACGCGGCGGCGGCCATGGCTTTTGCCTCCGGAGCGGAGGTGGCGCGCGCTGCGGCTCGGTTCACGTCAGCTGGCCGCGTCTCTGGGCACCGAGCTACCCCTAGGCGAAGAGCGACCACTAGTCGAGTTGCCGGGCACGAATATTTATGCCCCAACAGCAGGGGCATAAACCATGTCTAATAAAAATATACCCATCTTCATTTTCCTTATCTAATATTATGTATGTATCTTCATAACTATTTTAGCCTCTCATTTAGAACCAAGGTTTTTTATAAGAAGAGTGAAGAAAAATAAAACATGTGAAAGGATAATGAATTGGATGCAGGTAGAAAAACATAGGGATTAGAAGAGAGGTAACCAAAAGAGTGAATTGTACTCTGAATCTCTAAACTTATCCCACATTCTCATCTAGGTCCATGATCTTCTAAAGCGGGCATCCAGATCCGTGAACTTAGCCCATGCTAAGCCACCAACTAAACGGAGCCACGTGGTCTAATTTTGCCCATGTGGACGACTAGACGTGCCACTATGGCAAGCCGGCGACAGCCGCAACGGTAGCCCATGCCGGCGACCACGCTCCGTCCCTAGGGGCGCCTAGGCCGGCGGCCTCGTTCTCGCTCGCGCCCACGGTGGTGCTCCCTCTAGCGGTGGCGCCCAGACCGATGGACTTGCTAACTCTCACCCACACCGGCGCCCAAACCCACGCCGACAGCCGCACTCCCGCTCGCGTGATGCTGCCCAAGCCCGCTCGGACAACCTCGCTCCCACCTGCGAAGCGCATCGCAGAGGCGGCTAGCTTCGCCGGGGCTCAGGGCGGCCGCAACAGTGTGGCCCCGGCCATGGGCGGCGCCGTGCACGATGGCCGCGATACGGCGACGGCCGTGATGACGTGTCGGTTGCCAACCGGTTGGGTCATCGCCTTCTTGATGTGCTCCTCGCCGTGCTGGCCGGCAACAGTAGCCCGATGCTCTACATCACGTTGCTGCCGTCCGAGGTGGCGCACTGGCTGCCGGTCACGGGGCTCGCGCTCGTCGCGCTCCCATGGGCGTTCTGGATCGCCACGTGCGCATATCGGTGCTGCTACTCGGTGGACGTGGTGGCGGCCTCTATGGAGCGGCGACCGTCGTCGTCGAGGGCGGGCTCGACGGTGGCACCCATGCCGAGCAGCAAGAGCCTCAAGAGCGCGCATAGTGCGAGGCTCACCAATGGGTCGTCCGCCTCGGGGTCCCGACCGCCAGCAGCGCTGCGCGCTGGGTGCAGTTCGGCTACACCACCGTGCACGGCGAGGAGCACGCCGCATTGGAGAAGGACGACGGCTCATCGGTGCACTCCGATGAGAGCATGGCGCACCCAATGGAGCTCGCTGGGCAATGCTCGGCCCATGTGGAGGACGCCATGGACGACGGCGGCTTCGACAGCGCAGCTATCATGCACGGGCTGCCCGCGGCTGCCTCCGTGACACGCTGTGCGGCCAGGAGCGCGGCCGCCGACGTGGGTCTGGCGCTGGTATGGGGGAGAATGAGGCAGTTAGCCATGGTGCCCCCGCCGAGGGTTGAGGAGCGCGGCCGCCACGGACGGGAGTGAGGCCGCCGGCGTGGGCTGCTACTGTGGGTGTCGCCGGTTTGCCGCCACGGTGGCATGTCCACATAGGCGGAATTAGCCTATGTGGCTCCGTTGGGACGGCGGCTTAGCAGGGGGCTAAGTTCATGACAGACTAGGATGTGCACTTTAGAGGATCATAGATTTAAATGGTAACATGGGATAAGTTTGGGGATCAGGGGTGCAATTCACTCCAAACAAAAACAGTTTCTCATAATGATTTGACCTCATGTTAGAAATCTTCTAAAATTTTAATGTAACGGATCATTCCTTAGGAATTTAATATGTTTTTTATAAATTCAACTTCTTGTTCCAAAAGACCGCATAGGAAAAGTTTTATGTAGGAAAAATCTTTTATTTTTCCTTCCTTTGAAACATATTCTCTAAGCTCTCTTTTTTGTTTCCTTTCCGAATACCAGGCACCTACATAATTAAATGCATTAAATGATGTTTATTTGATGGGTGAGTACATTTTAAAGATCCATTCTCTTGTTCCAAATATTCTATGATCTAGTTTCATTCATATGTCAAACACCCAGCTGACTCATTTCATGGTTTTTTGCATTCCTTTGTTTTATCATAGCATCTTTTTCCATCACTATGTTTTGCTTTCCTCTGTTTGAGATAGGCTGTTATATTCTCACAATAAGATTATCAACATCCAGAAATGCTAGTCGACAAAAGACATAATATAAAATTAGGAGTAATTAAAATGCAACTTGGTCTTCAAACTTGCGCGGGTGAGTTATTCTAGTCCCCAAGCTTTAAAAACACAAACCCCAGTCCTCAAATTTGCTAATTGTGTCATGTAGATCCAAAGTATGATGATCCGTGTCAGAATCTTAGAATGCCCTTCTGGCAGACAGACTATGTAACCATGTACAGACTATGTAACGATGTACAAGTTAGTAATTTCTTGGCGCCCTCAATGACTCCCTTGCTTACTACGTACACACCATATCTCTGAGATATATGCACGAAGTATACAACTCCAGATCAAGAAATCAAGAATCAAGAAGCAGCAGGGCCAGCAGCATGAATGATTCCGCCACCGCCGCCGCCACCTTGTGCCGGTGGTCCAGGCGGGCTGGGCTGCCGCAACAAGACCTCACGCCCCGCCGCCGCATGAACTCTCCCGCCGCTGCCTTGCGCAGGGAGACCAGCTGGCAGAGGCGGAGCAAGTCCTCGCACAGCCACGAGCACCGGCGCTGCCGAATAGACCTTACCCGCAATCCCGCTGCTGTCACCACCACGCGCGCCGTTGGCGGCGCGGCATGCACTCTCCCGCCGCGGCCTTGCCTCGGCTCGCCGGGACGCCCTTTCGGTGGACGCGCTGCTCAGGTGGTAGCCTCCGCCCGCAGCTGGGACGCCCACGCCGGCGACGCCGCCACGTCCCACGCCAGACGAATAATGGCCGGGGGAGGCGCCGGCGGGAGAGTTCGACGTCGACGCCTGATGGTAGCCGGGACGAGGCGTGCCGCGCGCGGCAGCTGGCGCGGGAGGCCCGGGCTCGGTGGCGCGGACGGCGACGGCGACGCCATGGCCGGCCGCGCGTGCGGCTAGCTTGATTGGAATCGACCGATGGAGCGCGCGAGGTGGCTGGTTCAACTGGATCGAGGTTGGTGATCGATGTCTCGATCCTGCTCCAATGGCTTGATGCTGGAAGGGCCGCTAGTTGCAGTTGCAGTGCAGCAACGGGGGGCGATGGCGATTGGCGAGGCAGCACTGCAGCAGCACGAGGTGGCGTTTGACTTTGACGAATAATCCGCGCAGGGTCTTGATCAGACTTGGGAGTTGGGACACAGCCACACGACTGACGATACTGCTAGGCTACCAGGAGTAACCTTGTTTTTTCTATAAAGTCAAGTCAAAACCTTAATACTCCGCGTTTTGCCAGTTCAAAGGTACGTATATATGTACTGGGCTTGTGTTTGCCATGAACTTTTACTTTTAGTGGCAACACGTTTTGATTAGGTCAAACATATGCAACGTCGTTACCGTACGTCTCATGCGCACTCGCACACGCATGGATCCGAGCAGTACCACTGTCACTGTCACTGTTGCTAAAAAATTACTAGTTGCTAAAAATTAGTGAAAAGGCATAATACCGGAGATATACTCCCATTGTCCTAGGCTACAGTATATACCTGCCACCGTTGCTAAAAAAATTTAGATCCACCTTTTGCATTAGGAGTTAATACTGCATGCACATATCCAATTGTTAGATCATCTCCAGCGGAGCGTCCAAAATGACTGTCTATAGTACAAAACGACACTGTAGCGCTACTATAAACAGAGCGGGAGGAGATTAGAACAGTGATAGGAAAGAGTGGATAATGGTCTTAGGTGCACATTTTTTTAGTTGCGTTTCCTATGAGCAAAATTTTCACTAATAATCTCTTTATTGATAGAGATTTTATTAGTAATATAAAATTTATATCACTATATCCATATCGAAGAAAAACTTAAAGTTTATATAATTATATCCATATTGGAAAAAAACTTACTTATAATTTCAGTTTTGTATCATGTCACGGTATACCAAAAGGGTATTTTGTTGGTTAAAGTTTTATCCTACTGAAACGAAATACAAATTATAACTGACGTGGCATATACTTCCATCCATTGTTCAAAACTTGCGATTTGAAAATTAACTTGGCGTGGAATTTCTTTTTGGAATGGAAGTTATCTGAATCCAGCGTTGACTTTGGGGTGGCATTGAGAAACGCAAGCAAGTACGTTGCATTGCACGTATGGGATAAACAGATGAAGATGCACGTTGCCCAAGCTCAGGTAGCACAAGATCGAAGTAGACAGGTTGATGATATCCTAGAGATCATAAACCAAGCAAGCATGTTGAATGCTGAACATACTTATAAGTATTGTAGATACAGTAGCGTTTACTGATTCCTTTTGGGACCCATAATCTATCTCGGCATCTCTGAACTAGTACAAGTTAATTGCTTGTACATGTGTTGGATACTTGGATCTGAGATTCAATCCGGTTTTATACACACACAGATCGGGGAAAAAAAGAACAGTTGACAGGCCGTATACTAGTTGACAGTGGCTAGTATTAATCCAGTCCAATGATCGTTGATCAATTGGTTGGATTATTCCGGTTAATGAATGATTCCACCTTGGCCACCGGTTCCCTCGGCCGGCTTGCCAGGCCTCGACGGAGCTCGTGCCAGCGTCGCCGTCGTCAGCAGAGCATTAATGCTGCCGCCACCGCCTTCCTTGGGCTGGCCGGCAGCGGGGGTCCTGGCTGCCCGCAGCTCGGCCGCCGCAGCCATGTCGGCCACCTGAAGAAGACGCCCGGAACCGTCGTTGTCAACGAGCGCCGCCGCCGCTCCGTCTTGGTACGAGGCGGCGGCCGCGACGACGGCCTTGAGGCCTTTCGTCGGCTGCAGCCGAGCTGAAGGCGAAGGCCGGCGTGGCGTGCCCTGCAGCCTGAGGCGAGTGGTGGACGGCGCGTACACCGGGAGAGGCAGCTGGAGGGAGAGCGAAGTCGCGGACGCCATGGCTGGAGCGAAGCGAGCTACCGAGCTCTCGGTCTCGGTTCTTTGTTGCTTGTTGCCTGCTTGAGGTCGGGGCGTGTGCTGCTCTGCTCTGCTTGCTTGTGGAACTTGTGATGATGGTGGATGCTGCGGCCTAGGAGTACTATTTATAGTGGATGGATGGGAATGGGATTGGGTGCAGATCGAGAGGACGACAAGTTGTGTTTGACTTTTGACGGCTGCGTGTGTTCAGACACACAGGTCGTAGCGGTAGCAGTAAGCAACTCGATCGGCACGGGTCAAGTACGAGTACGAGGTCAATTCAAGATTCTGCTTGAATTCTGCGAGCGTGGTGACGTGGTGTGGTGTCTCACCTTGACCAGTTCAAAAACACGGGCTACTGGTGACGTACATAGTGTTGGACTGACCGGGTATTATTACGTTTTGATCCGGTCACTCACCATGCTTGCGCCGCCCGGCACCTCGATCGCTCGCACTCGCATCACATCACCACCACTCGCGCTCTACTGCAATTCGTAGTGTGGGTATGCTTTGTCTTGTTGCAGGAATTCAGGGAGCGGCCAGTTTTAATTTGTTTGCGCAGCTGGACATTAATTTGATTTTGATTACATACTATGTCCATCAATACATAAGCATGGCATGGTTGACTTTTTTGTTCATTTTCTACAACCTTAATCATCTATCTTATTAATTTAAATGAGGGTCTGTTTGGATCCAAGTGACTAAAGCTAAAGTAACTAAAACCAGTGACTAAATCTTTAGCTACCCCTGTTTGGATCCAGTGACTAAACCAGTGACTTTAGCCACTTTTAGTCACCCCTGTTTGAATCCAAGAGGCTAAAATGAACTGGCCGTTACATTTAGTCACCTTTTAGCTCCTCCTTGGTGGCTAAGGGACTAAGGACCAGTTTGGATCTAGGTAACTAAAGGAAAATGAACTAAATTTAGTCACTTTGGTGACTAAAGAACCAAACATCAAGAGCTAAAAGGTGACTAAATTGCTTTAGTCCCCTTAGCCACCAAGGAGGAGCTAAAATATGACTAAATGCAACAGCAGTTCATTTTAGCCCCTTGGATCCAAACACGGGTGACTAAAAGTGGCTAAAGTCACTGCTTTAGTCACTGGATCCAAACAGGGGTAGCTAAAGGTTTAGTTACTGGTTTTAGTCAATTTAGCTTTAGTCACTTGGATCAAAATAGGCCTTAAAGCAATTTAGTCACCTTTTAGCTTTGGATGTTTGGTTCTTTAGTCACCAAAGTGACTAAATTTAGTTTCTTTTCCTTTAGTCATCTGGATCCAAACATGCCCTGAATCTCATGACTTGTCGTTTATTTGATGTTGTGGTTTGGTTTATCATTAAATATAATTGGATATGACTTGTATTTTATATTTTAAGAAATTGGCTATTACGATTCCAATCAATCGGTTGATGTAGAATGTTTATGATTATTATGAGGATTTTTTGTTTTATTTTTTCTCTAGTGTGTGCGTGAGGATTAATGTTTAGGCATAAGAAAAGTCTATCTATTTAGTAGTACTAAAATATGATTCACACCAATATGTTTATAGTTATAATTACAATAAACTAGTCCATCAGCCCGTGCTTTCACACGGGTTAGAGTTTTAGGAGATATATATTTAGTTCTTAGTAATATTAGAGGTGATTCTTTTAATTCATCTTTCGTAATGGCATTGTGGGTATTTTATATGTCAACTTAAGAATTATTTTAATTTATCTTTTATGATGGCATAATGGTAATTTAGATTTAGGGTTTATTTTAATTCATATTTTATAATATCATGGTGGGTAATTTTTATACAAATTGAGGAGTGTTATTTTAATATGCTTTTAATAATTGCATGGTGGGTAATTTTTATATAAATTTAGGAGATTATTTTATTTTATCTTTTATAATGGTATGGTAGGTGATTTTTAAAAAATATATAATAGATAATGGCTACTATTATTAGAGCTATGTAATGGCTGGCCAGATGTTTCCGATTTTTGTAAGAAATTTTAGGATTTACCTTTTTTTTCTAGCGAGTTAGGTGAGAACTAATGTAGAGGCTCCAAAAGGAGTCTCCAATTAGTAATTGTAAGATTTGTAAACAACATAAGATAATAAATTAACAAATAAATCCAACATAATTTTTATATTGTTAAAACTTTCCAGTTAATATAATTATTTTCATAAAAAATTAAATATATTTTTATAGATGTTAGTAGTCAAAGTTTCATATTATAGATGTACTAAAAATTGAACAGCCGACATCTCTAAGAGTCTATATATCCGACATTCTATTGTTCCATTATAAAAACTTCTACATGTAATGGCTCTTTCCTCACCCTAAAATCTAGAATGCTTTGTTATGCCTCCTTTGTATATATTTGAGATATAGGAACTGTTGTGAAAGATAACAATTTAAACTTAGAATATATAGGGTTTAAATATATGGGAACTGTTTACGTTGTAGAAACCGAGGATCAGATCCTAGGTTTGATTCATTGCATGTAACCTAAATGTGGATGTAAAGCTATTTCCTTTTTAGCGGTAGGTGACATCAAGGATGGATGCATATGATGATTTTGTGGATCTTATTAAGATATACCTATCAGTTTTTCATTTGATTTTTTTATACTAAGTTTGACCCTCTCGTTTTATTCACAAATTTTAAAAAATATGTAAAAGTTCAAAGGCATTGACTTTTGACCTTAATTAGAATTAGTAGACCCACAATGCAAAGCTATCGTTGAAACTCAGCTTGGAGTTTTCTGTGTGCTCCGTGGTCATGCTCATGCATCATCTCAAGAAACCCTTACCATGTTGTCCACAGACATCGATATTTATTCATCGATCCTGCGGGCCCTCAATTTCTTGATCGATAAATATTGGTGCACTGGCGGCTGCTGGCGCACTGCAGGCTGCAGCTGCAGCTCGCGCTCGCTTTCACCTTCAGGAGCCCAGACGAAGAGTGAGCAAGCCAAGGTCAAATGGAGGTATTAGCTACCGCGCCATCTCTGTGAGCAGGCAGGAGGGCCAGCCATGGCTGCGGCACAAGCAAAAACATTGACTTTTGACTAGTGGCTGAGGTTACCCAAACAAGCTTACGTGTATATACAAACAGAGTGAAGTTTAAAACATAAACATTTGGTATACGGGCCGGTGAGTTTAGCCTTATACAATACAATATAGACTAATGTCATACTTCACATGTTAATGGATTATATTTTACAATGTTATACTCCCTTTGTTCTGATTTATAAAAGGTTTTAGGCTTTAAATAGGTTCATGAAACTTTACATGTATGTGTTTTATATGTTTCTGAATTCACCATCACCCATATGAACACAGACAGAAAAAAGTGAAGAATTGAACCCCTTATAATTTGGAACGGGATGAGTATTTGTCACGGTTCCCTCACTTGCAATCTTGAACTATGAAATTAGACACCAAACGCCTCCTACTATCCCACCACACAAAACACCCCCTGAACCAAGCGGTTTCGATGGTGGTGATAACATGCCATATTGGAAACCGCGAAATAAAACTCACCATTGAAAATGGCCTTTCAATGGCCTTACTAGGTTAATATACAATGGCATGTCTTCACTTTGCATGTCATATGAAAATAAACACCGGAGCTTGTCTATAGTTCTATAGGGCGAGAGATCCAAGTCCAAGCCTACATATAGAACAAAGAAAATTCCTTGTGCATCATAAAAAACTATACATGTTTTTTTGCCATCCAACATTATGTCTTCCATTCAGTGCCATGAATTTAAAATTTAGATCCTCTGCATTTCTACTCACTTGAGGTAATGTCACTGATGGGTGTAAAATGTCAATTAATGGCATTAAATGAAAAACATAATTTTGGACAGCACAGATCGGATGGGTATAGCTCTGGGAGACGTTGATATAAAAAATCATGCCTAGACCAAATTAATCGGCTACAAAGATAAACAAGAGCCAGACGGTTTATCTGGGCCGGCCAGTAGAGGCAAATCGGTAGAGTTTAGCAGCCCATTATGTCTGGTCAACTGTTGGCTAGAAATCTACAACTCTAGTAAGATGAAACTACGAATATAAAGTGAGACATATTAGTATTCGCTTTAATGCAAGGTGTTCACATGAGCATGGCATGCCATCCACACTAAAGCTTGCACGTAAGCTATCTACGTATGTAGGCCAGCCATATCGTCCAGACAACCACAAACATGTGTTCATATATCCGTATAAGGATCTATATTACCCACTATTAAGATGCATTAATAATAGTCTGTTTTATGAAAGTTCTAATATTGTCAAATAGCTCGCTGACGATCTCCAGAGATCCCCACATCAAAACATGGGGCATTATTCTGGTTTTCTATATAGACAAGGCCTAAGCCATGGCACTAGGCTAGGAATTTTCCATCCTAGCCCGGATGTGGACGTGTTAATTTGCTCTTTTTCGTTTTTCTGGTCGAACAAAAGAAATTTGAAAAAAAATGACCACTTGAATTCTTTTGGATGTCAAATCGAAGAATAGTCGATCAGTATACAGTGGTCTCGTGATCCACTGAAACAGCTAAGAGGGATCGGAAGCTGACAGTACGGTTGACTGTGTAGTGTGTACTATACTCATGGTTTTCAATTCCGAACGAATTTCGCGGATTTCGGTCATATTTTCTGTTACCGCTCGCATACGGGATTCGAAATTCCGGTAGATTTCGGTGGATTTCGTTTCAAAAATCAAAAATATTTGTAAAAAAATATGAAAAAAATATTATAAAAAACTAGGTGTTTTTTGTAACCATTAGCACTAGAACTCATTCAAATCTAAGTTGATTTGCTTGGTTAAAAAAACAATTTGGGCGCGGACCCGTTAGGAACAAAAAATACCCGTTAACAACCCATCTCCTTATCCACTCACTCGCTCAGCCCCCAGCCACCCTGACAGCCCCTCCTCGTTCCCCCCCTCCACGCGCTCTGGTTCCCTTTGCTCCCAGCCTCAAGCTGCCACCGCTGCCGCCAGTTCCCGCCTCCGGAGCTCGGATTCTGGCCGGGAAGCTCCGAATCCCAACCAGGAAACGGCGGATTCCACTGCGCCCGAAGCCGCGGGCCGCGTCAGAAGCCGCAGATCCCGAGCGGATTCCGACGCATCCCGCTCGGGTTTCGCCGTCTGCAGGCCGGAACAGGAGGTAAAGGGGTTATTTTGCACGATTTTGATGCGTATTGATATCAATCTATAGTAGTCGGTGCATATTTGTGACGAACATTGTTGTGTGGACTTGAAAACCTAGGGTATGAGGAGGATTTAAGTATTTAGTGCATATTTATTAGTTGATTTGTGAGTTGAAATGCTTAGATTGAACACTTCAATGTAATTGATCTGAGGTGTATTAAGTATTTAGTGCTTACTTCATTTCAGTATACATGGTGGAGAGTTCATGGCAATGTATAGTAGTAGTATTGTGCGATATCCAGTAGTAGTATTCTGCGATTTCCATGATTTGGATAGGATATTAACTTACAATATGTTATGTTTCCATGATTGTAGAACAATGCCGGTAGACCTAGTGTGGGAGCATGGGCAAAAGTTAGGGGGTAGATTCAAATGCAAGTATTGCAAATGGGAGAAGAGTGGGGGATGGGCAACACGTTTTAAGGAGCATTTGGCAGTAGGTGTGGACTTTGGAGTTTGGACATGAATTATGTGTTTAATGTCGTATTTGTCTTTGTTTTGTCGAGTTACATATATGTGTTTAATGTTGTATTTGTACTATGTATTATACACCGTCAGTCTATAGATAATTAGGGAAAACTTTGCCAAAATTTTTATTTTTTCTAATGGTTTCATGTTTTTTTTGTCGAAACTTCGGTTTTCCGGTCAGAAACCTCGGTTTTCCGGTCGGGAAGAGCGGATTTCGTTTCCTGTCGTTCAAATTCGCTTACCGTTCGGAAAATTCAGAAACTGGCGAAACCCGCTCCGGATTTCGTTACCGCCGGGCGCCGGGATTTGCCTCTGATCCGGAAAGGTGAACCCTGGTACTACTACCGGTCTGGCTGGCCGCCTGGGTCAACGAAACTGCTCTTAATCTCAAGCCTAACAACCTGTCAGAGTTTACAGAGTTTACGTCGAATATGTGTACAACGTTGATTACGGCAGGACTTTGAGTTGTATTAGTGGTATAGGGTAAAGGTTCAGTCAAATAATGTAACTCGGATCTCCTCGTAAATATGAGGGGAGGGCTGCTGTGATAACTAAGAGGACGATGGCTTCACAAGAGGATGCGGTATTGTTGTGGTATACCAGGATACTAGCATAGATATATGATAATAGGAAGGAACGTCCATAGTCTTACCACAGGGATATAAACTTCGACTAAACCTCATTAACAAACATCGTGTCTTTGATGTCTTTTATGATTGTTCATGAATATCTCGATTGATCCTAAGCGCTTCCGCATATTTGTTTTCTAACACAACCTCCAAATTTTCGCGCAAACATGAGCTCCCTGCATGGAATAATTTATTTATCCACAGTATACTGTATTGCCAGCTCCCCAAGGTCACAGTCCAAAGCAAATACGCGCCAAGCTTTCCGCGTGTTCCCATTTGAATAACAAGAACCAGTCAACACTTTGCACTCTCCACGCGCGCAAAAGGACAGATGGGAACGTGTATCATAGACTTATAGTATAACCATTTATTCCCTCCCTGCACCTAATTCAGAGGTATATTCGAAGCAATGCATATGCATATATGGCGTGCAGCTTAGAAATAAAAGGACACAACAACTACGACACAAAATAAGTAACATGGGTTTAGTTTAAACAGCCTTCTCAATTTTTTAGTCGTCCCCTATCATTGGCGGATAAAGTTATTTTTGGTCTAGAAAATCTCGAGACAGAGAGGTAGCAGCAAAATTAATGGAACTAATATCCATTATACCTTGAGTAAGAACCAAACTCCACACCAAACACTCCATCAGCACAACATCAAAAAAGAGAGACGACCATAAACGTGCATCAACTAATAATATCATATGCGATAATGTGAGAGTGAGATGATGCGGAAAACAACTTAAATTCTTTGCTGGGTTACTGTTTAGTTGTCTGAGCTTTTACCTGTATAGGATAATTATCGTGTTTTGGGGCATGGCATTGGGCATCACACGGCGAGAGACTAGCAGGCTGCATCACGGACCTTGGCAGTCGGTGATCAGTTACTCAGTGTCAGTGCTGGTCTCTCGTCTGAAGTTTATAAAATAAAATAAAACCTCCACGTTTTCCTTTCAAATGAGCTAGCTCCAACCAACAATTGACACTGCATATATAGCCCCCCATCCGATGAGTACGTCCAGAGCATTTCCTGAACAACTAATTAGTAATGGATTAAAATAAACACGCATCATCCATTTCGCGTGCTCCGTTTTGTATATAGTACTAGTAAGAACCAGTCAACACTTTGCACACTCACGCAAAGGACAGACGATGGGGCAACTACTCCTGCTAATTAACAACTCCATTATCCCTGCACCTATCTAATTCTGACGCATCATGTGCAGCAGCGGCTATGAAGCAGGCACGCAATGTGGCTCCGGTTCCTCCACAACCCACGCACAAGCAACGAGCTGCACCTGCTAAATTAGTGCGAGCAAGTGACACAAGCTAAGGTAGCTACAGGGAAGAAGAACCTAGCCTCCTCAACTCCTCCCACTGCTGAGCTGCTGAGCGTAGTTTTTATAGGGGCCAACCGAGCGATAATGGAGACGAAGGTGGCAGCAGAGTGGCACCTGCAGGGTGTGGCTGATGAGAAGAAGGTCATCAGCAGCAGCTTCCAGTTCGAGGAGGAGGAGGAGGAGGAGGAGAGAGAGGAAGCAATGGCGGCGGCGGCGGCCTCCCCAGCAGCAGCAGCAGCCTTCTCCTTCCTACAGCACCCCGTGTCGCTGCTCCGCCACGTCGCCAGCGGGCGGCAGCGGCAGCGCCGGTTACCTGAACCTCTCGCACCTCAGACGACACCCTTCATCACCTGCAGGCGCCGGCGCCGATGCTTGCCAGAATAATGAAGATGACCACGAGGCTGCGGTGGCGGCGGCGGTGGCTGAGGTGCGGTCGAGAGGGGCGGCGTTGCCTTCGCCTCGGCGGCCGCGCGGGCTGGTTCAAGGCAGCGGTGACAATGGCGGACTGCACCACAAGGCTTAATGAAGATTGACCCTTCTTTTTTTTTAATTTCAGCAGAAACGCAAAGCGAAATAGGAGTATGAGGCGACCCATCGATCCACGTACCTGCTGCTACTTCCTACATGTAGTATAAGCTAAGAGTCAGTGCATGCCTCCGGTTGCTTCTGCACAGCATGCTGTGTCCAGAGCAACTGTTGTTACTTATGACTCTATGGTAATTGATTGTGGTTAACCATAGTTATCGTAATTCAATGCGTTTATATATATATGCTGGATGGTACATGGCACTATGGCATCAGTGTGTATACTAGCTTCTAGCAAGTAGCAAGTATACCAGCTTCCAACAAAATACGTAGCATTTTCGTTCTCTTTGCACTTGAAGCCATGCATGCATGTACCTAGCTAGTTGATCCTCCAGTAAGTATAGGGCTTTAAGTACACGACGTACGCTTTGCAATCTACTAATACCTGATTCAATTCTTCTGCTTTCACATCACACACACAAGAAGGCGTTGATCTTAGCTAGTACGTACGTACTAACTACTAGTAATCGATCGAGTATAATTTATTCAAGAAGACTCCCGGCCCATTAATTATGGCTGCCCGCCACCTCCGCCGGTGCCTTGCGCCGGCGGACCAGGAGGTGGCGGCGGCGGCGGCGCCTTCCGCACGGGCATTATGAGTCTTCGCGCCGTCGCCTTCCTTGGGCTTGCCGGGCGCGCCCTTGGGTTTGCGAGGATGAGGTAGGCAGCAGCACAGCAGCGCCGCCGACGATGTTCGTTGTTGTTCCCTGCTGCTGCTTCCTCTTCGTGCGGAATAGGCGGCCGCGTTCGGCCGCAGGAGGCCTGGCGGCGGAAGGCGGAGGGCGGTAGACGGCGCCCTGGCGGGTGGAAGAAGCCTGGGGAAGGGCGGTAGGAGGATGCCGCCTACGAGCTGGCGGTAGGACGCGCACCGCCGCGGCAGCATGAGTAGGACGGATCTCGCCGCAGCAGACGACGGCGGTGGTGCCGCCACCATCACGCTCGTGCTGGGTGTGGTCGTCGATCGAGACCGCCCTCCGGCTGGGATAGATGTGTTGATTGTTGAGCTCTTGATCGGAGCGGAAGCCCTCGCTGGTGGACCGACGATGGGTGTGCCCAACTGCATGCCTCGCCTATTTATGCAGTATGGAGTAGAGAGGGACAGGTCGTCGCGCTTGATGACTTTGACAGCGGTTAGATACCCTTTGCCACTTGCTTACGCTTACACACGAGCGTTCAGACACTGAGAAACGGTAGTAAAGCTAGCTCCCCCGATCGAGTTGACCCACTGCAACTGACTAGGCCAGCTAGTGGACCAAGTCAGGTCAAGCCCGTGTGTGTACATGTCTCGCCAGCTCGCAAACCACTGGCAGCACATGCCTTGTCTTAGACTGACTAGTGCGGTTAGGTATACGTACACCATACTTTGATCGGTTCACTGAGATCCGCGCGCCAGCACAATCACGTGCGTACGTCACAACCGACCGTAGTTGTTCGTACCTCATAGCATGTCGTTGATCCAGTCAACCATTCGAGGTGCTATCAAAATTTGTTGTCACGATCATACACAAGATCCTTCTTATCCTTCACACAACGGCGTGCAATGTGAGGGAGAAATTGTTCCCGGCTTCCATGCATGCAATGCTTGAGGTGGCTTGGATGTGTATTGAAACTTCTGATTTGGTTTCATCTTGATGCAGTTATAAGGTCTTTTTTTGTCTTCAATGAAATAGGTTCAAAACTCTCCAACATGTTACACATTATCTGAAAAACACAATTCTATACTAAATATGCAGAGAAATTGCCATTAACGCTTATCTGCCCATTTTGGTGCTCAACAGGAATTTTCCATCCTAGCCCGGATGTGGACGTGTTAATTTGCTCTTTCTCGTTTTTCTGGTTGAACAAAAGAAATTTGAAAAAAAAAGACGACCACTTGAATTCTTTCGGATAACAGTCGATCAGTATACGGTGGTCTTATGATCCACTGAAATAGCTAGAGGGATCGGAAGCTGACGGTTGACTGTGTAGTTTGTACTACTGCTGGTCTGCCTGGATCAAAGAAACCGCTCTTAATCTCAAGCCTAACAACCTGTTAGAGTTTACGTCGAATATGTGTACGGTATTGGTTACGGTGGAACTTTAAGTAGTATTAGCAATATAGAGTAAAGTTCCAATCAAACTACGAGGGGAGGGTTGCTGTTGTAACTAGGAGGACTAGATGGCTTGGCGTGAAGATATGTCGTTGTTGTGATGTACCAAATGCCGACATAGCTATCTAATAATGAGGAAAAATGCCTATAGTCATGCCTCAGGGATATAGACTTCGGCTAAACCTGATTAACAAACATTATGCCTCTGGCGTCATCTGTAATTGTACATGGATATCTCGACTGATCTTGAGTGCTTCCGGATGCTTGTTTCTAACGCAACCTCCAAATTTTCGCCCCAATATGAGCTCCATGCATCGAATAATTTATTTATCCACAATACTGTATACTGTATAGCCAGCTCCCCAAGGTCACAGTCCAAAGCACACGCTCGAAGAAATACGCGCCAAGCTTTCCGCGTGTTCCCATTTGAATAACAGGAACCAGTCAACACTTTGCACTCTCCACGCGCGCAAAAGGACAGATGGGAACGTGTATCCTAATTCAGAGGCATATTTTCTGGATAAAGGAAACAATGCATATGCATATATGGCGTGCAGCTTAGAAAAGGACACAACAACTACGACACAAAATAAGTAACAAGGGTTTAGTTTGAACAGCCTTCTCATTTTTTAGTCGTCCCCTATCATTTGCGGATAAAGTTATTTTTGGTCTAGAAAATCTCGAGAGAGGTAGCAGCAAAATTAAAGGAACTAATATCCATTATACATTAAGAACCAAACTCCACTCCAAACACTCTATGTCTCCATGAGCACAACAAAAAGGAGAGATGACCATAAACGTCCATTATACGGAGTACCTTGAGTAAGAACCAAACTCCACTCCAAACACTCTCCATCAGCACAACATCAAAAAAGAGAGACGACCATAAACGTGCATCCACTAATAATGTCATATGCGATAATGTGAGAGTGAGATGATGAGAAAAAACAACGCAAATTCTTTGCCGGGTTACTGTTTAGTTGTCTTCGCTTTACCTGTACAGAATAATTATCGTGTTTTGGGGCATTGGGCATCACACGGCGAGAGACTAGCAGGCTGCATCACGGACCTTGGCAGTCGATCGGTGATCAGTGACTCAGTGTCAGTGCTGGTCTCTCGTCTGAACTGTATAAAATAAAACAAAACCTCCACGTTTTCCTTTCAAATGAGCTAGCTCCAACCAATAATTGGCACTGTATATATAGCCCCCCATCCGATGAGTCGAGTATATTTATTCAAGAAGACTCGCCATTAATTATGGCGCCCGCCACCTCCGCCGGTGCCTTGCGCCGGCGGACCAGGAGGTGGCGGCGGCGGCGGCGCCTTCCGCACGGCGTTATGAGTCTTCCCGCCGTCGCCTTCCTTGGGCTTGCCGGGCGCGCCCTTGGGTTTGCGAGGATGAGGCAGCAGCAGCACAGGCACAGCGCCGCCGCCGATATTGGTGTTGCTCCCTGATGGTGCATCTTCTTCGTGCGAATAGGCGGCCGCGTTAGGCCGCAGGAGGCCGGCGGTGGAAAGCGGAGGGCGGTAGACGGCGCCCTGGCAGGTGGAAGAAGCAGGCGAAGGGCGGTAGAGGAGGCCGCCGCCTACGAGCTGGCGGTAGGATGCACACCGCCTCGGCAGCAGGAGTAGGACGGATCTCGCCGCAGCAGACGACGGCGGCGGTGCCGCCACCATCACGCTCGTGCTGGGTGTGGTCGTCGACGTCGAGCTTTCCGGCCGGCTGGGATAGATGCGTTGACTGTTGTGAGGTCTTGATCGGAACGGAAGCCCTAGCTCGCTGATGGATTGCTGATGGGTGCCCAACTGCATGCCTCGCCTATTTATACAGCCGTGGGTCGTCGCGGTTGACTTTGGCAGCTGATCGATGCTCTTGCCACTTGCTTACACTTACACACGAGCGTTCAGACGACACTGATCGAGAAACGGTAGTAAAGCTAGCTCCCCCGATCGAGTTGACCGACTGCCACTGGCTAGGCCAGCTGGACCAAGTCAGGTCAAGCCCGTGTGTGTACATGTCTCACCTGCTCGCAAACCACTGGCAGCATATGCCTTGTCTTAGACTGACGACTAGTGTGGCTAGGTAGTAGGTGTACGTACACCATACTTTGATCGGTTCACTGAGATCCGCGCGCCAGCACAGTCACGTGCATACGTCACAACCGACCGTAGTTGTTCGCACCTCATAGTATGTCGTTGACCCAGTCAAGCATTCGAGGTGCTATCAAAATTTGTTGTCACGATCATACGCAAGACTCTTCATATCCTTCACACAACAGCGTGCAATGCGGGGGAGAAATTGTTCCTGGCTTCCATGCATGCAATGCTTGAGGTGGCTTGGATGCGTATATATGCTACCTACCTTATCTTTTGTAATAAAGAAAAGGGTAAAGTTTACTTTTCAACAACCATCATCTCACATACATAAGTCACGATACAACGCATCCCCCAACTAATCAAATTTGACAAATTTGTCCACTTCCTTAGGCTGAAGATGGTTTTTGTTTCTCTGGAATATTAGAATTTCAGTTTAATTTCAAAAATAATAATAACTAGAACCGTTTTTTCAAAAAAAAAAAAAAAACTCTAGGCTATTTGTTGGTGTGCTATATTTGGAATTAGTGAGATACTATTTGTTCATGTGCAATCTATAAAATAGTAGGAGAAGGATAAATAATTTTCATATAACTCCAAATACATTGCCAACATAAAAATTAATGAACTATATTTTTTATAAAAAAGTTGCAGGTGTTTCATGTTTTCCATATTAAAAATGAATTATAGTTGAGAATTTTGAAATTAAACTAGAATTTGTAGTATCAAAAAAAATAGCAAAACACATTTCAAACGAGTGTAAGGCTGAAAATTGTTAGGTTTGGTTAGTTGAGGGTGCTTTATGTCTAGTTTCGGAGTTACTGATCGAAAATTTGACGATCGGAAAAAAAATGGACTTTTACCATACCTCAATGCATATGTGGTGTGTAAGCCTTCCTTTTTCCATAGGGTGAAGGTGGTCTATTGGATATTTTTGTACTCACACTTGTTGTTTATTTGGAGAAGGAGCCTTCTTCGGATAAGGGTTATCAGATCCTACACCACACCCCTGCAGCTGCTTGTGGTAGTTTAACCGTTGTGATTTTCTCTCCGCTACACCTACATGTATTTGAACTTCTTGCTATAAGTCTTCATTATATATAACAATGCATGTGGTAGATCAACCCATAAAGTTGGTACTTCTTGTACATACCTAGACTGTTTGAAGAATGTATATATGTGGATATTAGCCTCATGGGACTGGGACTAACATTGTATTATATTTGAGTCTCCTTGAGAACGGAAGTGCTTCACAGGTATAGTTAGTACGGCTCATGCTTATGAAATAGATGCTGGCGCATGTGTGCAAAACAAGAATCCTGGAGCTAAGCTTGGGTTCCAAAATGAACTTACTATCACACCCCTTACATTTGATTGCTTGGCCGCATCACGTAATCTTTTATATTATATTATATTTTTGCATAAACAGTTTGCCTAATAAAAATTTATAGAAATATATTCCTCTAGCAGATTGAATCTATCTTAGGTTGAAATAACTGAAACAATATTTACATATAAACATTTAGTAAGAAAATCACTTCAAAAGTTAAAAGTTAAAAACTAAGTTAGATATCTCGCCGACCTCTACAAATTTTCATACGCAACTTTATTTATCATGTATATACATAGAAAAGTCACATTAGTTTACTTAGCTATCCCACTATATTTTTTAGTTTTTATTTCTTTTTTAGAAAATTTTTATGCAAGAAAAGTTTATAGAAATATACTCCACTCGCAAATTGAATCCATCTTGGGGTTGGAACAATTCAAACAATTTTTAGATATAAACAATTACTCAGATTATAATCAAATTCGTGCTTCAAAGGGTAAAGCCACAAACTATGAAGTTATAGATCCCACATACCTCTATGATTTTTTATATACATTTAATATAGAAACGTTATAAGATTTTCTGCATCACACATATATAAAGGGAATAATACCACTTAGCTTAGCAGTAAGGCATACACCTGTTTAATTGTAGAAATTTGTATCCCACGTTTAAATTATCAACATGAGTACATTTGTTTTTTTTTTTGAGTAATTGTATATTTACAGAAAACGAATGGGAAAAAAACGCCACACGCTTCCACGTACGGTTATTGAGGCCCACGTTCCACCTCTCCCCACGCGCACTAGTCCACGACAAGGCCATGTAGTTGTGGCCCACGAAGCCCACCCCTCCACTTTCCACATAACAAGTGATTTGCCTGTGAATACCGAGGTGGTTAGAGACTAGAGAATGAGCGGGAAAACAAGGGCGCTCCCGCCTCCCGCAGCCACGCCGGACCGCACGGCCAGCCTAGCGGCCGATCCCTTGCCGAGGTCTTCCGTCGCCTCGGCTCCCCGTCCACCCTCGCGCGCGCCGCTTGCATCTGCCGGCGCTGGCGCCGCGTCGCCTCCGCCCCGGCCTTCCTCAGCCTGTTCCGGCGCCTCCACCCGCCGCCGCTCCTCAGCTTCTTCATCTGCAACGACGGCTTCACCGTAAAGCGTGTCAGCGGAGGCCTTGTAGGTGAGATTGTGAACCCCACCTTCCTCGCGACCAACCGGCAGGCGCCACGGGGGCTCTCGGGCCGCCGTCGGCCGCTGCACCCGCTTCTCGCTGGCCTCCCTCCCCGACGTCGACCGGTGGGCGCTCGCCGACACCCGAGACGGGCTCCTCCTCCTCTGCTCCAGTTTCTCCTCGCACGACCGCCTCCAGATCCCCAGGGATTTCGTCGTCTGCGACCCTGTCACCGGCCGCTCGGTCCTCCTCAGCGGCGCCCCGATCTTCGAGGTCGACGACGAGAGCGCGTACCAGGGCGCCGCGCTGCTTCTTCCCGACGGCGGCGCCAGCGGCCGCCTCTGCTTCGAGGTGGTCGTGGTGACCTACTTCATGTGGGGCCCGCGTCCTGCTGGTCTTCTCCTCGCGCTCCGGGGCGTGGGCCGTGCACCCCTACGCCGACATCCGCGGCGGCATGCGCACCATGCCGATGCTCGGCAGCGTCGGCGAAGACATGCACGCCGACGGGTGCGTGTACTGGGTGATCGACGACGAGAAGCACGAGGACAGCGCGTACCTCCTGGCGCTGGACACCCGCGCCAAGGCGTTCTCCACCATCAGGCTCCTGAGCAGCATGCGGGCGCGGTACGAGGGGAACATGCGCGTCGTGAGGACCGACGGCGGGGAGCTCCGGCTGGTGGCGCTGGCCGACGACGGCATGGCGCTCGACTTCTGGCGCCTGGACAGGAGCAGGAGCAGCAGGGGGCGGTGGGTGCGGGACGCGCGGCGGGAGCTGGCGCACGCACAAGGCGCCATGGACCTCGTTCTGGAGGCGGCGGAGGGCTGCAAGACCGTGATTATGGATGCTGCGGAGGGGTTTGTCTTCTTCAAGCACTTTGGCTCTCCTCGGGTGTTCGTGCTCCATCTCGACGCCATGGTGCTCATGCCGCTGCCGCACCCCAAGGTATTACTCCGGACCCGCACTTCCTTACAGGATGGGCTCTGCAACAGCCTTTCCCGGTACTTGACTGATCAATCGTCCAGGTCTGTCTAGGTAATTACATATGTTGCAATTTTGCTGATCTGCTATTATATTCAATTCCTTGATGCTTGCTGATCATCATAATTTTGTTCAGCTAACAATATTATTCTGGCATTCTTTAAAGTTTATTGCCCCAATCAATGCATTTGGCGTTACATATTTGTTGTTGCCTCAAGCTTGATTACGTTTTTTGTCTGTGCTCTAAGGCATTTGAGTTAATTTGCTAAGGCATTTTCAGTGCGCTAGAAATCCTGAACGCTTGATGTGAATTGAACAATTAATACACTTCAAATTTGGATATGAGCAAACCGCTACTCTCAAAACTGTCAATGATAGGGTTGATGTAATAACCTTAGATCAGTGTAACTGTGTAAAGATGATATGGTTAATTTTCGTTCTCTTGTTTCTTTTTCCTTGAAAGGGCAATGTAAACATTTGCTTTTCCACATATATTACTAGGAGGATGTCATGTGCAGTGCCATGGGGACAGGGGTAAGACATAGATGTCTTAGGGGAGGCGGGGTACTGATATGGATGTCATGCGTGCATGTTGAAATTGAAATAATAGTTACATTAATTGACATATTTGTTTGCCTCTTTAAATTAGGCTAAGATGAATAGTTGGACCCTTTTTGTCTATCAACACCCTAATACCTAGATGTTTATATGCCCATTCATATATTTTACAGTATATGCATGGCAAAATAACTTAAAATCCCAATCCCACACTAGACAAACTAGGGACATCCTTAAGGATCATGCAGTCTAAATTCAATAATTGATCGAGTAAACCATGATCTGCCTTGAGTTTATAGTACCTCAGGCCACTTACATAATGCTTTGAACAACAAAGAACTACTTTTCATGTCAAAATATATTTCTGAAATAATATTTAAATTGACTCGAGGGAGTAGAGAGTTATACTTGGTTTACAACATATTAAAAGATGCCTCAAATATGCAACAACACCAGTACATGTTTTAATCTAAATTGAGGTGAAACAAATCACATATTCATAGGGATAACGAACCATGCATGTCTATCACGAAGTTATGTACACAATGCTTAAATGGGCTGAGTTCTCATCAGAAGTATGTCTGCCCATACATCAAGGGGCAAGGGGTGCCTCTTGTAGTTGTATTTACAATTATTAATTGTCTATGTATGTTATGCGTTTTTGAGAATTAGATGGAAAATATTGTCACTTTGAGCTAACAAGGCTATGTTTGTTTGCCTTGTAGATGAACTAGGGTATGTTATGGTGATCTTGGTTACCGCTATGAAGTGGAGCCATATCCTCCAAGTGTTTTGTGGACCTAAACAATTACATAATATGTTTACAAAACTTTGAATTAGCTATGGTGACACTATTTATTTGTCTAGAAGCAACTGAAGTCAGGACAAGGCTGTGTGACTTCTAAGCTCTTTCATGCTAGCAATTCCTAATATTGTTTATGTCTTCTAGATTTATGTTCTGATTATGTATGCTTGTATGATTTGAACTATATGTGTCATAGAACCCTCTCTCACCCCTCCACCTTCGCCTCTTCTGCCACCAGCGCCACCCAGCCGCCCTGTCCTCTTCATCACCGCACCCCACACCACTCGTCCCTGTCGCCCACCACGGCCACCACCTCGGTCACCCATTGTGGCCTCCGCCAGCACCGTCCCCCATCACCGGTGTCGCCTGCGGCCTTGACACGAGCCACCAGCGCTGCCCCCATCGCCCATAACAACCGCCCCATCACCTACCTCAGTGGCCCCCAACTTGCCTCGCCTGGTGCCTCTACGTCGCCCGCACAGCCGCCCCTGACGTGCACGCCGGTGCCACTTTGCCGCCCATGCGGCCGCCCCCGACACGCCCTACCGGCACCGCCTCTGTCCCCAATGCGTGATGCCGGCGCTACAGACATCCACTGCCGGTCACTAAAAATTTATTTAAACTAGATGATACCCCGCGCATTGCTGCGAGACTTTTAAAATTTTAGAGTGAAATTTAAAGATGGCAATATTTGTGTGATTGTATAATAATATTTTTTAAGAACGTTATAGATGATAACTTAACAATATTTATCATCGTTGAGAGGTATCGGCTCTTAAATGATTGAACATAGTCGCTTCTCTAATAGCTCGCATGCATGAATTCTATTAGCCACAGAAAATCGATTAAAGACATTAAAAAAATGGTCTTAGTGGATTGTGATGTGAAGATGATATGGATAGCTTGTATGTTGAGAGAAATACACAGTGAGTTATGCTTATATAGATTATATAGATATAATAGGGTTAAATCTGTGGGTTTCATGACCCCACGAATTTAATGCCCTTGACAGAGATAAATTCGTGGGGCTTGTGCACACCCACGAATTTAATGTAAATTCATGAGTCCCCACGAATTTGTCCCTTTAATATCGTGATGATAAATTTGACGGATAAATTCGTGAACCAGCCCACGAATTTAAACTAAATTAGTGGGTTTTGGCATAAAAACGTGGGTTTCGAGCTCACGATTTTTGTCACGGGTGTTGTAGTGTTGCGGTGCCTACTTCTTTATTGTTTATCAAATGGGATCAAGATGCAGATTCTGTAAACTTTTTCTCAATAGTAAAATGAGGAGCATTGATATGTGCTCCAATTTAGTCCACTGTGCCACCAAAATGGGTGAAATTCAGAAATTTCAGACTAGGGTCGCTTATTTGAAACATAACTAAAGAATTACCCTTGCCTTAGACATATTTTGTCGTAGACAGTTATAGTTGATTTCATTAAATAAATCCCTCTGAAGGAGTCATAAAAAGTTCAGGATATCCGACTATCATAATTTATAAATGGATGCCGTTGCAATATCCCTTCTGCAGGCATTGGGGTACAATGTTTTTAAGTTATTTTTATCTGTCTTGCGCGCGTAGGGGTAGTGTAGCGTGTAGGGGGTAGAGTATCTTGTTGATAAGTACAATAACTATTATTATGCATTCTAAATATATGTCATTGCAATATATCCTGCAGACAATTGGTACAATTTTGACTTATTTCCTCTGTCTAATAATATATGATCTGTGGCGTGTGTGATGTAAGGGCAGTGCATCTTGTGGATACACAGCCCCGATGCATGATGTAATAATATCTCCAGCAGACAGATATATGGCATTTATATAATGTATAATCTATCTTGTAGAATTGGATGTCTCAGGTATTATGAATGCATATCTTAGAGTATATATTATTAAATGGCACCTTGCATAGAGAAAGCCTATATAAGTCCAACCATCCCACTGAAAGCTCTCACACCAGAAGGCAGAAGCACAGACATCTCTCTCCTGATAGCCCAGGCAAGAGAGAGAGAGAGAGAGGCATATACTGACTAGACCACAAACACAAAGCAATGGCAAAGCTACTCTTTGGTTTGCTCCTTGTGCTTGCTGTTGCCGGGACGACGGCGGCCGAGGGCTGTGGTGGAGACCGGGAAGACATGATCCGAGAGTGCAAGGAGTACGAGAGCTTCCCGGCGGAGCCAAAGATCCCACCGTCACCGGCGTGCTGCGCCGTGTGGCAGAAGGCAGACATCCCATGCCTCTGCAAAAGGGTCACCAAGGAGACGGAGAAGGTGTGGTGCATGGAGAAGGTCCTGTACGTCGCCAAATACTGCAAGAGGCCCTTCCAGCCAGGCTACCAGTGTGGGAGTAAGTCAAACTAACAATGCATGATTTAATTGTATTATGTATGAAATATATGTGCATGTGATTACGAACTACATATATGCATATGATTAATTGATTTTGATGGTTTTTGCAGGTTTTACCGTTCCTCCTGCCCTGGCTAATTAATAATAGTTGGATCTTGTATTTGAGATTTGTAACATGTGAGACGGGGTTGAGAACAATGTATCGAGTACACTTTATAAGTAAAAAAGTTGAGTTGGACTAATATATCTGACTTAGTCACTTCCTTTTGCATTTGCTTGCATCAAAGAATATATGCCAGAAAGAATGTGGGAGTGCGGCACTGTATTTGGAAGAACAAATTTCTTCCGAATGAACACGCACCTATATAAAAAAGGATAAAGTCCATTTATAACTTTGTATTTGTCATACTTATCTAATTGGAAAAGTCTACATAACCCCATCATCTTTGGAGGGTGGTCTACTCAGTTCTCCTCACCTTCAAAACCGGTTATTTAACCCCACATACCTTTGCAAAACCGGACAAATCACCCCCTGACGAGGTTTTGTGGGACGGTTTTGCTGACATGGCACTTTCAGGGCCCACCTATCAGTGTCATGTGTGTAAAAGTGCGCACTGCCGTTGACGGCCGTGCTGCTCCCTCCTCTGCTCTCTATCTCCCGCCTGGCGCAGCTCCCCTCCCCCTCGCTCCCTATCGCCGCTATCGCTCGTCCTAGCCGATGGGGAGCAAGGAAGGGGAGCCGTGTCTGTCAGTAATTTCAAGGTTGAAAATCAGATACCCTGACACTTAAGGTTGTAAAATAGACTTTTTGCATTTAAAAATAAAGAACAGATTTTCCAAATGAGCCCACATCTATATATCTTCTTGTTTCATCAAATAAAATGATAGAGAATGCTCACTCTGAGCAAGAGCAAAAGGTCAACCGCCAACAAATCTCGTATGAAAATCGGACCTTATCTCGCTAAACAGAGAGACATGTCATTATATTCAAATGATTAAACGATGAGTACAGGTCCAGTTGTCTACACGACGAACAGACATTCACCGCGTACGCTCACATAAAAGTTGAATGAGAGATACATAGATCACCAGATATATAGGAATAGGGAGGAAGGACACAATAGCAAGCGTAACAGGTCATCTTCAATGACTTGTCCATGGTCCTTACCTATCTTTCCATAATATACATACATTCACATATGTATGGCAGTTGATTTTTTTTCACAATTTTTATTGAAAAAATTATTTAAAATGTAAAAACACAACTCAAACTATCTTTAGTGATAAAACAAATCACTACAAAATAAATACTAATTTTTAAATAAGACAAATGGTTGAAGTTTTGTAAAAAGTCAACCTCGTCATATATTTGTGAACGGTGAGAGTAATATCCACTTGTATTCATCACTGTTTGCGATTTGGTCCTCCTATAATAATATTGCATTTCATGGTGAGCAGAAAGTAGAAAAGATTGCTAGCTAGCAAAGGACAAAAAAGATCAACTAAAGTCATATATCATCATTATTCTTTAACTTGGCTAATACCTTATGCCTACCATCACCTATTGCAAATATTTTCTGATAACCAATTAATTCCAATCTTACTTTTCAGTGCTGGCTGCCACTGCCATCAGTTCATTTCTGTGGCTCGCTGTGATGTTTAGATTGGCCACTAGAATCAACAAGGGGTGGTGGGAGCCGTCGGAGAACTCGACGCCGGCAGGGATGCCGGCCGCTGCTCCGTCGCATTCTGAGGAGCGCTGATCCTGTGGCTCTTCGTTGCTCCTTTGTTCTCCTGCGGCGCGCCGCCGGTGGACGGCGGAGGCGAAGGGGGCATGCTCATTTATGGATGAATGTGGTGATAATGGTTAGTGGTTACTACGGTGCTGCAGATTTGAGAAGATCGAGCACTGCTATATAGTAACTAGCTAGTAGTATACTTGATCGTAGGCAAGAGATGACCTCAGAGGCTCCTCGGACTCAGTCAAGGTCTGGTGTGTTTTGGTTATATTAGCCGCCCAATCATTATGCAGGCTGATGACCTCCACACTGGTGTCATCAGGTTCCTCTATCCCGCTATCTATATTTTAAATTTCACTCTGTCTACGATAGTCCGAATAATGTTCTGCACATCCACATACTATGGCCTTGGTGACACCAGCCTCACAGCTACACGTACCGAATCATGTAGTCGTGAGTCGTCCAATGAACATGAGAGGCCAGCACAGCTTGCAATTACAACTACTCACGAGCTGAGGGGGAGGAGCTGTGGGTGACAGATTGTGTGCTCCTTGCGTTGGGATTAGGTACAATCAACCGGCCAGTCAACTTGCCAGTGACATATAGAAGTATGCTGATCAAGTCTTATATTCCAGTTCTGTTATCAATGAAAGAGAAGAAGGGAGGGAGGTGTGCCTGTTTGCGTAGGTTTGTCAAGTCGATCCTGCATGATGCAGGATAGCAAGTCAGCAGAACAACCACTCTTCTGAAATAAATGATGAATCAATAAGCTTGAGATCGATCGATGCAGCTAGCACTGCTATGTACTACTCGTATACTTGATCGCAGTTCACAGAGGCTCAGACTCAGTCGAGCTCCGGTATATATGTCTTTAGGCTAGGGTTATCACGGATTGGAAATGGGTATGAAAAACACTGTTTACGCACTGTACATAGAGTAAACAACAATGATTACGCACTGTGCACAGCACGGATGCATGTTTTGATGACCATGGTCTCAGTATCAGCCGTCCAACCATTGTGAATGTTGACCTTCGCAGTTATAGTATATACGTAACAAATCAAATAGTGGTTGTGCCACCACAGCTTGCAACTGCTCTTCCGTTGGTATTAGGTACAGTAAGCGGTCTAGTTAACTTGCAGTAACATAGAAATGTTGATGAAGTCAGTCCGGCAGTTGCGTCAATTAAAAAGATGGGATATTTGCGTACGCTTGTTAGGCGTCCTCAATGGGGTATCTCCGATCTAGCTGAGCTGGAAATCTGCACGCGTAGGAGAGAGGAAAACAAAAAAAAACATCCACGCCAATGACGTGACAAGCAGTAGTCTACTTGTGTTTTCGAAGAATGCATGGCGCACAAGCTAGCACCGTCCAACAAGGAGATAGAATGGAGTAATATAAAAATTTAACAGCGCCATCTATGTTTATTGCGAAGTGTGAACCATTGAATGGGTAAGATCATCCTCAATGGCTTGGCTATCCATTTGTATTTCACTATTCTAATTTTTTTTTTCTGTCTATCTAACGCTACAATGTCAAACAATGTATAGACGGTTGTTTAGACAATTCTATTGGAGATAGCCTAAATTTCTGTGTTGTCTCTAGAATTAATGTGGTGATGAAATGGCTAATTTGTTGGCTATATTGTTGTGGCTGCCCTTGTGCGGTGATTCTTACAGGGGTGTGGGGCCTCGCTAAAACATCTATCTCATTGGTCTATTTACATTAAAAGCTCCGGCGCTGATTAACTACGTCTAGCATGTGTACTATATTCCCAGTTCTAGCCCGCCACCACTCATTCGTGAATCACGCCAGCCCCCATCTTCCGTTACTCGATGCTGCCCATGAGAAAAATAGGATTCCGAACCCATGTCCCATCTCCTATAACCCGAGATTGATTCCATCGGGAGAACTAAGGTACAAAATCAATTCAAACTTCATTCTATCGTACAGTGCTGCTATAGTGCAGATTCTGTCTTTTGGTTTTTCTACTAAATATAGCTTCACACTGCCTATGAGGAGTTGTGATACTAATGCCACTTCCCACAACACCACCAATGCTAGCCACTAGGAGCGAAAGGGATGAAGGTAGGTGGGAGATGTTGTCTATGGCATCTCGACGTCACATGCGCGAAATGACCTGCCTCCTTAGGCTGGGTCCACCAACTTTGCCTATCTCTTTGACTATTTTTTACACAGAGCTTTTCGTTTTCTCCGCACTCCCACAATACAGTACATACATGATCTACTAGGACTGTCTAATCAACCTTTAAAATACATAATTTCTAGAGATGTAAGTGATAGATTTGGGTTACAAATACCTCAAAAGACAGCTTAAATAGCATAAGAAAAGACTCAAGACATTAACAATCAAAGCCATAAATCATGAAGTTTTGACACGACGGTCCCGCTGGTCAGTCAACGGATCAGGATTTTTGCACACTACCGGACAGTCTAGTGAAGCACACTGAACAGTCTGTAGGTGACATAACTGTAGAGGAAACTCTTCCAAGCCGGACACCAACGTGCGCATTATAGGCGCAAATGGCTTGTGACAAGAGCATGTACACAGCTTGACAGGATAAAGCATATATGCAAATCGGAATGTAAATAGATCCAAACTGTACTTTATATTACTCCCTCCGTACATGAATGATCTTCATATTTGTAGATGGCATCAAGATCAAGATGAAATGAACACCTACTTATATTTTCATTAAACATGCATTGTAGAAAAGGATTATTAAATGCATAAAGTTGCATGCAGCCAATGGCACCTACATGCATAGGACACAGTAACTAAATACGATGTGCATTAACAAACTCTTCTACAAATACGTAGATCATTTCTGAACATCTTTTCTCTCCTAAATATGTTGATCATTTAGTGGACGAAGAGAGTACGTAGTACCAGTACAATTAATGAATCCTTTCGTGACAGTAATTGACGTAAATAGGTTTGACGACTCAATCCAAACAAAAGACTCACACTGACCCAAAAGAACAGCAACATAGGTTTGTTCTCTCTCCCTTCATTTAATAGAGCTTCACGTACTTCTTCAGGGCCGGGTCCTCCGTGTCCAATCCTTGAGCATGTCCAACTGTACACTCAGTCACTTTTTGCAGGCAAGGTCTGTCGATCAGCTCCTACATACAATATATATCGCATTTCATGCAGAGGTTTCATGCAGAGAAAGACAGTAAGAAAAAGGAATTACATACTTGCAATTTTATTTTGCAAATAAGGAAAAAGCAACTGAAATTACATAGTCTCTTTGGACGATCATTAAATTAATGGTAAGTAGGAGACTAGGAGTACGTGGCTAATTGCCACCATCACCTAGTGCAAATATTTTCTGTTCAACTTTATCCAAGACAGCTTACTTTCGATCAATGGTTGTGGGTCTGATGGCTACCGGGTGGTTGGCTGGACGTGACTATCCACGGGTTGGTGTCAACCCGCTCTAACCTAGGAAACCAAGCCGTAAAAACAACCGTGATACGTGATACGCGAAACCGCAGTTTGGACTGCTCAAGCCGCCTAGGCCTGCTGAGCTCAGCATTGGCGGTGGCCGGCGCCACAACGAAGCCGTCGCATCAATGATCTGAAGCACGAGCAAGTCACCGTGGTGGCGTGGTAGTACAAGCGGGTGCATGAGAAGGCTAGCGAGGCAGAAGCAGCACTGCCTCCTCCGCCTCCGTTCCCAAATCCGGTGGCTCCGGGCGCCGAACCAGCGCCGCCGCCACGGGAGGGAGGGGGGGGGGGGGCGGGGGGCACCACGTCCGCGGCCTCGTCTACCGCGGCGCAGGGGACCTCTTGGAACGCGGACGACGAGCCCCACCGCCAGCGCCATGCGGGCCATCGACTACGATTCCTCCGGGCGTTGGTCGTACGCACATGCGGAGCTCGTCCATGAGCACCTGCTGATTCGACCATGGAGGATTGGAGCTACGCGGAGGTTGTTCTCAGAGAGCAAGGAGGAACAGGAAAGAAGCAGGAGGCAGTAAGAGAGATCGAGGTGGAGGACGCGCGCGTGGCCAGATGTGTGGTCCCTTGTATAATACGTACTATTTGCTGGTTTAAACCCGTTGAAACCGTAGAACCAAACCAAAAAACTGGACAGCTACCGGGTCCGCTTGGTTTTGAGCACTAACCTGCTTAAAACCGTGGTTGAACAGGGCTAGTGATGGTTGGACCGGGCGTCTGGTTCCCTCGGCTCACTGGGAGGCGTCGGTCGACTAAGCTCTGCTCTCATCGGCTGCGAAGAAGATGGGCGGTGGAGCAGCATTCTCAGGCACGAGCAGCACAGCAGGTCCCACACAACCTGGACCATGGCGATCGGTCACCGGAGTCAAGCACGCCATGACCGCCGCCCGTGCCGTGACGACCAGCTGGGGGATCGGACCGAGACACGGGACGGGAGACGAGAACTTGATGAGCAGCGCGTACGGTGACCTTCAAATTACCAGCGTCGGTGGATGGATGGATGCGGTGATGGGTGCTGCAGCTGGTGGTGATCGAGCGTTGCTACGTACATGACAACCAGCGGGCTATTTGTAGAAATGTTGATCAATCTGCCAAGCTGGTGCATCTTGTGTTCCCTCAACTTAATTGGGCAGTCAAATTAAGCTTGAATCGGTTACCAACGTAGCAGTCGGTAGGGTTACAATGCGCATGCAAGAGGCTTGTTTCCAATTAATTTGCTTCGTTCGAAGCCTCCATGGCAGCAGTGTTCTTTGCAGTTCTATATACATGCAATTGGACTCTCGTACTAACCATATTCGTGCAAGCATCCTTTCACAGCTACCTTGACTGAGTTATCATGCATCTTCGAAGACGATAACCACTCTACGAAATGATGAATGAAGACCCGATTAGGATATTCACTCAAAATAATAGTTTTGGCGCATAATGAGTTTAGAAAAATAATTAAGGAGGAGCACTTTAGAGGCAAATGATTAAGGTAGCAGAAATTAGATTACACTTCGAATGTTGAATGTTTCAGCAGTAAAATATATCTTATGTAAAAAAGAATTTAATAAAAATAAAAGTTGAGGTGAAAAAATGAATAATCTAGCAAGGAATTGAATTGATTGGGATGTTCCATCTCAGGGAGAGAGTGTTCCTGCAGTACAAATATGTCATTCTACATGCACAATAAAAATGTTGGAAAATTTTTGGAGAGAGAGAGAGAGAGGAGGTGGTAAGCATGTTAGTGGGCTGAAATTGGACCTAAGTGCATTGAAAACTAGTTAGTTGAGCCAAATATGTAGCAAAATGTAGAAGAGATCATCTAAGGTTGTTTTTTTTTTCCGATTTGGCATTTGCTAAGGTGCCCTAACGCTAGCTTGGGCACAAAGGCCGGCCACAGAAAATCATGTTCCCCATCAACTTAAGGAAAAAGTCCAATTAACCCCCTCAAACTATCACTAAAGTCTACCCCCCCCATAAACTACAAAATCAGAAACCACTAGTCCTTTTACCTCAAAAACCATTTACACAACCCCTTGAGTCAAATACACATTGGTTTTGGCAGATGCTGGTGACACATATGCTCGGCATGGCTCCCAAGCCTCCTCCTTGTCCCTCTTTCTCCCTTAGCTCCTTTCTTCTTTTTTTTTGTCCCCTCATGCTCCTCCTCTGCTAGGTGAGCATACATGACATAGTCGCACACGTCCCCTACCGTCATGCATGTCCCATGAAAAACCACGGCAACTGTTGTCGTCTGCCCTTATCATTGTGCTTCTAGGAGATTACTAAACCACCATTGTGCTAAATAAACCATATATTTTCAGAAGCAAGGGTTCCGATTGATTTTGACAGGAGGAACCCAAGGCTCCGGCCAAGCACCATAAAAAACCTCCCTTTGTAATCATAATCGGGTTTCATTGATCACTGAGACACGGAGAGCTAGAGAGATGGCCCAAGCTTCCTCGATCAGGTGATCTCCCTCTTCAAATTTCCAGTACGCGGCCTGCTCGAATATAAAGTAGAAATGGGTGCAGTAGTCGGTGATGGTGCACCACTATTATAAGAGCTGAATGCTCAAGACAAGTCTTATTGTTGTTATGGAGGGACGATCATATTTTATGTGGAGACAAGAAGACACATTCTTGGTAATAATGCTCCATAGTGAATATGGTGCCATGGTGAATGACCAAGAGAGACAATTGTAGTGGCCATGCCTTAGTGGTATGATAGTACTTAGACTTTGCTTGTTGGAATGGCTTGGTCGTTTGTGCAAGATGGTGATTGGAAAAAACTCACTGATTAGCCCATATCCTGTGTGGAAAGCTAACTGGACTGTGGGTGGCTATTGGTCTATTAATACCTTGAAATAAATCCTATTGTCTTATTGGAAGTTTGCATCTCCTTACCTTTACTGTTTTACCTACTAAATTTATGCTTCCGTACATATATCTTTTGTGCATTTTTCTTTCTTTGTTAGTTGATCAGGTTTGGCTATAGTTTGCAATTTTTTTATGTAAGCAGAGGTTAACATTAGATAAACATTAGTTTTTAACTAGTATGTGTAAGGCGACATAATGATTAGCGACCCTATTCACTCATTCCTCCTCTTAGGCTAGGTTCCCTACAATTGTCCAGAGTCAGAATGAGAGGACTAGACAAATGGAGTGGACTAATATAATGGTGTCAATTTTCAAAAGTTGGCACGAGAAGCGAGCTAGGACTAGACCGTTTGGTGCTCAACTAAGTGTTGGATAGAATTGTCAAGTCAATATAGTTTTTTAGCCTCTCTCAACTGCTATTTTTGAAGCTTTTGGCTAGGGTAAAATTCACCAGGGTCCTTAAACTTTTTTTAGGTGTGCCACCTAGGTCCCCCAACTTCTAAAATACATATACATGTCCCTAAACATGCTAATTGTGACACCTAGGTCCCAAGTCTCATAATCAGCATTAAACCGCCATGTGATGGGCTGACTGGATGTTGACATGGACCAAGTCATGTGGAGCCCACCGATGAATCTGCATTTTAGGAGTTGGGGGACTTAGATGGCACACTCAAACAAGGTTAGGACCGCTAGTGAATTTTAGTATTTGGGCTATTTGTACCCCCAATGTAGTGATCTGATGAAGTTAGAGACCACAACGAGTGTGGACTAGCTAGAGTGGAGGTGTTGCTCGAGCCCCAAGCATTGTATACACTCCAAACATACGAGAGCTTAAGTGCCACAACCATAGATTAGTGATAGTGTGAGCATGTGAGAGTGAGCACAAAGAAGCAACCTATTAGTATCATTCAAACAAGTAAACGACGAGTACATGCCCAGTTGGCCAGTTGTCTACACAAACAGTGACTTTCACCGTGTATACACTATACACTCACATAAAAGTTGAATGAGAGATACAGATCATCACCAGATAGGAAGGAAGGACTATCGGATAGCAAGCACAACAGATCATCTCCATTCCTTCATTGCCGTTGTCCAAGTCCAACGGCAACAAAAAGCTTCACTGCTTAGCATCAGGTCCTTCCCCAAAAATATCCACTTGTACATCCATCACTTTTTGCCGTTTGGTACAATAATATTGCATTTCAATGGTATGCAGACAGTAGAAAAGATTGGAGAGAATTACTTATTTGGCTCAACAAATTTTGGCGCTTCTTTCCTTGGCAAAAAAAAAAAAAATTGTTCCCTACTCGACCCAGAAATTCCGTATTGTTTCTTTCTTAGCACTTCCGTTCATTTGGTGCCATAACGGTGTCAAATGGAGTAACAAGAAAATCCTCGAAAATACTTTCTGGTCCCTATACAAAGCCAACCTGCTTCCAGATTTTTAGTGGAATTTATTACGCACAATAAATAAAAATTTCTCTATTATCTAACTTTACATCAACATCATTAACATTTTTAAAACACCCATTAAGATTTACACGCCGAGGTTCAAACTTTTACAATGAGCTACATATACAACAAAGGGAATATACAAATTTTTGTGTAATATTTGGAGCACTCTTCCTGTAGCAAGTATTTTCCAATTCAATTTTATATCTAAAAACAAAGACAAGGGTAGATCTATCATTTAACAATAAATTCTAGGGCTGCAAAATCACCACAAAGCCAAATTGTCATATGAAAGATATTGTGCAAGTTTCATGATTTTTGGAGTTCATTTAGCCCTTTTTGGCATTTCTTTTGTTTTAGATAACATGCATTAAACCGAGGGCATAAATATATTTTCATGGATCCCCATCTTTACCATTCTGTAGATCTACAAACAAAGAATACAACTCAATAAAGTTTGAATTTTTAGCATTTTTATTTGATTTTTAACAGATTTTCAAGTGGACGGAAGTACCAAGAAAGGAGCGAAACAAAATTTCTGGGTCGAGCAGGGAACAAATTTTTTTTCTAAGCTAAGGAAGGAAGTGCCAAAATGTTTTGGGCTAAATAGGTAATTCTCTCAAAAGATTGCTAGCAAATAACAAAAAAATCAACTCTCAAAACAATATATTGCCTTCTACCGTCACCTATTGCAAATATTTCTATGATGACTTTTAAATTTAATGGGTTTGTCTGCTTAACAGGTGACTACTATATGACTTTCCATCCTTCACATTTGACAACTATCCAATATCCATTAAACGACGTCTTAAGATTACTGATGAAATTCAATGTATCAACCACATAGGTGATTGATGGAATTCAATCAATCAATTGTATATAAAATTATATAACACAATACATAAAATTACAGTGCAATAATAAATAGTAATTTTTATACATGTGTAATAATTTAACAAAATAAACACAAAACTATTTGATTGATAGATAAACAGATATTAGGCTACCTGAAGATGAGTAAACTATAATTTAAAATGGATTACTCGCTCTCTTTTTGTCTTGCAAAGAAGGGAAAATCAACTGAAAGTATATATTCTCGTCCTTCCTTGGGATCGACTGAATTATGGTATGGCCAATTCCCACCATCACCTATTGCACTTTTTTTCCGTCTGTTGAGCTTTTCTTTCATTCTCCTCCAAAACACAGCTTACTTTTGATCAACAGTGGTGGATTGGGTCTGCTGGCTGCCACTGCCGGTCGCTGTCGGTGTCTGGCCGTGATGTTCGGATCCGCCGCCAGAACCAACAGGCTGGCCGGGAGGCTTCGGAGCACTTGCACCCGCCACCAGCAGGGACGACGACTCGTTCACGTCCGCTGCTTCTTTGTGCTCCTGCTGCAGGTCGCCGGTGGACGGCGGAGGTGGAGAAGAAGACGAGCGGTGGAGCAGTTTGATGCGGAGACGCCCCGCAGACGCTGGAACAGGCGGGTGGAGCAGCACGCCCCGCAGACGCTGGAACAGGCGGGTGGACGGTGAAACTAAGGACGCCATGACCGGTCGCCGGCGGCCGTGTGCCGACCTGCTGACCGATGGGGAATCGGACTGAGATAGACACGGAGAGCTACTAGATTGCTAGAGAGTTGGGGCTCAACCGCTCAAGCTTCCTCGATCAGGTGATCTCCCTCGATCAAGCTTCTCACTGGAAGGCACAAAGAAGTCTCTTGTGCCTATCCTCGATCCCTGGAAAGGGAGGGTATAAGTACTGCAGTTACCTGACCTCAGAGCTCACAACTCAGTAGAAGTATGGTGGTAGGTACTCCCTACGTTCACAAATGTACAGCGTAGTTGACATTAAAATTTTTTGATCATTCGTTTTATTAAAAAATTATTCCAACACACAATATAAAAATACAATTCATAATCAAACTATTTTTAGTGAAAAAGCAAATTACAACAAAATAAATGATAATTTTTTAGGTTTTTTCAATAAAATGAATGATTCGAAGTTTTTTAAAAGTCAAACGCGTCAAATATTACATTTGTAAACGGAGGGATTACTATAATTAGCCGTCCAATCATTATGCAATGTTGACATTCATAGCTACGCAGCGAATGAAGAAGTAGTCGTCCAATAATGAACTTGAGGCTAGCCACAGCTTTCAAGCTGTAACCACTCGGGAGAGATGACAGCAACTGTATGAGCGTCCGTCCGTCAGAGAAGGGAGGTGTGCCGCGTGTGCGTAGGTTTGTCAAGTAGATCCAAATATGATGCAGGATAATAAGTCAGCTAAACAATCACGTACTCTATATGATGAAATAACGAATCAAGAAGCTTCAGATCGATCGAGGCTGCTATAGATACTCGTATACTTGATCGCAGCAAAGATCGAGGTGGCCTCGGAGGCTCAGACTCAGTCGTGGTCCGGTAGCCGTCCAATCATTTATGCAGGTTGACCTTCACAATCACAGCTACGTACTGAATCAAATAGTCTCCAATGAACTTGAGCCCCAATGAACTTGAGCCCAGCACAGGTTGCAACGGTGCGACCGTAAAAAAAAGGTTGCAATAGTGTTGGTACTACTCCCTCCGTATCTACCCTGTAAAAGAACAAGTTATCAAGAAAATAATTTTTACCCATAAGTTTTTCACCCATCGGATATAAGTACAGGACGAGTCCCACCGTTCTGTTTATATGGGTAAAAAAATCGGTGAAAAAAACATCCGAGGGACGACAGGAACGCGTAAGGTCCGTAATCGTAAACACCGCAGTCCGAAAAGCTTTGGCTTTGTTGCTCCTATGCTACCTCGTGGCCGCCGCCGAGGCGCTGTCCATGGCAGCGAGGCGACGGAGCTGGATGTGGCTGTGGACCCATCGTGGCGGTTGACGAGCCGCTGCCGTAGAGGGTGCCTAGCGCTGGGAGGTCGCGGTGGCGGGTGTTGACCTCAACCATGGCGACATCGCCGGTACCTCCCGTCAGAGCTCAGCCTTCTGCAAACCTCGCGATGCTCCACCTGAACTCCAACTGCTTCTGTGGTCTCGTGCCCACCATGCTCCGCCTCCTCGCCAAACTCGACCTCAGCAACAACCACTTCGTCGGTGCATTTCCTGCCGTCATGCTCGAGCTCCCGGTGCTCATACCTCGACCTCCGGTTCAACGACTTCGAGGACGAGGGCGCCATCCAGCGGGAGCTGTTCGACCTCTCACTCTACTCCTCTTCCTTACCACAACCGCCTCCTCTTCCCGCCCCCTGGATTTGAGCAAATCCGAGACGGCGTGGAGGCAGCGAGGGGGCCGGTGGCGCAGGCATGCTTTGCGTGAGAAGGAGCGCGCTGCGCTTGGCCGGTGGCCGCGGGGCTAGCGTTGTCGATCAGGCCGACACGGAGGGCGACTGGCAGACGGGCTGAGTTTGTGTGTGAACGGGATTGGAAGCGCAATGTCCGGTTTACGATCGCTTGTCCGAGCAGAAACGAGCGACCGACGCAGGGAGCGTGCGGGCACGGGGAGCAGGTGGGGCCTGAGCAGGGTACATCCTGCAGCGCACAGTGGACCACGTGCGGGGGCTGGAGCATGTGGGGCCTAGGCGATACAACGCCGGCCGCCTGCGATCGATCTGCTCAGCTTCCCTACGTAAGTTTTTTCTTCTTTTTTCCTTTTTCCCATTTACTATTTACTCTACAATTACATCAATAAATTATGATCATAAATTATAGGTCATACAGTTAGCATAAAAATTACATTCTAAAGTTTTTATAGTGAGCATAAATTATGTTAGTATAAATTATTTTAGCATAATTTTATATCATATAGTTATGATAAATTATGTTAGCATAATTTTATTTCATAGAGTTATGATAAATTATGTTAGCATAATTTTATGTCATACAGTTATAATAAATTATGTTATCATAATTTTATTTCATAGAGTTATGATAAACTATGTTAGCAGTATAATTTTATGTCATTATGTTAGAATAAATTATGTTAGCATAATTTTATTTCATATAGTTATGATAAATTATGTTAGCATAATTTTATGTCATACTATTATGATAAATTATGTTACCATAAATTATGTTAGCATAATTTTATTTCATAGAGTTATCATAAATGGTTAGCATAAAATTATGTATGTCATACAGTTATGATAATTATGTTAGTATAAATTTATTTCATATAGTTATGATAAATTATGTTTGGATAAATTATGTTAGCATAATTTTATGTCATACAGTTATGATAAATTATGTTAGCATAAAATTATGTTCTTATGTCATAATTTTTGCCATAAAAATTTATGATAAAAAACTTACATCCTAAAAATTGTTAGATAAAACATAACTTATGCATTCCTCACATATTTAAAACTATATCAAAAAAATATAATCATAACTTTCGTTCCACACATATCTAAAATTTTATAAAAAATTATATCAAAAAATTGTAATCATAACTTTTGTTCTCCATATATCTAAAATTGTATTAAAAAGTTACGATCATAACTTTCGTTCTCCGTATATCTAAAATTATATTAATAAGTTATAATCAGAAATTTATATAACAAAAATGGTCTAGTTTTGTTCGAAAAAAATGTTAGAAACATTAATATGAAATCGGTTTGACGATTAGGCTATTTATTTAAAAGTTATAGTAGAAAAACAGAGTAAAAAACTGCCTCATTTTCCGTACGGCTGAATCAGCGTCCGTGCAGGAGGAAAGAGAAAAAAAAAAGGCGCCTTCAGCCATCTGAGAACTTCGGAAAGAGAAAAAACGTATGCAGCGAGCGGGCCATCGATGTGCAATAGGCCTGGGAAACGAGAATGCGGACAGGGTGTGGGGCCAACGCACGTGGGGTGCGGCGCGGGAACCATCGCTCGCGCGATTCTTCGTCGACGAGCGTTCGCTATTTAGTCTCCCCCGGTTGGAAGAGCTGTTGGCTCCGATGAGCTTGCCTTATCCATTCAATTTGGTTTATTTTTTTCATTTTCATCATAAGTCGTGTAGATATCCAATGAGAAAATATCATAATACCAATCAATGTAGATGACACGTGGGAATAGAGTCCGTGGAAAAAAAGAAAATTATATTTTTTCCATTCTTTAAATATATTAAAAATATGTCATTCATCCTTTATGTTTTAGTTGGTGCAAATCAATCCTTTAACTAATTAAACATGTACATTAGTCACCTCCGCCTTAATTTAACACCGGCTTATACGACATCATCAAATGACTAATCCTTAATTAGCCATGTAATGTACCGACTCATCAATGATGTGGGATGCTGGTGAGTTCTTTCCCGAAGCCACGTTTAGTTTTCCAGTCATTTTCATTATTTATTTAGTACATTATCATTACTCGATCATAATTATTTATTACACAACTAAGCTAAAAATTATTTATTTGTCGTATGATTATACCCACTGCAATTAAGTTTTATTTGATGTCGTTTAGCTAATTTAACTGGTTATTTAGTATATTTTGCTATGCAAATATAAATTTGAGCTGTAATTTATGAGCCATATTAAACTTTTAAGTCTTAATATATCAATGCTATTAATCATTTATGTGTTGTTTGTGATAAGTTTTAATTACATTTAAGTTTTTCATTATTAGGGAGTTTATTTTAAATTTTGAAGTTTTTTAAATCTTATTCTTATTTCTCCTATACGATTAATGAATAAAGGCGTGAAAGGTCTTCTAAGGGTTTCTCATAGCAAAGAATTATTTATTTTTCATAACATTATTCCACAATTAAGTTTTATTTAATGTCGTTTAGCTAATTTAAGTGGTGATTTAGGATATTTTGTTATGAAATTTAAGTTGAACTATAAATTTAAGAGCCATATTAATCATTTATGGGTTGTTTGTGATAAGTTTTAATTACATTTATGTTCCAAATTATTAGGGATGTTTAAGTTTTGAAGTTCTTTTTAAATCTTATTCTTATTCTGCCAATCGATTAATGAATGTAGGCATGCCACCGGTCCATGGATGCTAGAGAGTTTTGTAAAAGTGTCTTTAAAAGGTCTTATAAGAGTTTCTTCGAGCCTATACATCTAAGTTATGCACATGCAATATTTCTTCATATTCTCATATTTTCTCTTAAACTAATTGTATAGAATTTGGAGTATCAAAATTACTACATATCAGCATGGTTGATCTGCGGATTAAGCCAAGATGGATTAATATAAGAATGACACAACAAATGGACATGTAATATCGTCGAATCATTTTCCTCGCTCTTATATATTCTTACTATTCCATTTATTCACGGATTGCTCCATATGTTCCCCTTCCGTTTTCGGGGGTATGAAAATATGCACCACTGATTTCTAGACCTCAACCTTATTCTCTGTATTTACAAGGTATTTGGAATGCTACCGTCAAACTGCTTAAGACCTAAGCTATATTCAAATTAAAATAATAATATCTTTATTCCTTTTATGAAATAAAATTTCTCGATAGACACATGTGTGTGTGCCGCACCGCACGTACATGATCACTAAATGAATTATTCTAGAATTCTACAAATATTTTATGTAAAAACTAATTTTATATTTAAAAACATATACTATACATTGTAGATTCATAAAAACATAATTTGCAATGTATGTTTTTTATATAACAAAACTAATATTATAGTTAAAAATGTTTATTAACAGTATAGACAAATTGTAACTACTTGGCTTGTTTCAATTAAAAAAGTTAACTAAAAACTAACACACTGAATTCAGTCTTAATATATTTTTTTAAAATAATTGTTTGAAATTTTTATCATTGTCACGTGTGGCACGCACGTGCATTTTTACTAGTTTAAATAGAAGTCACGGTTGATTTTTTTTCAAAACTTCAATCGTCGTTCATTTTATTAAAAAAGTTTATAAGTTATTATATATTTTGTTGTGATTTGTTTTATCACAGTATAGAGTTTGAGCCTGACTTGTTTCCTAATATATTTACATAAATTTTCGAATAAGACGAATGATTACAGTTTTGAAAAAAATTAACCGTGAGTTATACTTAAATACGGAGGAAGTACATTACAACAACTAGGTAGCTGGCTTTGGTATTAGCTATAATCACTAGTAAACTTGCAGTAACATAGAAATGCAGATCAATTCTTATAGTCCTGCAGTTGTGTACTTGTGTAAGTGAAAAAGATGGGATATGTGCATATGGGCTTGTCATATGATGAATCCCTATAGGGCTAGAAAACTGGCCCGTTGCTGCTCAACTCGGGCTCATTCCAAGGCACGGGCGAAGACTATTTTTCATGGCTCTCCAAACCAGTTCATCGGCTCGGCCCATGGTCCACACTAAAACCCTTGCCCTACATTATGTAAACATGTCTGTTCCCAGTTCTAGCCTACCACCACCGAAAATCTATTTCTTTTGTTATGTGCACATAGGTCATCTTTCTTTCTCCCTTGCTCCTCCTCCTTCTCCACCCCTCCTACTCCTTCCCACCTCCACCACTAGCGCTCCTCCTCCTCCCGCGCCGGCCACTCATTCTCTGCCTCCCTTTTTCTCTCCTCCTCCTACTCCGCCTCCGCACCAGTGCTCCAGTCCCCAAGAACCATCCACGTGTCAAGCATACACCCCTTTAGTGTACCCTCTCCAACGGTGTAGATGATGAGTGGATATGCACATAGGAGTGAAACTTAATTAAAGGCCCCTGCCACCACCCATTCACAACCCTACACTCATTAGTCGTGACTCAAGTCCCCATCTCCCGTGACTCGATGCTGCCCATGAGAGCAATGTGACTCATGATGCATGTGCCCATCTCCTATGACCTGTCATTACCTGTGAGAGATCGTGATGGCACTAGGTGCCAACCGGACCCTAGTAGCAGGAGGAAGGATAGGGGCAGGGAGGTTGGAGATGTTGTCTCTGGCATCAACATCACACGCATGGAAGGATCACCTCCTTAGGGGCGGTGACGCTTCATCACTAAGGCCAGTGGAAAGGGCCTGAAGTCAGCATTGGTGCATATGGGCTAATGACCCATGCCTCCATGCAGTGGATGGTGGACCACCGTGAGGGAACTGATGATCGAGGGATCACATTGACCAATGGTGGTATCGTCATGTGTCAAACTTTAACTATGCTCAAAATTAGGCATCAATAAGGATTTGACCATGTCTCGTAGATAATGGACTTGCGATTGGTTTATCGTTTAGTGAATTAGGTCGAGATCGAGGTCATGAGTTGGTGTGGTGATCTATTATCCTTTTGGGTACCATTGGCACCGCTACCATTGTAGTGCCTGGTGTTGTGGAAGAAAGGTGCCAAACTTCATCGTGATATACAATGTGAGCTAGGATTATGATGTGTAAGATGGGAGTGGTGAACCCATGAGAGAGTGTTTGCACCTTGGAGATACCTTTTTCAGAAAACAAAAATGTTCCAGCCTCTGCGGCCGCACATAGGCAGTTCCTACAATATTTTTAGCTAATCAGCTAACTGAAAATAGAAGGAAGCTTTAATAAAAGCAAATGTAAAAGTTCATAAGCAAAGTCTAATATTGCTTCTCTAGCCATCCTTTGAAAAAATATCCAGAGAAATGACCTTGGAGACACATGCTTCCTTTTTATAGTGTGTTTGGTCCACCTAGGGTCACCACCCCCCAACCACAACGCGAATGGGAGCACATGCTCCGCTGCTTAGAATCGAGTGATAAAACTGACTCAAACTTCTTTTGCCTTAACTGGGATCATAATTTGAAAGATGAGAAAGTAGGGAGGAATTCTCTCACTTGTTCAATCGTTGCAACAGGTGTTACACACAGGAAAAGCCTTACAATGCCACATGGTTACGCAGAAAGGACCGGAACAGGTAAGCCAAACACCAACGTGTACGCACTACAATTGCTAAAGAAACGGTCCGGTCCGGTGACCATGACAAGAGCATGCACAACAAGTTGTCTAACATCATTCAACACAGCTGACACAAGGAGAAACACAGATGTATATATGTAACTCGGAATGACAGATCCAAACCATAGTACAACGAATCTTTCCGTGAGTAACTAAAATAAGTTTGACGACTCCATCTTAGTTAAGACAAGACTCCCACAATGGCATAAAAGACCAATGAGACAGAGAGATCAGCAGAGATGTAGGAAGGATAGCAAACGCAACAAGGTTCTCTTGCTTCATTTTCGCCCAACAGCAACGAACAAAGCTTCACTGCTTCAGGACCGGGTCTTCCAAGTCCAATCCTTCAGCATGTCCACTTGTACATTCATCACTTCTTTTTTGCCACATGGTCCCTCCTGCAATATATATTGCATTTCATGCAGAGAAAAGACAGTAAGAAACGCTGATCAAGCTGCAGCTGGTGTTTTCAGTCAGCCAGCGGGTTATTTGTAGAAACGTTGATCAAGCTGCCAAGCTGTTACAACTTGTATTCCTCAACTTAATTGGGCAGTCAAATTAAGCTTGAATTATATTGGTCACCAACGTACAGTCGGTAGGGTTATACGTACGTTCTAAATTCTAATGCGCACATGCATCCAAGAGACTTGTTTCCAATTCATCTGCTTCGAGGTTTCCATATATGCCAGTGTCCTTTGCAGTTCTATATGCGTGCAATTGGGTTCGTACTAACCTAATCCCAACAGATTCATGCATGTGTATCCTTTCACAGCTACCTTGACTGAGTCGAGCTGAGGAGTGAAAACAGAACAACCACTTTATATGAAATGAATAATCAAGACCCAATGAGATAGTTCACTCAGCTCTACAACAGAGCCACAAAGCATTAAGCGGTCTAGTCAGCCGTCCAACCATTGTGCATGTTGACCTTCAGTCGTCCAATGGACTTGGGGCCAGCAAAGCTTGCAACTGCTCTTCCGTTAGTATTAGGTACACAGTAAGCGGTTTAGTCAACTTGCAGTAACATAGAAATGTTGACGAAGTCTTATGGTCCGGCAGGTTGCGTCAATTGAAAAGATGGGGGCCTATTTTCGTGGCTGCCAAAACATCTCTTCGGCTCAACCGAAATTGATCTATTTACATTTAGAACTCTAGCCATAATTACATGATTACTGGTCCATCAACTCGTACTCTCGTACAGATTAGATTTTTAAGAGTTATATATATGTATATATTAAAAATCGATATATAACTTTAATATTAACAGAAATTAATAATTAAAAAGTATATATTGTTATTTATTTTTTTAACAATATATTTTGTTGTTTAGAGTTTATATGTTACTTTATCTATAATATGTTAGAGATGGTTATTTTAATTCATCTTTTATAATAAGCATGGTAGATTTAATTCATCTTTTGTAATGGCATTGTAGGTAAGTTAGATCAAATTTAGGGGTTATTTTAATTTCCTTGTTCATGATGGCATGGTGGGTAATTTATATGCAAATTTATTAGATTATTTTAATTCATATTTTATAAAGGCCGGTGGGTAAATTATATAAAAAATTAGGGGGTTACTTTAATGGTCTTTCATTATTGCATGGTGGGTAATTTTTTAGAAAATATAATAGATCCAATGGCTAGTATTATTATATACTACTTGATGGAAGGTTAGATGTTTCTAATTTTTGTGGCAATTTCTAGTATTTACTTTTTTTTCTCGTGCGCTTCGTAACTCGTGCTTGTATTTGTAATCTCTAATTAGTAATTAGTAATAGTAAATTAAGATGTCAGCTGTAAGTACGCTCCTAGCTCTCTCCCGCCACTGCCTATTCGTGAATCTGTGACTCGTGAGTCGTGACGAATCACGTACCCGTGACTTACGCTGCGGTATAGTCCCCATTTATCTCACATGTCCATGAGGCAGTGGGCTCACCATTATTGGTTTAAGGCTTGGTGAAGCAAGTGAAGATCGAGGTCTTGAGTTGATTTGATGTTATCGTTGAGGATGCCATTGGCACTGCTACTGATGCTGCAATGCGTGGTGTCGAGGAAGAAATTTGGCAACCTTCAGGTCTTGTTCGGTTAACTTAAAATTTGAGGGTGATTGTGATGTGTAAGATGGACTGATGGAGTGGTGGACCGGTGAGAGTGTGTTGGCACCTTGGAGACACATGTTCCTTTCTAGCGTTGTTTGGTCCACCTAGGGCCACTACAAACAGTTGGTTAGCCTATTTTCAACAATATTTCTCATTCCATTTTTTCAAATTCCACTCCAATTTGTGCGTCATGTCAGCTGCAGTGCAAAACAGTGCAGAAACGGTATTCGATTCCTCATTTTGAATAGTAGCACCCTGACCTGACCAAAGCACGCACTCCCCTGCTTAGAATGGAGTGAAAAACTGGCTCGCATTTCTTTTGCCTTTAGGATCATATAATTTGAAAGAGGAGAAAGTGGGGAGGAATTCTCTCACTCGACGTTCAATGGTTGCAACAGCTATTACACATAGGTAAAGCCTTACCATGCACACGGTTACACATCTTCTCTACACTAAAAGACCAAGTTTTCCAACCAACGAAAACATTTATACCTCTCACATGAGTCTCACTGTATAGTTTGAAAAAGATCGGTAAAGATTGTAAAGAGCCTAAAACTGATAGAAGCAAAATATTTCTACCGTTTAGTCCTTTGTTTTCTCACCTCATTTTGTATCCATACTCACCGTATAGTTTCCATGTCTTGAAATTAGTGAAAAAAATAGAGTCTCTTTTTTAATCCCTTATTTTTCCTTTCCGTTTCCTCTTTCCATTGCGGGTCGGTCAATTCTTTTCTTTCTTTTGACGTTTTAGATTTACCACGTGCATGTTGCACGTACCTCTACACTAGTAAATTAAATGACCAGGTAAGCCAAACACCAACTAGTGACCATGACAAGAGCATGCACAACTAGTTGTCTAACATTATTCAGCACAGCTGAAACAAGGATAAACAGAGAGATATATATGTAACTTAGAATGACAGGGATCCAAACCACAGTACAACGAATCCTTCCGTGACATAACTTGGTAAATAAGTTTGACGACCCAATCTAAAGACAAGACTCTCACGCTGAAACAGCCGTTTTTCCTATTTTTCATCTCTTATCACTGTTTTAATTACTCTTCTCTCTAGTTTTCAGAACCGTAGCGCTACAGTGCCAAAACAAGTGTATAAGGAAGAGATACAGGAGGATGGCGTTGGTTTCAGGCTTTCAGCCTCACACTGACATAAAAGCCCAATGATAGATCAGCAGAGACATAGGTAGGATTGCAAACGCAACAGGTTCTGTTCCTTCGTTTTCGCCCAACAGCAACGAACAAAGCTTCACTGCTTCAGGACTGGTCGGGGTCTCCTCCAAGTCTAATCCTTTCAGCATGTCCACTCATACACATCAGTCGTCACATTTTTGCCACGTGGTCCCTCCTACAATATATATTGCATTTCATGCAGAGAAAAGTCAAGCTAGACAGTAAGATAGGAAAGAAAGGATTACTTGCTTTTTTTATCAAAGAAGGAAAACCAATTGAAATTATATATTCTTATTCTTCTTTTGGAATCATTGAATGGTACGTAGGAGTACTTGGCTACCATGACCTATTGCAAAACATTTCTGATGAGCTTTTCTTTCATTCTCCTCCAAAAGACAGCTTACTTTTTATCAATGGTGGTGGGTCTGGCACTCTGGCTGCCACTGCCGGTTGCTGTCAGTGGCTGGCCGTGATGTATGGATTCGCCGTCAGAACCAACAGGGTGGTCGGGAGGCTTCGGATCACTTGCAACCCCCGTCACCCTCAGGGACGGCTCGTCCGGCATCCGCTGCTCCGTCGCATTCTCAGGACGATCGCTGACCTCGTGGCTCTCCGCTTCTCCTCTGTGCTCCTCCTGCGGTGGAGCGGTTTGACGCCCAGGCGGGTGGAGGGAGGGCGGCACTATGTTGGAAGCCGTCGGAGGCGAACCTGTTTCCCTCTTCTCCGCCGCCGCGCGCCCCTGCTGCTCCATCCGATTTTCTTGCGCAGCTTCTTCTTGCTCCAGCTGCACACCGTTGGAGTTGAACGGCGGCGGAGAAGGAGAAGATGATGGATGGATGGATGTGGCGATGGGTGCTGCAGCTGGTGATCGGGCACAGCGGCCTATTTGTAGAAATGTTGATCAAGCTGCCTAGCTGTTGCAACTTGTGTTCCATTAACTTAATAAGTTTGAAATGGTCACCAACCGACCAACGTACAGTCGGTAGTACTTGGGTTACGTTCTAATGTGCATATGCATGGAAGAGATGGCTTGCTTCCAATTAATTTGCTTCGAAACTTTCTACTGTTCTTTGCGGTTCTACATGCATGCGATTGGGCTCTCATACTAACCACATTCATGCATGTATCCTTTCACAGCTACCTTGACTGAGTCGAGAAGTCAGCACAACCTCGCCAGAACAACCACTATGAAATGACGAATCATGAACCGCAACGCTCATGCTCATAATATATATATATATATATAGTCACTTAAGAATATTAATTATAGCCGTGTCAAGAAAATTACATATGGAAATTTTTTAACAACGGTACCCTAGTTTCTGTGACAGTAACTACTACCACGAAATTAAATACCGTTGGGAAAATATTAATGTCATCAGCCAACTATAGGAATGGAAAAAAAAACAAAGCATTGTTCTAACTAGATGGTTCGAGGACAATCAAATGCTTGTGTTAGAGGGCAATGGTCAAATTCCAATGGCCGGGTTTGAAAATGAACCAATTCGACAGTCTAATCCGTGGTGGACTTGAGGATCAGAAGGTCTAGTCAATAACCAGCCTAGTTTATACAGCTAGTTGAGTGGCTTAAGCTATTTGCACTCCATCCATGGACCATTTTCAATAACAGGAATCCCTTAAGCTGAACAATTGAAGAACTCCTCCAGAACACATAGAGTGCTAAAGGATCAAACTTAGGCCTTTGCACATCTTGCAAGAATGCTTAGTGCATGTTTAGGATTAGCTCTTATAAGATTTGGGCCCAAGATAAGTCTTATTGTTGGTATGGAGAGCCGATGACACTTTATGTGGAGACAAGAAGACCTATGCTTGGTAATAATGCTCCATAGTGAATATGGTGACATAAGTGATTGACCCAGAGAGACAATCGTAGTGGCCTTGTCTTAGTGGTATGATAGTACTTAGACATTGCTTGTTGGAATGCCTCGTGGTTTGTGCAAGATGGTGATTGAAAGAGACTCAATGCTTAGCCCATATTCTATATATGTGGAGAGCCAACTGGACTGTGGGTGGCTATTGGCCTACTGAAGCCATGAGATAAATCCTATTGTCTTATTGGAAATTTGCATCTCCTTACCGTTACTATTTTACCTACCAAATTTATGCTTCCATACCAATATACTGTGTGCAATTTTCTTTCTTAGTTAGTTATTCACGTTTGGCTATAGTCTGCAATTTTTTTGGATAAGCAGAGGTTGACATTAGATAAACCTTAGTTTTTAACTAGCATGTGTAGAGTGAGATAACGATTAGCGACCCTATTCATCCATTCCTCCTCCTCGGCCAGGTTCCTTAAATTGTCCAGCGTCAAAGTGAGAGGACTAGATAAATGGAGCGGACTAATATAATGATGTCAATTTTCAGAAGTCCGGACGAGAGAACTGAGGACGTACTAGACCATTTGGTACTCAATGTTGGATAAAACTATCAAGTCAATATAGTTTTTTAGCCATCTCTCAACTGCTATTTTGGAAGCTTTTTGCTAGGGTAAAATTCACCAGGGTCCCCAAACTTGTTTAGGTCTGCCACCTAGATTCCCCAACTTTTAAAATACATATTCATGTCCCGAAACTTGTTAATTGTGATATATAGGTCCAAAGTCTCATGATCAGAGTTAAACTGCCATGTGCTGGGCTGACTGGATGTTGACATGGACCAAGACATGTGGGGCCCACTGATGAAGTGCCACAACCATAGATTAGTGATTTATTTGGCAATGCTTAGCACTTGTATAGGCTTAGTTTTTACGAGAGCTAGCTTGAGGAAATTTTCTCTGTGGCAAGCATTTGTACCGGCATGTTTGGGGAGCCTTGGTGGCTCTATACCAGCAAGTCGGTGAATCTTGGAGCCTTGGTGGCTCTACACTGGCAAGTCGGTGACTCATTGAACTTGCTGTGGAGTGGTGACAACATGCATGTTCGGGGATGAGCAGAACTTTCCTTGGTAAAGAATCTCCATGGTGGAGTCGTTGCCTTGGTGACTAAGAAGGTGTTTGGTCCACCCATTATCCCATTTTTCTGAAACGTACTTGGACACAGCAGGGTGTATCTTGTGGTATAGTAATATATGCGATGTCGGTGTATGATATATGGTTGCATCTTTAGTAGACCGCATAGCCTGCAGCAAAATATGGGGGGGGGGGGGGGGGCGAGTTCCAAATTCGAACCAACATATACACAAGCAGTAGAGAAATTAAGTCCTAGTATTAATAATTTTGTCACAGTTTACAAAATGCGAGCAACCATGGTCTGTTGCTCATGGAGACCATCACTGACCACTATGTCATACTATGATATATAACAAAATACATGTAACCAATAAAACCACCAATTAGAAGTCCACTTTTCTTTTCTTCATTTCCTTGAAATCAGAGATTATATCATCACAGCTATAGTCTCCTGCGATTTCACCTTCTATGTGTACTAGCAAGCTATTGGCAAGAAATTCATCTTCCATCTTGTTGCGCAGCCTTGTTTTAATGATCTTCATGCTAGAAAACGCACGCTCAGCACTAGCCGTTGAAACTGGTAGAGTAAGAAGCAATCGAAGCAATCTATCAATCATGTTAAAGGTTGTATGGCGTTTGGTGCCAACAAGCCATCGACATAACTCGGCTTGGTTGCAATGTTTTTTATTAGATCTTCAATGTTAGAAGCATCAGCAACAAAATGGTTCAGCTGGTACTCCAATCCAAGTCTTTCTTGTTGGCTGAAATCTGCTGGGTAGTATTTTTCAACCATTTTACATATCTCTTTGGAATTGAAAGAAGCAAATCCATTTTTTGGTGTCAATGTAACACTAATGGACAAAAGACCCAAAGCCTTTTCATTGAACTTCAAGTTTAATTCAGCCAGCTGAGTGTCAATTGTTGCTCGAAATATCTCCACTCTAAAATAATGCTCCTTGGTAAAATGATCTGGTTGATGACGAGCACGGCCACCACACAATGTATGTTTCTTCCATGTCTGGAACATTAATTTTATGATCCATACAGAACTCTGTAACCTGATCAAAAAATGTTTCCCAGCCATCATCTGATCTCATTTCTTCAAGCAGAATTCTGGTGGATTGCACAAGCCGAATGGCATTTACTATGTCCTGAGTTTTCTTTTGTAAAGCTTGACCAAGTTGTTCAGTGATCTCCACCTGGTATCTCCTGGACGTTTTAAAGCACGGATTTGATTCGCTCCTTGTCCTGTCTCAATCTCATCAAGAGCTAGCAAGCGTGCAAGTTCATACATTTGGGCATCATGGAGCCCATCATGACGCTTTGACGATGAGTCAACTGTGTTTACAATAAAGACCAATTTCTGAAAAAATTGGGTTACAGGAACCACATCCTTTGCTGCAGCAACAAGAGCGAGTTGCAAACGATGGGCATAGCAATGAACATAATATGCATAAGGACGTTCTTTGAGAAAAAGGGCTTGCAGTCCATTCAACTCTCCCTTCATATTGCTGGCACCATCATAACCTTGGCCTCGAAGGTTCTGGACATCAAAGGCATAGCTAGACAATACAAAGGACAACTCTTGTTTCAGTGTTAATGCTTTGGTGTTCTTCACATGTATCAAGTCGAAGAATCGTTCTTGTAAAACACCATAACTATCAACAAATCTGAAAACAAGTGCCATTTGCTCTCTTTTGGAAACGTCACATGTTTCATCCGCATTCTCTAACACAACACTTGCAATTTCAGGATTAAACTCAGCAAAAAGTTTCAACATTTCAATAAAGTTTCCTCTGTTCCTTGACTGAGGTGTCTCATCATGGCCTCTAAAAGAACCAAGATTGAAATGTTAACCATCTCACAGCTGCAATTGATGTTTTTATCCTTAGACGGTTCCTTTCTTTCTCCCGATCACTTGCCACCTCCATGCTATTATCTACATGATTAGGTTGATTCAACAAGTTTTGACATTCTGTCGGTGAATTGAACCAAGAATGCACAATTTCTGCCATCATGAACTTTCTTGTAGTTGTTGAAACCTTGTGTTGTGAAGACATCAAAACCACTTCTTTTCTTTATATTTTTTCTGCAAATGAAGCAAATAAGACAATATGTGTTTGTCTCTGAGTACTCCAACCAAGATGGAATTCACTAAACCAATGGTACTGGAAATGGCATTTATGCCCTTGTGGTCCAAATCCCTTATATTCCTTCAGTTTGGGTTGCATTGGACCTAAATTCAAGTATGCCCGCTGCACTTCATCTTGCTGATTACTTGGATACTCCCAAATTTGTGGACATAATGCTGGATCTCGCTGAAGGAATTCAATTACCCGAAAAATAATAGGTCCAGATTTATCTGCTTGTTCTTCATCTTGCCTTTGTTCCAATTCAACTAAGGGGGCAGGAATGAAAGGCACCTCTTCCTCTACAATTGGTTCCATCTCTTTTCCTTTTAAAAAACGAATAAATGGGTTTCTGTTTACCCATTTGTACCTAAAGGACTCAATTGATAATAAACAATGAATCAATCAGCTATTTAGCTAATAGCTACAGACCTAAAGTACTCCATACACAGTATAAATGTCATACAATCAATATATGGATGTGTAATTTATTGGATCCATGGATCCAAGAGTTTGGAAAGAATGAGCCAGAACTGAAGATCAAAGAAGCTAGCAACCACGCATCGATGCATCCATGATTCATGACCACCTAATATCCCTAACCCTACGTACTTACATGAGAGATGGGATGGGGCGTGGAGGTTGAAGACGGAGAGTCGGAGAGCAAGGAGAGAGCCGCCGCCGGCAAGCCAACAATGAACGCAGATGAAGCTCGCTAGCTGAGGGCTCCAAACATCGCCATGGCGGGCGGCGGCGGGCGGACTGCCGACATCGGCTGCGAGGACTTGCTCCTGGTCCCCAATCTACCTCTAAGACACGCAAATAGCAGGCTGCTCAATGATTCTATGGGCTGTATGGGCTGGTTTCTTACTATATACTCAAAATTTTGTGCGTTTTTTTATTTTTATATTTATTTTTTTTCGTTTTTTCAGAAATATACCCTCGAGTGTTGGAATTGCGAAAATGTACTTCCGGCGCCTGCGGGGTGGGCGACAGGGGTCCTGGCGCCAGGATTGGCGCCCAACGTCCAGGCACCAGGGTGTGGGGTCCTGGCGCCCCGCAGCCAGGCGCCAGGCCTGGCGCCCAGCCACCCGGCGCCAGGGTGTCACCAGGCCTGGCACCCAGCGCCAGGGGCACTCTGGTGTTTTTAAGTTTTACAAATTTGTGAATGTGATCCGTTAGAAATTTTAACTTTTTAAGTTTTTAATTAACAAATTTGTGAATATTTAATTTGAATTATTGTGTTTTAAAGTTATTAAATTAAAATTTGATGAATATAGCGGGAGGACATGATGGAGATGGCGCATGGTAGAATGGTAGGATGCAGTGCAAGGCACGGACGAAGGGAATTCGATGCCCTAGTCAACAGAATCCAATGCAATAAAGTGTATCATGACAGGTCACGGGGCAAAAGAAAAAGAGTCACATGAATGCGTACAGTCACATTAAAAGTATACATGTCGACACAGCTACCCTCCCCTACGAGTCCGACCTCGCTTTGCCCTCTGCTGCGCGTGTATATAGCCCACAGAGTACGTTAAAGGATCAGGAGACCTATGCTCTCGATGTGGCCGTGTCTGCTCCGCAGGAGTTTATGTGGCATCCTGTGTCGCAAACAGTGGAGCACCCCCCAACTGTGACGCGCCAAGAATATATTGCTGCTTATCTTCCATGTCTGAGAAGTTGAGCGCTTGGTCTTGTATGCCTTGAAATAGGTTGAATCCTGAAAGAAAATATTATGTGTTTGTCAATAAAGTTAATAATGTACGCGCACAAATAGAGAATATACAAAGGATTCTATAATAGAACCTGTCGTCTGTGGACGGATCGGCGTGAACGACATCGACGGAGGAAGACCCATCGGCTGGTAGGACATGGACGGATGAGGCATCGGTGGAATACCCATCGGTGGGCAGGACATGGACGGAGGAGGCATCGGAGGGAACTGCTGTGGAGACGGACGCATCGGCGTGTATGACGTCGATGGAGGATCCATCGGCATGTATGAGCAGGAGGGTGCTGAAACAACCAAACAATATGGCATGGAACAATACATGACAAAACCAAATATTGTATCAGTGAACGCAGTTTCTTTATTTACCTGTGTACTATGGAGGAATCGGTGGCTGTTGGGCAGCGGGACCCTGCAGGGTAGGAGAAACACCCCATACGTGCATCATGAAAAGGATGCTTTCGTTCGCTGCGGTCAACCGCTGCAACTGCTCGTTTGGGGTAAAAGGGTTGCCGCCTTGTACCAACGGTAGCGCCTCATGGGTACTTGACTGTAGTTGGCAGCATATCTGCATCTGCACATTCACCGAGATTGTCGTATGTTTCCTAGTCCAAAAAATTGACAAAAATGAAAGAAAGAATTAAAACATTAACTTACTGCTCCCGCTAGTGCCTCATCCCTATGGCGGGCATACGCATCCGTGGAGCTTGCCTCATGTGGCACCGGTTCAGTGTCGGCATATGTCACGTGACAACGAGTGCGGGGCTGGTACCACGTCAGGAAAGCTTGATACCACTCTTCTGTGTGTGGCCCGACGGGGTGCACCATAGACTCGTGAGCGTCGGCCCAACACTCGACGTAGGGCTGTACCTTGTGCACCCACGTGGATGAGCATGGTTGCCCAAGCCTACTCAACCTAAAATAGAATAGAAAATGTTCTTTTATTTGCATTGTGACATGATTTACATCTGAAATAGTGCATTTTATCATATGAAACGTACCTGTGGTTCTGTTGTGAAACCCGATCAATCACACGGGGTACTGGGAACTACTGGGCGTACCCGAACTGTCGCATAACTCTGTCCGGACTGTGTGGCTCGATGTAGAAATCGTACACCAATGAGGCCATCGTATACCACAAAGCCTCGTTTAAGGTGCACCAAGAAGACAACCCATAAGGAGCCCGGCTTGCCACAACTGCTTGAGTATATGGCTCCCATATGACATCTTCGACCACAAGCCGATCAAGCTCGAAGACGAAGTTCGGATATGTACGTCTTGCCTGCTCATTTGCCCAAGTTCTCTGCAATAAATATGAATGTCTTAGTTATAACTCGGCATGTAACATTTTTGTTTCATAAACGTCGCTGAAAATAACGTGCCTCGCGTGGGCACACCCAAAGCGTGCCCATAGTCGGCCCATCGTCGTCATGGTCACCATAGTACTGTGCCTCGTAGCCTCTGTGGTCCACAATAGGTCGACCCACGGCCAACCGCTCGTACGACCACAACTGCAGTAGTAGCGCGCACCCCTGAAACCTTGCGTTGCTCTCATCCTTAATGCACGCATCACAAAGCCCGCGGTAAGTCCCGCGAGCACGGCTGAACCCCAACTCCAAAGAGGAACGGCATCCTCGGGTGCATCTGCGATCTCTTGCGTGTAGGGTATGAGGACCTTGTCGACGGAGTTGCTACTGCCATTCTTGAACATAATGAACCCAAACATCCATAACAGGTAGGCCTCCAAGGACCGGCGGACGCTGTCATCGTCGGTGTCCGGATGCAGGTTGGTTGCCTACATGGAAAAATGTAAATTTGATTATGTCAACAACATAAATATGGTATAACATATGAAACTACGATAAACAATGTACCTGAAACTGCAACAACCAACTCTTTGCCGGGCCCCGAGAATTGGGGTGCGGGTCGAGTGGACCAAGATGGTCAAGCCGGTCAACCCCAGCAAAGCGTACCTTTAGGTCATCTCTCCACGAAGCGGGCACCACACGGGGCCCGACAGCATCCCCTCCAATTGGAAGACCAAGCAAGTAGGCGACGTCCTGTAGGGTCGGTGCCATCTCCCCACATGGGAGGTGGAACGTATGGGTCTCCGGCCTCCATCTGTCAATTAGGGCCGTGATAAGGGAGTTATCAATCATCATCCTAGACCTAGCGCGACCGTGCCGACCGACAGGACCACCCTCAACAAGACGACAGAAAGTAAGTAGGCCTGCACCGCGCAACCTGAAAGAGCATTACAACAACATCAGAAAGGAGGAATACAAACGATGAAAAAACTAGCACAAATCATTGCTTACCTCTCCAACCAACGGTTGTCAAGTTCAAGGTACTCTTTAGGGGGCCGACACTGAAAGGTTACAAGGTGCTTGTGCTCCACGGCACTTAAGTAAGAACGGTGACCCGAGTCAATACCTGAGTCAAGCAGATCAGGCGTCGGCTCCTCCTCAGCCATACCTACAGGAAACAATAATATGATCAAAATTGCATAATATTTCATAACAAATCATAATATGTCTATACAAATCATAATATGGCCTTACAAATACGATGTGACGATACTTAAAATACGCCCGATCGGGTAGAAACCGACCGCCGGCAACGAGCACGGCTTGCGGAGGGCAACTCAAAAGTTGGAGGCACACCATCCGTTGCATTGCCTGATGGTCCCGCTTCGGCGTCTGCAGGAACTGCATTTTGTGGACATTTCTTGTAGTTGTGACCCACAGCACCACATTGTGTGCACTGTTTAGGACGCTTTTCGGCCTCCACCTCATCCATACCATTCCGAATATGATGTGTCTGCCGACGGCCTTTAAGTCTCTTCAGTGATGGATTTGGAATGTACCATTTCTGCTGATTTGGTGCAGTATATGCTCGCACCATACCATATCCGAAAAGCTCTTGGTTCCAGGTTGATACAATTGCCCCCTTCGTATAAAAGGTTGAAACAAAGTTTGTAGGATCCATATGAAGCTCTCTACATGCAGCAAGAACATGTGAGCATGGTAAGTGTAGAAGTGTTGGCTTCATGCACGAACAATGAATGGTGCCATCGTTCCCAATGAGGCTTTCCTGTACCGTCCTCTCTCTGCACACACCACGTCGGGATCTGTCCCTGCATGAAACTTCAAACCTGTTCTCTCTTGTCCCCATAAGTTTAGCATTATGGGTTTGTGCCTTATGCCGTCTTAGTTTCCATGTACTTTGTTATTCTCTTCCCAAACAACACTGATGGATTACTCAAGTCTGCACTTATAGCCAGGTAACACTCCCTGAAGTACTTCGCATAGCCATACAAAATGAATTCAACTATGCCCACTAATGGGAGGCCCCTTGAACTACGCATCACCATATTGTAACACTCGGCATGATTTGTTGTCATGATTCCACAATGTCTACCATTTGTATCATACAACAAAGCCCATTTGATCTTAGGTTTATCTTGAATCCACTGTGAGAATGGTTTGGTTGTCCTTCCACTTGAATTGGCTGCTTGATGCTTCGCGGTCAACTCATAAAGCAACTGCCAAATAGCATTGAACTTCCGTTGCTGATTCTGCGAACACAACCTCTTGAACAAGTCCGTTAGATCCTTGTTCTTAAAATGATCATGTAAGTTTGCAGCCAGGTGCCTCATGCACCATCGACTGTGCACATCAGACCATATGGGAGGAGATGCACCACTTCCATGTTGGAGCTTTTCTATTGCGTCTAATATTCCCGCATGCCTATCATTAATAAGGCAAATATTAGACCGCGAAGAAACAGCTTGAGCCTTGACACGTTCAAGGAATCAATACCAACTTTCTGCATTCTCATTCTCAACAAATGCAAATGCAATTGGTAACACTTGGTTGTTTCCATCAACCCCGATGGCTGTCAGTATAGTGTCCTTGTACTTTCCTGTCAAGAAAGTGCCGTCAATACAGGGTAGGGGCAAACAATACTGAAATGCCCTCACACATGGTCCAAGGCAAAAGAAAACTCGTTGGAGGATGCTTGGACCTCCTTCAGGGTTTGGAAAATGCATCACGTCCTGATAGGTTGCAGGATTTCTCTGAGCAATTGTGACGAGCATACGAGGAAGATTATCGTATGAATCCTCGTATGTACCAAACCTTATCTGAAACACCTTCTGCTTCGCCCTATAGGGCTTTGCATAACTTATGGTGTACATGTGTTCCAACTCAATCTCTCGGATTATCTATTTTGGTTCCAAGTGTGGCGAGTCCAGAATGCAGCCATACATTTCATTTGCCACGAATGCAGCGGTCAAGTTGTGATTGTATTTTGGCACCTCTCTGTTGTAACAAGTATGCTCTGTAACAATTGAAACTTTCCAATGGGTTTTCAGAATTCCTTTGTAGTCGTGAACTCGCCATGGGCACCCACCCCTGACACAACAAACATCATACACACTGGGGCTAGATTTCACTACTTTGAATTCCTTCTTGAGACAGCTTAACTGCTTCCTTAAGAAGTTCACTGGAAGCATATCTTGCACCTTGAACTACATCATTCTGTCTGTACTCCGACTCCTGTTGCTTAGCATCATGTACAACAGGGTTACCAAATCCACGTTCTCTCCACTCTGCGGGTATTGGGTAGTCCTCATCTTCATCAGACCCTTCTACGAATTCCTGCGCCTAAGGAAACTCCTCGTCTTCATTCTGCATTTGTTGCACAATGCTTTGTATCCTCTCCCCCTCATCTGCCTGCCCATGAAAAACCACGGCTACTGTCGTCGTCTGCCCTTATCATTGTGCTTCTAGGAGATTACTAAACCACCATTGTGCTGAATAAACCATATATTTTCAGAAGCAAGGGTTCCGATTGATTTTGACAGGAGGAACCCAAGGCTCCAGCCAAGCACCATAAAAAACCTCCCTTTGTAATCATAATCGGGTTTCCTCGATCACTGAGACACGGAGAGCTAGAGAGATGGCCCAAGCTTCCTCGATCAGTTGATCTCTCTCTTCAAATTTCCAGTACGCTGTCTGCTCGAATATAAAGTAGAAATAGGTACAGTAGTCGGTGATGGTGCACCACTATTATAAGAGCTGTCAATATATGGGACCATTCAAATTCCATAAATGATAACACTATATATACTTAAATACTACGTACCAAATATTTCTAAAATTATACTGCTAAAACTTAATTAATTTAACTAAATACTAAAAACTACACATAAATACTTATACACATTATATATTGTATTATAAATTAAAATTATTATAACAGATTTAGGGTTACTACTAAACACTATAACACTAATATACAGATCTACTCAAACACATTATATATTGTACTATAATTTCTACTGTCAAACACATTATATATTGCACTATAATTTCTACTTACAAAAAACTACGATATTCTACTTTCTAAAAATATTCTAAAATTCTATTGTAAAGATATTCTAAATTTCTATATCGCAGAAAAACTAAATAAATTACTAGATCTACCACATTTAACTTGCTAACATAGCAAACAAATACTTCGTACGAATATAAAGCTGAGTACAAAAATTACCTAATTCACGGTCCAATCTCAGCAGAGCTTCGCAGCATCGCACTCCCCCTCCCCTCCCCTCCCCTCTCCTCTCCTCTCCTGCGCTCTGCTCTTCACTCGGCTTGGACGCAGCAGGCTTCAAATGGACGCAGCAACCGCGGAGGGGTATTTGGCGCCTAACCCCCCGGCGCCGGAAGTATATTTTCACAACTCCAACGCTCGAGGGTATATTTCTGTAAAAACGAAAAAAAATATAAAAATAAAAAAAACGCAAATTTTGTTGGAGGCAAGGGGTCCGGAGCCCAGTATGGCCCATGTGTGGCTCCGCCACATCACAACATCCTAGATGCATGACGTATTAGTATCTCCAGCGCGCTCGCGCGTGCGCACATATATATATACATGCAACGTATTTATAATATACATATAGTAGTAGTATGTATAGTGTGAGCATGTGAGAGAGCACAAAGAAGCAACATAATAGTATCATTCAAACGAGTAAATGACGAGTACATGCCCAGTTGGCCAGTTGTTGTCTACACAAACGGAGACTTTCACCGCGTATACACTCACATAAAAGTTGAATGAGAAATATTTCCTCTATCCACAAATACAGTGTTTTCTAGGTTTGTCCTAAGTGGAACATTCTTAAGTTTGACCAAGCTTTTAAAGAAAAACATTAACATCCATCACTCCAAAGAAGTAAATTATAAAAATACAGTTCATGATGAATCTAATAATTGTTATTTTACATTAAAATTAATATTGCTCTTTTTTATAAACTTAGTCAAACTTTGAATAGTTTGACTTAGGATATATCTAGAAAACAGTGTATTCCAAGACGGAGGTAGTATAATCAGATAGGAAGGAAAGACCATCCAATAGCAAGTGCAACAAGCCATCTTCCTTCATTGTCTTTGTCCTAAGTCTAACCACTACAGGAATCCAGTCAATTTTCAGCAGCCATAAGGCCAAAACCGCCGAAAACATATTTTTAGCGGTTTCTAGCTTATTTTCGACGGTATGTGTCTGCCCAAAATATTTAGCCGAAAATAAGCTTGTTTTCGGCAGCCAATAAGCCCTATGGGGCGGGTTATTTTCGGCGGCTGGGCTGGGCCGCCGAAAATAAACCAGCTATTTTAGGCGGCTAGGCCCAAACGGCGGCCAGGTCAAGGCCGCCGAAAATTAATATTTCCATGGGCTAAAACTAGCCGAAAATTAGCGCTGCAACTACTATAAAAAAATCATTAGTTTCTTACTTCAAACGCGGGATTGGGTTTTCCTTAGAACGGGATAGGACTGCCGGTGCGCACCACGGCAATATAGATTTCTCACCTCAAACGATTGAAGCAGAACGGGAGTAAAACAGGGAGTGGCGCCGTGTGGGGAGGGCCGCCGACCGGCCGAGGAGGCCGGGGATCGGAGCGGGCTGGGCCGACCGGGGAGGGGCGCCGTGTGGGGAGGGGCTCCAGGCTGGCCGGTAGAGGGGCGCCGGGCTGGCCGGCGGTAGGGGCCGGCCTGGGCGGCCAGGGGAGGGGCACCGAGCCAAGGGCAGAGGCGGCGCGGTGAGCAGCAGGGTGGCGAGGAAGGCGGCGGGGGGTAGGGATGGTGAGGCAGGCGGCGGCGGGAGGGGGTGGTGAGGCAAGCGGGGGCAGCGGCGGCACGGCGCATGGTCGGCAACGGTGCGGCAGACGGCGGGCGGGGGTGGCATGGCGGGCAGCGGACGGTGCGTGTGTGCGCAGTTTGGGCCGGTGGGGAGGGGTTCGATCGGGGATAGGGTACAAGTAATTTTCGGCGGCATTGGTAGCCCGCCAAAAATAATTGCATTATTTTCGGCAGTTAGAAGGGGCATCGAAAGTAAGACAACTATTTTCGGCGGCCCATACTAGCCACCAAAAATAAGATTATTATTTTCGGTGGCCAACGGTAGCCGCCGAAAATAGCAGAAGCCGCCGAAAGTTTTCGAGATTCTTGTAGTGAACGGCAACAAAGCTTCACTGCTTAGCATCAGGTCCATCCCCCAAAAACATCCACTTACCTCCATCACTGTTTGCCGTTTGGTCCTCTACAATAATAGTGCATTTCAATGGTACGCAGACAGTAGAAAAGATTGCTAGCAAATAGCACAAAGAAAAAAGAGTGACCCAAAATAATATATTGCCTTGTACCATCACCTATTGCAAATATTTCTCTGATGACCTTTAAATTTAAAATGGATTGCTTGCTCTCTCTTTTTTCTTGCAAAGAAGGAAAGATCAACTGAAAGTATATATTATATATCGTTATGTTCTCATACTTCCTTAGGATCACTGAATTGTGGTAGGAGTACTTGGCCAATTGCCGCCATCACCTATTACACTTTTTTTTCTGTTGAGCTTTTCTTTCATTCTCCTCCAAAAGACAGCTTACTTTTGATCAATGGCGGTGGCCACTGCCCGTTGCTGTCGTTGGCTGGCCGTGATGGTTGAATTCGCCGCCAGAACTAACAGGATGGTCGGGAGGCTTCGGAGCACTTGCACCCGCCACCTGCAGGGACGACTCGTCCAGCATCCGCTGCTCCGTCGCATTCTCAGGTGGAGGCTCGCTGACCTCGTGGCTCTCCGCTGCTCCGTTGTGCTCCTGCTGCGCGCGGGTCGCCGCTGGACGGCGGAGGCGGAGGAGGAGATGAAACGTGGAGCAGTTTGATGCCCAGGCGCGAACAGGGCAGCACGTCCCGCAGACGCCGGAGCAGGTGGGCGGACGGTGAAGCCAATGACGCCATGACCGGTGACCGGCCGGTGGCCGTGTGCTGACCAGCTGGTGGGGGATCGCACTGAGACACGGAGAGCTAGATTGCTAGAGAGATGGCTCAAGCTTCCTCGATCAGGCGATCTCCCTTTTCAAATTACCAGCGGCCTGCTCGAATTAAACTAGAAATGGGTGCAGCGGCCGGTGCTCGAGCACTGCTATATATGGATATACTACTCCATTGCTCCTATACTCGGTCGCTGCAAAGGGAGGGTGTCAAGTACTGTAGTGAGTTAGTGACCTCAGAGGCTTCAGACTTGCATTGGACTCAGTAGAGGTCTGGTCTTTACTACTGTAATTAGCCGTCCAATCATTATGCATGTTGACCTTCACAGCTGCGTCAGCGAATGAAGAAGTAGTCGTCCAATACTGAACTTGAGGCCAGCCACAGCTTCCAAGTTGTAACCACGCTCGCGGAAAGATGACAACAAATTAAATGTAGTATATGATCAAGCGTCCGTCGAAGGATCGGAGGTAGGTTTGTCAAGTGGATCCAGCATGATCATGCACGATAATAAGCTAAGGCAGCCGAGCAACCACTCTATGATGAGCTGACGAATCAAGAAGCACTGCGCTATATACTCAGTATACTTGGTCGCAGGAAAGATCGATCGAGGTGACATCCTCCGAGGCTCGACCAGACTCAGTCGAGGTTCCGATATATACACGTCTTAGTGTAGTATACGGAGTACTTATTAGCCGTCCAATCATTATGCAGGTTGACCTTCATCACAATTCACAGCTACGTACCGAATGAAGTAGTCGCCCAATGAACTGCTCGATCGAGCCCGGAACAGGTAGCAATGGCGTTAGGCTACACAACTAGGCAGCGGGCTTTGGTATTAGGTACAATCAACGGGCTGGTCAACTTGCAGTAACATAGAAATGCTGATCAATTCTTATAGTACGTCCTGCAGTTGCGTCAGTGAAAAAGATGGGCGATATGCGCGTAGGCTTGTCACATGGTGGATCCTTATATGTATGTAGGGCTAGAAAATTGCCCCGTTGCTGCTCAACTCGATCGGGCTCATTCCAAGGCACCAGCGGAGACTATTTCCAGCGTGCAGTGGCTCTCCGAAACAGTTCATCTCCTATGACTATGACCTAACGCTGCTAGGTGCCAGCCTCCTAGGAGCTGAGCAGGAGGAAGGGTAAGGGCACAGGGAGGTTGGAGGTGTTGTCTGTGGCATCGACATCACAACGTTGGGTGCACCCTACCCCGACCACAACGCAAATAGGCCGGAGCACATGCATGCATGCTCCCCTTCAGGGATGCCGTTGGGCAAATCCAATCTTTCCTCAACCCACGCCCAGCTGCTAATTACCCAATCCACATCCTCCCCGTGCCCAACCTAAATTGATTTGTCCACACCCAACGGATAACACATAAAATGGGTAACCCGCAAGTTTCTCCGGTGTCTCTCTCTGTACGCTCCGCCGCCGGTGCCGGCGCTCAAGAGCCCGTCGACGGACAGCAAGAGCGCGAGCCGCTGAAGCACGCGGTTAAGGACGAGTACGAGCACGTGGAGGTCACGCTCGACGTGTGGGACGACGGCGGCGGCGGCGACCTCGCCTTCGCCGTGCGCGCCATCAAGAGCGTCGGCGGCGCCGCCCTAGAGCAGGATGCCGCGGCGCTGCTGGAGCTGGAGCTGGACCGCCCGGCGCCAACGCCCGGCCTGGGCGCTAGCAAGGCTGTCAAGCTCCGCGCCGCGCGGCCGCAGCTGAGGCGCCTCGCGTCCGGGAAGAAGAGCGCCGCCGCGCTGCTCCGCGGCGACCGCGACCAGACGCCCAGGCTGGAGCGGAGCGTCACTGGCGCTGCCAGCGCGCTCCGGGGCCACCGGTTCCTCAACCAGGCCGCCGTCACCGAGGGCTGGCCCGAGGTCGAGAAGTGCTTCTAGCGCCTCGCCGTCGACGGCTTCCTCCTCCGCTCGCGCTCCGTCCAGTGCATCGGTGAGCTGCTCAGAGCAAGAGAAAGAAGATGAGGAGATGGGGACCTGACTTCGGGGGCGACTGGCAGTGAGGGAAAAGCCTCACGGACGGCTTGTAGACGCGGCCGCGCGCCATGTCGCCCTCCGCGGCGGCGGCCCGATCCCGATCTGGCTCGTTGAAACGATGGGGCAGGTAATTGGATAAATGGGTAGACCCACTAAATATCCTCCCCATACCCTTTCACGAATGGATATTATCCACCTCCAACCCGTTCCAACGGGCACGCCGGCACCTTACCCGTTGGAAGCGGGTGTGGGTATGGCCGACGGGTACGGATACCCAACGGCATCCCTAGCTCCCCTGCTTAGAAGTTAGAATCGAGTGATAAAACTAATTCAGACTTCTTCTGCCTTAGTTGGGATCATAACTTGGAAGGTTCAATGGTTGTTGCAACAGGTGTTACACACAGGCAAAGCCTTACCATCATGCACACAGTTCCACAGAAACGCCAACGTGCGCACTGCAGTCGCTAAAGAATCGGTCCGGTGGCCATGACAAGAGCATGCACAGCTAGTTCCATAGTACAACCGAATCCTTTCGTGACAGTAACGTAAATAAGTTTTGACGACACAATCTTATGACAAGACTAGCTCTCACGCTGACATAAAAGACCAATATGAAGATAGATCAGCAGAGATATCGGAAGGATAGCAAACGCCAGCAGCAACGAACAAAGCTTCATGCTGGTATACATGTCCTCCAAGTCCAATCCTTCAGCATGTCCACTCGTATACAACAGCCGTCACTTTTTTGCCACATGGTCCCTCCTACAATATATATTGCATTTCATGCAGAAAAAACCTTAATAGGACAGTAAGATAAAGGGGGAAAAAAAGGGATCGCTTCCTTTTTTAGCAAAGAAAGGAAAAATCAATAGGGAATTATATATTCTCATCTAACCCATTCTTCTTTTGGATCATTGAATGGTAGGAGTACTTGGCTACCATCACGGCATCACCCATTGCAAAATTAAATATTTTCTGATGAGCTTTACTTTCATTCTCCTCCGATCCAAAAGACAGCTTACTTTTGATCAATGGTGCTGGGTCGGGTGAACAGAATCATCAGGGGGCCCGAGAGCCTTCGGATATAACCGTGGAACATTTCGATGATGCTCAGACGCGGGCACAAGCGCATCAGCGCGTCCCCCAGATGCTGGAGCTGGCTGGTGAAGAATGTCAGCACAATGCTGGTGGAAGCCGTCGTCGGAGGAGGCCCTGTTTCCTTCTCCGCCGCCACCCCACCCTGCTGCCGCTCCATCCGATCCTCTTGTGCTGCTTCTTCTTGCTCCAGCTGCACACCGTTGGAGTTGGACGGCGGCGGAGACGGAGAAGATGATGGATGGATGTGGCGATGAGTGCTGCAGCTGGTGATCGGGCACAGCGGCCTATTTGTAGAACTGTTGATCAAGCGGCTGCCAAGCTGTTACAACTTGTGTTCCATGCATCAACTGCTTAAGTTTGAAATGGTCACCAGCGTCCAGTCGGCGAGTAGGGTTACGTTCTAATGCGCATATCGGCATATGCATGCAAGAGACTTGTTATTTCTAATTAATTTGCTTCGGAGCTCCCAGTGTTTCTTTATTTGCAGTGCTATATGCCTGCAATTGGTGGGCTCGTACTAACAATATTCATGCTTGTATCCTTTCACAGCTACCTTGACTGAGTCGACACTCGAGAAGTCAACAGAACACGCCAGAACAACCACTATATGAAATGACGAATCAAGAGGCACTTAAGAAGATTAATTAAATGGTGTGCACCATCTATAGAAATAACAAATCTGGTGTGAGGTGGAGAGGAATCTCGTGTCCATGTGTGCCAAGCTATGGGAAATGTAATTACTTTGTGAGCTATGTCAAGAAAATTACTCCCTCTATCTCAATTTTTAGGTCGTTTGACTTTTTCGGCACCAAGTTTGACCGACTCGTCTTATTCGAAATATTTGCGGAAATATAAAAAATTCAATTTATAGTTAAAGTATATTATATGCTAAATTAAGTCATAACAAAAATAAATGATAATTGTGAAATTTTTTGAATAAGACGAGAAATTGTCAAAAAATTCAAACGGTGTGTAAATTGGGATGGAAGGAGTATTACGTATGGAAATTTAACAACGGTACCTTAGTTTATGTGACAGTAGCTACCACGAAGTTAAATATACCGTTAGGAAAATACTAGTGCCATCAGCCGATTACAGGAATGAAGAAAACGAATTGTGATGCATAGATTTGACTCGGTTCAGTTGTAGATGACATTCCTAGTTATGCCGTTGGTAGCCCAACACATGCATGACACTTCATTAGAAGAGTTTTATAGTGCCATGGGAGAAGCTCCAAGAGGTACCATAGTGGGTAGCACCGTACCGATGGGATACCATGTATAGTGCCAGGTACAAAAGGCTGGGTTACCAATTTAAAAGCTATAATTTTGAATTTTTGATACATCGTACTAGCTAGTAGTAGTATTGACCTAAAAAGGATCTTTTACAATCTGACCTGATGTTTGGAACATAAAAGTTGCACTTGTTTCATGACCCGATTCTAGCAAGGAATTGAATTTCTTGAAATATGTTCCATATCTTAAGAAGAAAATGTTCCAATTGTATTAATATGTCGTTCTACATGCACAATAAAAAATGTCAGAGAAAAATTGCTAAAGGATAATGTGACTGGACCCGAATTGGAACTAAGTGGACTAAAATTTAGCTAGTTTAGAGTCAAATCTGTAGCAAAATATAGGAGAGAGATCATCAAAGGGTTTTTTGCCCCCTGGTTTAGCATTGGCAAAAGTGCATAGCCGTTGGCTTTGGCGTGGAGGAAGGCCGCAAAACATCCGTCCCATCAACTCGAGAACAAACCCTCTCGCATCAAATCCATCCTAGATTTGACCGATGTGGTTAGCCTCCACATGGCTTTGACATGGCCTAGCTTAGCACCACATGTTAGCAACTCCTCTTCCTCCCCTCTCCCTTTCCTCTTTAATTTGTTTGTCCTTCACACTCCTCCACTGCTCTGGCGAGCATATGTCGCACATGCGCCCCTCACATTCCTTGATGTCCCGCCCATCCCAAACAGGCCTACCCGCCATCCCCTGATTGCAGAAGGTGTGAGCATCTATGGCTTGTCCATGAGTAGAGCGACTTCCTTATGCACCTGACATTCACATTTGAGAGTATATGCCAGTAGTCGCGGTAGGAGCAGTGGGAGGCGAAAGCATGTGGGCGAGCAAGGGATGGCTAGGATGAAGGCAATGGCCCTAGCCTCCTAATGTAAGGCCTACAACATGGTACTGGTATGTAACGTAGGCCGCGTGTGAGCGTCTACATTTTATTGTGTTTCTAAAAAAAGTACAAGGGCAAAATCATTGAGGAGCTACTCCAACATGCTAAAAGGATAAAAGGTGCGGAGGAGAGAAAGAAAACTGATATGTGGGCCCAAGCCATGTGTCTCAACGAGTCTTAAAAACGGGGGCGCGCGGATGGACTCAAGGGGTTCCATAAATTGTTTTGCAAGTGCATGTCTAGTTTTGCAGTTTAGGAGGAAACCTAGACTGTGGTATAGTTGGAGGAGCCAATTGGATTTTTTTTCAACTATGTAGCCCATCATAAAAGCTACGCTCGACAAAGCCGTATATATGCTGGGCTCCCTGCCGAACACAACCCACACAATTTAGGACCACATTTGATATATATGTGGGAGTTGGATTGGGTGAATTAGCTTGAGCAAGTCAACATGTAACTTGCCTCTTGATATCTACCATCCAGCCAGCATTCAATGGCTCTCATCAACTATATACAAGCATCCAAAGGTCAACACTTTCACCTTGGAGCGCTAGGTAGAACCTGCGCAAAGCACATGGTTTCCTTGAAAGAAAATCCAGTGTCGGTGAGATTGAGTAAAACAAGGTAAGAGAATTGGCGAGAGGACACAAGACTTCACCTTTGCTATTGTCTCACGCTAGACATGGATGGAGTGGCAGGCAATAAGGACTCCATGTCCATAGAAGAAACAAAGATTCAGATTTCTGGAAAAGGTCCAGGCCAAATGTTGGGCGCCAAAGACCAGACCTATTCCTGTTTTTCATCCCACGATTAGCAGAGGAACACCATGGCAACAAAAATATACAGGACAGCAGGGAAGCATTCAAGATTTGAAGTCTGCTGGAATTTGTTTAGGAATTGAAGGGATTCAGACAACAGAAGAATGAAGCCTTGTTCATCTTCCTATCCATACCGAAGCTGAGCCTGAGTTCAGACCTAAGACCCACCGGTAGTTGGCTACTCGGCTTCAAACGCAAGAACCGTGCTACGGAGTACGGTGGAACAGGAGCTACAGAACTGCGGCGCCGACGAAATGAGCTGCAATGGCGCGGCGAACTACGGTGCCGGCAGACCGAGCAGCGGCGGCGCCGTGAACTATATATAGCGCCGTTGGACTGAGCTAGGGACGAAACACCAAGTACAGAATTGCTAGCTGCGGCTCTCGCCCCTGTGGCCGTGGATCCAAGTAACGACCTCCAACTTTTTCACGGCTTTGCAGTTGATGAGAGCCACTGGATGTTGGCTGGATGGTGGATATGAAGAGGTAATTAAGCGTTCGGCTGCAGCAGCATGAGCAGCACCTCCACCCGCGCCCGCAGATGACCACGTGTGCATGGCCATGGCGCCTCGTGTGTTCGTGCTCCTTGAGCTCATCTACAAGCCCGCAATCACGCACCACAAAAGCGTGGAGTATCCAAGTCCCAAAATGGAGCACCGTACCGGATCGGGACAGCCGCGAACGCAGGCGACGGCCAGCCTCAGGGAGCACGACGACGCGACAAGCGCAACCGCCGCGCGCGCGCTCCCCGCCACAAGATAACTAACGGCCACCCGGGCCCATTGCATCTCGATCGATCGTCGCACGCCTCCTCGCCTCTCGCGTCGCCCCGCCGGCCGCCGGGCGCGCGTCCGGCCATGGGCTTCGCCGTCCACCCCGCCCCTGGCCGCCCCGGCGACGACGCCCGCAGCCTGCCGCCCGCCGGCGCCGCGGACAGCGCCCGGACGTCGTCCTCCGTCTCGTTCTCCCTGGACGGCGACGGCGGCCGCCAGCTGGCCCGCAGGCCCGGGCAGACACTGGTGGTCCCGTCGCGGCGGCACCGGGCGGGCGCCTCCTCTGCCTCCCGCCCGGCCCGGCTGTTCCAGAAGCTGCGGCACGCGCTGCCCCTGCTCACGCTGACGCCGCGGTGCGGGCGGCTGCAGGTCGGCACGCCGGCGGAGGTCGCGGCGGCCGCTTCGTCGTCCTTCTCGTCGTCCTCCTCCTCGTCCGCGCCGCAGGGCGTGTCGTTCTCGGGCGCCGCGCGGCCGTGCCGGCGCGTCACGGGCACGCTCTACGGCCACCGCAGGGGGCGCGTGGTGCTGGCGCTGCAGGAGACCCCGCGGTGCCTGCCGAGCCTGGTGGTCGAGCTCGCGCTCCAGACGCACGCGCTGCTCCGCGAGCTTGGCAACCCCGCCGGCGCGCGCATCGTCCTGGAGACGGAGCGCCGCCAGCAGCAGCAGCAGCAGCAGGCGGCCTCCTCGGACCCCGCCGCCGCAGCAGCAGGCGGCCGGAAGCGGGGAGCCCGCGCGCCGCCGCTGCTGGACGAGGCGGCGTGGACCATGTTCTGCAACGGCAGAAAGACCGGGTACGCGGTGCGGCGGGAGGCCACGGACGACGACCTGACGGTCATGGAGACGCTGCGCGCCGTCTCCATGGGCGCCGGCGTGCTCCCTGCTGGGAGGTGCTCTTCGCCGCCGGCCGACACGGCCGCGGCGGACGACGAGGTGCCCTACATGCGCGGCTGCTTCGACCACTTCGTCGGCTCGCGGGACTCCGAGTCGCTCTACATGATCGCGCCCCAGGGCGGCGGCACTGGCCCCGAGCTCGCCGTCTTCTTCGTCAGGCTCTGACGTGGACATGCATGCATGCGCGCCGATAGACGAACAAAGGGCATCCATGCAAATAGCGCCACGTGCATATCTTGAGAATTCTCGTGCAGTGCAGCCTCGTACCAACCTTAATCGAGCAAAGAACCAAAGAGCTAGCTACTAGAAGCCGCTCAAGTTGTGATTGATTAGCATCACAACAATCTACTTTTATCGTGTGGTTAACTTTTTGGTTTGCTAATTGATTAGGTTGTGTACGTCAGTCGTGAGGTGTTCTTGGATTTGTGCCACAATCTATCTTTAGTGGAGAAACAACAGAAATAGCCACTGACTGGTGGAATTGTGGTCCACAAAGTGTTCATTTCTGAAATGACTGATGAATTAGCCATTTTGTCTCGGTGTGCGTGAGCCTGGCACGCACTCAAATCAGAATGAATAGCTTACATGGCGCTTGTGTGAAGATTGGAAAAGAGAGACGTCAGACGTGGCTCTCTCCAGCAGTTTACTCATCCCAACTGCTCATTTTAAATTCCACGCTGCTACAGTGCATTTTTGCACATGTACGATCATTTGCACATCTGCTAGAGAGCCTAAGCTCTCATACAAGACCATAGCCTTTCATGTGCTCCAAGATACAAACATAATGATGAACAATATGTAGCGAAATAGAAAGAAGATTGGCAATACAGCAGCCAACTTTCTAACCCACCTATTATATGAGTGGGCAGCAGCCCAGCCAGAATGTTAAAGTGATAGAGAGACCCCAATCACTCGTGAGTCGTGACACACATTAATGTCAATACTGAAAAGGAATAACTAGACTATGTCACCCACGGCACGATGAGCTATATAACGAACTATCACACGCTGGATGTGTCGAAGACTCGATGCAGAAGAATCCTCCATACTCCATACCACGGTTAATTAGTTCTCTTCCTAGCATAGCTCACAGCTTGATTCCTCACCTCGCATTGCAAGCGAGCGCAGCAGTGCAAAAGGAACCAAACAAAGCAAACTTAGATGGCCAAATGCAACTCCGTGTAATCAAACAAATTCAGGCAACAATCACGCTACCAGTAATCTAGGAGATTAGAAACTTCCGGGCCCTAACTCTATGGCTTCCTTTGGCTACTAATCGACTTTTAGACATGGTTTGTGGGATGATGCCACACGCGCCCTCTCTGGCCAGGAGCGCGAAACGGTCGATTACCTTCTTCTAGAGTGCTCCCTCTGTGGTTTAGATGTCTAAGTCATTATGGCATTCAACATGTGGCTCCACTCTCTCCTGACAGTTCTCTTGCAGGATGGTGGTTGGAGGCCATGAAGCAAGTCGCTAAGGTAGCGTTCGGTTGGGGAGCAAAGTAGCATGGAATGGGACTATCTCCGGTTTCTAGGATGGGATGGTCCCATCTATACGTTTGGCTAGAGGGACAAAGTCATCCTAATTTTTTGTTTAGTTTGAGGGATTGAAGAGGATGGGGATGGATGCCATATTAACATGTCACACTGATAGACGCTTCTTCTTCCTGCACGCAACACTGCGCCACTCCTGCTCCTCACCGGCGCCGCCCCTCTCTCGCTCCCCACCGGAGCTGCCTCCCTCCCGTTTTCGTTCCCCGCCGGCACCGCCTCTCTCCCACTAGCGCTCCCGCTCCCCGCCGGCGCGGCCCTGCAGCTCCTTCTGCAAGCCGTTGGGTAGGGCAGGACGAGCTCGCCGGGTGCGAACAAGGTGGAGGGGCGGACAGAGCGGAGGAGGTGAAGGAGTGGGGCCGGGCATCGGCCTTGCCTGCGGCGGGCGGGGTCAGGGGGTGGCCTTGCCGGTGGGGCGCGGGCGAGCGTGCAAGCATTGACGGAGAGAAGACGTCGTCGCCTGGGAAAGCGTGATCCCGGTTTTGAAAAGGGACGAGGGAGGACGACATCTTGAGGGTATATTCAATTCCCTACGTGGGATGTCCATGTCCCTCCTGCCCCCAAACCAAACAATGAAAAAAGTGGGATCGCCCCGTCCCATTCTGCCCCTCAAACCAAACGCCGCCTAGCTCCTCCGAAAAGGGTTCGATTCGCTAGTCGTTTTGGTCACCTGGTGCTTGTGGAACGAATGTAATGATAGAATCTTCAGAAGGGAGGCCCTTCAGGCTGTGGCCCTGGCACAGTTGGCGATAGAAGAGGCGGGCCTCTGGGTCGCGTGGGCTCCCCTAAGATTGCCTCGCTGCTGGCTAGGAGGCTGTTATAGTTTTTTCCTTCTTGTTGGTTGTTTTTGTTCGTTTTCTGTCCTTTCTTTAATTTTCTTCTTTTGCTGCCTTGGGCAGTCTGGCCGTGTCTCACCCTTGTACTGCTATTTGAACTCTCCCCTTCTTAATGGAAAAGTGCTCCGCATGTTCTTAAAAGAATATAGATGCAAAAACTCAAAACGAATTGCATTTGCATGCACTAAGGCTGGCTGAGATGTAAATAAAGATGAGCCCGGTTCAGTGATGCAAGCAATCAAACGCACCATATAGGACTCAGGCCATGAGAGCTCACGACATCACGTGGGGGTGACGTGGCCCTGTTTTTTGAATTATCAGAGTCCAAACTTCTCTCTTTATCCAGCGTCTTATTACGAACACAGATGTTTGTAAATAATCTGGATTGGTTCTGATGAGGTCTATGTACCCATAGTCTCAGATGGTTCATACATGTTTTTTCTTTTTTTTGCAAAAATGGTCCATACGTGTAACCATTGCAAAGACAACTTTCCCATATTCGAAATTTCTATTTATTAATTCGATTCTTGGGATATTACAAATTAACATGAAATTGTGATGAACAATTGTATGTCGTAGTTCTTTTCTTAAAGAAAAATAGAGGGTAAAAAATGTTACCCTTATATTAAGGGGTATTTAAATCATATTTTATAATAGTGGGTGTAATTTGTATGCTAATTTAGGGTTTCTATAAATTATTTTTATTAATTTCCTAGAGGGTAACTTTTAGAAAATGGAATGGATCAAAGGGCTATTATTGTTAGATGCTAGTACATGATAGATGGGTAGTTTTTTATTTTTTGTGAGAATTTTTATGATTTATCTTTTTTTGGCATGTCACATAAGTAGATATTAGGGGGTCACTCTAAATTAATAATTGTAAAGAGGGTAACTTTTAGAAAAACAAAATAGATTCAAACACTATTATTGTTATATAATACCATGTGGATAGATGTTTATAATTTTTCTGAGAATTTCTACAAGTTTATAATATTTGAAAAATTATATGATTTATTTTTTCTTTAGCACGTCTTGTAAACTAGACCTTCCTCTAAAGCCTTTAACTAATAATAAGATAAAAGAATGTTACTTTAAATTATCTATTATAATGGCATATAGGTATGTTTTTAGAAAACGGAATAGATTTAATGGCTATTATTATTAGATGCTATCAAATGGATGGCTATATATTATACATAAGTTTTGCGGTGGTCGGAAAAAATGAGAGCCGTCAATCAAGCAATATCCAATGGTTTAAGAATAGGCGATACTAAAGAAGAGGTATCACATGATACTAAATTGGTATGACCGGTACCCAAAAAAGTAGGACCAGTACCATAAAATGTTTAATTCAATAAAGTTCTTATTTTATAATATCTAACAAAAATCAATATGAGGGATCCCTCCTGGTATTGTGGGTACTTTTCTAACCATTTAAAATTCCTTGTATTTCAAATTCTTGTTTTGGGATATAGTTTTCTCTAGCACTCTCATGAGTACTGGATCCTTGAATTAGTTATAATAAGATAGCACAACTGTATAATAATAAAAATGCTTCAAATATGAAAAAGTTGCTGCTCCATTCCGCACACAGCATGATGTGTGTACCTTTCTGCGAGAGGTCCATCAGCCTCCATTCAACCACCACCACTGCACCACGTCATCCAGTTGCTTCTCCTTGATTTGACATTGCGCACCCAAAAGATCGAGAGGGGACGGAATATACCGTATTAGGACAACATTGTGTATATGGCTTTTTTTAGTATGGAAATGAAGAAAATGCATATGTTCGTCTATAGTACGAAAATAACACTGTAGGGTGGACTGCAGACAGATTGAAAGTTTAAATATAGTCAACGGGATAAATGATTTGGTAGAGCCATGGAACATCTGTGCGAGTCGACTTGCGTTGTGCACCATATGCGTTTTTTAGATAATGTTTGGGAAATAGAAATATGCCCAGCCTGCATGTAGTGGTGAAATGCTTTACCATACAACCGTAATCGCAGCAAAAAACAACAAAGCTTAAAAATAAAGATCAAAAACTTATATGTTGGTAGCCTTTAGATGAACAAACTAGTAGTAGCATTCTACATAGGCACATAGATGTTTCGACCGCAATTGGCAGTACAAATACGCAATAGCTTACAATAGCGTAAATAGGTAATGGCAATGAACCGGTGGCAATACAAATCCGCAAGTGCTTCAACCAGTGGCGCTCTTGTGGCAATACAAATCCGCAAGTGCTTCAACCAGTGGCGCTCTTGCTTAGTGCCTTGGTTGGAACGGGGAAATTTTTTTATGTTTCTGCTTTGCGTTCCAATCAGATCCTTAGATGGCTTCGTTTTTCGCTTTGTGTTCCCATGTTTCTTTTAGACCTTCCAGTTTTGCTATCTGCTGCAATTGCCTTAGACCTCTTAGGCCATTCTAATGGGGGTTTCATTTCTCTGTTTTCACGAGTGCACATCAATTTTTGTCTAGGTAAAAGCGCATCCAGAGTTTTATCTGGATGAAGCTCTCTCCCATCCCATGAAACTCTCTCTGTCTTTCCTCATAATTACTTTGCCATGTCATATGTTATGCTTATGTGTCGTGCCATTTAATGAGAATGAAACTCCCACTGGGATGGCTTTTTTTTTCTCTCTGCCTTGTGGGCAGCAGTTGTTTTGTGAGTTTGTTTCATTCCTATTTCTCCTTAATGAAATACTATGTGCTAAGCACGTTCTAAGAAAAAGTAATGACAATCAAAATGTCCAAATTGATGCCTTGGTCCCCTTGCATTATGGCTTAGTGAAGGTAGTGATCATGGCACAAGGACAAACAAAATGCGCACCAAACATCGCTGACGTCCCTTTCGAAAATCTCAATCAGGCCTGCTTTAGGCACATTAATTAAAGAATACAATTCGGATAGTCGAGCAACGTGGCGTGGCCATTATGTCACATCCACGGATTGTTGTCTCGGAATAGAAGATAGAAGATTTTGAAGAGGCAGCTAGATAGCTACCTATTGTACATCAAAGAATTTGTACATTAGCCTACCTAGGAGCAAATATGATAAGGCTAACTACACAGTTTTCACTTCATCAAAATCCTACGCGTAGATAATAAAGCGGTGCTTCATCAGGAGCCTAGCCTCAGCGCACGCTTACGAGGAGAAAAACCTGTGCTGCAGGAGTTAAGGCTGGGTCTTTATTTCTCCAGCCAATCTAAATGATTCTTGTCTCCGAACATTCAATATTTTTAACTTTAGTCTAATCAATCTAAAGTCACCTAAGAGTAAGTCTTGTTGGACCTTAATAATGTAGCAAGAGTATGAAGCCTCCAGTGGCTTTTCTATTAGTCTCACTATAAGGCTAAAGTCATCAGACTTTACTCCCACTTCTGATTTCATTATAAGTGTGTCCATATACAAGTTTTCGTTTGTTGGCTTTTAATAATGTGGCAAGAATATGAAGCTTTCAGTGGCTAACTCTTCTATTAGTCTTAGCTTTAAGGATGAAGTCGCCAGGCTTTACTCCCACTTCAGACTTCATTATACGCGTCCATATACAAGTTTACAATGCTTGTTACTAAAACATAGTACTAATATAGCTATCTTTTTCATTCTGTTTTTTGAGAAACACTACTGTCACTCCATACAAGTTTACAACGTTTGTTACTAAAACCTAGTACTAATATAGCCATCCTTTTTCATTCTGTTCTTTGAGAAACACTGCCGTGACTCCACGCGTGGAAAGCACCTGCAATTATTTAGCGAACACTGTTTCCGAGTGCGAGTCGGCAGTCGAACTCCCCCGACCGGGACCGGCACCTCGCGCACCTGCAAGCATGCCGCTGCGCTACGAGCGCATTCGCCAGAGCCTATAGGGTTGGTTCACTGAAGCGGTGAGAGGTACTAGTACTTTGTCCACCGGTGGACAGTGGCCGCAGTATTTAAGTACGACGTCGTCCGTGGGCACTGGCCAGTGTGCAGTTGGAGTGGGGACTCCAGCACCACTGGCCAGCAGGAGCACGCCTCCACTCGATTCAGAATTCAGGTGAGCTCTCAATCAGTGCTCCTCTCACCATCAGTACATCCAGGCTAGCGCAGCCCCCTTCGTTGCAGCTACGTCAGGCAGCACTCCACTGAGGTGCGGCCATGGCCAAGCTCGCCGCGCAGCTCAAGAACAAGTTCTTCGGCCTCGTCGGCCGCATCACCAGCTGCGGCCGCGCCGGCGCCGGCGCCGCCCACAAGGACGCAGGTAACAGTCCTGCCCTCCTCTTCTATACCTCTCTCTCTCTGTCTCTGTACAAATTAATTAACGTACGTAGCCTGCATCTGATGATTCCCCCGTTGCTCACTCTGTTCCTGCATGCAGCTGGTGCGACGGAGGCCAAATCAGTGGCATCTCAGGTCTGTCTCTCCTCCAATCCAATCTCTGCTACATGTGTCACCGTGCTAATCAGTCAAGTTCTTAATTTGTCTAGCTTGGAGGGAATATATTGTCCACGCATATGAATAACGTTGTTGCTGTTGTTGCTCGTTTTGCATGCTGCAGCCTGTTGAGATCAGGTCAAGGGGAGGTGCTCCACGCGGCGTGGACGGAGGGTCCAAGGGTCACATCAACGGTGACACCGTCTAGAGGAACAAGACAAGGAGGCTCTAGCCCGCCGGCCATGGCTGCTACGGTGTGTGGACATCGATCAGAGCTGCACGCAGCTTAATTAGTTATACCTGTGCTGTCTCAACTAAAGCTTTCTCCTTCATGCATGTCATCGTCGTTTTAGTGGGTTTTGTTGCTGTTGTTGTTGTACCTGTGTTGTGTTGCTTTTTAGTAGTATATATGGTACTGTGAGTGATTCGTGTTGATGTTGTGGTTTCTGCTTCGAGTGGTGTATTGTGATGTGCGTGTGTATAGGTTGTGTGTGTGACGATGCAGCGAGAGGTTTAGCCATGTGCTGCATACACTGGTCAGAATCGCTTGATCGCTGTTTGTAGAACTTGTGCAGAAACGGGAGAAGAACCACCGCTGGCAACCAGCTTAATTACATCCAGAGCTGATATTAGTGGTTAAAACCACTGTGTTCATGTCTCCTACAGGTTCTAATAAGTTTACCTATTACCCATAGAGGTTTTTAATTTCGTTCTTTTCGCTGATACATGAGGCGAGCTTTACTGACAGGATCTTTTCCCGTATTTGGAGAAGGCAAAAACATACTACATGCTATTTTCTGGCATGGTTATCATGAGACTCTTTATGCTATCACTGGTAGACACGCGCCTATCACACGCACACCGTGAACAACACGTCTCAATCTGTTGCTCACTCTGATCCTTCCCCTGTATAGTTGAGACGATGACAAAAATATATAGTATACTATGTACGGCATAATTATCATTAAACATGGCTACCTGGGCGTCCGAAAATCTAAGAAAACGGAAAACCACATCAGCGATATCTAAAGTGGCTCCAAGCGTCAAGAACTCCAACAGAGCCTATAGCAGCGCCCGCCCCAGTAGCAACCGCGCATTGCGCGCCCAGTCCGACGAGGATGGCATTCCAAACTTCATTGGTGAACCTGCAGAGCTAGAAGAGATGCTCGACTGATTTAGGCTCCGTCTCACACAACAAGCAAAACCTGCAAGGTTCAAGCCCATGCCTACACCTCCCGCCCGTCAGTCCATCGCTGACGCCGCGTCGCCAACCAAAGGAAGATCTTGACCTTAAGCGGCACCCAAGCGCTCCAGACAAGCTGAACGTTGGGCAGCATCGGGTAGGCAGGCTGTGAGGAATAGTGATCGTCCCTCGTCCACTTCCACAACGTTCGGCTGCAGATGAACACCCAGATTGCGAGGTAACTCCGCGGTAGCCGTAACCATGAGACCCCCGGAAATGGTCTATATATATCCAATAATGGTGCCACTGTCAAGGAACGAGCGTTTGCGCCGCGGAACTAGAGAAAACAGGACGGGGCAACTGAAAAAAGCGACCTTCCATCTAGCCATGGGTCCATCCATAAGTATAGATGGTCAAATGGGCTGTGTCTAATGGGCCGGTCCGAAGCACGGCACGGCCCGACCCTAATCGTGCTATGTGCCGGCCCGGCTCAACCCTAGTGCCGTGCCTGGGCCGAGGCCAAGACACGCCGTGCCGACCCGGCCCGGCACGATTATATTTTTTTTATTTTTTTTCTATATCAGTATATGTATAATATATTATCTCCATACAAACACAAATGAAAGCCAGCCGGAGTGGCTAACACAGTGGAGGTAGCGCTTCCTCCCAAGAGGTGTGGGGTTTGAACCCCCATTCGCCCTTATTTTTGCGATTTTTCTTGAATATAACCTCAACCTCTTGCTGGCCGTTGTGCCGGCGGACGGCCCGGCACGGATAGCAGGCCGTGTTGTGTCCCGCGGTCGAGGCCCACCGTGCCGTCCGGCACGGCACAGTTAGTCCCGTCGTGCCTAGCGGGACCGTGCTCTAAACAGGCTGTGCCGTGTCAGGCCCGTGCCGTGCGGCCCTGTTTGGCCATATATGTCCATAAGAGGGTGCACTCGCTAGTCCCAACCTCAACGAGAATCGAAGCGTCGAAGAGACCTGCTGCAACGAGAGCCACCTCGTTTTAGGGCAAAGTTGAAAAGCTAATGTCGAAAACTCCTATCAATCCGAGAGCACCGGAATCGAAGCGTCGAAGAGACCTGCTGCAACCAGAGCTTGCTGTCCTTGGTAGTTGTTTTGGCCCGGCCCTTGCAGCCTGTGGTTTTGTACTTTGGGTTCGATAATTTTCTCTGCTTAATATAAAGATACATAGTTTTTTTTATTAAACAAAACAAAAAAGTCTAAAAAAATATGTTTCCCTTTAATATTTCAGCATAAGAAAAATGTTAGCCTAACGGTAAAAATGAAATGTTTGCGAGCATAAGAAAATGTTTGTGCACGCGTGCAACAAATAAAAAGTCACTAGTTTTGTGTGCCAATTAATGTGCCAAACTAATAAACGAATATTCTAAGAATACAAATAAACTATTGGACAAAGTATATTTTTAGCCCCTTGCTAATTTTAACCTATAATTCGAGAACTGTGAATGTTAGACACGATACCGTTCAATTTTGACCGCCTACCTGTCTTAGTGGTTCTATTGTGGTTTTGAATTTGAAATTTAAAAAATCAAATGCCTAGAAAGAAAAAAGTCTCGGAGATGTGCTGGTCCAAATGGGAGTACTTAGATCTCATGAAACAATTCCTAAAAGTTTAAAACAAAAGATTTGATACACGCAATTCATCCTGTCCATAACCATCCCTTAGATTATCCGTGCTCGTGTTCCTCTGTATTTCTCCTCTAAAGAAATATTTTTAGTCTAGTCGGCGAGATTATTTCATCTATTTCAATTTCTCCTGCACCATATTTCTCTACCACCTAATATTTTATACAACCATCTCCAACTACCATCTTTCATTACCAACTACCAAATCTCCTATAAACAAGTACAATTATTATTGTGAACTATAAAGAATTGGATTAATATATGTAATTAATTAGTTCAATTTTATATGATAAACATAAAAGTAATGACTTTATTCCAGGCCGTGCATGCCATTGTTGTACTACACGCACACTTTATCTTCTATTCCCTAACTCTAGCCACACACTCTTTTCTTCCTCCGGCCGCCAGTCGTCGTGCCTCCTCCGCACCGGCTGCTGGCGCACAGATCCAGGGGGAAGGCGACACCTGGTGGCGACGTGGATCCTAGGAAGAAGGCAGCAAGCCTCCTCCCCCGCTCCCCGCCCTTGGCCATTAGGCAATATTGCAGGTTTTATTAGACAAAATACATGTTTTCATTAGGCAAAATGATATTATCCATTAGACAAAAATATCATTGTATTTTTCTTAATGTTACTAATGTTTTTCTGAGTGAGTCTAGTATTTTTGCCTAGCAAAAATCACTGTAATTGCCTATTCGTTATTTTCTGTGTTGTGTATTTTTTTCTTCCTCATTTTATGTGGAGCGAAGATTCTTGTTGATGCTGAGCCACAAAATCACGTAGAAAAGAAAATTTTGCTATGAACAAAAATTACTAAAATTGGAAAAAAAAACAAAAATGAAATGTGCGTGCAACAGAGCTAAATTATGGCCGTGCGTGCGTTAGGCAGGTCCCCTATTAATAGTATATCATCGTAGGAATGAATTGCCAACAGCTATGTTTTGTTCTAGCAAGCAACTTAATCATCCTTTATTTTATTTTACATTCTACACTGTTAAAGCATCGAGTTTTTGTAATACATTTTTTGTCCAACGAAAACATCTACACTCCTCACACGCCCCACTTGAAAAGTTAGAAAAGGTTGGAAAGAGTTGAAAATGGTTTAAAACTGGGGAGCGACTAAAAAACGCACGGCCGTAAAACCGTCTTCTAGCACACACACTTCATATTTGGTAACATCTAGGTACATCTGGTTACAGGCTTTCTACTTTTGGAAAAAATAGAGTGGCCCACATCAACCCATGTCAGGGCGAGGCAAAAAACACCACCGGTCGCTGCCTCCTCTAACCACGTTGACCTCCCACAAAAAAACGAAAAAATGCACAAACAAGATTCATGGATACGCAATAATTCAAAGTATCAATAGGCAATAATAAAGCTATTGAGTAGGCAAAAATATTAATCTCATTAGGCAAAAAAACTAGTATCATTAGGCAACCCTACAGATGGTATTTTGCCTAATGAAACTAGCATTTTTTTTGTCTAATCAAAACCAACATTTTGCCTAATGAAAATCAACATTTTGCATAATGAACCTTGCGAATTTGCTTAATGGGTGATGGCGGCAGCTGCGGCCGGTGTAGGGGGCGGGGGTGGAGCGCGGCGGTGCCTGGATCCTGCCGCCATGGCCGACAAGGAAGGAGGAGCGCGGCAGCGACCGCGTGTTCCTCCCCACACGTCGACAAGGCCGCCGGGGCGCCACGTCCCCGCCAGATCTGGCCTCCTCATCGGCGTCCGGCTCCATGGCGCTGCCTCCCAAGCCCGCAGTGGTCTGGATCCGACCACCACGAGGCCAGTGTGTGCAGCGCCTACCATGGTCGCACGCTGCCACCTCCAGCCACATCGGAGGCAGATCCGGATGCGTCGTGGCAATAGGAGGCGGGACTGAGAGGAGGGCGCCATGGTCGCGCGACGCCACCTCCAGCCACATTGGAGGTGGATCTAGCCGCAGCCGTTGCGACGGGAGGCGGGACTAGAGAGGAGGGTGGTAGGGCGCCATGGCCGGCGAGGGAGTGCGGGGAAGCAAGAACGCAACAGGCGGTGATGGAATTCCGCGCCATGGCCGCCTTCCGAAATGCGGCGGCTAGCCCGGATCTGGGAGCCACGAGTTCTGTGGCCGCCCCGATGAGGAGAACAGGGAGGAGCACGGATCCACCGGAGGAGCAATGGAGGAGGAGCTGGACATGGCGGGGGTAGAGGAGAGAGGAGGAGGCAGACAGCGGCGTGGAGAGGGGAGGAGAAGGTGAGTGGGGCAGGAGAAGGTGAGCGGCAAAGGGGGAGGAGAAGGGGAGCGGCGGAGGTGGCATGGGGAAGAGCGGAGAGAGGCAGGAGCAGGTGAGGTGACAGGGAGAGAAATGAACATGAGAGGGGGAGGGGAATGGATGTGTGCGTGCGCTTGGACAATTACACTGCGCGGTCGGAAAGAAGTCTTTACCACTGATAAAAGTAAAATGCTCCACCCTCTGGTCTTTTATTTTCTTACATCATTTTATACACATACACACCAGGTAGTTTCATAAATAGGAATGATATCAATCAAGCGGATCTCTTTTTTTAATTCCTTATTTTTCTTTCTTTTTCCTACTTTTTTATTGCTGGCCACCGGGTTCTTTATTCCTTTGGACATTTTGGATTCACCACATGTATGTTTTTTTTATAACAAGCACATGGGGGCAAAGAGTCCCCACCTGAATATATATTCAACAGATGCTGGCTAAAGCCGGTGATGGAATAGAGTTACAATGTGTCACAACCACATAATTACATGCAGGGGTGGAGAGAAGACAACAGCACAACCTAGCAAAGATAAAAACAGAACACAACGCCACCGTTCCCTGCAAGCACTGCAACCAAACGATATACTTGTCTGTTCTGCAAAGATCAGTGTCCTACCTCGCTACCCCTCGTAGCTACGCCTCATTGCTGCCGCCCTCCAGTATCCAACGAGAGGAGAAAAGAGAGACCCGAAGGATTGAGGGACCGCCATAGTAGTAAGAGGACTAAGAGCAAAAGGAGCACACTGAACGAGGCATCATAGGAAACATCGATCTTCCTTAGAGATTGGTAGCACCATGGTAGCACATCCGGGCCTCAACCTACCGCCCCGGCGTCTTTCTAGGTAAGATGCCTCGAAAGAGGGAGGGTCAGCTAGCCACCCCTCGAGGGAGAGAGCGCATCCGGCATTTGATTTGGCACCAGCAACAAAAGACTGACGACGAAGCAGAGGAGCCAGAGGCAAGGCCACATTGAACCATGGACGAAGTGCCTGCCAAGGTAAAATTCCACACGAAAGAGGATAAGAGCTACTCGCCACAAGCCCGGAGGTCCTGCATGATCACAAGGTCCTCTTATACGACTCATGCAAGCAGGGACGCGGCACCAACGGCGACGCTGTCGCATGTCCGGCGAAGCCGAACTAGGTTTTCACCCGGAGGTTCGTTGTGGAACGAAGTAGAGTGGAGTGGTTACGACGACGCCTCATGGGGTAAATGGCGGCCACAGCCGTCATCGTCGCCGGCAGACAAGGAGTCATGCATAGCTTTCACCACATGTATGTTGCACGTAGCTCTACACTAGGGACCGCACTAGCGAAAAAAGAACAAAAGTTTTTCATTATACTTTGCATTTATGAAGATCAAACCTGACGCTAATTTTGCTATATATCCTCCGCTGGCCTTGCACATCTGAGAGGCCCAAACGATTCCTCGGAACACCCGCGCGAGCGCCAGGGCGCCCGGCCGCGCCATGCTGTAGATCACAAGATCCAAGAGGCCGCCCACGAAGCCACGTCCTCCCACTATATCCACGACTTCCACGTACAGTACGTAGATACATGCATGGCGTTGCTGCAGCAAATCATATCCCATTATCCCTGCAACAAAACCCCGTGAATAGAGGCCAGGGCCACAACTCGATCGCGTGCCGTCGAGAATGTTCAGGAAAACGACGGCGCCCGCTGCCGCCGCGGCGACGGACCACACGGCCGGTCTCAGCGACCGGTCCCTCGCGGAGACCTTCCTCCGCCTCCGCTCGCCGTCCGCCCTCGCGCGCGCCGCGGGCGTGTGCCGGCGCTGGCGCCGCGTCGCCTCCTCCCCGGCCTTCCTCCGCCTGTTCCGGCGCCTGCACCCACCGCCGCTCCTCGGCTTCTTCGTCTGCAACGACGGCTTCACGGTCAACGGCGCCCTCGTCGGGGAGGTCCTGAACCCGACCTTCTTCTCGAGCAGCAACCCGGCGCCGCCCCCGGGGCTCTCTGGCGCCGTGCGCCGGTGCGCCCACTTCTCGCTCGCCTCCCTCCCCGGCGCGGACCGCTGGGCGCTCGCCGACACCCGCGACGGCCTCCTCCTCCTGCGCTCCAGGTCCGACAACCGCTTCCACATCCCCAGGCAGTTCGTCGTCTGCCACCCCGTCACCGGCCGCTCTGCCCTCCTCCCCCGCCGCGCCCAGGTCTACGATGACGACGACGACGGCCGCGACGAGAGCGCGTACCTGGGCGCCGCGCTGGTGCTCTCCGACGCCGACGCCGGCGCCGGCGGCCGCCTCTGCTTCGAGGTGATCGTTGTGACCTACTTCGTGTACGGCCTGCGGCTCTTCGTCTTCTCCTCGCACTCCGGGGCGTGGACCGCGCACCCCTACTCTTTTTCTGACATCGCCGGCGGCGGCGGCGTCCCGCCGATGCCCGGCAGTGTCGGCTACGCCATGCACGCCGACGGGCGCGTGTACTGGGTGGTCGACCAGCGGGGGGCACGCGTAACTCCTGGCGCTGGACACCCACACCAAGGCCTTCTCCGGCATCAAGCTGCTGAGCAGCATGCGGGAGCGGTACGAGGGCAACATGCGCGTTGTCAGGAGCGGCGGCGGCGGCGGCGAGCTCCGCATGGTGGCGTTGGCTGATGGCCTGGTGCTCGACCTCTGGCGCCTGGACAGGAGCAGGAGCAGGAGCAGCAGGGGCCGGTGGGTGCGGGAGGCGCGGCGGGAGCTGGCGTACGCGCAGGGCGTCATGGGGCTCATTGCCGACGCCGGGATCTACAGAACGAGCATCATGGATGCTGGGGAGGGATTCGTGTTCTTCAAGCACTTTCGCTCTGATAGGGTGTTCGTGCTCGATCTTGACGCCATGGTGTTCACGCCACTGCCGCACAACGAGGATTGCGACGACGGACTGGCACTTCCTTACAGGATGGTTCTACAACCGCCGTTCCCGGTCCTTGGTTGATCATCAATCGTCCATGTCTGTCTAGGTAATTATATGGTTAATTTTTGTTGATGATCTGCTATTCCTTGATGCTTGCTAATCATCATGATTTTCTTCAGCTAACAAAATTTCAGCATTATTTCAAGTGTATTTCCCCAATTAAGCCATTTGACGTGTTACATATTTGTTGTTTTGTGTCATTCTTGATTGTGTTTTCTTGTCTGTGCTCTAAGGCATTTGAGTTAATTTGCTCTTATGACTTTCTCCTCTCTGTGAAGTTTATCTGGTAGGTGCTCCTCCATGCAAGATGTGAAGTGAACAATGCAATACACTTTAATTTTGGATAGGAAAAATATACATAACCCCCTGACGTTCGAAGGGTAGTCTACATCACCCCTCTAAACTTTAAAACCGGATATTATACACCTTAAAGTTTGGAAAACCGAACAAATAACCCCTTCGGCGGTTTTGCCACTTTGGCAAACCGTGTTGGCGTGTGGACCCACCTGTAAGTGGGTGCATTATTTTTCTTTTGTTATTTTTATCTTCTCACTACTCCTCATCCCCCAAACTCCATTCTCTCTCTCTTCAACCTACGGCCAACATCGCTACCTCAGCCACGCCGCCATCATCCACATCTCCGCCACACCAACGGCCTCCCAACCTGGCCCTCGCCCTCGCCCCCTTCTCCCTTCCCCACCTGCTTCGCTCCCTGTGAGGTCTTGAGCTCGTCCCTCGCCACCTACCTCCTGGCGTTCTTTACGGGGCCATGCCATTGCAACCTCCACTCAATCCTCTGCTTGGCCGTGCGTACGAGTGAGCGCATGGAGGTGGCAACAAGCTGGGTGGCTGCGCGTGTGGGCGAGCACCTCGCCTCGAGGAGCCGGCAAGCGGCCCCCGTGTGCGGAGAGGCGTCGACGAGCTGGGACGGCGGTGCGTGCCGGCGAGTGCGTCGAGGAACCGACGAGCAGTCCGGGCATGTGGGGAGCTGAGGCACCGACGAGCTGGGACGGCGGCACATGCAGACGAGCGCGTCGAGGAGCCACCGAGCGACCGAGGCGTGCGGGGAGCGTTGATGAGTTGGGACGGCGGCCTCGTGTGGGCGCCCACATCGACGAGCCGGTGAGCTCCGTATCCTCCTCACTCTTGTGTGCCCCCGCCGTGTCGGCGCTTTCTCCACCACGAGCCCCATCACGGCTGCACCGGTCCGGGGACACGGCGTGGGCGGCCATCTGCGTGGCGTCGACCTCACGCGCTCAAGGCCGTGGCGAGCGTGCAGTCGTATCTGTTTGATGGGGGCAGAGAGAGAAAGGGGAAAAAAAGAGAGAGGGTGAGGACCTAACATGTGGGGGCCGTTGCCACATGTACATTGAGACACGAGCGTGGCAAGCCAACATGGCAAAACCACCTTGCAAAACCGCTGAGGGGGTTATTTGTCTAGTTTTTCAAACTTTAAAGTGCACAATACATGATTTTAAAGGTCAGGGGGTGACGTAGACCGCCCTTTCAAATATCAGGGGGTTATGTAGACTTTTTCCCTTTTGGATATGAGCAAACCGCCAAAACTGTCAATGATAGGATTTGAGTCTAAAGATGCTATGAATAATTTTCGCTCTCTTAGATTGTTTTTCCTGAAAGGGCAATGGAAACTCTTGCTTTGATCCATATATAGTACTAGAATAGGGGTAAATGACATGGACGTTCTATTGGGGTACGATGTGGATATCATGCTTTGGACAACAAAAATGAACTCCTTTCATGTCAAAAACGATTTCAAAGATAACATTTAAATTGAGTAGAGGGAGCAGAGAGTTATAATTAGTTTATGACGCCAAAGGGCTTGTAGCCTAGTGGTTGCAGCAGCTGGAGCGGCACCTGAGGTCCTGGATTCGACTCCGCCTGGGAGCGAATTATTCCAGGATTTAACGGCTTTGTTCTTTCAGTGGTAGGCGACGTCCCCTGTCGACAGCGAGGCGTCTGTGGTGGCTTCGTGAATCTCGAGATGCCGGTCCAGACCAGTTTCACGGAGGTGCTCATAGGGGTAGAGTGTGAGTGTGTGCGTTCATATGGGTGAGTGTACGCGCGTTTGAGGGCTGCGTTGTATTGTGTTTCGCAAAAAAAAAATTTAGTTTATGACATATTAGTATATTACTAGAGGCCTCGAATATGCAACAGCAGTTGACAGTATATATCTGCAGTACATGTCTGAATCTAAATTGAGGTGAAAGAAATCACATATTCATAGGGATAACCAATCATGCATGTTCATCACAAAGTTATATACACAATGATTAAATGGGTTGAGTTCTCTCATCAAAAGCGTGTATGCCATAAATCAATGACCTCTTGTATTTACGACTTCTTAATTGTCCAATGTATGTCATGTGTTTTTTGAGAATTAGATGGAAAATTATCACTTTGATCTAACATGGTTATGTTTTTTGTTAAGGGATATAAGCAGGACTCCCTGTAGGCTGCCGCATCGGCCACTAGAGGAACTTGCTAATTCTGCAGGACCTGCCACGCCTACTTCAAGTTGCTGCAAATCTCCTGCATGGCTTCAGGGGGAGAAAACAAGTAGTGGTTTGCAGACGCCGGCGCAGCCTGCATGCAAGCCAAAGCTAGTATCTGTAGTTATGTGCATACATTGCAAATAGGTCTGAACCTAAATTGGCTAGCATATCCTATCTCTGTCGTGTCCGAGTGTCAAACTTGCACTTCTTCATCGGCGTGTGCTTGTGTCATAAACGTCTTTGCTTCTAGTTTTGAAACGGATGAATGAAATATATGCCAAATGAAAGAGCTATCAGATCATGAAACCAGCTAGCAAGATGTTTCAGCTTCTGCGAACGGTGTTTGTGATTGACTGGTTGCTCACTCATGAAGCGGAGCGGAGACGATAGCAGTGCAGCAGGCGGCACAATACTTTCTTGCCGATCTGCCAAATTAATAGACAAATATTCTAAGAATACAATCAAAGCGTCGGACAAAGCCTATTTGTAGCCCCTTGATTCTTCTATTCGTCTAATTTTAACCTAGAATTCCAAAACCGTCAGTATTAGACAAATCGACTATCGATACCGTTCAGTTTGACCCATACTTGTTTTGAGGTTTATATTGTGGTTTTGGATTTAAGGTAAAACATATTCAAACACCTAAAAAGAAAGGAATTGGAGATGTGGTGGGCCAAAGGATTAAAAAAAACCTAGACCTCATGAAACAATTTCTAAAAATTGAAAACAAAAGATTTCATATATAGATCAAAAATAAAACAGTACTCCGTATTTCTTTTCTTTTTCTTTTTGCAAAATAAAACAGTATTTCTAGTACATACACGACGCACGCAAGAAAAAAAGAAAAAAAAATCAACACGCCCTCTCGCACAAACTGGAAAACGGAACGAGAAAATAACGCACACACCCAGAGGAGGAAGCGAACAGAAGAAAACAAGCGAAAGAAGGGGGGAAAAGGAAACGCGGAAGATCCAGAAATGGAAAGTACGTGGGCCGGAGAAAACAGGAGAACCAGCACCTCGTCGAGACAATCATCGAGAAGACATAGACGGGGGACGTCGGCTCGGAAGACGCTCCGACGGAGGTGGCGAAAGAAACCCACCGCCGTGCACTGCGCTGATCCTCGCTCAGCGTCCTCACTCGCTCGCCCCCAACCTGGCGCCGTCGCTCCATCCGCGGCGCCGTTAGACCGGGGTTCCTTTCGGCCTCGCCGGCGGCGATCACCGGCGCGAAAGGTACGTGCCTCTCCGCCCTCCACCCCGTACGTCCGCGCATTTTCCCGCCCGGCAAAAAAAAGGTGACGCGCTTCTTTCTGTGGGGAAAAAAAGGCAGTTTTTTTTATTTGTTTAATTGGGTGGGTTTGTGGCGAGGCGGCGAGTGTTTTGGAGCTCGTGCGCCCGTGCCGTGCTTCCTCGCCGCCGGCAGCGAGTGGTTTTTGCTCTTCGAGCCTTGGCGTGGTCTCACGGGGGTAATGGGGATTGGGGATTCGCCGCGCCCACCCCTGCTGCTCTTGTGTTCTGCGCATGCCGCATCTCATGGCCGCGATGTGGGGGTTTCCGCGGGGTGGCAACCTGTGGGGTTTTGGCGGCGCAGCGTTTTTTTTTTTAATAGTTAATACGCAATAGGGTTGCGTATCTTTGTAGTATTAACGAGAGAGTTGCAAGAGTCTCCACAAGGGCCGGACGGTCCAAAAACCACAACCAAGAGCGCCTAGCTCCTTCGTGGCGGCGCAGCGTTAGGCCGTGATCGTGGGTTCAGCGAGGGGTTTTGGGATCCGGTGGGGGTGGGGATCCTTCCTCTGATTTCTGAATCCCAAGGTGATGCTGGGCTCCGTGTGGGATGCTTTGGTGAACGCGCGTGCCCAAATTAGGATTAGCAAAAAGACTGAGAAGGGAGACTGAGGTAATTATATGGTGGGATTTTTTTGGCATAGTTGCTATGCCAGTAATGTGCTTTCTTAATTTAGGCCGGATAGATGTCTGAAACATCAATTTTTATGTAAGTTTTGGGCATGCTCGGTTGGGAGTTGCATCTGCCTGGTGAGGCCTGAGAATACTAACGAAGGGTTACAAATTATGCTTGCCTGTTTAATGGAGAGATAATAAATTCATTGTCTTAATTAAAATCATGATTAAAATATAAAGAAGGTTAATACTATGTCTAAAAGTCTAGAGATTAACTCAATTGATATATGGTTAAAAATAAATGGTTTATATTATTCTTTTCCTAAGCTCACAACATTATTAAAAGCAACCTATATTCTTGTGTGTGTTTTTCTATCGATCTTAATGTACAAGGCAAACGGTACGCATTCTTTTGTATAACACATTCAATGCTACAAAAGAATGTCTTCAAGCTCATGAATCATAGTCATTCTGTCAATCAACATACACACAAGTCACAACTATAACAGACATTACTACTACTTATTAATGGTTTATCACATCATTCGTTGAAGTAAATGACACAATAGCAAAAGGCACATGTTCCAGTCATCTAGAGCAAAGAATAAATATAGTAGTTCTAATTGTGCTATAATTGGCTATTTAGAGCCAAAAATAAATGTGGAATTTTACAGCACCTCCAAATACATTTGCTTTATAGAGATATAAAAAGATTCTTAGAGAACCCATATCAATAATAGTGAGTTGCCGCTTTCTCCCTCCAATTATTAGGGCAAAATGAACATTTTTCTCAATGTTTTATAAAAGGTATTTATGCAAAAAAATAATATCATTATCTCCAGGTGCCGAATACTATCATCAAATCAATTGTGAAATATGTTTTTTATAAATTTAGGTACCCTAAGGTAGTTTGAGTTAGGACAAACTAAAAATAGGTATATCTATATTTTAAGATGAAGGGGTGGTACTTGTGTGTGACCCGAGGCCGTAGATGCTATGAAGAAGATTTGTTTGGTGTAACAAAATCTTAGAATAACTTGTATTTATTACTGACGAGAAGCATATTTTTTATTAAAGACAAAAATCAGTGCTCTGCACTGCGCCAACCATCAACGTACAGCACTACAGCGTGAGTACATGCTCTTAAACGGCGAGAGAAAAATCGTTTAACTCAACTAGAGTAGATAGAAAACCGTGCCTAACGACAAACAAAAGAACATATTATGTGAGTATGAGATTTTCTTAAGGTGCTTGGAAGAAATCGAATGTTATTTGTTTTTGGTTCTGGATCCATAAGTTTTAGGCTCCGGACCGATTAATTTTAAACACTGATCCACCAATTTGGTTCCTTTCAATATGTCTCTCTATGTTTATAGCTAGTATGTAGTTTTCATGCTCCCAATCATACCAAGCAAGATGGTTCAGTCGCTACAGGTTTCACCCTAGTACCATGTCTTGTCATGTGCATATTTTATACTCCGCGCAATATTTACATGATCTAATCTTGTCATACAACTCTCGCCTCTGTTTCATCTTCCCTATCCCATTCATAAGTTTTACCAGAAAAAAACAACACATTCACTAAATCGCTAACATACTCAGATAATTTGCAAACCAAAGGGCGAAGGCTGCTGATCCGATTGAACTCATTGGTTGAACACTCAGACCACACTGGCTTGCTAGTTCACCTGAAATTACCACCAAAATTTGGATGATGAATACATAATTTAAATTTTAAACAACCACCAAATTTTGGATGGTGGATACATAATTTAAGACAATTTAAATAGTTTGTGCATACAGTAGGAGTGACTGCTCCAACCACCGTGCACAACACCGTATCTTTTGTCAGCCGCGTGGCCCTGTCGATGCAAACCAGAGGGCGGAGGCGACGCCCGTGCCACCAGTCAAAAGAGTCGCTGGCCGGCGGGGACCCGGCGGACGGCCAGACACTATAGAAGGGGCAAAGTGGCAAACTGTGTCGAAGCACCAGGAGTCAATTCCTTCTCGGCCATTATAAAAGTTCGCAATCCCCTATCTGCCATCGAAAAAGTTTTGTTTCCTTCTCAACCATCGACTCAAACTTTCTGCACTCTAGTGTCATTGCCGTCAACGCCGCCCCCCTTACTGACAGGTTGGGCCCACAAGTCAGATAAAAACAGTAGAAAATGCCCATTTTACCCTAAGTCCCGTGTCTTCCATGCTGCTTGTCCCCCTCCATCGTCCCTCCTCCCCGTCGGGCGCGACATCGCCACCACCTCCTCAATGTCCTCGAGCTTGGGCCCAGCACCACTAACCTCGCTTCCGGCGGACGGACACGCAGGTGAGCGTGCGGGGCTCTGCTTCGCCGCCGGCGGATGTGCGGGCGGGCGGGTGAGTGCGGAGTCCGCGTAGCGGCTCGGCCTCGCCGCGGCGGACGGGCGGGTGAGCGCTCGGGTTCGCGCGGTGGCTCGGCCTCGCTGTGGTGGACGGGTGGGCGAGCGCGCCAGTCCCCATGGCTCGGCCTCACCGCGGGCGAGCGCGCGGGTCCTGCAGGTGGCTTGGCCTCGCCGCGGGCGGACGGGTAGGCGAGCGGGCTCGAAGAAATCAGAGCTGGAGCTCAGGATTTGGGAGGAATAGGGGAGAGGAGAAGAAGCCGGTGAGAGGAAGAAGAACCCGCGAGCCCTCGTCGCCGCGCATCCTCCAGCGGGCACAGGTCACTGCGAGCCCCCGTACCGCCGCCCACCGCACCTAGTCCCCCCACCACCATGCCCTCCTCTGGTCTCGAGCGGGTGCGACAAGTTGAGGAACGCACGCAGTGCGCTAGCCACCAGGGCCCTCGGCAGTCGTCGTCCACGACTGAGGCGGACCAGCCGCAGTCGCTGCTGCAGTCGTCGTCAGGGATTGGCGGCGGGAGCACAGGCCGCGGGAGCGCATCGCCGAAGGACTTCACGGTGGAGCTAAGGCTGCTGCAGGCCGGCGCCTGGAGGTGCCGAAGGGGGGACGGCGCGAGGCCGGCATCCACCGCGTGCGAGGCGAGCGTGCTGCGGTCTCGGCAAAGTAGCGTGAAGGGCAAAATGGTCTTTTTGTCACTCCGTTAGCTTCTGTTAGGCCCAAACCAAACGGCAGTGGCACCAGAGTCCAAAAAGTTTGAGTCGATGGCTGACCGTCTGATTTCAAGATTGTGTATCTCCATGTGATTTTGCTCATTATGTCCTTTCCCTTTTCTACTGTAAAGGCAGGGATTTTGTTGACACTGAACGGCAGCTGCCTGTTGTTTAGTGATGGGGGAACCACAAACAGATGGTGATCAACAATATGATGTATCAGATACTGAGATGATAGATTTCCTGAATTTGGATGGTGGTGGAGAGGTTGAAGAACCCCATGAGGGTGCAAAAGGGGAGCGATGGCCTTCTGTCGTTGCTGATGAAGATCAGTCCGCTATGGATGTGGATTTGACAGGTATAACATCTGCGAAAGATGAAGTGAATGACAAGCACTCTGCTATGGATGTAGATTTGATAGGAATACCAACAATGGCGGATGGAGGGGAAGAAACGCGGTCTGCTATTGGTGTGGATTTGAAGGGAATACCACGTGTGGACGATGAAGACAAAGGAAAGGATCCTCCAGACGTGCACATGCATGTCCCAATTGACTTCAGTGTGTCAAGCTTGGAGAAGTTTTGCAAAGAAGCATCAAGATCATTCTTCAGTGAGAATGGATTGGCTAGCCATCAGATAAACTCATACAATGCTTTTGTCTCTCATGGGCTCCAAGAGCTCTTCGATTCTATTGGAGAAATCACTGTGGAGCCTGATTACGACCCTTCAAAGAAAGATGGTGATTGGAAACATGCAACTATCAAGTTTGGCAGAGTTGAGCTTGAGGAACCAGTGTTCATGGTTGAAAATGGTGACCTTGAACAGCAAGATCTCAAATTAAAGCCTAGACATGCCCGCCTCCAGAAGATGACATATGCATCTAGGATGAATGTAGAAATGACTGTTCAGGTCAGGATGCTCCTATTCCCTGTTCATGTTACATATCAAGGAACTAGACTATATAAAAGAAATGGAAGTGAAATACTGAGTGATGAAAAAGATTATAAAATCGTTTCTGATATTCCAGAATAGTTTTCTTGTTTTCATAACTAGTGTAGATGTTAGTGCAATCATTTCAGCAATTATAGAATTGCACTTTGTTATATTTCCAAATGACATGGAAGTTAGCAAGTTTAATCTCCTTCTGGAATTTATGTTTAACTTTGCTTCTGATGCCACAATAGCCATAACGATTTCACTTATATTTTCCCCTTACTGTTACTGAGAATGCAAGACTTGTAGACTTTGCATTGAATGTAGCTATTGCACTACACCTTGGCATTCTGCTTGTAGCAATGTCTGATGTTAATGAAACAAAATCACTATTTTTCTCTCCATGTATCGAGCAACAGATGTGAACTAAATTACTATGTCATCAGGAATGTAGCTATGACCTTGATCTTTGTATCAGTAAGATGTCAGTTGGTATTTTTACCATCTAATCAGCTAGAGTTTTGACTTTACCAGGTTTATATACTCGTCAACAGTGAAAAGGCCAAAACTGGGAAGGATATGCATGTTCATAGAAGAGATATAGTGAAAGAAACTAAAAAGGTGAGCATTGGAATGTTACCCGTGATGGTGAAGTCAAATTTGTGCTGGCTGCATAAACTTCAAGAAAGTGACTGCCAGTTTGATTATGGTGGCTACTTTTTGATCAAAGGAATGGAAAAGGTACTGCCTCACATGATCCATGCTGCTTAGTTCTTAGCAAATGTATTTCACAAATATCATTGCATTATGTGTTCTTATAGCTTTTAATGGTGCTACAAATATAGAACGGCTCCTATGATAATTGAAAGAAATGAGGAACAAACGACGTTTATGGCTCAGCAACTCTGTACAGCACTGCTATGCATTTACCCTAAATGTTTATTAAGTTACCCACCATTTCTCAACAGTTTAAGCCTTGGGCTTTGGTAAATTATTTGGGCATGAAACTCGATATGTTGTCAGAGCCAAAAAAACTGAGTTTAAAACCTGGCAATTGCAACTTTCAAAAAACAGCAACAACTGCAGTTCACTTCTAGTCTATATCATAGGCTTGAGGGAACCTAGCTGTGAGGAAAGTTTAGTATATTGCTTACCTTACCCAATACTTAAGGGAAAGATGTAGGCTGAAAGTGATGGGTGAGGGTGGAGACCGTCCTGGCACTGGAATACATATGTTTTGTGAAATATCTGGCTAACACAAATGAGTTTACAAATTTTAGCTTGGCGTGCTCGCTACAAATATTATGAACATGTGCACTAAGTTCAATTGAAATATTCATACAGTAGGACAATAGTGCTTTACAGCTATGCATGGAAATTTTCATTTTGTCAAGAAATTGTGCAATTAACAGATTATCATTGAAGCTAAGAAAGTTGTTACTATGTGCCATTGGAAATGTTTGGCACCATGTCTGGGTGAAATATATCACATTATGATCAATTCCGATTCTGTAGGTATTCATTGCTGAAGAGCAAAGATGTTTATCTAGGATTTGGGTCAAAGACCGCCCTAGCTGGGATGCAGCTTACTCATCTAGAATCAAACGAGAAACTATCCATGTAAAACTTGTTCACTCTAAACACAGTAAAAGTTGCAAAGTCATCAACATTTTCTTCCTGGGTACGATTATACCAATTTGGGTAGTGTTTTTTGCACTAGGCGTATCTTCAGATAAGGAAGCTTTTGATATGATTGATATACTAGACTGTGATGCTTCTATAGTCAACATAATATCATCAACTGTGAAAGAATCTCAAGAAGAATGTGAAGGCTTCCGCGCTCCAGGTAGAGCCCGCCAATATGTTGATAAACTGATCAGAAAATCAAAGTTTCCACCTGAAGAATCCTTTGACGAGTATGTTCGTAAGTATATGTTTCCTGGTATCACTGTGATTAGGAGTAAGGCACTTTTCTTGGCTTACATGGTCAAATCTCTGCTAATGGCGTATTCTGGCAATAGAAAATGTGACAATAAGGACGATTTTCGCAATAAGAGGCTAGATCTTGCCTGCCAGTTGCTTCATAGAGAACTCTGGGTGCATGTTATGTCTGCAAAAAGACGTATGGTTAAGCTCATGCAGAGAGATTTGAGCGCTGATGGCAACTTACAAGACCTTAGGCGTTATGTGGATGCATCAACTATTAGCAATGGTTTGAACCGGGCCTTCTCCACTGGTTCTTGGCGACATCCTTATAAACGAGAAAGGTGTTCAGGGGTTGTAGCAACCCTTCGGAGAGCAAATCCACTTCAAATGATGTCTGACTTGAGGAAGACGCGTCAGTGGTTTGTATATTCTGGAACAACTGGAGATGCAAGATATCCGTAAGTTTGCTGTTGTTGCTTTCCTTAAAAAAATATGCATACCTTTTCTCTTCCTTTTCCAATATCCCTACACTGTAAACTGAATTTCCTTTTGCAGGAATCCATCCCACTGGGGAAACTTGTGTCTTTTGTCCACCCCTGATGGAGAAAAATGTGGATTTGTGAAAAACCTTGCTGTTACTGCTATGGTTAGCTCTGTAGTGGGGAAACCATCGATTGATAAATTAGTATCTTGTGGAATGAAGAAGCTGGATGATATTCCTCTACAAGATAGTTCTGGGAAAGATAGGATCTTCTTGAATGGAGAGTTGCTTGGAGTGTGTGCAGACCCAGCCGAATTGGTTTCGCATCTAAAAAGCCTGAGACGTAGCAATCTAATTGATCAACAGGTTTGCTCAGTTTCTGAATCTGCTAAATTGACGCCCAATATTTATCTTGAATCTCAGGTTTCAGATACATGATCATGTTTCCATCCATTCATGATGTTTAAAACTCTGTCCTAAACTATTTTAGTCCTTTACCTTTAAATATTTTTTGGAATACTTTACCTTGTTGTATAATGAGTCATGATGCCTTCATGATACTGTGGTAGGTTTTGCTGCTTAATAAGTTTTTGATTACTGAAACTTATTTCTTCAGCTGTGCTCGCTTATTATCTCTGCTGATTTAAAATTTTGCAAAAAATATTAATAGCCATTAACATCGTATGTACTTCAATTATCTTTGTGATGAGCCAGCGATGTCATCTTAATCTTCTCTTCATTGTTAGTTTTACCTTACCAAATCTAAAAAATTGTTTTCCTTTACCGGGTGCATCTGAAATTCCATGATAATAGGCGTGCCGGTTCCAGTTAACTGCAGCATATCAGCCGATTTGCTGCACTGGCCACTGTAGCCTCTCTCTCAGTGTGTACTGTTTGTGCTGCAGCAGCCCACTAGAAGAAGCTCATCCGAGCAGAGTGAATAGAATTCTGAACTTTTATTGCCTTATTTCCTTGTATAGTTTGTGTTTCCTAATAAGATTTCAATTTAAACAGTGTATACTCAAGATATCTTTTTGCACAAGGTGGAATATGGTTGTTTTGTTACATGTAATATTTACTACATACTTCAGTGTAATGCTTTAAAGTACATATGTTGCAACGAGCTGGTTCTAATATGGTTCTTGTTTCTATTTTTTATTTGATTAGGTTGAAATCAAAAGGGACAAGCACAATAAAGAAGTTCGTATATTTTCTGATCCTGGGAGAATTCTAAGACCCCTTCTTGTAGTTAAAAATCTAAGAAGAATCACCAGACCAAAAGGTGGATTATACTCGTTTCAGGAACTTGTGGATCAAAACATAATTGAGCTGATTGGTGTTGAAGAAGAGGAGGATATCCAATGTGCATTTGGAATTAGGCATCTATGAACAGGCTCTGAGGGAGATTGCTAGAGAACATCTTGCTGCTGTGGCGAGAACCATGGCGGCATACTGGAAACAACGCGGAAAAGTCAGGGCAATTAAGCATGAAGATGCCTGCACAAAATATTTCATGGCTAAGGCATCGCAGAGGCTCCGGAAAAATCAAATTCGTGGAGTCCAGTGTGATGGTCAGGTGCTCTACGACCACCAATCCAAGACCGAGGCTCTCACCAAATACTATGAGCAGCTGTTGGGCAGTTCAGTTCTGACTTCTTGGGGCTTTGATCTTGATAGGCTCTATGCAAATAGGGAGCGAGTGCAGCAGGATGCCCTCATCGCCCCCTTCAGTGAGCAGGAGTTTGGCACCGCCTTAAAAAGCATTAACAAAAACAGCGTGCCCGGTCCTGATGGTTTTGGTGCTGGCTTCTATAGCGCGGCGTGGAACTTTATCAAACCTGTGGTGATGTCCTTTGCAGATGGTTTCTACAAAGGTGAAATTCAGCTGAGCAGGGTCAACAGAGCTTACATCGTGCTGCTGCCCAAGAAACAAGGTACGCTGCAGCCGGGAGATTTCAGGCCTATATCGCTGCAAAATCTGAGTGTCAAGTTGCTCACCAAGGTGCTCACGATGAGGGTCCAAGAACAAATTCAGAAAATTGTTGCGATCGATCAAACTGGTTTTATCCGTGGGAGGTCTATATCTGAGAATTTTGTGCTGGCTACTGAACTTGTCCAATGCTGCCACAAAAGAAAAGCTGCTGCGTTGGTGTTTAAACTTGACTTTGCAAAGGCTTTTGACTCTGTTGACTGGGACAGCCTAATCCGGATCCTGGAAGTGCGTGGTTTTCCGACTGCTTGGTGTGGCTGGATCAATGATCTCCTTCGCTCATCAATGTCGGCAGTGCTTGTTAATGGAGTCCCTGGCCGTTGGATCAACTGCAAAAGAGGGCTCCGGCAGGGCGATCCCATCTCACCCTACCTGTTTATTTTGGTGGCTGATGTCCTGCAGGCTTTGATCACGAGTAGTGGTGAAGTCCATCACCCACTGGTTCCAAGCCTGCCTTGCCCTATTTTGCAGTACGCCGATGACACACTGTTGATCATCCCTGCTGTCCAGGAAGAGGTCCAAGCACTGAAGAACCTGCTTGATCTTTTCTCTGCGGCTACTGGGTTGCGAATCAATTTTCAGAAAAGCACCATGGTGCCGATGAACGTCACGATGGAACACGCACAGGGGCTGCAAGGAGTCATGGGGTGCAAACTTGAAAGTTTCCCCCAAGTGTATCTTGGACTGCCCCTCTCCAATGTGAAGCTCAATCTCTCTACTTTTAGCGCTGTAATTTCCAAAGTCGATAAGCGTCTGGCAGGGTGGCAGGGGAAATTGCTTAATGCAAAAGGGCGCAGTGTCTTGGTTAATTCAGTCCTTGATGGCACAGTTACCTACTCCATGGCCGCCCTACTGCTTCCTCCCGGTGTCCTTGCTGCACTTGATCAAAGAAGAAGAGCTTTCCTCTGGTCTGGGGCTGAACACAAAACTAAAGGTGGTCAGTGCTTGATTGCTTGGCCGGGGGTCTGCACCCCAAAAGAATGTGGGGGCCTCGGTATCAAAGATTTGGCACTGCAGAATCAGTGTCTCCTCCTGAAAATGTTGCATAGACTATACAGTCGTGGTGATTCGGCTTGGGCTGCCTGGGCCATGGAGGGGCTCGACCTCATTTCGCTCAAGGGGCCTTTGGCTGTTGGTGCTCACTGGGATGCGCTGCGTTGCGTCCTTCCCCTCTACCGCAGTATCACTGCCGTCCGTGTAGGGTCTGGAGATGCTACGAATTTTTGGGATGACGTCTGGTTGGGTGAGAAGACCTTGGCGGAGCAGTATCCGGTGCTGTTCAGTCATGCCTTGCCCCCTGCGATTAGTGTGGCTGATGCCAAACACAGGGGGCTGCGCCGATTCTTGGTTCCAAGACTTACTCGTGCTGCTGAAGTGGAACTGAATGTACTCCAAGCTGCATTGTCAGACATACACCTCAGTACTGAACCAGATCAGAGATTGAGCCCGTTTGTCCGGGGTGATGGCTCACTGCAAGCTGGTTCCATATATAGAACTATCAAGCGCAATGTTGCTGCTGCTCCTCCCTTCACAGAGTTCGTGTGGAACAACAAAGCACCGCCAAAGGTTCAGTATTTCGGTTGGTTGTTGGTGCAGCAAAGGATCAAATGCCGCTACAATCTTAAGAGGAAAAACATTGTTGATGATGATGTCTGTCCAGTCTGCAGGGGAGGCGTGGAAACTTCCAACCATCTGATCCTCCAATGCCCGTTCGCAAAACATATTTGGGCCAGGCTGCACATCGACACCGCCGATCATAAAGTGTCGTCGCTATGGGAGCTCCCCCGGCCACTGATGGTCCCTGCTACACACTATAACATGTTCCTTCTCATGGTGAGCTGGTTCCTGTGGAAGCATCGCAATGATGTAACATTCAACGGCCTCACCCCATGTCGTGGTCGTCTCAAGGCTGCTCTGCTGGACGCGGCACCCCTCTGGCGCCATCGTCTCCCCGTCGCTAGTGCTGCTGTAGTTGACTCCTGGTGCTCTATATTTTCTTTAAATATGTAGTCCACTGCTCGAGTTTGGTGTTAGTTGGCCATTGTTTGGCCGAGTTCTACCCCTCTCCCTGCTGTAATACTCTGTTAATCCCAATATTGTTATTGGGCATGGTAATGATATCAAGGTGGGGAAAGCTTTTCCCCCCGTTTCCCTCAAAAAAAAAATTAGGCATCTATTTGCAAAGGAGAAAGAAGGGAGGTCTTTTGACTATACTCATTGTGAACTTGATCCTTCTTTCTTGCTAGGGTTGAGTTGCAGTCTCGTTCCCTTTGCCAACCACGATAATGCTAGAAGGGTTCTGATGCAAGCTGAAAAAATATCACAGCAGTCTATTGGCTACTCCGCTACAAATTCTCATTCCAGATTAGATACCCTTTCACATCAAATCTTCTATCCACAGAGACCCTTGTTTAAAACCATGGTGGGTGACTGTCTTGGCAAGGCAGACTACAGCTCTGGAATGAAGGATGACTTTTCTAGACCAGAATATTTCAATGGTCAAAATGCAATAGCCTCGGTCAACGTTCATCAGGGATTCAACCAAGAAGATTCTCTGGTGTTCAATAGGGCCTCTTTAGAGCGAGGAATGTTTCGTACACTACATTTCAAGAGCTATAAAGCACAGGTTGAAAACAAAGAGATCACCAGGCGACTCAAACATAGGGAAAATATCAATTTTGGTAAGGTGCAAAGCAAGAGGGGGAGGGTTGACAGTCTGGACAATGAGGGTTTACCGTATGTTGGAGCAAGTCTTCAAAGTGGTGATATTGTCATTGGAAAGGTCACAGAATCTGGTGAAGATTATAGTGTCAAACTGATGCATACTGAGAAAGGGATGGTAGAGAAGGTAGTTCTTTCAGCGAATGATGATGGGGTGAATTTTGCAACTGTTACAATAAGACAGGTGAGTATTATAGATCTTTGCGAAATTATTATGCGTTTTTTCGTGGGGTTCACCTTACACTTTACAATACGGTAAATCATGACATTCTCTGCTATTTGCCTGGTTTGCTTGTCTTATGCATGTACTTGCTCTTTATGATTTAGTAAATGATATACCTATCTTCTACGTTGTTTGTCTTGGTTATTTTGTGATTCAATGTCACTTCAGCTGCCAGTGATATAAAAAGTACTTTTTTTCTTTCTGTAATCCTATTTGGAACATTTCGTAATAATGTTTATGCTAGCTATTACTCATTTTGTGTTAAAAAATTTGTATGCTCACTTGTCAATTTTTCTAGTGATTAATTTGATACGTTTGTAGTCTCGCTCGCCATGTGTTGGAGACAAGTTTGCCAGCATGCATGGACAGAAAGGAGTTGTTGGCCTTTTGGATTCTCAGGAGAACTTCCCATTTACTTGCCAAGGGATAGTTCCAGACATTGTTATTAACCCACACGGTTTTCCAACTCGTCAAACTCCTGGTCAGCTGCTTGAAGCTGCTCTGGGGAAGGGGATTGCCCTAGGGGTGAATGTCAGATATGCGACACCATTCACCACTCCATCAGTAGATGTGATTACCGAACAGTTACACAAGTATGTTCTATTTACATGATGGATTCTTTTCTTGAATTTGCACTTTGCTCTTGCATACAGCCGCACATACAATGCATTCTCATGTTAAGAATTAAGATACCGAAAAGTGAAAAGTGATTGCACCATGTGGCGTCTCATGTCAAGGCTCTTTGTTGCCATTGCTTTTGCAAGTGCTCATTTTGCCCTCTCATTACAAGGATATAGGAACATACAATGCATTTTCATGGTGTACTTATCAAGGAGACGTGCTAAAAATGCAGATATATATATGAGACTTTTTAATCTTAGGAATTTGGCCATTCTTATCGGTTATCACGCAGCTTTGTTCTTGTTTACCTAGCTTTCTTCTTGTTTACCTTGTCCATTTCAGGGCTGGGTTTTCAAGATGGGGTGCCGAGAGCGTCTTGAATGGGCAGACCGGCGAGCGGATGAAGTCCTTGGTCTTCATCGGACCAACCTTCTACCAGCGGCTGACCAAAATGGCGGAGGACCAGGTGAAGTTGCGGAACACAGGGCCCGTTCACCCGCGCACACGGCAGCCAGTGGTGGATAAGAAGCGGTTTGGTGGCGTCAAGTTAGGGGAGATGGAGCGTGACTGCCTCCTCGGTCATGGCGCCACTGCCAACGTCCATGAGAGGCTCTTCACGCTTAGTGACTTCTCGCAGATGCACATCTGCCAGACCTGTGAGCGGGTGGCCAACGTGATCATGAGGCCTGTCGAGGGCACCAGCAAGAAGGTGCACGGTCCCTACTGCATGTTCTGCCGGTCAGCAGAGAGCATTGTCCGCATCAATGTGCCGTACAGTGCCAAAGTGCCGTACCAGGAGCTCTTCAGCATGGGCATCTGCCTCAGGTTCGAGACTGAGGTCCGCTAGAACGCCATTGATCAGTGTCTCTCTTTTGGAACAGTAATGAGCATCTCTTCTAGACATATGCAACTTCATTTGTAGGAAGCTGTTTATTCAAGTTGACTGAAGTCGAGGCATATGTGGAGTAATTTTTGTATGACTTTGTCGGTATGTAGTTCAGACTCAGGCACTGGTTGGTTAATTAATTGGGTGATCCAGGGACCATGTTCTGGGTTGTGAAATGGCATTTCGCATTCCTGTTTGTGATGTGGCGATGTGCTGCTGGAACCTCTGTTCTTGCAGTCTGTGGGAGTGTGTGATTGATCAGGAACAGGTGCCCTGTAGGAGCTTGTGATGCTTCACGGTAGCATCAATGTGCCAGTTCTATCCGACTTTCATCCATGCCGTGTAACAGCAAGTTGGACCCAATGCAAATTAAAATTCTGGAAACGTGTTGTATACACTTTCCATATTTTTTTATCAACTAGTTGAGAATCCATCAAATGTAGTCCAATGTAAAGAGTAAACCACAATCTTGTTTCAGTCTCCATCAAAGAACCCAAAACGGACTTTTAAAAAACTTCAAAATTTCCCCCAATTTTATACACTTTCCATGTTGCAAATGCAAGTGAATCTTTTGCTCTATAGCACAAATACAGACTAAAAACTCGATCTAATCTCTTTATGATTCCTAGAATTGAAAGTCAATGGAAGTTGGCTTTAGAATTGTTGTAACTCACAGGTGACGTCCATGGTCCTCATTTGCTAAGAATGCAATGCTCTCTTGTTAAACAAACAATGTGGTCCAAGGAACCACATGGCGTCAGTGAGACTCAAGTGCCAGATTCTCAAGTCATTTCTTGTTGAAATACATATTGCACTATTACTTTCTCTTTTACACCCGTGTAAAATGGAAAATTGAATAATGGTCATTTCTAGTCACTGTGACTTGACTTCCAGATTCTCAACTCGTTGAGAGCAAGACTAATGGTAGAACCCGCTGAAGGCTCTAGACAAGTGCCATGTCATTAGAGAGCATCCATAGAGCCCGCTTGTGTAGTAAGTTGGCCCTACTGTTGGCTCTAGGCTACCTGTTTTAAAGTTTATGTCTGCATATACATATCATCCAGTGTGGTCACATCTTGTGGCCATTTCATAGTATCGACGCCATACATATATACTCATGCTGACATTAAGACATACTAAATTGATTAACTTCAACCAACATTAGCAGCATCACGACACCGACAAATAATAAAGTAGGACAAGAGTATAAAAAAGCATGAGAAGAACTGAACGAGAAACAATGAACTAGACTAGAAAATGAAGGACACGGACCATGCTTGCACATCACAGTCCTCAAGATTTTTGGCTGGGGGCACAGGATATGCAGAGCGACCAACGCCAGCAGTTGCCCACCAAGGTCCTTGAGACGACGAGCCCACCATGTCCGGCTGCTGTACCCCGGCGAGCCAACATGGAGCGGAGGGTGCCGTAGATTGCGAATGATGTGAGGGAAACCAAACGCCGGTTCCAGCCATCGAAGGGAAACCGGCGGCGGAATAGGATGAGCACCTGCCGATGGAGCAGGCTAAGGCGGCTTCGGCGCCGGCGCAGAGGTTCTTTTGAACTTTCAGGTCATCTCGAGTTGATGTTGGGAGCGATTTTAGAGCTAGGGTTCACGAGGTGATGATTAGGGACAGATTTGGTGTCTTGGGGGTGGATTTGGGGGAAGTAATCTATGGTTTTGCGTGGGAGATGTTGATTTGGGGTGCGGGAGAACTCGATTTGGCGGGAGACATCGGCGATTTGGCGCGCTGCAGAGGAAAGAAACGCGGCTCGGAGAGGAGACGCACTGGATCGAAGAGAGAGAAAACACCGGCTGTAGCGCCCGCAACAGGCTGCGAGCGGGTGTTTCTTCCTCGTAGCAAGCGCTGGCACCGGCCGCATACGAAGGACCGGCTTCCTTCTCTCTTGCCTTCTCACCCTGCCAGCTAAGATTTTGTTGACATGAAACATCTTAGAGCCCGCTTAGTCAACCTTATTATACTTGCTCTGACAAGAAAACATCTGGTGCTACTTTTTTATCTTTACACCTATGTAAAAAGATTAAATGCATAGTCATTTTCCTGAATGGCATAGCTGTCTTCTAGTCGGTAGATGAGCTGTAGAATTACTCTACTAAAGACCTACTATACATAACATCACTAATATTTTGGCAATGTTTAAATATTAAGCAATGCCATTAGACGTGGTGAACACAACTAACTATTCCGTTTCTACAAATCAAAATTAGCAAGAATTTTTACTAAATTATCCTATGCTCATAAGCAGTACAAAATTAAATACATATCCCTAACCGACAACTCTATACATTCCTCCTACAAAATGTACAGCTTAATTAAGTTGTTAAATATTACATTCAACTCCTATATGGGAGAATTTTGGCTTTTAGAGTTTAAACTTGGGTAAGCTCGGTTTCTTGGAGCTATTTAATTTTTTACCATTATTACGGATAGTCACTCTCCGATTGACATACTTATATGGACTCCTACATTTTTGCCATTGGAGTAAGATTCTTACATATTTGCTATTTTCGTTCACGCCACGTAGACAGCCAGCAAGGCCAGAGCCACCCACGTGGCCTTCTTTAACCTCCACCGTTCCTCTACCCCGCCTCCTCGCCCTCCCCGAGCCGGCGGGAGCCAAGCCTACGGCTGCCCCTGCTCTTGCGCCGACGCACCGCCCCTGCCGGACCCTGCGCCGCCCCCGGCCGAGCCCGCGCATGGCCACACCGACGTGCCGCTCCACTGGACCTCGCGGCGCCCTCGCTGACCCCGCGCAGAGCATGGGACACGGCCACGGGAGAGCAGCCGGCGACGGCGGCCACGCACGGTACTGGCGGCGGCGCGTCATCGCAAGGGCCGGCGAGGGGAGGCCGCGCGTCGTCATGTGGGCTAGCGAGGGCGGCGCTTTGGTGGGGAATGGCGACCTGTGACGCGGCGTGCGCGCGAGTGGCCGTGGCGCGTCTACGGCATGAAGGTAGAAGAAGGCCATGTGGGTGACCCTATCCTCGTTGGCTGTCCAGGTAGTGTGCCACGTCAGAAAAATGACAAATCTATAAGAATCTTTCTCTCTCCAATGGTAAAAATGTAGGAATCTATATAAGAATGGCAATCGGAGAGTGGCTATCCGTAATAATAGCAAAAAATGAAATAGTCCTATATCTTGTGGACACCTATTATGCACACTCGATTTGGGTGGACATGCTTTAATGGAGGTTTGACGTATCCACGGTACAATAGGTTTCTTGATTTGAAGGTCGCATATGGATCTTTTAAATCATTACGGTGAAAGGTCCTAAATCTGAAAGTTAGCTAGGATTCAACTTAGTTATCACATGGACCTCTTGATCAATTGTTTGATCTAAAATATCTAATGTGAAAGGTCGTTTCTATCTCATTTATGAATCCTAGAATTGATTTTTTTTTCTTTAAACTTTAGGGAATTCAAGAGTATGTGAGTACATTGATCTAGAGGGAAGGTTGGTTTAAAATTTTGGTCACAAGTGACATTGATAGTCTTTATTTGCGGTCGACCTATATTAAATATTTAAAGTGGATTTAACGATTGTAGGCACACATATGATTTTGAGTCATTCCTTCATTGCCACTGGAAATTTTGGCCACTCCCTCACTGCCACCAAAATTTTGCAATTTGCTTTAATGCCACCAAATTTTTTTGTAATTTCCTTCACGGCCACTGTTGTTAACTATGTGTCAAGTTTATCTCACTGACGATAGGGGCCCACAAAATGCCTCTCCGTTATCCCCGTTAGGCCGCTCGCATGTTGGCACCGTACCTCCGCTGGGCCAAGGCAGCACCTCCGCCCGGTGTCGCTCCCGCGTGGCGCCACGCCTCCGCCCGCCGCGTGCTCCTGATGGCCGCTTACACGGCCCGCCCGCCCTGGCCGCGGCTCACACCAGTGGGGCACGCCTCCCGGCTCCTGCGTGCCTCTGGTGGCTCTGGGCCGCCCGGCTGCGTGCTTCCCCTCCTCCTCCTGGCTCCTGCGCGCCTCGGGCGACTCGCACCGATGGCGCCCGTTGTCAGGCAGCGCCCGTCCAGCCTCCTGCACGGGCCACGGCTCACGCCGATGGTGGCGTGGCGCCCGCCCGCCTGCCCAGCCACATGCCAAAGACGTGGAGGAGACACGGAGGCGTGCCGGGCGGAGGCGGAGGCGCGGCGCCGGCACACGAGCGACCGGACGGGGATAACGAAAAGGCGTTTTGTGGGCCTCTGTAGTTGTCAGTGAGATGAACTCGATAGATTGTTGACTGTAGTGGCAGTGAAGGAATTTGCAAAAAGTTTTGATGGCAGTAAAGGAAATTGCAAAATTTTGGTGGCAGTAAGGGAATGGACAATATTTCCGGTGGCAATGAGGGATTGACTCTATGATTTTCGCTTGTCCAACGAACATTCGGCCGGGCGGAGGCGCTGCCTTGGCCCATCGAAGGCGTGGCGCCGGCGCGCGAGCGTACCGGACGGGGATAACGAAGAGGCGTTTTGTGGGCCTCTATTGTCAGCGAGGTGAACTTGATATATCGTTGACGGCGGTGATAGTGAAGGAACTCGGAAAAATTTTGGTGGCAACGAGGGAATGGCCAAAATTTCCGCTGGCAATGAGGGAATTGACCGTATGATTTTCGCTTGGCCAACGAACATTCGGTCGGGAAGCCTACGCATTAGTGTGTTGAGTTGTGAATTCTCAACTCGCTGATGGATATCATCGTTGTTCTCTTATACATCCTCATAAAAACATAGTAGTTATTTTCTAGAACTTTACAAGTCTTCTGGTTTCCGGATAAACGCAAGAGGTGTTGTGCCACTTAAGACCTACCATCATACATAACCTCAATACCTGGTGTGTTTTTCCTTTTTCTGAAAGCTCAACAAATAAACTCCGCGCCTGAACGCTGCAGCTGGCTAGCTACGCGCGGGCGTAGGAATCAGCCTCTGCTGGTGCTGAACGCGAGATTTCCTTCTCTCAGTTCCACGACCGTAGCTCATGGTTCCAGAAGTTACGAGCAGGCCCAGCACAGATTGACGGCTCCGTGGGAAAGGAGGGTGGGTGGACCAGGTGGGCTCTAGAGTTGGGCTCATGGCCCATTTAGATCCGGCGGTGTTCAAGACGGAATTGCAGCAGGGGTTCATCGATTACATGATACTGAATCCGTACAGGCCCTGGGATGGTTACCGTGAAGAGAAACTCGGCAAGTTTGATCGGGAACGCCGTAATTCCTATTTCCGAAAGAAGGAACTCGCTGACACTGTCTTGGACTACCAGCAAGCACTCATCAAGCAGTACCGTACCAAAGGCTACGCGGTGGACTACACGGAGGTCACCGACGATGAACAAGATAAACTGATAGGGCAGGAGGCAGATTAACAAAAACTCATAATCTTTTCAGAGCTTTCTAAAGTAAATTTCTAGGTGCTGTGTGCCTCGTTGAGCAGGCCAGCCCATCGACGACCTCTGTGATTCGCTGATAGTAGACTGGTTTTTCAGAGCTTTCTAAGTAAATTTCTAGGTGCTGTGTGCCTTGTGGAATTCTCAGATGGAGAGTATCAGTGTGTGATTTAACCGCAGTATATGTCTATTGCCAATTTTGAAGCATTAATAATTACTGTGTCTGGAACAAAACTTGAAATTCGACATAGCATGCTCGAAAACCATAGAATCTTGTTCTGGACCTGTACAGTATCACTTATAACAGGACTGTATTTCTAGCAAATCCAGTACTTTTGCATCATGGCTGATGGGTGATTTGCGGTGAATCATGGCCTTTCCTTTTTTACACGCTTCATTTCAAATCAGTATATCTTTCTCTGGAGGTGTAACATGCAGAAATTATACACGGTGAACTTACACCTACCTGGTTGTAAAGCTGCAAAGCAATATTAGAATAAATATAACTGTGGGGGGGAATTATACGCCTTGAAATCAAGGAAGTAGCTTTAATATCAGTTCAGGGTTTAGGGGTACGTTTCAGATCAATTAATGAACAGAAGCCATTTACGAATCATTGGTTTATCATCTAGAAAGTTAACATGCAGTAGGTGCCTTCTTTCCATCTTCCGCCTTCATAGAATCTGGATACATTCCTCTTTGTACGTACTGTGTTTGTGCTGAATAATTTTTGCTAATATGTTGTGTTTTGCTGTTCCAGTACGGTTTCCTCGTACTTTTAGATAGATACATTGATATGCTGTTTGTGATGTTGCAGTATCGATTTCCAAGAGCTTTCGTATTTGGTGAGGGAGAGATCCGCCAACGTCAAATGGCTATGGCTGATCGGTATGAGGTCTTCATAAACGCTGCAAATGTCTATCATACCACTGTCTCTGCTATTGAGTTTGGGATCCATCTGGACGCCTGGACTGATGTCAGAGAAGGTTTGTCTACGATGTCATCTTCTTTACCAGAACCAACATTGCAGTTTTGAGGCACTGACAGTGTCAGACATCTAACCTATTGCAGCTGCAATTGAGGAACTACGGCGTGCGCGCGATCGAGCTATAGAAGCCATTGTTGAGAAGCTCCAACAGCTCCCATTGAGGTTGACTACGACGTGGCACGGATACTGAAGCTCCCGGATCACCCCTTCATTTTGCTGCGGATGATGTTGTGGCCGGGCAGGCTGCTGATGCTGGTCTCCCCCACGCTGGGCAGGCCGCCGCCGCCGAGCTGCCCCACGACGCCGCCGCCGACGAGGTCCCCCACGACGCCCAGGCCGCCGCAGCCGAGCTCCCCCACGCCGCCACCGCCGAGCTCCCTCGTGCTCGTGCCCCCAAGCGTCGTCTTTCGGATGATGCAGGTCCCTCCAGGAAGAGGCTATTGTGTCCACGGTTTGGTAGGTCCACGGTTATTGAATGGTGTGGATTTTTTGGGCGTAATTGCTAAGGTGCTTCCTTTGGGCGTAAACTGAATTTCCTTTTGCAAGAATCCATCCTACTGGGGAAAATTGTGTCTTTTGTCCACAACTTATGGTGAAAAATGTGGGTTTGTGAAAAAACTTGCTGTTACTGCTATGGTTAGCTCTGTAGTGGCGAACCATCGATTGATAAATTAGTATCTTGTTGAATGAAGAAGCTGGATGACATTCATCTACATGATAGTTCTGGGGATGTTGGGATCTTCTTGAATGGAGAGTTGTTTGGAGTGTTTGCAGACCCATGCCAATTGATTTCGGGTTTAAAAAAACTTGAGACATAGCAAGCTAATTGATCAACAGGTTTGCTCAGTTTCCGGATCTGCTAAATTGACGCCCAATATTTATCTTGAATCTCTGGTTTCAGATCCAAGATCATGTCTGCATTCATTCATGATGTTTGAAAATTGAAATCTCTTCTAAACAATTTTAATCCTTTGCCTTTAAATATTTTTGACATACTTTACCTTGTTCTATAACCCGTCCTGATGCCTTCATGATACTATATAGGTTTTGTTGTTTTTGATTAATGAAAGTTGTTTCTTCAGCTGTGCTCGCTCATTCTCTTTATTGATTTAAAATTTTGCAAAGAATAATAGTAGCCACTAACATTGTACGTACTTAAATTATCTTGTGATGAGTCATCGATGCCACCCTAATTGTTAGTTTTCCTTTACCGAATAAAAAAAATGCTTTCCTTTACCGGGTGCATCTGAAATTTCATGCTAACATCTAACTGTGGCCTAACAGCCGATTTGGCTGCACTGGCCACTGTAGCCTCTCTCTCAGTGTGTACTGTTTGTGCTGCAGCAGCCCGCTAGAAAAAGCTCATCCGAGCAGAGCGAATAGAAGTCTGAACTCTGGACTTCTATTGCCTTATTTCCTTGTGCATTTAGTTTGTGTTTCTTAATAAGATTTCAATTTAAACTGTGTATACTCAAGACATGTTTTTGCACAAGGTGGAATATGGTTGTTTTGTTGCATGTACTATTTACTACATACTTCAGTGTAATGCTTTCAAGTACATATGTTGCAACAAGCTGGTTCTAGTATGGTTCTGCCGGTCAGCAGAGAGCATTGTTTGCATCAATGCGCCGTACGGTGCCAAATTGCTGTACCATGGGCATCTGCCTCAAGTTCGAGACTGAGGTCTGCTAGAACACCATTGATCAGTCTCTCTTTCTTGGAACAGTAATGAGCATCTCTTTTGAGACCCTATACTAGATACATATGCAACTTCATTTGTAGGAGGCTGTTTATTCAAGTTGACTAAAGTCAGATATATATGGAGTAATGTTTGTATGACTTTGTCGGTATGTAGATCAGACTCAGGCACTGGTTGGTTAATTGGGTGATCCAGGGACCATGTTCTGGGTTGTGAAATGGCATTTGGCATTCCTGTTTGTGATGTGGCGATGTGCTGCTGTATTTTCTGTTCTTGAAGTCTGTGGGAGTGTGATTGATCAGGGACAGGTGCCCTGGAGGAGCTTGTGATGATTCACGGTAGCATCAATGTTCCAGTTCTATCTGACTTCAATCCATGTCGTGTAACAGCAAGTTGGAACATGGAGACGGCATGCTTCATCACCCAATGCAAATTAAAGTTCTGGAAACATGATGTATACGTTTTCCATTTTCTTTTAAGAAAATATGACTTTTAAAGACTTCGAAGTGTCCTTCAAATTTATATGCTTTCCATGTTGAAAAAAAATGAGACCAACGGAACTAGGCGGTTTTTTATTAAGAAGAAATTGGCACCAAATTCGAGTTAGAGAGAACTCGAACTTTGATGGTTAGGTGCATGGCCACTCCTTTCACCAACTAGTTGAGCTAGGCTCACTTTCTCATGCTGCAAATGCAAGTTAATATTTTGCTCTATAGCATGAATATAGACTAAAAACTCGCTCTAGTTTCCTATAATTCCTAGAAGTGGAAGTCAAGGACAGTATCTAGATCTAGAGGGGAAGTTGGTCTTAGAATTGTTGTTGTAACTCACAGGTGACGTCCATGGTCCTCATTTGCAGCGCTTGCTAAGAAGGCAATGCTCTCTCTTTTTTTTTTTTTTTGACACTCAAAGCCATCGCAGCTTTATTCATGACCGCAATCAATGAGATCACAAGACACCGAGTAGATTACAAACTCTGGGAGGGGATCATTCCAAATAGTTGGAAGATCCGGGTCCCCACTTAGCCTAAAAGTGGCTAACATATGCGCACACCCATTACATTGTGTTGGTACATGACACACATCAACCTCAACAAAGTGCTCCTGAATGAGCTCGTGAATACCGCGTAGAAGCACTCCACATGCCGCTTGATCAAACGCTGTAGTTCGAAGACCAGAAATAAGTGACATTGAGTCTGTCTCTAGAATCACGCTAGAAATGACATGCTCTGCCGCCGCATCCAATGCCGCCAAACAGGCATGAGCCTCTGCGCATAAAACAGCAGATACGTCCTGTAAATGACCTGTACCTGCTAACACACCTTCACCATCATGGTTTTTGATCACAAAACCCCACCCACCGATTTTTTCTGACCAGACAAATGCACCATCGCAATTAATCTTTAGCTTGTCCTCTGGTGGCCGAACACATCTCTTTCTTGCTGTGGTATCTTGTTTTGACTTATTTCTTCCCATAGTTAACATGTCAGTCACCATCACTGTCGCCTTATGGATAACCTCCTCACAAGCCATATGTTGTTCTCCCACATTTGTCTTGTTTCTCGCATCCCACCATGCCCACAAAAGAGCAACAATATTCAGCCTTTCATTAACTTCTCGTTCAAGGATCATACACACCATCTGGGCTGATGTGGTTGCTGTAAGTGCAATCAACCTATTTGAGGGTTTTAGTGAATGTTGACAATACATTAAAAGTAACTAATGAGTTTACATGAGCGTGATCATAGCGACAAATCAAGTGAAAGTGCTACACACATAAATATCGAGCAAGTAAAAGTGGATTTCATGTTTACAATCAAGCAAACAAGTGCTAAGGTACTTTGCGAGCAAGAAAAGAGACCCCTCATTTATTTGAAGCAAAAGAAAAGCGGTTCAAGCTCTATGGTTGAAGATTAAATAGATTTGCTAATTGGTTCTATCAAGGGGGGTCCAACATGAAGTGCTACTAGAATCATAAAGCTCACAAAGTTCATTTATCTCCACACATACAAAAGTCCTAGCCCTAAAGTCTCCATTCATCCGTGTTTTTGCCCCACCGGTTGCCCAACCGGTTCAACCGATCGGGAGGCTGGAACCGGTCTGCCGGTTCTGCTGCCCGACCGGTTGCCCGACCGGTTCAACCGATCGAGAGGCTGGAACCGGTCTGCCGGTTCTGCTGTCTGACTGGTTACCCGACCGGTTCAACCGATCGGGAGGCTGGAACCGGTCTGCCAGCTCTGCTGATCTACCGGTTCCACCGGTGCCCCATCGGTTCAACCGGTGGGTCACTGTTTTGCACTGTAACGGTTCAAAACGGCTAGTTCGGGAAGAGGGAGTATATATACCCTTTCACTCCCCTCTTTCTCCCTCTCTTGGCACTCCATCCCACCTGAGACAAAGCTTGCTTGCTCATTCACTCCATTCCCTCACTCTCCACTCTCTTGAGCTCAAATCCTCCATAGATCTTGAGTGAGAGTTTGTGAGATCTTGAGAGAGCATCGAAGGCTTCGTGTTCATCCTCCTCTCTCTCTTGTTCTTTGTGAGCTTTGGTGATTCTTGAAGCAAACTTGGTGGACTTGTTACTCTTGGAGCTTTGTGCTCCTAGATGGCTAGGCGTCGCCCGTAGAAGCATCCGTCTCGTGTGGATTGCTCCGGGAAGTTTGTATTACCCCTCATAGTAAGTGCCTCTCCGCCGGTCTTTGTGATTGGGGAGAAGTGGACATCCTTTGTGGGTTCCTCGACAACGAGGACGTAGGGACGCCTTTGTGGTGTGCCCGAACCTCGGGATAAATCCTTGTCTCGTGTGCTTTCTTGTGGTGCTTGTATTCTTGGTGTTCATATTGTTCTTGAGTATACTCATCTTGTTCTTGTCAAGTTTGGTGTGGATCTATCTTGTGTGTAGGTTCCAAGGCTAGCCCCTCTCAGATCTGCAAAAACAACCTTCAAGGAACCTTTAGAAAGAATCGGTATCAAATTTACTTGCATAGATTTAGAGATCAATTCAAGATTCCTTTTTCCCACCAGCTGAACCGATGAGCATCGGTTCAACCGGTCCAACCAGTTGAACCGGTCCGCACCGGTCCAACCGGTGGGTCACTGACTTCCGCTCTTTTAGTTTGTATAATTTTTCAGTTTAGCCTATTCACCCCCCCCCTCTAGTCTACTTTCAATTGGTATCAAAGCCTAATCCTCGTGATTTGCGCTTAACCGCGTGAGGAATGTCGACCGTAGCCGAATCGTCCCGCGCTAAAGGTGAGAAAGATGCCCCCATCGATGAGGATGATCTTGTCTCCGTTGATCTCAGCTCCGACTCGGAAAAAGAAGAGGAGATTGAAGATGAGGCACAAAAGGAGATGAAGAAGATGGCCAAGGAGATGGCGAAGAAAGCTTTAAACAAGATGACCAAGAAGCTCATGGCAAAGATGGAAAAGAAGATAGAAAAGAAGTCGGAGTCCACATCTTCACAAAAGAAATCAAGATCCTCCAACAACAAGAAGTTCACTGAAATTCCTTTTGATTACTCGAGTTTGTCCAATGCCTCTTCCAATTTTACTTCCGTACCCATTGGCAAGGCACCTATTTTAGATAGGTTAAACTATGCCGATTGGGCTTCCGAGATGAAGATGCATTTAATCTCTTTGCACCCAAGTCTTTGGGAGATTGTGAATGTAGGTGTACGTGTTCCCAAAGAGGGTGAAGTGATCACTCCCGAGTGGATGCAACATGTTCATCGCAATGCACAAGCAGCTCGTGTTCTTAACAACGGGTTGAGTGAAGAGGAATGTCGTAAGGTCAAAGGCATGGAGATTGCAAAGGAGATTTGGGACAAGCTCCAATTGGCTCATGAAGGTGACCGTAAAGCCAAGCTTGGAAAAATTGAGCTAGTGGAACGTGAATTGGAGAACTTTGTCATGCTTCAAAAGGAAACACTTCAAGAGTTGTTTGATCGATTCATGACACTCATCAACAAGATAAGAGCTCTTGGGTGTGAAGAATGGAATGATGAGAACAAGGTTGCAAGAAGATTCCTTAGAGCTTATCAAGTGAAGAATTTGACCCTTGCAACAATCATTAGAGAACGTGATGACTTTGAGGCCATGGATGCTCATACACTTCTTGGAAAGCTCCAACAACATGAGATGACGGATCAAGCGACAATTGCGGCCGCCGGAAGAATCCCGAATGCAATTGTGCCAAATGAAGGTGAAAGCAAGGGAGTGGCTCTCCAAGCCACAAATGAAGTGGAAGCTAGCAAGACAAGGAAGAAGAAGAAGAAGGTTGAAGAATCTTCAAGTAATGATAGCTCGGAAGATGAGGATCAAAATATGGCTATGTTCATCAAGAATTTCAAGAGGATGATGAGAAGTGGAAGCAAGTACAAGAGAAGATACGGTGATAAGTACAAGAAGGACAAGCACAAGAAGAGAAGATGCTATGAGTGTGGAGAGTTTGGACACTACATAGCCGATTGTCCCAAGAACAAGGAAGAGTACAAAGAAAAGAAGAAAGACAACTACAAGAAGAAGCGTGGCTACGCTCATGTGGGTGAAGAATGGGATTCGGATGATGAGAGCTCAAGCTCCGATGAAGAAAGGATAGCAAGCATTGCCATTCACAAAGCATCACCGGCCCCACAACTCTTCACCAACCTCTCCGACGACGACGAGGATGACTACACCCTCACTTGCCCCATGGCAAAAGCGAGGAAGGTACAATCCGATGACTCATCCTCTAGTGATGATGATGAACCTAGCCATAAACAAAAAATGATAAAAGAATTTGGGTTAAATGGCTACAACATAATCACCAAACTAATGAAGAAACTAGAGAAGAGGAAAATGACTCTTGAGAAGCAAGAGGACTTGCTTATCCTTGAAAAGGAAAGAAACCTTACTTTAGAGAAGTCGTTGGCCGAGGAAGAGGAGAAGATGGAAGAATTGACTAGGGAACTCTCCCTAGCCAAGTCTACCATAGAGGAGAAAGATGAAAATCTTGTTAAGGCAAACTCCTCCGTGGACAACCTAAAGAGTGCAAATGTTGAACTTCAAGAAAGCATATCAAGCTTAAATGTCCGGTTCAAGGACCTTGAAGTACAAGATAACGCGCTTTGGGAGACCACTTCTTCTACTCCACCGGCTATCCTTGACTCTAGTGCCTCCAATAGCAAAGGATGTAACCGGTGTTTTGATCATGATATGGATGCTTGTATGGCTAACCTTGATAAGGGAGGGAAGTTGGAAGAGCAAGTGAAGTTGCTCAAGTTCATGGTGACAAAAGAGATGTACACAAACCAAGAAGGTTACAAGAAGGAACTCACCAAGTGTCAACCTCCCATACCAAACCGAGGGAAGAATGGGATTAGCCTCAAGGATGTGGTGAACCTAAGAGAGATCACAATGGGAAGGAATGCCCTAAGTGAACCAAGGGAACAACCTTGTTTGATGTGATGAACAAGATCCACTCACCTTCCTCGACATCCTCCACATCACAAGAGAAGGTAAAGAAGGGCAAGCAAGCGATTGAGGAAGTCAAGTCAACTAAGCAAGAAGAAGCTCAAGTTCCTATCTCTAGATCTTATGCTTCTGATTATATGTTGACTTGGGACCATCGTGGTAAAATGGTTGTCAAGTATGTGGGTGCCTACACAAAGAAAACATTGATCAAACGGAGTGTGTGGGTGCCCAAGTCTCTTGTAACTAACTCTCAAGGACCTAAATCTTTTTGGGTACCTAAATCTAGAGCATGATTTCTTTTGTAGGAATACTCCTCCGGAAGTTGGGTGCTTGATAGTGGATGCACAAATCATATGACCGGAGAGAGAAGTATGTTCAACTCCTTGCAACTAACACATGATTCACAAGAGATTGTCTTTGGTGATAGTGGCAAGGGTGAAGTTTTGGGTCTCGGTAACATTTCTATCTCAAATGATCAATCCATTTCTAATGTTCTATTGCTTGATTCGTTAAGTTACAATTTGTTATCCGTATCGCAACTTTGTGAGATGGGTTACAAATGTCTCTTTACGGATGTGGGTGTGCAAATCCTTAGAAGGGAGGATTCCTCTATTGCTTTTACGGGTCGTTTGAAGGGCAAACTTTATCTTGTTGATTTTACAACAACTAAGGTAACGCACGAGACTTGTTTAGTGGCAAAATCCGATATGGGTTGGCTTTGGCACCGCCGACTAGCCCATGTTGGCATGAGGAACTTGGCCAAACTTCTAAAGGGTGAGCACATCCTTGGACTAACAAATGTTGTTTTTGAGAAAGATAGGATTTGTGGAGCATGCCAAGCAGGAAAACAAGTTGGAGTACTACATCCCGCAAAGAACATCGTGTCAACTACAAGGCCATTGGAGTTGCTACACATGGACCTATTCGGACCCGTTGCTTACATTAGCATCGGCGGTAACAAATATGGTTTAGTCATTGTTGATGATTTTTCTCGCTTCACTTGGGTGTTCTTTTTGCATGATAAGGTTGAGGTACAAGAAACACTCAAGAAATTCATGACAAGAGCTCAAAACGAGTTTGAAGTGAAGATCAAGAAGATAAGAAGTGACAATGCTAGAGAATTCAAGAACACCGAAGTTGAAGAGTTCCTAGATGAAAAAGGGATTAAGCATGAGTTCTCGGCTCCCTACTCTCCTCAACAAAATGGTGTTGTGGAGAGAAAGAACCGAACACTCATCGACATGGCAAGGACAATGCTTGATGAGTACAAGGTTTCAGATCAGTTTTAGGCCGAAGCCGTCAACACCGTGTGTCATGTAATCAACCGCCTATATCTTCACAAGATCATGAAGAAGACTTCTTATGAACTCCTAATCAGTAACAACCCTAGCGTGTCTTACTTTAGAGTTTTTGGGAGCAAGTGTTTCATACTTAACAAGAAACCCAAAAGCTCAAAGTTTGCACCAAAGGTTGATGAAGGTTTTCTATTGGGTTATTGCTCAAATGCTCATGCCTATCGTGTCTTTAACAAAACCACCGGTTGTGTTGAAGTAGCGAGAGACATGACATTTGATGAATCTAACAGCTCTCAAAAGGAGCAAGTTGACTCACATGTGCTAGGTAATGAAGAGCCTCCATGCGAAGCAATCAAGAAACTTACTTTAGGTGAAGTCAAACCTCAAGCAAACCAAGTGCAAGACAATGGTGAAAATGAAGACGAACCGTCCTTATCAATAAGGGTGGACCCTCACAAGCAACATGGTGACCAAGATCAAGGAAGAGCTCTTGGTGACGATCAAGAGCAAAGCCAAGATCAACATCACAACAATGAGGGGCCACATGTTGAGCAAGCAAATGATAAGGATGGACCAATTCAACGACAAGATGAAAGACCTCACCCAAGAGTGCACCAAACTATCCAACGGGACCATCCCGTTGACAATATCCTTGGGAGTATCCAAAGAGGGGTAACTACTCGTTCTCGATTAGCAACATTTTGTGAATTTTACTCGTTTGTCTCCTCCTTGGAACCTCTTAAAGTAGAACAAGCACTTGAAGATCCGGATTGGATGTTGGCAATGCAAGAAGAACTAAATAACTTCAAACGGAATGAAGTCTGGTCCTTAGTGGAGAGACCCAATCAAAATGCGATTGGAACCAAATGGGTCTTCCGCAACAAGCAAGATGAGCATGGCGTGGTGACAAGAAACAAGGCACGGTTGGTGGCTCAAGGTTTTACCCAAGTGGAAGGCTTGGATTTTGGAGAGACGTATGCGCCCGTGGCAAGGCTTGAGTCAATTCGGATCCTTATAGCCTTTGCCACGCACCACAACTTCAAGTTGTACCAAATGGACGTCAAGAGTGCCTTCCTCAATGGGCCAATCCAAGAAGAAGTATATGTGGAGCAACCACCGGGCTTTGAAGACCCCAAGTATCCTCACCACGTCTACAAGCTCCATAAGGCGCTCTATGGGCTCAAACAAGCTCCTAGAGCATGGTATGAATGCCTTAAGGATTTTCTCTTGAAAAATGGCTTTGAGATAGGGAAAGCCGATTCTACTCTCTTTACTCGTAAATTCAATGATGATTTATTCGTGTGCCAAATATATGTCGATGACATAATATTTGGTAGTACTAACAAAGCTTTTTGTGATGAGTTTAGTAAGATAATGGCCAAAAGGTTCGAGATGTCCATGATGGGTGAGCTCAAATTCTTCCTAGGATTCCAAATCAAGCAACTCAAGGAAGGTACTTTTCTTTATCAAACCAAGTACACACAAGATATGCTCAAGAAATTTGACATGGAGGATGCAAATCCTACCAAAACACCCATGGCACCAAACGGACACCTCGACTTAAATAGTGAAGAAGGTAAAACCATCGACCAAAAGTGCTATAGGTCTATGATAGGCTCTTTGCTTTACTTGTGTGCATCTAGGCCCAATATTATGCTTAGTGTGTGCATGTGTGCAAGGTTTCAAGCTAACCCGAAAGAGTACCACTCGGTGGCCGTTAAAAGAATCTTGAGATACTTAGTTCACACACCAAAACTTGGCTTGTGGTATCCCAAGGGCTCCACTTTCGATCTTCTCGGTTACTCCGATTCGGACTATGCCGGTTGCAAGGTTTATCGGAAGAGTACAACAGGGACTTGCCAATTCCTTGGTCGGTCCTTGGTGTCTTGGAGCTCCAAAAAACAAAATAGTGTTGCACTATCCACCGCCGAAGCCGAGTATGTTGCAATCGGCGCTTGTTGTGCTCAACTACTTTGGATGAGGCAAACCTTGAGAGACTTTGGTTGTGAGTTTAGCAAGATCCCTCTCTTGTGTGACAATGAGAGTGCGATTAAGCTAGCTAACAATTTGGTGCAACACGCACGCACTAAACACATAGACATCCGCCATCATTTCTTGAGAGACCACGAAGCCAAAGGAGATATCGCCATTTGTCATGTGAGTACCGAAAATCAACTAGCCGATATCTTCACCAAACCCCTTGACAAGGAAAGGTTTTGTGCTTTAAGGAGTGAACTAAATATTTTGGATTCTCGTAACGTGGTTTGATCCCCTGCACACACATTTGATTGTTTCTATTCGTAGAATTCTAGTCAATCCATGCTAAATCAAATAAATAATATGTTGGCTCTTTTTTTTCGGATCGTTGGATCCTAACTTGTGGAAAGTGACTATGGTTATGCATTGATTGTTTGTGGCTAGTCACCTGTACACAAGTTTCTCTCAACATTCTTTGTAAAAATATCTTTGAAAATCCCTTCAAAATTCCCCTCAAAAATGGATTTATTTCAAGTCTTTTTGTGTCTCACCGGTGGGGCCACCGGTTGGACCGGTCGGACACCTCCAACCGGTGTGCGGGCTCTGCTGGCCTACCGGTTGGACCACCGGTTCAACTGGTGGGGCGGCCTCCAACCGGTCGGTGGGCTCTGCTGGCCTACCGGTTGGACCACCGGTCCAACTGGTGGGTGGCCTCCAACCGGTCGGGCACTTGTTTCGCGTGTGAGAGAGTCCTTTTCTTCTTTGGATTCCTTCTCTCCATCACATCTGCCCGTGCCCGTGCGTAAACCCCACCCCCACCCAGCGCCGCCGCCCTCCCCAGCCCCGCGCCCCTACGCGCCGCGCGCTGTCCCCGGCCTCCGCGCCCACCCTAGCTGCGCCCGCGCCGCACGCCGCCCCGGCCCTGCCCCTCAGCGCGCCGCGCTCCGCCCCGCCCCGCACCCGCGCCCCCACCGTGCCCTGCCCAACCCACGCCTCCTGCCCTCAAATCTGACCCCGTCCCCGCCCTGCCTCTCCTCCTCGTGATCCGGCGGTTTCACGTTGTGTTGAAGCTCGTTCTTTACGCGGGAAACGCTCATTTTTTAAGGTATAATCCTCTCGATACCCGATCTACTTTTCTACTCCATTCTAGATCGATCCCCTTAGTAGAAAGGTCACATTGTATCTCATTAGCATGGATCTACAAGGGTGTGAAGTTTGGACGATTGATTCTCAAGTTTCACACTCTCTCGTCGTGCCATTGCCCGACCGGTGCCACCGGTTCCCCACTAGTGCCACCGATGGGGCTTTGTGCTCTCCAGTTTATCCACCTCTTTTGCAAAATGTTTTTACTTACATCTATCCTAAACCTAGTGCTATATCCTTTTATTAGGCCTTTGTTCACCATGCCTCGATATGGAGATGATGATTCTAGTGATGGTTCCGATGGCATTCAAGCAGATCTTCCACCCTCTCCTCCACGTCGCAATCCCCCACGCAAATTTGTCTCCAAAGGCAAAGACGTGGCTCAATCATCTCGTCAACCGCAAAAGAAAAAGGTGTCTGGAAAGAAGAAGAAGAAGAAGGGTCCAGTATATGACAGTGAGAATGACATTGAATCCCCTCCTTCTGATGCCGAAGTCCTTTCCAATCTTGTCTTGACTGATCCAGATTGCGCACCTCATGTAGTACAGTTCTTTGGTCACCAACCGAAAGGCAAAGCCGACAGAATCAGGGAAGCCCGGTACACTAACCCGCTCCTTCGCACCAAGGCTCGGTTTATCAATGATCACCGGTTTCACAATGCTTTTCACGTAGAGTTTTATCAGAATGTGAAGGCCAGAAACCACACGGTGATTGGGCAGCGGTATATTGATTGGGAAGCTTGTCGCAAGATGAATGATGCCCATCTTAATCAAGCACTTGATGCATTGGAACATCATGGGTTTAGGAATATCTTGGAGTTCAAATGTGATTGGAATGTTGAGGCGATTGCACAATTCTACTCCACTCTTTGGATCACTGACCTCGATGAGGCAGCCGGCACTCCCACTTCCATGAACTTTCTCATTCAAGGTGTTCCCTATCGTTGCAGCTATGAGAAGTTTGCTAAAATTCTTGGTTTTGATAAGAGGGATCTTGACAAAAACTCTCTTCATGACTTCACTTTTCCCCCAAGAATTATTTGAGTAGTATACACTATGATCCAGTCAATCATCTTTTGGAGACCTCTAACATGAAGCCATTCTACCGCTACCTCAACTCACTCTTTCGGCAAACTCTTCTTCCCAAGGGCGGTAATGAATTCAATGTGCTTTCATACAGTCAGAACCTTCTTGTGTACTTCAATCCCCAGCACCGATATACTTTCAGTTGCTTTGATCTTATTTGGAGGGAGATCTTAAATGTCTCTTGGGATTCGAAGAAGAGCTTGACCCATGCTCCTTACATCATGAGGATGATTGAGGTAGTCACTAAGTACCGTTTCCATCCAACCGTCAAGCATCTGCCTTACAAGCCCAAGCCTCTTTCAGATGCTCCTTCCGCCGCTCCTCGGGCTCGTCGTGCTCCATCACCTCAGTCTTCTGGTGAGCCTGCACCACCTCCTCCTCGCCATTAGTCCTCCTCTCATGTTGCTGCTGCCGCTCGACCGCGTGCTTCAAGTTATGATGCTAGATTCAGGTCTCGAGAGGGTAGTTTCTTAAGGAGGAGTATGAATGCTATTTTCAAAATGTGCCGCTCCACTCAGGATGATGTCATTGAGATTCGGGAACAGCTTAAGAGGCACGCTGCTAGACAGCCTCTTGCACCTATGTCACCTCTCCGTTCGTCCACAGATTCAGTTCTTCCAGAGACTCTTAACGACTTTCATCGTCAAGAGTTTGGTTATGGTTTGGACGACGATATTCCCAGTGGCACAACTGATGAGGCCGAAGAAGAGCCGTCTTAGACTCACTTTGATCAGCCCTAGAGCTCCTCTCAGGCACCTCACACCCATCCCTCGGGGTCCTACGGATATCCTTTTCAAGGTCACATGCCTACTCCACAAGATCCGAGTTGGAACGATTGGCCGGCATCACCACCTTCGTATCGTCATGATGGATGGTAGTATCTCTTTCTTTTAGTGCTTGTTGCCAAAAGGGGGAGGTTGTGAGTGTTGCTTATGAGAGACGAGTGTTCCTCTCTAGCTATCTTATCTCTGTATCCTTGGTGGTTGTATTGAACTACGTACGGTGTGTGTGAGAACTTAATTTGAACTTGTAATAATCCTCTAGTTGGTATGTTGTAGTTGCTACTTATTTTGTTATGAACTCTCTTGTGTAATCGCTATGGTTGTTGGTCATTGTTTATGGTGTATTGTTGTTTTATCTCTTTCTTTTCTTGAAGTGTGTATCATGTCATGTGCATCACGAATTTTCTCATGACACCGTTTTTATGCACCCCTCGAGTAAAAATACATGATGTGGCTTTCACTTTCCCTTTACGTGTGCATACATTGGCTTTTGAGGCCACATGATGAAAAATATTCCATGCACAAATTTAGGGGGAGTCACATATGTATTCTTACTCAAAAGTTTGTGCGTTAAGTATATCTATATGCAACACTTTTAATGGTTTGTCAACAATCACCAAAAAGGGGGAGATTGTAAGTGCAATCAACCTATTTGAGGGTTTTAGTGAATGTTGACAATACATTAAAAGTAACTAATGAGTTTACATGAGCGTGATCATAGCGACAAATCAAGTGAAAGTGCTACACACATAAATATCAAGTAAAAGTGGATTTCATGTTTACAGTCAAGCAAACAAGTGCTAAGGTACTTTGCGAGCAAGAAAAGAGACCCCTCATTTATTTGAAGCAAAAGAAAAGCGGTTCAAGCTCTATGGTTGAAGATTAAATAGATTTGCTAATTGGTTCTATCAAGGGGGGTCCAACATGAAGTGCTACTAGAATCATAAAGCTCACAAAGTTCATTTATCTCCACACATACAAAAGTCCTAGCCCTAAAGTCTCCATTCATCCGTGTTTTTGCCCCACCGGTTGCCCAACCGGTTCAACCGATCGGGAGGCTGGAACCGGTCTGCCGGTTCTGCTGTCTGACCGGTTGCCCGACCGGTTCAACCGATCGGGAGGCTGGAACCGGTCTGCCAGCTCTGCTGATCTACCGGTTCCACCGGTGCCCCATCGGTTCAACCGGTGGGTCACTGTTTTGCATTGTAACGGTTCAAAACGGCTAGTTCGGAAAGAGGGAGTATATATACCCTTTCACTCCCCTCTTTCTCCCTCTCTTGGCACTCCATCCCACCTGAGACAAAGCTTGCTTACTCATTCACTCCATTCCCTCACTCTCCACTCTCTTGAGCTCAAATCCTCCATAGATCTTGAGTGAGAGTTTGTGAGATCTTGAGAGAGCATCGAAGATTCCGTGTTCATCCTCCTCTCTCTCTTGTTCTTTGTGAGCTTTGGTGATTCTTGAAGCAAACTTGGTGGACTTGTTACTCTTGGAGCTTCATGCTCCTAGACGGCTAGGCGTTGCCGGTAGAAGCATCCGTCTCGTGTGGATTGCTCCGGGAAGTTTGTATTACCCCTCATATTAAGTGCCTCTCCGCCGATCTTTGTGATTGGAGAGAAGAGGACATCCTTTGTGGGTTCCTCGACAACGAGGACGTAGGGATGCCTTTGCGGTGTGCCCGAACCTCAGAATAAATCCTTGTCTCGTGTGCTTTCTTGTGGTGCTTGTATTCTTGGTGTTCATATTGTTCTTGAGTATACTCATCTTGTTCTTGTCAAGTTTGGTGTGGATCTATCTTGTGTGTAGGTTCCAAGGCTAGCCCCTCTCAGATCTGCAAGAACAACCTTCAACCTTAAAGGAACCTCTAGAAAGAATCGGTATCAAATTTACTTGCATAGATTTAGAGGTCAATTCAAGATTCCTTTTTCCCACCAGCTGAACCGGTGAGCATCGGTTCAACCGGTCCGACCAGTTGAACCGGTCCGCACCTGTCCAACCGGTAGGTCACTGACTTCCGTTCTTTTAGTTTGTATAATTTTTTTAGTTTAGCCTATTCATTCCCCTCTAGGCTACTTTCAGTTGCTTCTAACAAACTTGTTCTGACATGCTCAAGACACATCATCCTCCAGCATTTCTTAACATATTTACATTTAAGAAAGCAATGGCCTCCATCCTCATCCATGCTCTCTTGTTGAACTAACATGTGGTCCAAGGAACCACATGGCGTCAGTGCGACTCGAGTGCCAGATTCTCAACTCATTTCTTGTTGAAATGCATCTTGCACTATTATTTTCTCTTTTACAACAATATAAAATGGTAAATTGTATAATGGTCATTTCTTGTCACTGTGGCTTGAATTCCGGATTCTCAACTCGTTGATAAGAAAACATCTGGTGCTACTTTTTTTTTTATCTTTACACCTATGTAAAAGATTAAATCAATAGTCATTTTCCTGAATGGCATAGCTGTCTTCTGGTTTCTAGATGAGCTGTAGAATTACTCCACTAAAGACCTACTATACATAACATCGCTACTATTTTGGCAATGTTTAAATATTAAACAAATGCTATTAGACGTGGTGAGCATAACTCACTATTCCGTTTTTACAAATCAAAATTAGCAAGAATTTTTACTAATTTCTCCTATGCTCATAAACAGTACAAAATTAAATACATATTCCTAACCGACAACTCTATACATTCCTCCTACAAAATGTACAACTTAATTAAGCAGTAAAATACTACATTCAACTCATATATTACCTGTCCTTTGCTAATAATCCCATCACCTCCAAAATAATATGTAATTGTATATGGGGGAGTTTTGGCTGTTAGAGTTTAAACTTTGGTAAGCTCTGTTTCTTGTGGACACCTATTATGCATACTTGATTTGGGTGCCCATATTTTAATGGATTTTCCATCCAATAGGTTTGATGTATCCACGGTACAATAGGTTTCTTGATTTGAAGGTCTGCATATGGATCTTTTTAAATCATTACGGTGAAGGTCCAAAATCTGAAAGTTATCTAGGATTCAGCTTAGGTATCATGGATCTCAACAAGAAGTTTGTTAAGTATCACCTATTGATCAATTGTTTGATCTAAAAAATATAAATGGAAAGGTTGTTTCTATCTCATTTATGAATCCTAGAGTTAATTTTTTTTTCTTTAAACATCAGGGAATTCAAGAGTATGCGAGTATATTGATCTAGAGGGAAGGTTGGTTTAAAATTGCAGTCACAAGTGACCTTTGTGGTCTTTATTTGGGGTCGACTTATATTAAATATGGTAATGACACTATGATAGCCGTGTGGCCGTGTGTTTGTCTCCGTGCGCGCACTCTTTCATCCCTCCTCCCCCTCAGATCCCACAATCATTTTTCTCCCTCCCCTCTCGCCTCACCCGCCGCTCGGCGGCCTCCCTATCTTCATGTCTCTCTCTCTCTCAAACACGACGTTGCAGCCCTTTCCCACCGGTGGCCGTATGCCTCCTTCCGCACGCGCACAACGCGAATCTAGATCCAGAGCTGGCCACCGTGTCGTCCTGCTCGCACTCCTCCTCGGGCACAGGCCCGCCGACCACCGCCTCCGACACCGGTGGCCGCGCCTTCTCCCCCACGCATGCGCACGGATTTGGAGCTGGAGCAGGCCGCCACTGCCACACTCCTCATGAGCGTCGTCGCCGCGCTCCTCCTCCCCCGTGGCATTGCCACATCAGCCTGCTGCGTCTTGGGCTCCCCAGAGGGGTCTGAGTGGGGACTCGCCTGGCCGCGGCTGGTAGGCTAGCTCATCGGCGCCCCGCTCCTTCTGCGTAGCAGAAGCCCCTACCCCCGAGTCGGCCGACGCCGCGTGCCACTCACGGTCGCCTCCTCCCCCGCACAAGCCGGCGCACGTGCTAGCGGCGGCCGCGCCTGCTCCTCCACCTGAGGTGGCGCAAATCCCACACGGCACGGGTGCCTCCCCGCTGGGTAGATCCGGTGGTCATGAGGAAGAAGGCAAGCCTCCTCCCCCTACTCTCTGCCTTCGCTCATTAGGCAAATTTGTAGGTTTTCATTAGGCAGAATGCTGGCAAAATACCAGTATGTTTTTGTCTAATGGTAGTAGTATTTTTTTTTCTAGTGACAATATTATTTTTGCCTAATAGAAAATATTATTATTATCTAATGATGTCAGTATTATTTTTCTATTCGTGAATTTTGTTGGTGCTTTTTTTTTTTGCCTTTTTGCGTAAGGTCTACGGAAGGAAAATGTTAATTATTTAAAAAAAAAAAGGGGTGTGCGTGCAGCCGGTCTGAGACCGAACCCAACAGCTCCCCCATCCTCTATCCACAATCATTATTCCAACTATTCATCTCTCTGGCTACAGCGTATAACAGTGCTGTAATAGTACGACATTTAATTTTGAAGTACCGGATGGTTTTAGCCTAACTCACAGCCGGCCACTCTCATTTAACGGTTGCAGGCACACACTTATTTATGATTTATATTTCGCTTCGGTCGGGGAGCCTACGCATCGCATTAGTATATTGAGTTGTGAATCTCAACTTTTGTTTCTCTTTTACATTCTCGTAACAACATAGTTATTTGTTTGAACTGTACAAGTCTTCTGATATTGTGCCACTTAAGACCTACCATGCATAACCTCAATACCTGATATGTTTTTCCTTTTTTTTTTTTTGAAAGCTCAACAAATAAACTAACTTTTGGCAATGTTTAACTGCTAGGCAATGCCATTAAAACTTGCTAAGCAAAACCTATTGATTTTTGTTTTCTCCAGTTCAAAACAATATTTCTACTAAATCCTCCTAAACAACAGCTCTGTACAGTGTACATTTCTCCTAAAAATTATACCAATTGATTAAGTAGTTAATGAATACTAGTATATGCAAATTCACCTGTTCATCACCTCCGATCCTATATTTGCTCTCTCCCATAGTCCGCTTCGCCATCATACCAAATTACCCCGTGCACGGTGCACGTGTGGATGCATGCATACAGACTAGAGCGAGCCACGTACTCGCGTTCGTGCGTGCGTCGGCTTCGCGTACGGCGATGGGTTGCTCCAGCTCCACGGCGGCGCGCAGCGGCGTGGTTTCGCCATCCACGGCGCCGGCGGGGCAGCGTCAGGGTCTGCGCTCGCTCTCCCACCAGACGCGAGCCGCCTCGGTGCTGACCTCCCTCGGCATGTGCCGCGGCGGGCACGACGGCTTGCACGCGTACACCGCGCTGCCGTCCGAGGAACCCGTGATGGGCACCGATGATCCGGCCGCGGCTGAGGCGGCGCTCCCCGGCGAGGACGCGGCAGCGGAGGAGGAGGAGAAGCGGCGGCATGAAGCGCCCAGCACGCCGGCGGCCGTCATGGCCAGCCTCGTGGACGCCGCGTCGGCGACTCCGTCGTGGACGGCGCAATGGAGCGCAGAACCGCCTGCAGCAGCTCTGCCTCCGGAGCAGCCGCCTGCGCTTGACCTCGACCCGGCGGCCTTGCCTGGTTTCCGGCAGCCCGTGGAGGCGCCGTCACCGTCGCACCCCGCGCTTCTCTGCCCGGAGCAGGAGAACCCCGCGCCGCAGGAGACGGCGGAAGAGATCTCCTCCGACGTTGTTGGCATGGGGATTCCGGCCGCCCGCGACATACCGGCGGTCACTGGCTTTGTCCGCGCTCGCGTCGACGACCACGAGTGCCATGAAAAGGTGGCGAAGAACAAGGCAGCGGTGGCGTCCGAGGAAGCCCCCGCTATCATCGACGGCGCCGACGTGACCACGCTGAGACGCCGGCTGCTGCTGCCGCGCGCTGGGAAGCCCGTGGTGCTCTACTTCACCAGCCTCCGCAGCGTGCGCCGGACGTTCGAGGACTGCCGCGCCGTGCGCGCCATCCTGCGGTGCTACCGCGTGCGCCTGGACGAGCGCGACGTGTCCATGCACGCCGCCTTCAAGTCCGAGCTGCGCGGCCTCCTCGGCACCGCCGGCGTCGAGGGCCCAGCCCTCCCGCGCGTGTTCGTCGACGGGCGCCACGACCTCGGCGGCGCCGAGGACGTGCGCGCGCTGCACGAGGCCGGGGAGCTCGCGCGCGCGCTGGCCGGGTGCGAGGCCGCTGCTGGGCACGCCGGCGCCGTCGGTGCGTGCGTCGCGTGCGGTGAGGCGCGGTTCGTGCCCTGCGAGACGTGCCGTGGCAGCTGCAAGGTCTTCGTCGACGACGAGGGGTGCCGCCTCGCCGGCTTCTTCCGGCGGTGCCCCGACTGCAACGAGAACGGGCTGATCCGATGCCCCGTGTGTTGTTACTGATTGTTGCATCTAGACTGCAGGTCTGCAGTGTTGTAGTCTGAGAGGAAAATGGTACTCCTAGTTTGCAGATTTGCAGTGTTTATCAGGTTGCTTGTTCGTAGTTTGGGATCAGTAGTCAGAGAGGGGCGGAGCTACAAAGGGGCTAGGGCTGCAGCCCTACAATTTCGTATACCCTATGTATTTTTTGTCTAACAAATAAAATATAGCTTATTAGTCCAAATTATTATATGATTTTTTTTTCAACAAACGAAAAATAGCATAACAATCTAAGTTTTATACAAATTGTGCCATTTGTGTAAAAAAGTGTCTCATATATACTACGAAGTACCAATTATTTACTCATTTAAAATTAACCCCCTTCGATCTATTTCTGGCTCTGCCACTGATTCAGAGAGTGGTTGTTGAATGTAAAATTAAAATTAGAGCTGAGAAGGTAGAGTAGCTCAGAATTCAGAGATGACAATGTTCACGCTCAGGTTCTAGTTAGTCTAATTTTATTTGTTCTAAACTTCTTATTTGTTCTTTGTCTTGCGCTGCAAAATGCTCTATCCATGTACCTTGTCCATATTGTGCACATTATTCATGATCACAACGTAAGACATTTGCATTTACAGAAAAAGAGCTAAACCCCTGATTGATTTTTTACACATTGTAAATAAAATAGTTCAATTCATACACATCTCATTCCATTATGGACTCTCATGCCTATGAGCAACTCCAAAGGTATGCCAAATGCCAACCGCCAACCCACCCAAAGTCGGGTGAGGGCATGTTTGGATCAAAGGAAAACTTCCCCATTCCTTTTTTTTTTATATAAAATTGAACGGTTTCCTATGAAATTCCCTGCATCAGTAGAAAAAAATCACTTATCAGCAATACAATGTGTTGCATAATCGTAGGGCTTATGCATAAGCCTTTAGTAAAATGTAGTGCATTTTTTAAGCAAATTGTGCAAAAGTATTTATACAAAGTTAGTGAGCAAAGACACAGCACCTATCCTCCCTAATAAAGCACCATTTCGGACATAAATGGGCACCGGGATGGAGCACCAATAAATATATCTGTGGATCTCATGTAGATAGCTTTATAAGCTAATTACACAGTTTCTTCTCTCATTTTTATACATATAGTCTGCAAGTATTGTTGATGTGCCAAACTTTCACACAATCCCATCGCATGCTTAATGAACAGGGCAAATAGGTGCATAGAACAGCTAGTCACACCCCATCCCACACCATGCGAAATCTACCAAGTAAACAAAGACTCCGTTCCAATTGGTGGTTGCGTGGCGTTGATTTAAATAGGGGAGAGGTGGATGAATCTTCTAGACTGCGGCGCTCAAAAGCAAAAGGCAGTACCCACGCTGAATGGAACAGTGCCAAAGCCAAGTACAGAATCACAAGAAGACCCAAGACACCATGCAAATAAAGCACATATGAAGTAACAAAGCAAACCCACTGAAAACAAGCATAGAAATCAATATATAGCATTGAATCAAATCGACAAATCATCTACTGACAACATAAGTTAGCAAAGAACCGGTGAACTATCCATGAGATAATATAACGATTGGTGAAGAATCCACAAGAGCAATCATCGAATAAATACATCCTAGAGTCATCAAGCCTCTGAGCTTACTTTCATGTGATGAAGTGAAGATCATCAAGCATTGAATCAGACTTGAACCTTCCGTAGGCACCATATTATCCTGTGGAATCAATAGGAAAGTTATGTATTATATATATACAATCCTAGGTTTTTGGCTGGTTTTGGGAAAAGTCGAATCTAACTGTTGCTTTGTGGTTTCTAGGCTCAATCCAAAGATGGAACATGTTCTAACATATCATAGCAAGGTCCCAAAACAAGAAAAACAAAGGATTAATCCTTGGATCGGAGAAACCTGAAAAAATATAAGGAAAATCAACAAAAATACCAAATAGAAACAGAAGCGGAAGAACTCAAAAATATGGCAAGATTTCTTGGGAATTTGGGCTATAGAAATGAAGCTGAAACTTAGATTAACCTCAACAAGGATTATCCAAATATCTCAGTCCTTACCCTCTCTTACATGAAGCTCTTGGCTACTCTTAGGGAAAGTAAAGAAGGTTCCAAGAATTAGATGGTGGCAACCATCCTCCCAATAAATACCCTCTATGAATGACTAAAATACACCATTCACTATAAACTAAACTATAAGGTCTTTAAAAGTAAAACAGAAAAGATACACGAGATGCAGTCGTATGGACGTAACAACTTGAGCGCTTTGCTTAGTCACTATGCAAGCAATGTGATGATGCCATGTACACCGATCCACGCCTCTATCCACATTTTTTGTGAAACTACAAAACACCATTCGGGGGTGGTTTGGGGGGAAAGAACCAAACAGAGCACACTCAATATGTTTCCTCCATCCTTGGATTTGACCTAAGTCTTCTCGCCATCCTGGCCCCAACTTGATCTGCCTTGACTTGAACCCACCATCAACAACATTGCTCCCACATGGTGTCCATGATTTCTCCCACGCTAGAAGTGGATCACCCACGACCTTGACCGACATCACTTGGGACAAGGCCCAAGTCTCCTTGGCCGCCCTCTTTTATTGCATGTTATAGGTAGAAGCCTTTCACTTGCAAATATGCCACCCCTGGTCCATTAGCACGTGTAGTTGCCCGTTGCTTGGCCTTAGATAGATGGTCTAGTTTGTCAAAACACCATATGGTTGACTGGATGCTCATCCTGTGGCATGGATTGTTTGATTGCATGATTGCACATCCGTTGTTGCCTAGTGTCACCTGACTCAATACGTGTCGAGATGATGGGGGACAATGGTAGCGGCGATGGTGGTGGGCTGCCGTGGGCCTTCGACGATAGAACATTCCCGTTCCTCCTGCACATATGAAGTAGACTACTATGTGGAAGAGAAAAGCAGAAAAGTGAATAATGAATCCATGGCCCATGGGCCAAAGCGTGCATATACCTCAAGGCGTATAAGGACCCGATATGATGCGTCAATAACTAGATGTCATGGCGCGGCAACGCCGCGCGATTCTTTATTAGCTCATGGGCTATGGAACCTGATCTTGGGCCTGTGGAATATTTCCACTTCATAACAATTGGCCTGTACCTATACAGGCTTAAAGGTTGCTTTTCTGTGATGGTTTCACGAGTGCGCCGAATCAGGCAAACGCTCGGACTGTAATTCTAGAAATATCTGACCTAGTAAGGGTTGCTTGTTTACGCAATGACCTCCCATCTGCGATTTGAACTGCATCACTGCTCGACTTGACATTGGAACAAGTGCGCATTACCTCGTTTCTTACTCTCCTCTCTTCCTTGTGCAGGGCATCCACATCAGAGCCGCGTCTGCTCCTTCTCCCAGCACCAAAATCCATTCATTCTAGGCAACATTGATGTACTAGCAGTGAGCACTGATCGCTGCGTCAGCATTGTTAGTGTAGCGAATGGGCTCGTGCCTATGAGAGACAGCGTGCATGGGTTCCTAGACCTTTAGAATTTTGTGCCGGAAACACAAGGGGGGTATGCATATGATCGTGAATTAATGTAGAAAATGCATGAAGAGTATGGAAGCTCAACAACCTGTTTATTGAGTGAAACATTGCTCGCTAATGCACACTTGTGTTGACAATGTTGTAGCATTTGATCTTGAACCTTTTAAATTGACTTTGCAAATCAAATGATTGAAGAACAATACATACATTGTTTTGTTCTTAAATCAAAAGTGGCCTCTCTTGAGCAGTTAAGCAAAGAGTTTGTAGCTGTTCACAATACACTTGAAATGCGCATAGATCCTGAGGAAATGAGGAATATTCCTACTCCGTACGTAGGTTGCACACATGCAGCAGGTAGATGCCGCAGAAACCGCGCCAACGTGTCATCGCCCGGCCTCGACACCGCGGTCACCTCGACAGTGGACACCAATACACCACGCGCCAATGTGACTGCCATGAGCCCATGTATTCACTCCACTACACCACGGCGCCTCAGTCCGCCATCCTCGGCTCTCTCGCCTACCCCGTCATTGCGCACAACTCGCGCTCTCCCTTCGACACTACAGCCGCACAACGCTTGCTCTCCCTGACTCCTCCGCTCACATTGGCAGGACACTTCACCGGCGCTCACCTCCACTGCCTCACTCCCCAGTCCGCCCTCGCCTCACTCTACCGTACACCGCACGACGCCGACGACGCGCCACACCACCACCAGGGCCCGAACCAGCCACACGCGGGCTGTTTTCCGTGCGTGCCGCACCGCACACCAATAGCCACATTGCCGCCTCCTCCGGGCGGCCCTCTCCCACCGCACCGGCCGGCGCTCTCTTTGTCTCTCTTCCCTGCGCAAGGAAGAGGTAAGGTTGAAGAAGACCGACCGTCATTTTTTAATCCCACGTCTTTTTGTCATCTTAAGACTGTGAGTTTGATTTCTCGTCGGGACGAATTTCTATTTGAATAATAAAAATACCCCCTCGCTAGCTCCTCAGGTAGGTCGGCCCCGTGGTGGCTCCTGGGCGTCGTCGGCGCGGGCGCCGGGGAGCGCCGGGTCTGGGCCGTAGGCAGCACCAGCACGACCGGACGATGCCTGCCCGGTGCAGCCTCATCTGCGCCGCGCGGCCGTGCGCGAGCGCGGGCACGTGAGCCTGCACGTGAGATTAAGTTCTCAGCTGGACTAGGCGAGGACGAGGCGACAGCTGTATATTGGAGTACGGACGAGGAAGCGGAAGCCGAGACGATTCGCAGCTGCAGCCACCGAGACGTTTCTCGATTTCGCGAGAATGCGCGAGCCGTCCGACCGTCCGAGATTTTCTCTGGATAACGCGAGGACACGCGGTATTGTTCTAGGCTATTCTATCCGTCCAAACTCGATCCAACGGTGGGAAACAATGCAGCGTCTCCATCCTACGGCTGCCGACGTGGAGCAACGTCACGGTGATTTTGGTCCCACGGTTCGTCTATCGAAGATGGCAGCCCGCTGTCGAAAAAATTACCGTACGGCCCACTAGCAACGCGAAACAAGCAAAGCCCATCCGCACGCCGCCGTCATGGGCCTCCACGGCTCCGCTCCAGACCTCCAGTCGTCCTCCCCTCGGCTGTCCTCCTCTGGTCTGGCCTCTGCTGCTTAGGCTAGCTAGGGTTTGTGAGCTTGTGACGCGAAGCACTTGAAGATTCGCGAAACCCCAGCGCGACCGACCCGCGGCGATGGCCACCGTCCAGCCCCAGTCGCCGGCGGGCCCCACCCCACCACCTCCTCTGCCTCCCACGCAGGAGGAGCAACGAGGCGACGCCCCAGCCGGGGCTGATGGGGGCGGCGAGATCGCCGCGCTCGACAAGCAGCTCGCCGTCGGCGGCGAGGGGAGGAAGCCGGGCGGCCCCGCAGGCGCGGGCCCGGGCGCGGGCGGAGGGGGCAAGCTGGTGGCGGAGGCCATGCGCAAGTACGCGGCGCCGCGGTCGTCGCGGTTCCACGGCGTCACGAGGTACGGGACCGCCCGGCAGCTTCGGTGAGCAGGGGAGAGCGCCCCTAGCCGCGCTAATGGATTGATTCCGTTGTCCGCCTGCTGCTCTTCCTGCAGGCTGAAGTGGAGCGGCAAGTACGAGGCGCACCTCTGGGACAACACCAGCCAGGTCGAGGGCCGCAAGCGCAAGGGCAAGCACGGTATGCACTCGTACTCTACCAACCTCGAATCCGAGAGCTCTAGTCCACTGTAAATTCACCTGGATGTTTAGGCCAGAAAATTGTAGCTATGAGATGAAATCGACCCTGCGGTTTGTTTAGGAATGTCAATGCCATGAGCACACAGACTTTGGTAATCAGCGGCCTTTCTTTTGAATTTATCCACGAATTACTCCGTCCATAATTGGTCATCATATTTTGGAAGAAAATGACTCCCATCTTTGATCATTGCATTGCAATGTGGGTGGCCTTTGCATTGCGCCTTGAGCCACACATACATTGCTTCGATTTTTGTCGGTGCATGAATGCGGTGCCAGACCCGAAGTGTCTGGAGCCAGATGTGGCCGTTGCATCTGAGCCAGATGCCGATTGCTGATTAGCGCGAGACACAGGCATGTGGATTGGTTTGCTGTCATTGGCCAGAAGCCCAGAAGCATGCCATGCTGGCAACTGGCATGCTTGGCAAGTAATGTGACGCGGCATGCAGTGCGCTGATTTAATGACATATGGGGAGAACTGGCTTGCCTTGGTTTCGCTGCCGAGCACTTATGCGATGAACAAATATGGACAGAGGCAAGGTTATTAAGGCGGCACTTAAGTGTCGGAGCGGACCTGGGTTGCTATAGAGGCAAGGCGTCGCTCCGTCGCTTACCAGCATGCCGTCGCCCCACTCAGTTCCGCCATCTCCTGCTTGATTCTGCTGCTGCCCCCATTTGATTCTGCCCATCTCCTACTCGATTCAACCACTTCCCCACACTGATTCTGCTGCTGCTCACTTGATTTCTTCCATCAATTGCTCGATCTAGAAGGGGGAGGGGTGTAGGCAGAGCAGTGGCGCTGGAGATTGGAGAGCGAGAGGCAGAGCGGCGGCAGTGAGGGGCAGAGGCGGAGCACCAGAGGGGAGAAGCCGAAAATTGTAGAGGCGGCGCAACTGCACTGGAGGATGAGAGATGCGAGAGGGCAATTTGCTCAGGATGGATGAGCGATGCGTTGGAGAAGTAAGGAGTTCGGCTAATTTGTGGGCTGGACCCGACCACTCCTTTTTCTTTTCCTTTTCTTCCTCGTTCACACAAATTGTTTGCATCACATAGCTTGGGTATGACGTCTTCTCGCCTCATGCCTTACTCGCTTTAGTGTAAGGCGGTACTCAGTCGCCACACTTTGCCTTGATAACAATGGATGGAGTGAGTAGGATATGCCACAAACCTATGATTTATGTATTGCATGTATTGTGGTCAAAGTTTTATTTTACTTCTGTAACCTTTTGCACTGAAAACCAACTGCTTGTCGGTGACATTTGAGTATAGCAACTCTTTTGGTAAGCAGCCATTGATAAAAATCATTGCATCATGTTATGGTTTTCTATTGGAAATGTGATTGCCATCATAAGGTCTAAATAGATCACAGTACAAGATGAATGTGTTGCTTACAATGCATTAGGATCCGTAGTTTCACCTTTTGTTTGTGTATGTGTATTGGATGAAAAGTCATCATCTCGCTTAATAGCTTACTTGTTCAGTTCATAATTTTCCTGGTGTTAAACTGACCCTTCATTTGATACTTTGCATGGAATCCTGTGGGGTTTCTACTTCTGCCTGCCATTGTGATCTTCAGTGTACTTGGGTGAGTGATGCTAGTTATGCAAGGGCCTCATTTGGAACAGCAAAACAGCTCGATTTTTAACTTCTTTTCTGGCATTATAGGCAGCTATCTTACTGAAGAGCAGGCTGCAAGGGCACATGATTTGGCAGCCCTTAAATATTGGGGTACAGGTCCAAACACCAAATTGAACTTCAATGTAAGAAGTGCATGTTGCTCTTTTTTTTTAAGAACTGCCGTGTCTTGTTCAAGAGCTCATGAAATAATTGCATTAATTGATTTTACTTGCTATCAGATTTCTGATTATGAGAAAGAAATCGAGGTTATGAAGACCATGTCTCAAGATGAGTTTGTAGCCTACATAAGGAGGTCAGTGATACAGTTGGAAAGTTATATTGTAGTACTTATATGCTGTGATTGGGTTTGTATTATAGCCTTGGTTTATTGTTATAGGCAAAGCAGTTGTTTCTCAAGAGGTACTTCGTCATACAGGGGTGTAACCAGGTGCTGTTCCTGCTTTTCTAAATGGGTTAATAAACTCCCTTTAAAGGGGCATTTTCAATGTTATGCTTAACTAGGGAACTTTGAATGGTGTGCTGCAAATTTGCAACTTTAATCACTTCTTACTGACAGACGAAAAGACGGTAAATGGCAAGCACGGATCGGTAGGATCGGGGAAAGTAGGGACACCAAAGATATTTATCTTGGGACCTTTGGTGAGCAAAATTGAGTTACTAATCATGCTTTGTCTTGCATCGTCAAAGTTCTTTTGAAACAAGAACCACTGATGGCTGCTGAGCTTGTTTTTATCAACTAGACAGCTACAGGTTGATGCATTTCTGACTATTTACTAACGTTTGCAGAAACCGAAGAAGAGGCAGCGGAAGCTTATGACATAGCAGCAATCGAGCTACGTGGTGTTCATGCTGTTACCAACTTTGACATTAGTAACTACTGTGAAGACGGTTTGAGAAAACTAGAAGGCCCATCAGAGGCGGCGAAGCTGGAAGGTCCACCGGAGGTCATGAAGCTCGCTGGACAATAGATACTAGAATAGCAACATGTACATTGTTTTCCATTTCATTTCTTTTTCGTGGTGCCTTTTTCCTTTCGTGAGTTTTCTCCGTACCTTGTTGTCAAGCCAGTATTTGCAGGCTCTAATGGAGAGCGTGATGATGTATTGTAGCCTCACTAAAAGGTCTTAGCTAACTCGTGGCTGCTTGGATGGTTTTCTATGTGCGTACATGTCATTACAGCCGCCGTTCGAGGATAAGAATCATACTTTGGAAATGTTGTACTGCATACACAATGACATAAAATCTCAAGTGCTGTGAGTTTTTTTTTGTGGGGGGGGGGGGGGGGGGGGCGCATAATCCGGACTCTCTCGCACTCTCTACCCTTGTCAAGTAGTGGTGCCCCTACAGTGTTCATGACTCATGAGCTTCCTTTGTCCACGAAAGACTACTCTGTTCACGAAAAAATGAAATCCTAGCTTTGTTCTAAATCAAACTATTAGAAGTAAACATACGTGAAGTTTAGAACTTTAACTGCTCCTCCTCCAGAAGTTTATGTATGTCGTTTTGGGTAGTCCAGCTGACTCTTTTCTCTGGTTTTTTTTTTTTTTTTTGCCAGAACATTTTAGGGGAAAACTCTTTTCCTACTATTAGTTTCCTTTTTCAGAACGTTCTATGGGAAAAACTAGTGTGCATTCAGAGTTCTGGACTTCTGGTGCAATCATATGGACTAATCAACGAATTTTCAACTGTGCTTTTTTTTTTTGCAAATAAATGTCCACATTCTCGTCTACCGTTAAACAAAAGATTGTGTTACCAGGACAAAGTTTGAAGGTAAAACAAAAAAGGGGGGGGGGGGGGTATTGAATTATTACAACAAAAAATGAACTTTACTACATATACACATCCTTATTGAAAATTGATGTTTTTTGTTACTGATTTTTATGCTAAAGCTATGTGGAGTCATCTATTACTCCTAATAGTAGTTACATGAAGCTTAGTTCTACATACATGATGAGATTTCAAGTGTCATAATCTTGTGTTCCTAACAAGGGAAAAAAGAAACTGTATGAAGTGTTTGCATTTTCATCACAAAGTATGCTAAAACTTTGTGCTCGAACATACATTACACAGAAAAAAGTGCATGCAGTTCCTACATAAACATCTGTGTTTGTCAGTTCTTGGTACTTCCAGTTTCAAACTCTAGAGCATCTGGTTCAGCTTGGCAGAACCAAGGTTGATGTGGCCCTTTAGGTGAGCCATGCAGACAAAAATCCTACTTGGCCCCCAAGAGCAAGTTTAGCAATGTTCATCCGCTGATTGTCTCATTCTCATGACCTTTTTATGTTTTTTCATTTCCCTGACGGTCGCAGCCAAGATGAAGCTTCCGAACTTTCATTTTTCCGTTCAGTGCTAGCGCCAGGACATCAAACTCTTCAACGTACCATAGCTCTGATACTGTCGCCTGAAATGGTGGTGATTAATAGGTAATCTATGCATGCTATATTTGCATTCAAGGTGATTTTGTGATGAAATGTTTGGCAGTAATGGATAGGTGCAACAACAATTCTACCTGGAAGCCATGAAGCTTCCCATTAACCTGAGCAACCAGGTCATGGAAGAACTTGATGTGATCAAAAGATGACGCACCTCGCTACAAGAGGAAACAGCAAATGTGATGGCCCATGAAATTAACTGACAATTGACGGACAAATCAATACAAACTTTCAGAGAATTAGCAGTGCTAAGGCAGCAAAACTCGTCTAAAGAAATGTCGATGTGTTTTGAGGGAAAACTGTAGATGCTTTGCAGCTCCACTGCTCCAGGATTAGTCTGTGACGTGGAATATTGTATATTGTTAGACAAGACAGTATCCTTTCTTAGCCTAAAAATAAAGAGAAAACACTTTACAAGCCACTTGAATGCTGAACAGATCCTTAGGCTTCTTATGTGGTTGATCTTAACGAACCTAGCTGCTCAACAGTCTGAACGTAGATAACATCTGCTGATCCAAAATGGAATAAAATATTGAAGTGTTTCACGAAGTAAGACTTTAAGTTCTAAGTAGCCTACCTCTTGTGGGAGCTTAGGATGTCCCAGAATTCGCGCAAAGGAGGTGTGAAGCAGAACAGGGTCATACTGCCAAATGCGCAGATCAGGTTAAATAGCAGATTCATTAAAATGTGCAAAACATCTTGTAATGGCCATCAGCAAGCAATAACAGCGTAAAACACGATTATAGCGAATCTGGATTCTGGAGTGCCAAACTAAGGAAATGCTGTTCCTTGATGTTTATTTGACAAGATATGCAATCATTTGACAATGGCAATGGAAAATTGGCTAATATTTCTATCAGAATAGTATGAGCTGCTCATACCAGTTGCTTTTGAGGTGCTCGGGGGAGAGCGTCTCTCAATCTTGAGCGGATTTCTGCAGGATCGGTACCAGATTCAACCTAAACACACCAAACAGCATTAACTATTATTTCAATCCAAATATTTCCTGAGGATTGCACGCTAAAGTCACTTTAAAATGTCACCGATGAGGATAACAGATATCCAAGAAACAAAGTTCACAGATGGAAAAGGGTGCTTTAAAGATCCAAACCTGCCACAGGCCAAGAAGCACACCAGTTGACGTCAAAACCACTCTGTCCAATACAATTTTAAGCGGACAAACAGTCTTGGTGACTCTTTTTACTGCCTCCACTTCGGCTTCAATCTCAAGGATATCACAATTCGCATATAGACATGTGATGTCAGTAAAATCTTCTACCACCATGCTCAACGAAATTCATTAGGGAGTGTGTTCACCTCATCCTCAGTTGCCACAATGGGCTCCAAGTGATGGGAGGCATGAAACATACTGAAGTGATACATGCTCGTATTTTGGAACCAGATAACTGCACAATGAGTCGACCAGGCAAAATATTCAATACCATTGCTTCGACAAAGTCGGAGTTTCTAGTAACATCAACCAGGCAATCAAGGACAACACGCGACCAAACTGACAACTCTATGTAGCAACATTCAGACTCCCAAGTATGAAAGGAGAAACTAAATGAATCCACTGGAGACATGCTAAAACGCTTGAAGATGAAAGTCCAGAATTCTTATGTGTTGGATCATGGATCGACAATGGAAAAAACTTCTGTGCAGCAAAACCTTGCCTTGTTCAAAATAAGGACGAAATACTTCCTTGACAGCCTTCCTGCATGCACAAAACATACTCAATAAAGCATGACTTCACTCCAAAGTCCAAAGGAACATTTACACTGCCCAAGGGGGCAACACAACACAGAATTGGAAGTTAACTTAATTTCATCTCTCTAGCAGGGTAGAATAGCAACACAACACAGAATTGGAAGTTGCCGACGAATTTGGGCAAAGCTCATCACTCACGAGATAACAGTGGCGAATTCAGGGTCCAGATAGAGCACATTCGCGCGTACCGGCGGGTCGGCGGCCTGCCAAGCAGCACCACCCAGGACATTTCAGTTCAGCGACACCATCACAATTCACACAGCCAATCAAATGGCAACCAACGTGAGCTGCAGAGCATGGTGGGAGGGTGGAGGAAGGCCCCCACCTTGAGCCTGGGCACGACGGCGCCGTCGTCTGCGGTGTCGAAGAGGTCCGAGAGCGTGAGCGACTGCGACGTCTCGCCGCCCCTCAGGAACGCCGCGCCGCGCTCGTCGAGGTCCCGCGCCATCTTCGAGTACAGCTCGGCGCGCCGGTCCGGCACGGAGCCGGCGCCACCTGATGCGAGTCAGCAAAAAGGCGCGAGATTTCACAATTTTGAGAGAATTGTTGGAGGGGGCAGCGAAAGGTTGGGAGGTTTAGGTGGGTTGGCTACCAGGGGAGACGGGAGGGTAGGAGCCCATGGGCGACCAGCGGAGGAGGAGGACGACGAGGAGGGCGGCGGCCGGGAGGAGCCAGACGGCGGCGCCCCGAGATCTGGGACGCGGGGAGCACCTGCCCGCAGGCCTCGTGGCCATGGGTGGTTTGCTGCTCGATCCGTTCGAGTGGTTTCTCGAGTCTGTCTCCCTCGCTCTAGTAGCATTTTTTTTTTCCGACGGGTTTTGTTTCCTGATCAACCGGATGTTTTAAAACAACTCGTCACCCGATTTTGGACCGTCCGATGGAAATCCATGAGCTTAGATCTCACCCCACCTTATCTTCTTCGGCCCGCGCACCAACCTCATACACTCGCTCCCCCCGCGCGCCACTCACTCCCCGCATGCCTCCTCCTCTGGACATCACCGCCGAGGCCGACGCCACACTGCGCCTCCTCGCCCTATGTTGCCTGCCATCTACCTGTCTCCAGCAGCTCTCGTTGCGGGATCCGACGCTGCTTCCCCTCGCCGTGACGCCCCCTCCAATGGCTACCGCTACCGCCACCGCCGCCTCTCCCACGCTAACCAGGCTTTGCCAAGTAGCTAACGGAGGTGGCATTGACTTTGTTGGAAATTTGATTGATGTTAGGTTTTCTCATTTGTTTGATACACATTTGGCCATTTTTATTACCAGCTAATTTGGCACACTAGGGATGCAAACCGGCTTATTTGAGGATATATTGCGGCAAGTTATGTTTCTGCCGAGCTCGTGGAATAATGACTTACCGCAATGTCCACGAGTGATCCTGTTCTTCGCACTAGTTTTTTGTCTAATGTATTTTGACATTGCAACCTATTGACAATTTTTTACCCTCGTATAATTAAACCTGACTATTCTAATATTAAGTGGGGTGTTTCATCCCATGATCAATGGTATCAAGTGTCCTTAGTTTTTTTTAATGAAACCAAACATTTGATTGGCAGTATATGGATATTTTCTTTCAAACAGCAATTTGACACAAAAATGGTTACCATGATGGAAATTTAAGAGAGCATTGACGTTTTTTTGATAATCGCATCCTCGATGACATGCCTTCTGTATAAATGCTTTTCTAGAGGGCCCATACAATCGTTTTGCCTACCAAGTTGTGTGGGAGGCATTTATAGTCCAACAACAATAAAGTCTATGGTTCTTAGGGGTTACCTAGTGTCTAAGGGGAAAAACGACCGAGCATTTGCCTGTGCCTTACAATAACCACATTCCACAACAAAAACAAGGGAGAATGGAGAGGAAGAGAAAGGGAAGTTCTGGCATTGATCTAATGGGGCAGGTAGGCAGCAGCCGGCAGCTTATTAGAGAGCGAGACGGAGAGGAACTTGAGAGGCTTTGGAAGAAAAAGGGCATATGAGTGCAGAGGGGGAACGGCCACAATGATTGTAGAGAAATATCGAAGGGAAGTAAGGAGAAATGTAGATCACGTGGAGGAATTTGGACTTTTTCGCAGTGGGCTAACCATGTTTTTTTCATTCTCCCTTTTTCTTCTCCATCGTCCTAGCATTTTCTTCTTTCATATGTTGATACACCCCACCTCTTTTTGCCGTTTTAAGAATCATGGTGACACCATGATGCTTAACAATGCTTCAATCTTTATAATGTTATATGATACAGTGGATAATTTGCACGTGTCGGATCAAATACGACGAGTCAAAAGTTGTTAGTATATATATATTAGTATCCTAAAGTCCGGTAACAATTCCAAAAAAATATTGTCTAATAATACATAAAATCCTAAAAATTAAGACATACATTTTTTTGAAAGAAATAAAAAATTGAAATCCTTGACTAACATTCCACTTACATCTATACATTTTTAGTGTATGCATGTTATACATTCGTATTAAAAAATACTTTAATATGATGGTAATTTTATATCTTGATGATATATATGTAAAAAATAGATGATCAAAGTTTTACTTAAAAAAACATGTAAAAGAAATCCATGCGTGTCATTGTATGGAACGGAGGGAATAAAGATACTCGTGAATCCCAAATCTCAGTAATCCGACAAGTTCAATCACAATACAAACCTTTGTCAACATGTTACATGTATACAAGGACTCGGCAATCTGGCAGAAACGAAAGAGATGCAGAATCCCAAACGCCAAAAATAGCGGATCAGGTTGGGAGGAGGCCCCATCCTTGTAGTAGAGCTAAAAGGGGGCAAACCAAAACAGCCGATTATACGAAATCCCAACGAGAACATCGTTTGCTGATCCCTTTCCTCCCTTCGCACCACACGCGACGACGAAACCCTAGCCTCCTCCCCCACCCACGGCCCCACCACCACCACCACCTCATCCTCGCCGGAGCGAGAGTCGGCCGCGGCGACGGCGGCGGCGGAGGAGGAAGAGGGGTAGAGGAGGGAGACGATGAACAACCAGAAGAAGCGCGCCAGCCCGAGGATCGAGCCGTTCCGGCACCGCGTCGAGACCGACCCCAAGTTCTTCGACAAGTCGTGGCGGAAGCTCCATGACGCCATCCGCGAGATCTACAAGCAGAACGCCAGCGGCCTCTCCTTCGAGGAGCTCTACAGGTTAAACATTGCGCCCCGCCGCCCCCCCTCGGCTCGGCCGGCCCCCCCTTGCTCCGTCGGATTTTGATTGTTCCCCGCCGCGATTTGATCGCGTTGTACGATCGCGGATGAATCTGATCGCGCCCAAGTGTTGGATTGGTTGCTGTGCTGATTGACGATCCCTGATATATTTCTATAAATTGGATCGGTCGTTTTATGGGCATGTAGGCATGTGCGATGACGATATGTGAATGTTTCTGAATAGACATGGTCTTATTAGTGGTCTGGGGCCTTTCTTGTAACCATAGTTTCTGAACATGGCGTTGGTGTCTGCATCTTTTACTGATTCTTTCATGCTTGCTCATAGCCATATGTTTGTTTTGCTGTTATATATAAATGTTTGTTGAAACTTGATGCGCCCGCTTTTAGCATCTTGGTTACGTTATAGCTGAACCGATGACAACTGCAATCTAGACTTACATTAATATCATTTATTATTATCTATGGAACTTTCGTATCCGCAACAATCAATCCTGTGCTCGTGTTCCTGTGCGTCCTAATTTGTTACCTTCTAGTTATATATACAGCTAACGTAATATGTAACGCATCATTGGCACCTTGGAGTCCACGTGGTTGGGCAGCATCGTTCCCTTGTTCACCCTATGCTGGTCAGCCACTCTCCACTCCATGATTTAGGAATGAGATCCTCTGCAAGTGATACTACCTTGTAAGGTAGGTAATTAAATAAATGCGCTATCCACCCAACTGCAGAGGATCTCATTTACGGATCCTCTGCAAGTAATACTACCGTGTAAGGTAGGAAATTAAATAAATGTGCCATCGACCCAACTGCAGAGGATCTCATTTAGAGATGGCAACGGGGCTAGCCCCGACGGGGACGCTGAGAACGTTCTGCGCCCTGACACAAAACATCTCTCCCGCTTCCCATCCCCGTCCCCGCTCATGGGGAGTAGATCTTCCCCATCCCCGTCCCCGTCCCTGACGGGGATATCTCACCCGACGGGTACCCTGTCGCCGCCCCCCACTGGACGGCAGCGGCAAGAGTGGACGAGGAGGAGGAGATCTACAGTACACGAGGTGACGAGGAGGAGGTCTTCACCTGGCCATCGTCGTTTTTAGTCTGCAACGTCCCGGCTGCAGGGTGCTGGGCAGTCACAGCTGCAGGGCGCCGGGCAGTGGCAGGAGGAGGAGAAGCCGCGCCAGAAAGAGCCGGGGCCGGAGACGCCGAGCGGCCGCTCGAGAGGTCCTTCAATGGCAGCAGTGGAGTTGGATCGGGAGGGTGTGACGGCAGGGAGCCAGGGAAAGGAGCGCAAGGGGCTAGGTTATCATCGGTGTTTTTTTTTTGGGCTTACACTTGGGCTAGTCGTGTATTAGGCCAGTGTCTACTATAAATGTGCATGTCAACAACCCACTCGAATCCCCAACGGGTACCGGGGACGGGGAGTCAGGGAACGTTCCCCGCCCCGGCTTACCCGACGGGGGAGTGTTTTGGCCGGTAAGCTCCCCTTGGGGAGTAAATTCAACCCATCAAGATCCCCTAATGGATGAAATCCCCGTCAGGGATCGGGGATCGGGGCCCTGTTGCCATCCCTAATCTCATTTATGGATCCCCTGCAGTTACGTATGGTGCAGTTGAGTCACTGACACGTGGGTCTTGCACGGGGCCCCACGTTAGTGACTCAACTGCACCATATGTAACTGCAGAAGATCCGTAATGAGATCCTCTGCGGTTGGTTGGATAGGTAGTATTACTTATTTTGTTTCCGGTGCCTAACCATCTATTGGGTATTTGGGTAGGTGCCTAGGAGCTTAGGAGTCCTGTTGTGTGGCAACTAGGCTTTATTACTTTGTATACATGCTAACTAATATGAAAAGAAACTCTAAAGCATGATGCGACATGAGCTCACGTGACGGTGACCGTGCCCACGTAGACCTTCCCATGCCAGGGGGGGACTGGCTACCAGGTTAGGGTGTTTGGGGGCCTTGGTGGCAGTGTTACACGGACACCCGTGTCCAAAATTTTTTTGCCGTGTCGATGTGTATTGGCGCGTCGACTCACACCGGACGCGGTTCGACGCGTACCGGACACCGGAGCCGCGTCCAGAGCTGCCGGAGTGCCGGAGTTCAAGATGACAGAGGGAGGGAGGGAGGAGCGAAGGGAAGAGGGGAAGGAAAAGTTGGCTTCCTTGCTAGACTCGCCGTTGATCCAGTGGGGTAGGGAGGCAACAGCTCACTCCGGCATCGATCCGGCAAGCGGAGCTCGCTCCGGCATCGATCCGGCGGGCGGAGCTCGCTCCGGCGTCGATCCGGCGGGCGGACCTGGCTCTGGCAGGCGGGAGGCAGCAGCTTGCGGGCACGACGCAGGAGGGAGAAGGGGAAGCGAGCGCCGGGGTAGGAGAGACGAGCGGCGGCGCATCGGGATGACGGGAGTCGGGACGAGAAGAGGTCGGGGAGGGGAGAGGGGACATGACAAGGCTGAAGACGCCTGTTGGGCTGGGCCTTTATGGCTTCTTTTCCTTCTTTTTCTTTTTTCTACCTCATACATGTTGCTCTTGCTATTATATCTATAAAAATTAGCATCTTATTTATAAAACAAAATAAATAAATGTATTGTAGCCAAGTCCCCGAATCCTAATTTTTAGGATTTGCCGAATCGGACACCTGCACCCGAGTCAGACTCCGACACCCGCACCCGTGTCCATGTAACACTGCTCGGTGGCTGCCATCCTCCCCTGACCTTCAGTCCCCAGCTGGAGGCCAGCCCAGTGGTGGGTGGTGGTGAATGTGGAGGACAGTGTAATTGTATCGGTCGGATTAGGGGAGCGGCTGGTAGGGTGCGGTGGTTGGTGGAAGGCGCAGGGGCCATAGTCATCGGCCAATGGCGGTGGGGTGTCTGAGGCAACGATGATGCACTGAGGGCGGCGGTGGGCGGCGAGGAAGATGACGGGTTCATGCAATCTGCTGTATCCTGTTCCGTCATGCCTTAACTCAGCCCATGACGAAACTGATACATATTGGCAATATCAAGCCCATGACTGGAATGGATGTCATTCTACCTGAACTCATATGTAGTTATAAAATTAAAAAAAAACTTTTCAAAACATAAACTAAAGTTAGTTCCAACTATGATGTTAGTCATATTAGCACTGCGCTCGGAAAATACATACCCTTTTGGCCCTCATTTTATTGATCTCCTGAGTTGTGGAGGGCTTTTGAATGCTCTCTAAGCGGGCCTGTCTCTCATCTCCTTCCTCCATTCCATTCCTCCCTTTCCTCCCCCTCAAGCTTGGCTCCAGGTGGCACGGCAAGCAGCAGCAGGCGGCAATAGCCGGCAGCAAGAAACTGTGGCGGCAGCGCAGCGAGCAAGTGACGTGGCATAGTGCGGCATGGTAGGCAGCAGGCAGCGGTTCCGTGCCATGGGAAACAGCTGCAAGCCAGGCTGCGGTGGCAAGCAGCAGCAGGCGATTGCAGCACTGCACGGCAGCACGACAAGCACAGCGGCAGCAATCAAGCAGTGGCGGCATGGTGCAGTGTGCGCGCATCAGCAAGTAGGCTACAGAGGGATGCAGCGGCCGCACCCAGGTGGCTGAGGTGCAGTAGGGGGAGATTGCGGTGAGGGCAGAGGAGAGAGGAGATGAGAAATGTGGCCAACATGTGGGTGCTGATTGTTAGATCCATCTCAGCATGCCACACATCGCCACGTATGCAATTAGGTGTGGTTGGACCCATTTGGACCTCAGTGACATACTTTAAATAGTTTATGGGGCTCAGTCTAGTTTTCGATAGTTTATGGACCTAGATGACATAACCATGTTAGTTTAAGGACCGCCAATGCACTTACTCTAAGAGAAACCATAGAAATTAGTCTACAATTGATAGGATAATAGAGCAGAACATGCATACATATGAACTTATGAAGCCTTTGCAGCACGCAAGGAACAGTTGAGGTTTATGAAGATCTAATTTCTTAGCACTAGATGCATGCAGCTATGATTGTTCTTAGGGTACCTGAAGCATACAAAGTTGGTAGTTAAATTTTGGCAACCTGTAGCAATCTGTTTAGTTTGGAAAGTTGATGCTTTTGGGCAGTTGACATTCATTTCTCAGATAATCTTTCGTCAGCCATTCTTTTTTTTTTTTTTGACATTTAGGATTTGTAGATTGTGTGGTACTACCATATCTCTGATTCATTTTAATTTTTACCTTTTTATAACCTACTTCAGCATGCAGCATTTGAACTTTCTGAAATGTATGTGAATATGAATACATTAGGGATGCTTTAGATGATTCTGCATACAGCAAAATTATGTCAGAACTAAAAAAATAACCATAATCTGCCTACAGGGTCCCATGAGATCCTTGTTCCTTGTTAGTTTTTGTTTCTTTGTTTCACTTGTTGTCAAACACAGAGTTAGACAATTAGCTAAACAGTATCAATAAGTTATTCTATAATGTTGCTGTTAAAGAAGTCTTTGGAAAACCTTCTCTTCATGATATTATTGCTGCTATGCCAATTAAAATTTAAAAAGAGTAGTTGCTGCAGCATACAGTGCTTGTTGGCGTGAACCTTGCAACATCTTGCAATACCAAAGACTTAAAAATATTACTGTGACAACCCAAACCCCAAGCCTGCTCAGTTCTATCCTGCTATTTGTTTTTTTAAATATCCTTGTGTTGTGAATATATTGGAAACCACCTGTCTTCTAATGATGAATATAAAATTTTTCTTATATCATGGCAGGACTGCTTATAATATGGTACTCCACAAGTTTGGTTCTAAGCTCTATGAGAAACTCACAGAAAACCTGAAAGAGCATCTCGAAGAGATGCGGGCATCTGTTGAGGCTGCTCAAGGTGGTTTGTTCCTGGAAGAGTTGCAGAGGAAATGGGATGACCATAACAAGGCGTTGTCAATGATTAGAGACATCCTAATGTATATGGACAGGACATATATTCCAACTAATCATAAGACAGCTGTTTTTGATCTTGGATTAGAGCTTTGGAGGGATACCATAGTTCGGTTTCCCATGATTCAGGGGAGGTTGCTTGACACACTTCTTGAACTCATACATAGAGAAAGGACTGGTGAAGTGATAAATAGATGCTTGATGAGGAGTTCAACTAAAATGTTGATGGATCTAGGATCTTCTGTTTATCAGGATGATTTTGAAAGGCCCTTCCTTGAGGTGTCTGCTAGTTTCTATAGTGGTGAGTCGCAGCAATTCATCGAGTGCTGTGCTTGTGGTGAATATCTGAAGCAGGCTGAGAGGCGTCTCAGTGAAGAATCAGAGCGTGTTTCTCAGTATATGGATGTCAAAACAAACGAGAAAATTACTGCTGTTGTAGTGAAAGAGATGCTAGCAAATCACATGCAGAGGCTGATTCTTATGGAGAACTCAGGTCTTGTGAACATGCTTGTTGAAGACAAGTATGAAGACCTATCCAGGATGTACACTTTGTTTAATCATGTTCCTGATGGGCTCACAACGATCAGATCTGTGATGATGTCTCACATTAAGGATACTGGAAAAAGTTTGGTAACGGATCCAGAGAGACTAAGAGACCCGGTTGATTTTGTCCAGCGGCTTCTAAATGAGAAGGATAAGTACGACAATATCATCAATGTGTCATTTAACAATGACAAGAGTTTCCTCAATGCTCTGAATTCCTCATTTGAGCACTTTATAAACTTAAACACCAGATCACCTGAGTTCATATCACTGTTTGTTGATGATAAACTGCGGAAGGGGGTGAAAGAGGCCAATGAGGACGATCTTGAGACTGTCCTCGACAAGGTGATGATGCTGTTTAGATACTTGCAGGAAAAGGATCTATTTGAGAAATATTACAAGCAACACTTAGCAAAGCGTCTTCTTTCTGGTAAGGCTGCTTCTGACGATTCTGAGAGGAGTATGCTTGTGAAGCTGAAGACAGAATGTGGATACCAGTTTACTTCGAAGTTGGAGGGCATGTTCACGGATTTGAAGACCTCTGAGGATACTACACAAGGGTTTTATGCATCTGCTACTTCTTCGGATCTGGTTGATGCCCCCACGATATCCGTCCAGATACTCACCACTGGGTCATGGCCAACACAACCCTGCAATACCTGCAACCTTCCCCCTGAAATTATTGCTGTCTCAGAGAAGTTTCGGGCGTATTACCTTGGCACCCACAATGGCAGGAGGCTGACATGGCAAACGAATATGGGGAATGCTGACATTAAAGCAACATTTGGAAATGGCAGTAAGCATGAACTGAACGTTTCAACCTACCAGATGTGTGTTCTCATGCTGTTTAACTCATCGGATGTCTTGACTTACCGTGAGATCGAGCAGTCTACAGCAATACCAGCTGCTGACCTGAAGCGATGCCTCCAGTCACTGGCTCTCGTGAAGGGCAAGCAAGTCCTGCGGAAGGAGCCCATGAGCAGGGACATTGCTGATGACGACAGCTTCTGTGTGAATGACAAGTTCACCAGCAAGCTCTTCAAGGTGAAGATTGGCACTGTGGTGGCACAGAAGGAGACAGATCCTGAGAAGCTGGAGACCCGCCAGCGGGTCGAGGAGGATAGGAAGCCGCAGATTGAGGCGGCCATTGTGCGGATCATGAAGTCAAGGCGAGTTCTCGACCACAACAGCATCATGACAGAGGTGACGAAGCAGCTGCAGCCTCGGTTTCTGCCGAACCCTGTGGTGATCAAGAAGCGGATTGAGTCACTCATTGAGCGTGAGTTCCTGGAGCGGGACAAGACGGACAGGAAGGTGTACCGCTACCTTGCCTAGAACAATATCGCTGATGTTCAGGTTTTCATTTTATGCTACCCATACCTTATAAACGGACCTGGATCCGCGTACTTATGCAAGAAGGAAATGGGTCTCTGCATCCTGTGACGCTTCTAGTTGAAACTGTTTTTTTCCCGTCTGTCCAGGTAGTAGCTAGTTTAGCTTCTATAACATTTTGGCGCTGGTTTACATGTTAATTAATGGTGGTAGATAAATCTTGCTGGCTGTGTCCTCTGTGCTGCTTCAGAAAGGCGTCTAATCGCCGTCGAGGCTGACTTTTTTTTCTGGCCCTGATGGATGATTCGAGGTCACTGAAATGATGCTCGGATGATAGTATAGTACTGTCTGTGACTCGCTTTTCTGCATGCTTCGTTTTCTCTCTCTCTTTTTTTTAATTTTGATAAGGTTCTTGGAATGCGATTTATCACAAGAAAATTGACCGTGCTTGTTTTTGCTGATCATTAGTAGCTGGAAAACATGATGTTTTCTATAAGGTTCCTGGATTGCGATTTATCTGAAGGAAATTGACAGTGCTTGTTTTTTACTGATCATTAAGTACCTGGAAAACACGGGCGGGTTTGCTCATGGAACAATCTGTAAACCCGTTGGTCATCAAAATTTCAGAAGAGTTTGAGATAAAGGTTGGTAATTACTAGTTTATGATGGGCGAGGCCAGATACGGCGGCGTGCTGCAGGTGGGTTGTGTGGGGGCTGTGGAAGGCCCACGGTAGAGAAGGCGGACGAGGTGGTGGAGCTTGTCGGAGCAGAAGTTGACGGAGGTTTACGCGGAGGCCTCAAACTCAAACAGTACGGCAAGACCGGTGAGCCTTGCTGGCTCCATCTCCGGCGCCGGCGGGTCATGTGTGCAACTTGGGATCAGAAAGCGGCCGAGCGAGGGTCTGTACTTCTAGATTGCGGATTGCCCATGTGGAGGCAGACTCGTTTTTATCACAATTTATCTGTTTGTTTGATTGATGCTAATAATGTATGTATCCTGAAGCTCAGTTAGGAACAATTCAGCATGGCAGGTATATATAGTACTTAAAAAGCGGCAGTGCATGCACAAATGCTGCACGTACGTTTGTTGTACTGCCACCGTGACCGCCATCGCTTTCACCCCTTCCTGAACCATCGCAGCCGCGGCCACGCCAGACCCAACCCAATCATGCAACGCTAAGCCCTGTACACATATATGGGCACAGCCGAGCCAAAGTGCGTGATCTCGTCTCCGGCCGGCGGCGGCGAGGTGTCAGCGCCAAGAAGAGTGCGTCATCGTCTGCGTCTCCGGCCGCGGGCGCGATGGCGGGGCAGGGGCAGCGCCTGAACGTGGTGCCGACGGTGACGACGCTGGGCGTGGTGAAGGCGCGGCTGGCGGGCGCGACGCGCGGCCACGCGCTGCTCAAGAAGAAGTCGGACGCGGTGACGGTGCAGTTCCGCGCCATCCTGAAGCGCATCGTGTCGGCCAAGGACGCCATGGGCGACGCCATGCGCGCCGGCTCGCTCTCCCTCGCCGAGGCGCTCTACGTGGCGGGTGCGCCGCTCCGCCACGTCGTGCAGCAGTCCGTCTCGGGCCCCGCCAGGCTCCGCGTGCGCGCGCACCAGGACAACATCGCCGGCGTCCGCCTCCCGCGCTTCGAGAGCTACCTGGCCGACGGCGCCGGGGCGTCCGCGTCGTCGACGGCGTCGCTTGCGGGGCTCGCCGGCGGCGGGCAGCAGGTGGCGGCGTGCCGCGCGGCGCACGCGCGCGCGCTGGAGGTGCTGGTGGAGCTGGCGTCGCTGCAGACGTCGTTCCTGACGCTGGACGAGGCCATCAAGACCACCAACCGCCGCGTCAACGCGCTGGAGAACGTGGTGAAGCCGCGGCTCGAGAACACCATCGCCTACATCAGGGGCGAGCTCGACGAGCACGAGCGGGAGGAGTTCTTCCGCCTCAAGAAGATCCAGGGGTACAAGCAGCGGGAGCTCGAGCGCCAGAAGGAGGCCGCCGCCCGCTATGCCGTGGAGAAGGCCGCCGGCGAGGTCGCGCTCAAGCGCGGCGTCTCCGTCGGCACCGCGGCCGAGAGCATGCTGGACAACGGCGACAGGGACGAGGACATCATCTTCTGATCGCGTCTCTCCGTGCTCTCACTGCCACGAGCCTGTCTGTCCAAGCATGTGCTAGTTCTGTCTGTCGCCTGTGATAATAATCTGTGACCGGAATGGCGGAATCGACGCTACGACGTGCGTATGCTCCGTCTCTGCATAAATCGATGTACTCAGAGCAGCAGCATGGGTTCACATGTGTGTTTTTCATCAGTTATTATGCTTCAGAAATCAGAGCAATATTTACTTGCAGTTTACATAGCAAGCAGAAGTGGCAATCGTGACTCATCTGCACTGCTGCTCTGACGAATAAAAGCTTCATCACAGAATGCAAGAAGAACATGAATGGAACATCAGTACTTCCATATACTCATGTCATTGGCTTATTTCAGGAAATCAAAATAAGGAAAAAAGAAAAAGAAAAACTGCCACGGCGGCCTTGTAACATGCCAAATCCACACTCATTGACGGTCATCTGTATTTAGAATCCGGCCCCGTATATCGGAAAATGTCTTCACGTCCTCACCCCACAGCCTAAAATAGTTGCGGCAGAAAAAAATGACATTGTAATCAACGAGTTAATCACATATTTACTAATCGAATGACTAAAAGAGTTGAAATATGAACCACAGAGGGACAACAAAAAACTCTGCATACCAGCACTCCAGCCCTACAGCATTAGCCCCCGCCTTGTCTGCAGTTTCATCATCTCCTACATGCACTGCCTTGCTGGCGTCCACACCAATTTGATCTGGCAAACAGAAAGCAAAGCACATATCTCAGTTCTATAGGTAAACTACATGACCTTTCACAGCCGAGTTTATATTTTATACCTAATGCTATCTTGAAAATCTCTGGAGCAGGTTTCTCATATCCGACCTCTGATGATACAACAATGGCATCGAACCTGGAGAGCTCAAGATTAACATTACTCAAAAAAAAAAAACCTCGGCTGTAATTATATTCAAGTATAACCCAAGTACTTAATTAGATAGCCCCATTTATAGGTACTCCTACTTACATATCTGAGACTTTGAGATCCTCAAGTAATTTCCGTAGCCTTGTATCAAAGTTAGACACGACAGCTAGCTTAACTGAAAATTTGACACGATAATATCAGCCATTTTTACAGATAATGTAAAGTTAGATAAGGGCCCGAATGTGGGAAGCCAGAAACTGAATTGCAGTAAACAACTAGAAAAATAACTATCAGGGACTGAAAACGAAGGAAGACACTAGGGCTTGTGACCTCCAGCATCCTTCAGCTCACGCAGTGTTGTGTCTGCTCCAACAGGCAATTGCCAAGCATCTCCATGTGCATAATACTAAAAAGAAAACAACAATTCATCCATCAGCCACATGCTATGAGCGGTGAACTTTATTGCCACTGGCAGCGGTAGCATATTCAGATGACCGATTACTCTCAGTAGTCAGTTCCCTATTAGTAATAAGGTCACAAAGAAGGGAATACTGAGACTGCAGTATTTCATCAAGCAGATATGGAACACTTGAATGCATATCCAAAGTACTATAATCAACTTTCCTTGACAGAAAAAAAAAGCATTCTCAATCTCTCTCTCTCTCTTTGAAAAGCAAGGCATTTTCAATCTTGACTACACATTCGCAGAAGAGGAAGAACAGGATGCCATAATACCTGATACACTTCTTCAAAGTAATTGTCATCAGTGCAATCAGTCGCTTCCGCTACCGACAATCCTCCAGAATGGCCTGCCCATCTCCCTGCAATTACAGTCCAAACTCAACACATCATGACCTCGAGGGACAATCACACCACAATTTCAAACGTCGGAATGCAAACCCTTCGCGTCTAAAGTCTGTTACCTGGTACCTGAGCGTCTTCGGCCATGGCGCCGAGAAGGCCCGCTTGAACCCCTCCATGATTCTCTTCTCAGGCTTCGTCACACCTGGAGAGCGACCAGTCAGGAAAGGCTCAACGAAATGCAATGCAGAGAAACAGAGACATCCAAGGGGACAAAGGCGGTGGGCTCCTTTTGGAGGCGCACGAACCGTAGCGGAGGCCGATGGAGGCGTACGTCTCGGCGACCGGTCGCGCGACCTGCAGCAGCGTGCCGCCGGCGTCGAGCAGCAGCCCGCTGTATGCCGGCGCCCGCCCGCCGCCGCCAGCGCTCGCGGCCACCGGACGCCGCGCCATGAGTGAGCGGGATACAGCGCCACGGAGGGCCGCGAGCGGGACCGCCGGAGCCCGCCGGAGGAAGGGGCAGCGTGCCGCCGCGGCCGGCGGCATCTCCAAGAGGCGCTCGCCGGCGAGTCCGCGAGCCCGGATGCGCGCCGCGCGCATCTCAAAGCACAGGCGGGGGTACGGCGTGAAGGGGTATAGGGGTATTTTGGTCAAGTCCAACACTAGAGACTGGTGAGGGGGGGAACAGAGAATCGCAAGACCAAACCCTAAACCCCCGCGCCCGCCTCCTCCCGCTGCGGCAGCTTGCACCGGGGCTCCCGCCTCCCGAGCCGCTGCACTCACCGGCGGCGGCCGCCTGCCAGGAGGAGCGGCACAGCCGTCTACATTAAAAGGTTATTTGCTTGCCGATTCTCCCTGTCCCTGAGACCTCTGACCGCTTGTCCAGGCTAGCAGTGGAAAGCGTGTTTTCTTCGTTGTGTTGGCACGGAGGAACATCGACTGAATAAGCTTTGCTTTGATTTATTAGGGAGGGAAGGTTTATGGTAGGCAAAGTTGTCACATTTGTTTCAATTCCTGAACCAAGATTACTGGTGGAGCTGTACTGATTTCAGGTGAATCAATCGGCCTCTGCTTCTTTTTGTACGCTTGTTTATAAGAGTCCAATGTGATTTTACTGGAAGCTTCAATTTTATTTGTTCATTGTTATCCTTCAGATTGAAGTTAAGGAGCTAATTTGGGGGGAGAATGTCGTCGAAGTGGCGGTCGCTGCAGCATCGGCACCGCTACACCTACACCTCGATTGTGTTCCCGAAGCACTACCTTGAGGCCCTAGCTCTTGTGCCGGCCGAGGTCTTGTCGTCCAATTTCTTCGTCCAGTTGGACAACTTAATCTCCCTGACCTCCACCTACTCACAAGTTGTTGCGGTCAAGGACCTCGCCTCGGCCTACGTGCAGTTTCTGTCTGCTCCAGGGATTCCTGATGATGCAGTGCTTGCTGCCACAAAGCTTTATTTGGAGATCCTCTTCCTTGAGAACTCACTCCCTCTACATCGCACTCTCATATCGGTGCTTGCCAAGTGCAAGAAGTTCTCCACTGTGATTAGCGGGTGCTTTGCCTTGCTCTGCGAGGAGTATGGTGGCTCTGGCAGCAAGGCAAATAAGAGATTTTTGGTATCTCGGGCAGCCTTGTCGCTGATTGGGTACCCGAAGTTGGGATTTTTGGATGAGGCGGTAGAGAGGTGTGCAGAGATCATGGCACTGGATGTGGTTGGTGGGCTTGATGGAGTGACCAGAGACATTTGTGATGGGTCCCGGCCATCTCCAGTTGTGATGGAGCAGTGCCAGGAGGCCATGTCCTGCATGTACTACTTGCTGCAGCGCTACCCGTCTAAGTTTACTGGCCTTGACAAGGCATCCAGTGTCTTCAAGAGCGCTATCAGGACAATATTATCTGTTCTCAAGTCATCTGCCTTTTCAAGGGATTGTCTGGTGGCCTCTGGTGTGAGCTTCTGTGCTGCAATTCAGGTCTTAATGAGTGCCGAGGAGATTGTTTGGTTTATTTCTCAAGGTCTATTCAGTATCTGTGCAGATCATAAAGATTTAACTGATCTAGCTCCATTTGATGTGCTTTCTGACTTTGATCTGTGCAAAGAAATCAGAGATCTTTCAGTTTTGAGCAGACTTTGTTTGCTAAGAGGGATTTTAACATCTATCCCAAGAACAGTACTCAACATGTGTCAATTTCATTCCGATGGATCTTTATGGACTATACTTTATGATGGGATTTTACCTGAGCTTTGCAAGCATTGCGAGAACCCAATTGATAGCCACTTCAATTTCCATGCTCTCACAGTGACACAAATATGTTTGCAGCAGATAAAGACTTCTATTTTAGCTCATTTCACCGACTTCTCTGGGGACTATAGGCCTTTTTCGAGAGATGTTATTAACCGTATATTAAGAATCATATGGCGCAACCTGGAAGATCCTTTGAGTCAGACAGTAAAACAAGTGCATTTGATCTTTGATCTCCTATTAGACATTGAATCATGTATTCGATCAGAGGACCATGAATACAATAACAAATTGTTCCTGAACAATATTGCAAATGATTTACTTCGCCTAGGTCCACGATGTAAAGGGAGATATGTCCCATTAGCTTCTTTGACAAAGCGATTGGGTGCCAAATCTCTTCTAAGATTGAAACCAAACCTTCTTTTGGAAACAGCTTATGCCTACATAGATGATGATGTTTGTTGTGCTGCAACAACATTTTTAAAATCCTTCCTGGAGACTTTAAGGGGTGAATGCTGGAATGATGGTGGTATTGAGGAAGGGTATGATGCTTTCAGAGTTTTGTGCTTGCCTCCTTTGATGCGGGGACTTGTATCTGGAAATTCAAAACTACGTTCTAACTTAAATACTTATGCTATACCTGCTCTAATTGAAATTGATGCTGATAGCATATTCACAATGCTTGGGTTCATCTCAGTTGGTCCGAGTGCAAAGGCAGCCAAACTAGATGTTCTTTTGAAAAACGATCAGTGTATAGCCGCCCTGGTTTCACTTCTCAAGGTCTGTCGAAATCTCGCTCTTGTAGAAGGGGATATCGATTTGGATTCTGATAAATTGTCACAGCCAGATAATGAGGATAATAAGGCTGCTGCAGTTATATCTGTTAGAGGGATTAATGTTACAGTGCCCGTTAATTGGTTTGCTTTGGCACTGACACACAGTGATGAAAGTCTCCGTATAGATGCTGCTGAGTCTCTCTTTCTAAGTCCGAAGACATCAAGTCTTCCATCCGCCTTGGAACTGAGCTTGCTTAAAGAGGCAGTCCCATTGAATATGCGTTGTAGCTCAACGGCATTTCAAATGAAATGGACAAGTTTATTTCGGAAGTTTTTTGCTAGGGTGCGAACTGCACTTGACAGGCAGGTCAAGCAGGGGTCATGGATTCCATCGTTAACCTGTGGTGTTAAAGGAACCAGTTCTGTTGATACTGCTAAGGATACTACTGTCCAGAGGGCTGAAGATCTCTTCCATTTCATGAAGTGGCTGAGTTCCTTTCTGTTTAATTCTTGTTACCCCTCTGGCCCTTATGAAAGGAAAACAATTGCAATGGAGCTTATTCTTACCCTACTAGATGTATGGCCTATTTGCCACTCTGAAGGGAAGACTGATCTTTATCCTTACAATGACAGCATAATATTGCCAGATTCAACAATTTCATTTGTAGGGTCTATAATTGATAGCTGGGACAGACTAAGGGAAAGCTCTTTTCGCATTCTACTGCAGTTCCCAACACCACTTCCTGGAATTTCCTTGAATACATCTATAAATGGTGTTGTCAGATGGGCAAAAAAACTTGTGCTAAGCCCACGGGTCCGGGAAAGTGACGCTGGTGCATTAACCTTCCGTCTTATATTTAGGAAGTATGTTTTGGAGCTTGGATGCATTCTTGTATTTTCAAAAGGAAGTGATTGCCTTGAATGTTGCACACAATCTATGAATGGAGGAGGTACAGATGTTACTAGTCAAAGCCCAGTTGCGCAGTATATCTCTTCACTCATTCAATGGCTCTGTATTGTTGTTGAAGAGGGCGAGGGGGATCTTTCTGAAGCATGTAAGAAAAGCTTTGTTCATGGAGTTCTTCTAACGTTGCGGTACACGTTTGATGAACTTGATTGGAACTCTGAGGTAGTACAATCTTGTATTTCTGAAATGAGGTGCCTGGTAGAAAAGCTTCTTCAACTCATAATGCGTATAACTTCGCTGGCCCTGTGGGTGGTTTCTTCTGATGCATGGTATATGCCATATGACATGGATGACGCGATTGATGATGGTTCCTTCCTTTCAAATATATATGAGGAGGATCAACCTACTGCTTCAGAAGTAGAGGAGAAGAATGCAAAACCAGGGAGTAATGGCAAACCACCTGAACAGGTTGTTATGGTTGGTTGCTGGCTTGGTATGAAGGAGGTAACTAGATGGTTCTTTTTTCCTTAACCCTTATCACTTGTACACCTTTTTTCTGGATAAATACTATATTTCAGATTTTCAGCAGATTTTTATCCTTCTGAGTTGTTTATTCTGGACAACAACTTGACAAATTACACTAGCTATCATAATGCAAGTATGTGATGAACCCTAATTTACTAGTAGGTAGATTCCATAAAACATGTTCCTTCCCACTGAAATGTTATGTTTATTGCGAAGCATCTCATCACGCTTTATACGACATAATTTTGATTAATTCATTTGATTGACAAGGGAATTATTGTTTTCAAGAAACTGTTTACTTTCAATGCAGGTATGTTTTAATGCCTTTTCTATGATTTTGATTTTCCATTTTACTTTTCAGGTTAGTTTACTTTTCGGAACCATCATCAGGAAGATTCCATTGCCTGGTTGTTCTCATTCAAATTCATCTCAGAATGGCTTGCCTGACAGTAATGAGGAGACAAGCATGTCTGGAGAAATTCTTGACTGTGGAGCAGTTAAAGACGATGGGTGACCATTTTTTACAGGTTCTTCTTAAAATGAAGCATAATGGTGCAATAGATAAAACAAGGGCTGGGCTTACTGCCCTTTGCAACCGTCTTCTTTGCTCAAATGATTCAAGGTATATTCAATTCTCACCAAGGCCAGTTGCTGAACCAATTCACCTAAATAATTGGACTTCATGTGCATAAAACCTGATGCTACATTTCCTGTTTAGATTCAAAATATTTATATTGAAGGGGAGCCTTGGCGCAGTGGTAAAGCTGCTGCCTAGTGACCAGGAGGTCATGTGTTCAAGTCGTGGAAACAAGCCTTTTGCAGAAATGCAGGGAAATGCTGCATACAATAGACCCCAAGTGGGTCCGACTGCTCCCACAACCCCGCGCAAGCGGGAGCTCATGCACCGGGCTGCCCTTATTCAAAATATTTATATAAAAATGAAATTAAATCATAAGTTTGTGAGACACTGCAAAAATAGTACTCCAATTTTTTCATCTATTTCATCCTTGTGGCACAATCATATCTCACATGAACAAATTGAATCATCTGCTGATGCCTATGGGCTATGTCATATATATAGATCAATTCTATGTACCAATAAGGCAATAATTTCGCTACATGATGAAGGCTGAAATTCAGAACTGTCGTAATAAAACTCTTCCTTCTAACTGTTGTTTATCATTTATAAATGCCTTATTATTTTGATGGTATCATATTGTAACGTTTACTGAACCTAATTCTAGATTTGCGTGTATTTGGAGTACTGTAGTTGAAACATTCATCTAAACCACAATCTGCAATTGTGTATTGTGTGAATATAAACTTTTGATAGCCTTTATTCTTCCTAAGGCCCTGTTTGGTACATCTTGTCAAGGAAGCGCTTCACTGACAAGTTGTACAAATAAGCGAATAGCGCGGTCAAAATAAAGTTGGTTTGGGCCAGCTTTTGCTTTTTAGTACACTAGCTTACAGGTATGTGCATGCACGTGGTAAATGCAAAACGTCGAAAGAAAGGAAAGAACTGGCCGGCTAACAATCAAGAAAAGAGGAAAAAGAAAGAAAAATAAGAAATTAAAAAAAAGAGACCGCTTTATTCATGTCCTTCCTTTTTCATTAATTTCAAGATATGTAAACTATCTCGTGGGTATGAATAGAAAATGAGATGAGAAAATAAAGGACCAAAGGGCATAAACATTTTCTTTCTATCAATTTTAGGCTCTTCCTACCCTTTTCCAACATTCTCCAATCTGCGCAGTGGGGCCAGCGTGAGGGGTATAAGTTGGCTTTCGTAGGTAAAATAGGTTTAGCGAGAACTCGCTCTTTTATAGGGTAGAAGAAATAGGTACAGTGGAAAAAAGTGCGGTCAGGAGAAGCTGAAAAAAAAACGTCCTATTTAGTTTCAGCTTATTTTGGTCATAAACTGGAAAAAAGCTCTACCAAACACGGCCTAAGAGGAACTGAGCCTATCTCAGTTGGTGAGAGGTGTGGTTGTACGCTGCGAGTCTGCCTGCAACCCATATTCATGTCCTCATTGACTCAAATTGGGTGTCTGTTTTCTTATTTGCAATGACACCTAGTTTGTTCTAGGCTGTTCAAGTGTTTCCCCTTTCTTAGGATTTTTCTCTGTTGTTTACAGGCTGTGCAAAATGACAGAATCATGGATGGCGCTACTGATGGATAGGACAATAGCTAAAGGGCAAACCGTGGATGATTTGGTAAGAAGGAGTGCTGGAATTCCTGCTGCATTTATAGCCCTGTTCCTCGCAGAGCCAGAAGGAACACCAAAGAAACTACTTCCAAAGGCATTAGAATGGCTGATAGAATTTGCCAAGACTTCTTTAGCTAATTTTGAGAAAGACTGCAGCCAGAAGTCTGAAATAACAAAAGATGGTCTTGGAGAGCTACTTGAATCACAGTCAGGAACTACGATAAGTTCACATTCTAATGGTAATCTATCTAAAGGCCGAGATGAGGGTGTTGTTCCAACAGTGCATGTTTTCAATGTCCTTAGAGCTGCCTTCAATGATGCAAATCTGGCAACTGACACTTCTGGTTTCAGTGCTGAGGCAACAATAGTTGCTATACGTGCATTTTCATCTCCCTACTGGGAAGTACGCAATGCAGCTTGCCTTGCATATACTGCCCTAGTTCGTCGCATGGTCGGGTTTCTGAATGTGCAGAAACGTGAATCAGCACGGCGATCTTTAACTGGCCTTGAATTCTTCCACAGGCAAGTTCATAACGTTCATACATGGTTTGCAGTATGATAATTGTGGTCTTATGATCTTATATAGATAAGAACTCTATATGTTGCAAATATAAAGTTTGTACTTTGTAACCCTTTTCTAGCTGAGCAATTTACTATTATTTGCATTATACATGGGTATAAATTGACCAGAAACGAATTTAGCATCATTGCTGTTTTGAAATTGTATGGTTGATGCTTTTAATAACTTAATATTGTGTTTGTTTATGGTGAAACATCTACTCCTGCTGTCCACAAATACAAGGGATTCTAGGGTCTAAACATTAGTTCACTTTAATTGAACCATTCATGAGCTGGCCCTGGACTTTCATAGGGGCAGTTGAGTCTTTTGCTGTCAAACTTAATTTGTCCTAAAAATATCAAAATTCCTTATATTTTTGGACAGAGGGAGTATGTCCTAACTCCTAAGTGCTCAAATCAGTTAGTACTTAAGTAGATGAAGTCACCTCTTCAATTGAAATGCTTTCCTTGTTTTCTTATGTAGGTACCCAGCCCTACATCCTTTCCTTTCCAGTGAACTGAAAATCGCAACTGAACAGCTAGCTGATGGAGTTTCCAGTGATTTGGAGTCACACATTACAAAAGTGATACACCCTAGTCTGTGTCCAATTCTTATTCTTTTATCAAGACTAAAGCCTTCACCTATAAGTTGTGGAACCGATGATTCTTTAGACCCTTTTTTGCTTTTGCCTTTCATCCAAAGATGTGCCACCCAGAGTAACTACCGGGTTCGTATCCTTGCATCAAGGGCATTAACGGGTTTGGTATCCAATGAGCGACTGCAGTACGTTGTTAGTGATATACTGGATAATTTGCCTTATGGAAATCACGAAACAAAGGCTCACAGTTTTCAGTGTTCTGATTCTCTGGTATCAGCTAATATGGGAAATGGAAATGTACTTCTGCCTTCTATGTCATTCAATTCAGTCCATGGCCTTTTGCTGCAGCTGGCTGCTCTTCTTGATAACAATTTTAGAGTTTTGACAGACAGTAGCAAGAAGGATAAGATTATTGGCCTGCTACTGAAGGTTCTCTCAAGATGCTCTTGGCTTGGCTGCACGAAATTATGTTCATGCCCTGTCGTAAGTACCTCTTATTTGCGAGTACTGGATCATATGCTTGATGTTGCAAGGACAGGGAAAAGCAGACACACTGAAGTCATCCAGGCAATGCTATTAAAGTCAAGTTCCCAGTGCTTGACCAACACAGCATCAACCCAGTATGCTTTCAGTGACCCAACCCGGATTGAACTTCGACAACAAGCAACTGAATCATTTTTCAGCTGTGTTGGCCTTTCTAAGAAAAATGATGAAACTAGCGAGGACGATGTTCAGTTGCAAATACTTGGTGAACCCACTCCACATATGCCTAGGGAGGAGGTCTCCCTCCCTGAGTTACATAAACAGATTATGTCATGTCTCACTGATCATTCATATGATGTTAGAATTACAGTTCTGAAGATGATTCTTCGGCTGACAAAATCAATCCGACAAGGCGATTGCAAAAACTTTTTGCACCAGTGGGCAAGAGCTAATCTGCAGCCTGCTTTAGTGGAACGGTTATTTGTGGAAGAACACCCTAAGTGCCTTTACTATAATCTAAAGATTATCTTTTCATGGAACATGGAATTCATGGAATTCCCATTCAACAATGGAGAAGATTCCAGCACAGTTTTATCATTGTGGGACAGATTAGTTCATTTAAACAGCACCATGTCACATGCAAAAACCAGAGAAATAATTCTATGTTGCATGGGTATGTGCATGAAACCGTTTGCCAAACTACCTAGGGATGTTGTTTTAATGGACACGCTTAAGACCAGCGAGACCTCTGCATCCTTTGGCAGAATCAATGAAGGGAATAGATTGTCTGATGCCATGCTTAGAGTAGACTTCTTTGTCACTCTTGTCAAGAACCAAAGTGCAGCTTCAGAAACTGTTAATGCTCGACAGTCTGCTGCTGAGGCAGTTGTTGCTTCAGGTTTACTTGAAGAAGCGAACTTTGTTGCTTCATCTGTGTCCAACACATTCTTCCCCTCAAAATTTGATGAAGGCCACATCAAAGAGAGATGCATGGAAGTTAGTGAATTTATCAGCATTTATGCATGCAAGATACTTGACTTATGGTTCATATGCATTCAGCTGCTGGAGGATGAGGATGGCTATCTGAGACAAAACCTTGCAAACAATGTTCAGAAAATAATTGCTAAGGGTTCAGCTAATACCTTATGTGACGATTCTACACCACTACAAGTTGATAGAGTTATTGAATTAAGCTTTGAATATTTAACTTCTTTGTTCGGCCACTGGCTGAAATACATTGAATACTTGTTAATGATAGTTTTTGATACTGGAAACACTCTGTATTCTCGTGGCGATTTGGTCCGTCAGATATTTGATAAAGAAATTGATAACCACCATGAGGAGAAGCTATTGATATGTCAAATCTGCTGTTCTAATATTCAGAAACTTCTGCATTCAAAATGTCAGGGAAATGGAGGAAAAACAGAACTGTTCCTGCAGAATTGGAGAAATAGCTTTTTGAACCAGCTCACATTACTGACCAATGGCTATCTTGAGAAAGAGGGGGATACGGATTGGATTGGTGGCATAGGTAACCACAAGGACGTATTCATATCAGTCTATGCAGATCTGCTAGGCTTATATGCGCTCACACAATCGGTTTCTCTCAAACATCTGGAAGAAAGTCGTGCGATTTATTTGCATGAATTTTCAAACCTTGAAGGGTTAATCACACCATTCCTCAAGAACCCTTTGATATCTAACATTTATGTTCTTGTAAAACTATCACATGAGAGATTCAGATTCCCAGAGGACCAAGTGGACAATTCAGCATCAAGTTTTGACCCTTATTTTCTTATTAGATGATATTTGCTCATGTAACATTGAATCGTCATCTTTGTTATTCCTCTGTTGTAGGCGTAACTTGTAAGACTTGGTATTAAAGTTTTTTATACAAACTTACCATTCTGCAGATTCCTTGATGCCCCCTCTTGTGTACTGTTTATATTTTACATGTTTTGAGTTTGTAGCCGCTTAAAAACGGTATTTGCTTCCAATGGCATGTGCTTCAGTTTAGAATGCTTGTACTGGACGAGGAAAAAGAGGCCAATGCAGCCCTCACTGTCTCATCTTCTGATGTTCTCTATAAAATTCATGAACCATAGTCTGCTATAGAGAGAAACCAACAAACATACCCCTTTGTTCTATATACATATATATATATATATACACATATATATATATATATACACATATATATATATATGAATGTTACAAATATTGATAGCGCCCTTGTGTTACAAGTGGCGTGCTCCTCCTTTGCCAAAAGGCTACACTGCCACACCTTTTGAGATGCAGCTCCAGTGCTCAGCTGGGGTGGAAAGTAACACCGTTTGTCAGGGAACGGCTTCATGAAATGGCCAGAAACACAGCTTGGAGATACGTTTTCTGCATAGGACACGAGCTCTGGAGTTGAACATGCAGTTTCACAGCAAACCATTTTCTAGAATTTGGGCCTGCTGTTCTTAATTTGCCTGCTTGCACCCATCGGTTTGGTGATGGTGATGGTTGAATTGGGTCTATGAATGGTCGTCGTTCTCATGGGCTGTCCACTAAAAGAGGTTGCCCTTATTGGCTGAGATGACCTGTAACACGACGGATTGAAATTATAATCTTTTAAGACTTGAAACACATTTTCCAAAACCATTCATGTAGTTTGATGAGATAATAATTGGGCAAACCTCGCAAAAGTGTTCTTATGGATAGCAGATTGCAGTCTTGCCCGACTATCAGAAAAACATAATTAGACAGCTTCAGAGATATCGATTTCAATTTATGATCATAACGCCAGGTGTAACCATTACCTGTCAGCCTCTATCCTAGCTTTTTTCAGTATGGGGCTCTTGTAGCTGGAAGTGGATAGACTGCTAGGTCCACCTCCTGAGAAGACAGATCTCAGATTAATACATCAGTGGAAAGAACAGAGAATTGCAGGCCATATCAGCAGAAACAGAAAATCACCTCCAAAGAAACTTCTTTTGCTGCTTGGTGGCACTTTTGTGCAAAGTTTAATCTGTTTGCTTTGTTTCTCTGCATAAAATTTAGATGGAAAAAAGTATGAGTGACATTTTACTGTACTGAAAATGGGCTAAATTTCCCCCAAAACTTAACATTGCCATATGGCAATGTATATTCTCCAATTCAAGACGGGCTGATTTGGTCAAGTCAACTAAATTTAACTCCCTGGTAATGTCTACTCACCAGCTTTCTCTGCCTGTAACTTCTTTGTGAAATTTTCAACCATCTTATCTTCTTTTTTCTTTTGTATCTCTGTTTTCGTCTACAAGTTATAGGTACAAGTTAGAACAGGACGAAGGCAGTTCATTGTTAGCAAACAAAAAACCCAAGTAACCAATTGTGAACGATTAAACAAATATCTAGCGTAGCTTCTAAGATTCACTCAGTTTTTCCTTTGTTGAGCAATCTGTTGCCAATTGTAGTGATTACGTTTGCTACAGAGAGTACAGGCAACTTCACACATCTGTTTCCTAATCCCCTCGCTGACCATTTTCAGGTCCTCCAAGGCAACCAAAAGCACTGGCAAATGGTCAAAAGAACAGTTTTGTACCTTGAAGAGATCCCTCCATTTGTAATTTGCTCCACCCAGCTTCATTTTCTTGATAACTAGGTTCGTATGTTCCTGGCCGAATTCCCGCTGATAGAATTGCCGCCACAGAGGATCAGTTACTGGGCTAAGATCCATCTGTTCCAACAAGGCAGGCAGCCATAAAAATACACGCAAATCGCAATCCAATCTCCCAAGAAAGAGTTGAGAACATTGCAGGGGGCAGTGCCATTGTTCCTAAAGGGAGGAGCAGATCATGTGGAAATTGACCAACCTCAGTGCGGCTCTCGATGCGGGTGAGCTGGTCCAGCGTGCAATGTGGCAGGATGCGCTTGAGCAGCTCCGTCTCGACCCCATCAACGCTGCCTACGTAGCGGAGATTGTCGATACACTTCTGGACGCAGAGGTCCACCAGGCTCAGAGGCTTCCTCACGAACTCCATCCTCTCCCTGTCAAAACAAGAGCTACTTATATTATTATATATATATATCCAGAAACTCCCTCAAAATCTTTCTTCCTTTGGAAAACTGTGCTGGAGAGGGATAGTTGAAGGAATCGATCGGTGGACACGGACAGATGTACGGGATTGGATTAGTAACAAAATCTCAGTGAAGCAATCGAATCCGCAAGGATCCGAAAGGCAGGGTGAAGAGTTATTTCGATTTGATTCTCTAAGAGATCCTATCTTACGGAAAGAACATTCATTAAACGTGCATGCTTTGCATATCCATTTTTTAATGTCAGAAACAATTGAAATTGAATTGAAATACAGGCCATCATCGCACCGGAGGCTGGCAGCGCCGCAGGGGTTCCGGGAGTCTACTCTAGCGCCGCCGGATCTGGGCCAGGACTGCGCCCCCTCCGCGAGAGAACGGGAGGAGGGGGACCTCGCTCCGCGACCTGCGTGGAATAGTTCGTTTCTTGGCTATTCGGCAGCGTACGTAGGAGCGGAGAGAGCTGTACCAAACGCCTCCGAATTCCTTCCTAATATAAAAGAAAAAGCTCCACCGCAGAGAGGTAGGTGCCTTACCTAGAATAGAGATCGACTCCGAGCCGGATGATCGTCCTCCCCTCAGCTCCGACCCGAGTAGGAGGAGCAGATTGGATTGGATTGGGGGAGGGAGGAGCACGGGGACGGCGACCAGGAGGAAGAAGAGGCACTGTTGGTTGATACGGGTGGTGACGTGGTCTTTGAGTCTTTCCGTTTCGGCGTGCGGACCATGGGCCGGTGAGGCCCGAACCGAGCTGGCCGGCCCGTTACGTGAGGTTTTTGTGGGCCAGATCAACCCGCAAAATCAGCCTATTGGGTCTGAAACATGCAGAGAGACTATCCACGACCCCGCGCGGCCCACGGCCCACTAAGCGCGGAAGGGGGTTGTTCTCACCAGACCTAGAGGACGGGGGTCGGGGGAGGTTGTCAGCCGACGGTGGAGGGAGGCGTTCGGTAGGCAGTGGAGCGGAGGCGGCGAGAGCTGCGGAGGCCGAGCCGTGGAGGACGGCCGGTGGGCGGTGGAGGCGGCGGGGGTGTAGAGGCTAGAGATCGGGCACACCGGTGACTTTAGCGGCGGCCGTGGTGGCAAGAGGTGGCAGAGGCGAAGGGAGCCGCCAGAGCCGGGCTGGAGGAGGCTGCGGGGGCGACGACATTGCGAAAGTTAGCGATGGTAGTGGAGGTGGGCGACGATGGAGGCAACTGAAGCTGTTGGATTCAGAGAAGGCGCCGGCAGTGGGGGTGTGACGAGCTTGGCGCAGGATGCAGAGACGAGGAAAGCAGCACGACGAGGAGGTCGGGAGAGGCGAGAGGCACGTGAGGTGGCGATGCGGGAAGCGGAGGCGAGGAAGATGGCGACACGACGCGGTCGGGAGAGGGTTCGCGTGATAGCGTCGTCCGAAACTTGACCTTGACATGTTCTTTGCGGGGAACAAGTCATGCCTCCCCTCTCGAACTATGACCATTTATGATTTCCTGGGCGTCCGAAAGGCTGGGTATTTGTCCCCTAGCTCTTAACACCACGGGCTAGTTTGATACTCTAATCTCTATGGAGAAAATTGAGGATAAAACTTACTACATTTCCCAATTAACCATTCTCAATCTCTTTTCATTCCTAAGGGGATTGAATGTTCCCAAACGTGCGTATGTATTTCCTCCAATGGTGTTTTTGATAGTTATTTAGTCTTATAAGTTATATGGGCCCACCAGTCACACACTAGGGCTCATTTGGATTCATGCCTAAATTACCAAATCCTAAGATAAGGCATCTTGCTATAATTCATTCCAAAACCAACGTGGCATGGGTTATGTTGGGAAACCAGCCTAGCCCATGTAAGGCAATGATCTATTTCTAATTCTAGAGTTCTTCGATGGAAAATATATAAACAACCACCCTTTATAAATATGACCATAGGGCTAGGGTTTAAGGGAGCGAGTTGGATCTTCTGGTTTCCCTAATACTTGGTAACTGTTTTTCTACCCTTCACTTAACCTTCATCGGAACCTTCGGCACTGAATATCAAATCTGCTAGGCTTCGTCAGACGAAGCCAACTGTTGGGGACATAACCCCTGAAGCCTGAGATGAAGCCAACTGTTGGGACACAATCCTTGAAGCCCCCGTGAAGGTCCGGACGTTGAGACGAAGGTCCACCGAAGCGAAGATCCAAGGGCCCAAGCGAAGACCCGAGTGCAGAGCGAAGGTCCAAGTGCCGAAGTGAAGATCCAGGCAATGAAGCGAAGTTTTTAGGCCATATGCGAAGGCCTCAGGGCTGAAGTGGGTCTCGGTGGAACATTTATGAATGAGATGTAAAGTAATTGAGTAGGTGACTAATTTGCCATCGAATATTCTCTGAATATGTTAGGTATGAAGGACAAATTAGTTTTTGTACTTTAAATCGGTGAGTCCCTATAAAAAGGAGGCCCTGTAACTGAAAAGGATCCCAGCCTAGAGAGAAAGGTGCTTTATAAAGTTACTTTTGTGCTTATTTTTGCCTTTTCCAAGTTTTCATCCCTTTACTATGTGGGCATCGATTAACCAAGGCCCAACAGTTGGTGCCACTATTAAAGCTCATCTTCCAACCGAGCTTTGCAACATGAGGTTGGAAGATTCACCAAGCTCACCAGTGGGATCCCCCATGTCTGCTGATGAAACCGAGTTTCGCAACATGAGGTTGAAAGATTCACCGAGCTCACCGGCGGGATCCCCTGTGTCTGCTGACGAGCACGGAGATACACCCCAGGGCAACCCTTTGGCTACTCCAGTCTCCGTATTTCAAGGCAACGAAGCAAGGGCCAGAATGAGCCATCCTTGCTTCGCAAGCCAAAGCAAAGAAAGTAATGCAAGCTTCAACATCCGCAAAAGACAATGGCAGCGAAATTGCCAAAGCCGACGGCAAATGTAGGAGCATATCGAAGCCAGACACAAGCAGCTGTGGAACCAGCTCGAGGTACAAATGCTCGTTCCAAGACAAAGAGAGGTAGCAACCGGTGATCAGGATCAGTGCTCACCGAGGAAATGTCAGAGCAGAAGACGTCTGCTTGAAGTGGAACATGCTTCTTCAACTGGGACAACATTTGAGGCTAAGGTTGTCCGCAATGGCTAGCTGTAAAAACGGATGCAGTTGCAAATAGGGTAAAAGGGAGCTGCGTCGGTCAACTGTAAAGCTCACCATACGGTAGGGTGAGCCGTTTCTCACCTCGCATACAGCGTTGTACGAACATCACTCGATCGTCTCTCTCTCCCTCCACGTAGGCAACGGACTCACTTGGCGCCATCGTGCGGGCGAGGGTGATGGCCCGTGCTAGCCGGAGGAGGGCGGGCGGCGGATCAAGCAAAGGGCGGAGAAGGCGCCGCCGGGTCCGCGCGCCGGCCGTGGAGGAGATGACACCGCCGGATCCGCACCCGCCGGCCGTGGAGGAGGAGACGCGGCGCCCTGGGGGAAGCGCAGCCGGCACGGGAGAGGAGGACGGCGCGGCGGCGAGGGGAGGCCGCGGGCGTCGGGGTAAGGACCGAATCCGGGGACCAGAGGGGAGGAGGTCCCGCGACTGGTGGGATCCGGGCCGCCGATCCGTAGAGAGCATTGGAGGAGGAGGCGGCGGCCATGGAGACACCGGCCGGAGGGGAGTAGGCCGGGCGGAGGGGACGAGGCGGGGAGGAGTCGGGCCTCCGCCGCGCCGGATCCGTGTGTAGAAGGAGCCGGGGCAGGGGCAGATTTAGCCCTACGCGGCCGGTGGGCGCCGCCGTGGGGGCCAGAAGGACCTGGGCGGCGGATCTTGGAGGAGACGACGGCGGCGGCTCGCGCAGGAGAGAGAGGGTCGGCGTGCTGACGGCCCGCGGAGGAGGGCGACTACGCCGGCGGCCCGCACGCATGAGAGAGAGGCGGCGCACCGGTGACCCGTGAAGGAGGAGGTCGACGCCGGCGGTCCCTGCGCGCGCGGGAGAGAGAGGCGGCTCGCCGCTAGCCCACGGAGGAGAAGGACGACGCCGGCGACCCGGGAAGGATGCGGCGCACTGGTCGCGACGCGGAGGGGAAGGAGGAGGCGGTGGCGCGGGAGCGGGCCGCCGAGCGGTGGGCGTGGAGAAGTGTGGATGGGCGGCGGCCGGCGGATGGGCTGTGGAGAGTGGAGGAAGGAAATAAAAATAGTAAAAAAATGTGGTAGTTGATATAGAGTTGAAGTATAGAGTTGATATGGATGCAGAGAATTGGCAACTGTATTTTAAAAAGAGATGATCAGGATAGAATATTTCTTTTAGAGTTGAAATTTAGAATTGAACGAGTGCGGATAGCCTAAAGGACTGTTGCAGTCCTGCATAAATAACCAAACCCATTTTATAAGGAAGCAACAACATTTATGCTTCCTTGAATCACACACACCGCCGAGAAAACAGATGCAATGCAATTAACTTAATCTAAACTAAAAACCTAGGATTGAAAAAAAAATACTAAGGTCATGTTTGTTTCTTTGTGAGATTATATAATCTAGCTTATAATAAGATATAGGGTAAACATCTCCAAATTACATGGGTGTTGTGATAGATTGGTTAGGAATAAGCTAAAATAAACTCCTATACAGTAGCTTGCAGATGTTGAGGATCAACTCGTCACTACGTCAGGAGAGTCGGATGAACTTAATTGTCTTCGAACACTTAGCGGTGGGCCCCACTAGTGATACACTTGGCTTGGGTAATGGTAATGGGTATTATTTGACTGCGGAGGAGGTGACCAAAGGTCAAGGGATGGAGCTTGGTGGTGCTAGCTGTAGGCTGGACAAACAATACATGTACGTACCCAAGCTCCGGCTAGTGCAATTAATACTATTGGGATGGAGCCGCGCTCCCGCATTAGTTTGGTGGGGAATGATTTTATTAGGCTGGTTTTTCAATTAGGTTATACACTAGTTACGTTTGAAATGGAGTGTGAAGCTGGACTGGTTTGGTCTGTGTTAGTACCAAGAATAGGCTGGTCTGGATTCGAAGTGGGAGCCAGCCGCAGCCACTCACACATCTGTGCAGGTCGCCGGCCGCCCACCGCGCCACGCCGTCGCGCGGGAGCAGCCAACCGCGCCCTCGCCGCAGCCGCCACTAGCAGCACGTGCCTCCGCCGTCATGCCCGTCTAGCGCCGCCGCGGTCAGCCGCAGCCGCGCCGTCGCTGCGGCAGCTGCGGCCGACCCGCGCCCCTGCCCCCTGTGCATGTCCCGCGGCCGCCACGGCCGGCGGCACCCTCGCCGCGGCCGCCGCGCGCAACTCGCGCCCCTTGCGCGTCCCCTGCCACCGCGCCGCCGCAGCCGACGGTGTCGTCGGCGCGTCGCCACGGCAGCCGCGCACGCCTCACCCTCCCTTGCGCGTCTGTGCCACCACGGCCGACGGCATCGTCGCCGCGACAGCCCCCTTGCGCGTCTCGCGCCGCCGTGGCCGACCGCGCACAGCCGCCAGGCGCGGCCTACGCCCCCGCCGCACTCACCGTCGGCGCCGAGAACCTACTCCTTCGCGTGTGCAGCCATGGTCTGATGACGAGGAGAGAGAAGATTCAGGTCTGGCTCCGTCACGGAGATTTGCTGGTCACTAGCTCGTCCCCGTATTTTGCAGGAGCTTTTTCGGGTCGCCGGCTACCACCTCGCGCTGCTCGTCTGCGCGGGTCGCCGGAGACCGCCGCATGCCCGTCCGCGCAGGTCGCCGGCCACCACCGCTCGCGCTGCCCACACGCGGGTCGCCGCCCGCCACCGCTCGTGCTGCTCATCCTTGCGGGGTCGGTGTCAACGGTGTGGTGTGGTGTGGATTTTGTCAATGATGGAATGAAATGGGGTTAGTTAATTCTCATTGATTATTTCGTATGGTCTGGGGTGGATACACTTGGGATTACAACCCACTAGCAGGGGCCCGCAAATGCAAAATGCAATAATGGGAGACGAGTGAGCTACGTACTGCTGGCTGCACAACGCTGTTTGTCACTCCCATGCAGCAAAAGTGAGCCGAGATCAGCCTGGGGTGCTAGTAGCGCCTGTGAAACATTCTAAATATTCATCTGCAATAGTCAAATAATAGCATGTGAAACATTAAAAATCAACCTAGGCAACATGCATGTTTGATCTGGAAAAATCACCGCGCCCCATCCAACGTAGGAGAAAAATCCCAACGCAACATCGGCTTCATGTTTCACGCAATATTGAAACCAACCGGCAAGATCCGTGCAACGTTAGTAGAACGTGCCTGTAACATCTAAAAATAATATACGCAACATTCGAATTCAACTATTGCAATATCAAAATTTATCCGATGAAAACGTACAAATCTCATGTAATATCTCATGTTACAGATCACAACATCTAAAATCACAAGCAACACGACTCGCCAGCTCAGCTCAGGGGTCCTTCCTCGTGTTTTTCTGGTGCTGTTGGCGGAGGAGGAAGCGGCGGGCCCGAATCCGGCGCTAGGACCAGGACCGAAGGAGCGGCGCGGCTTCTTGCGAGAGACGAGCGGCGACGCGCACTAAGCCTGCCGGATCCCGCCCACGACGGCGAATGTAACATCCCGAAATTTAGCCCCGGAAATTTTATTCTAAATCTCCCTCTAATTCAAAATCAATTCTTCAAAACCCGCGGTTGTTTTGCTTTGTTTGAGTGTGCATAACATGGGCTCAACATATTCCAGAATACTCCTCCACCAAATCTTTCCCAAAATTCTTTACCCAAACTCCTTGCCAAAACCCCTGGTCCAAAATTCCAAATCCAATTCGAAAACCAAAAAGGGAAAAATCCCCTCCCCTCCTCTTGGTCCGCCGCCTAACCTGCCAGCCCACCTCCCTGGCCAAACGGCCCGATGCCGCCGCGGCCCATCAAAACACCGCCACGCCTCCCCCTCTCACTGGCCAGCAGGCCCTGCCTGTCAGCCAACGCCTTCTTCCTTCTTTGGACGGACCCGCACTGCGCGACAGAGCACCGAGCAAGGCCCCAGGCGCGACCCGCTGTCGACCCCACAGACTACCCGGCCCCACCGCATCGCGTCGCCACCTGGTCGCCGCATCTCCTCATCACCTGGCTCCCGCATCTCCCCGCCACGCCACTGCCGCGCCGTGTCCGCCCCCTCTTCCGCCGGCGTCGCTTCCCTCCGACCGACAATAAATAGCCTCCTTGCCCACCGCTCCGCCACCATCACCACCCCGCGCACGGCGCGACCGACCCCCAACGGGCGCTGCTAGCCGCATTCCCTCTATCCCCGCCCTCTGAGCTCTGCCAAGCTCCACCCCGGCGAGCCACACCGCCGCTCAAAATTCTCCAGTTCCACCGCCCCATATCTCAATTCCCCGCTACCATAGCTCCACCACTCTGCCATCTACCACCCCGGCACCACATCGACTCCTATCTTTATCCACAGAGCCACCACCGCGCGAGCGCCTCCCGCCACTGAAACGCTCCCGCACCACCATGCCGTGGAAACCCCACCTCCGGTCACCGACCCCACGCCCCAACCCAGTCACACGACTCGCCCCCTCTTCCCAGTACTCGCACCACCGAACTCCTCGCCGGAACCGCCACCACCGGCGAGAGCCGTCGGCGAACTTCCCTAGACCACCGCCGGTCGGTTCGATTGAACTGCCCCGGTTCGACCGGCCCAACGTCGTTCACCCCCGACCCGACACCGTCGCCCCTCTGTGCCGCTGCCGCGTGGGCCCTGCGCCAAACGACGTCGCCACGCCGTAAAGCTGCACCCTAGTCTCGTGGGTCGGCCCACTTGGCTACGCCGCGCCCCACGCACGCGCTAGGCCGAACCAGGTCGAAAGCCACCCCCGGCCCAGGTTGAATCCCCGCGGGCCAAATTCAATAATTCGCCAGAAAAGTCCATTTCTACCCCCTCTAACTTTCTAGAAAGTCTAAATCTACCCCCTGAGCTTTCCCCAGTGCATAAATCTACCCCTTAGCCACTAAACGTCCCATATCTTCTCCGTTTTAACTCTGATTTAGGTGATTCTCTCACCTAAATTCATCTAAAATCAAGCCCTATCTAGTCATACACTCCACATAGTCTTTTCTCTGGCCAAAAGCCACCATCATGCCATCATAATGCCGTCCTATGCCCAGTCAGTGCTTCACACTGGTCGCACAAATATTGTGAGCCTAGTGCTTGATGCCGTTGCCCTCCTATTCTCCATAAATTCTAAAGGATCATGTCTTGGTCTCTCCAAACCCCGTTCTAGATGATTCCGATCTCCGAAATCGTCCCCGCCGATCGTACTCCATCAATCCCTACTCTTTCATCGCTTCCTCATACAGAAAACCCCCACCCTGACGTCATCATGCGACTGCCATCTCATCACTTCTGTTTTCACTCCAACCGTCGCTACTCACTACCATGGCACCTCTGCAATGACCGCTACTGTGCCCGCCAAAGTGCCCGGCCAATCGCGACACGATCCTTTACACCCTGCTACTCGCCAGAGCCAACCTCTCTGGTAAGCAAAACCCGAGCCCTCGGATAATCTATATTCCCCGCCAAAGCTCTCTTCTACCCCACCACACTCAAAACCATTGTTGAGCTCATGTTGTGCCTCGATGTGTGTGCTTTCCTTATTTTTGCGCATAGGTTATACCGGAGATTCTGATCGGTACGCCCCTCGCGAGAACCTTCGCGATGCTTGAAGAGAGCAACCGACGCTTGCAGCAGATGCTGTACTAGCATGCATAGTGGATAGCACACCATCGCGCCCAACAGTTGGCATTCCAATGTGCTCGGCAAATGATGGTATGCCAGCGCATCCGACAGATGATGCACCCTCGCCACCTGTGGCCCATGCATTGTCTGTATCAACAAAGCAATAGGCAAGCCCATTGGAATCCCTACTTGATGCATGGATTTCTTATGTTTTGCAAACACAACCCTTGTCCTGATTATCACAATGAAACTTGCATGTTTTGCTTGCTAAGGTAACCCAGTGAAATATAGCCACCTAAGCCTATCTAGATATAGCGCGCATAGGTGCTGATCACTCATATAATTATGTCTATCATAATCTTGACATTAAGATGGATTATGGTTGTGGAACTTGATGGGTTTGGGGAAAGTGGTTGTGTGGTGTGTTTTTGAAATAAAATGGGGAAGAACCTCGGCAAATGACCCACGGGTCGGAATCCGCCACTTTAAGGGTAGGGTTTGAACGGGTAACTTAGCAGCTCGCGGTTACCTCAGTCTCAGACTTCGTGGAGAAGATCGGGTATGTGGACGCTCGTAGTGTCGAGCAATGGAACGATGGAATGGTTCTACCTGCGCCTGTAAGAATCGCATTGATTTTCATCTTGCCTAACTCTATAGTACAACCACTCGCTCTGTATGAGGCATTGGCTAGGCCCAAGGCAGAATGGATTGTCTAGCGGTAGCTGTGTTGGCGCACAAGGGTGAAGGAATGTGTTGTGTACCGAGGGAGTGTCGAGGGACACCAGGGTGCGGTTCGGTGGCCTTGATCCTTAAAGCACTTCTAGACCATTAAGTAATGGTAATGGCTTAGTTTGGAATTCGGACGCTTATTTGGCCGTAAGTAGTCGCCGAGTCAAACTTGTGGGAATTAGTACAACCTCTGATCAGAGTAAAACCTATTCAAATAGTCTGAGTCCACTGGTATGGACGAGTTACGGCTTGGTTCTTCAAATGGCACTTTCATAAACTAAAACTGTTGGCTTGATTTGGAAACAAAATGGTTTTGGTGGATGTTGGAGCTATGGGGGTAAAACCTAGTAGCTATGTGGAAAATGTGTTGGCGGTTGCGCTTTGAGCTATGTAGACCGGCAAGTCCAGTGACAAACCCTTTTTGAGAAAAACCCTAGTTTTCAGAAAGAATAAAACTTGGTATCTAGCTCAAACCCTGCATACAAAATGTTTTTATGCAAAACTCTCCTGAGGTTCAGATATATCCTGCATATAGATGTAGCCATACCCTTACTCCGTATGGAGGAAAGTGGGCTGCTGAGTACGTATGTACCCACCCTTACTTTGTAGATATTTTACAATGAAGATGATGCAGTTACCATCTATTCAGACGAGTAAGGGTTACGATCTGCTTTCCAACTGCTGACGTGTGGAAGTTTGGGCCTACGTTTTATATTCCACTGCTTAGTTTCAGGGCTGCGCCCCTTTGTGGTCCAACTTGTTAAGGGCGGATCTGTATCACTCTAATGTAAGAATGTGATTACCAAACCCTGGGATGGTAATAAAGCACATTTTAGTCTCATTATGGAAATTGGGGCGCTTCTGCGGAGGAGCAGAGTGGCAGGGCGAGCCGGCGCGGAAACGGGAGGAGGGAGGGGCGGCGCGGTGGCGGCGACTGAAGGGGCGGTGGTTATGGGCGGGTCGGAGCCCCGAGCCGACACCGAAGCGGGTGCGCAGAGGGTTGGGTGGCGCAACGGCGGCAACAACGGAGTGGAGCTAGAGGTCAGGGGCGGCGTTCGATATTTCATCCTTTGTCGGACGCTCGGGTCATAGCGTTCCCGATCAGCCTGTCGCGGTGCCGCGGGACATTTCTATGTGCGACGGTACCCACCATATATACGATTCCAACCCATTCCTCCATCCACGCCCCAGGCATCCACCGGTGGTGGAGAACTTGCATGTGCATGAGCCCATGACCTGGGCCGGACCGCGTGCCGGTAGCCCGGTACATAGGATAGGACGTCGCACCAGCGCCATGTTAGGCTATGCTCATAGGGAAGTCCAAATGGACGTGCAAAACACTGCATGCATAAATAGATAGTGATTTAAAACATATGCGGTGGAATAGACGGGCTAAGGGATTTGAAATATATGGCTATATGTGGTGGAATAGACGCTCAGCCTCAACTCATCTTAACTCATCAAGATCTCTCGAGTCTCCACCGGTGCATAAAGCATCACGAATGACTGCTTTGATGTCTACCTGCCACGGGGGAAAATGTAAACTTGGGAAATTTTGATGTTGTGTTATATTGCACGCTTTTTTTCTCTGTCATTCTCATCTAATGAAGTGTCATGCTAGCAATTTTGATGAAAATTAATGAGGAATAGATATAATGAGTTTTCAAGATGGATTATTGTCCCTTGCATATAGCCTAACAAACAATACAAACAAAAGTACATATTGAGAGGGCCTATTTTAACCATAAAATAAATTTGATTATTACTTATGTAGCATGTTGTGAATATAAATAAATATAATATGAAACATTTCATTGAGAATGGCCTTGCACATGCCATGTCTGTACGTGGCGTCATTTCATCAGAGTTTATCGATGGATGCAACTTCCAAGTTACTTTTTTAAGATAATGATATGCCTAATAATATAGTAATCTTGGTTTCGATCACCCCAGAAGAGAATGCATCATATTACTATTATTGGTCCTACTGTTACTATTTAAAGACTCTTTTTAAGTTCTACACGTTAACCCTCCACCCTCGTGAAACGCGCTAGAATAAATACTAAAATTCTCATAATAATTTGAAACGTCTAATCATCAATTTAGCAGAATGACTTTTAATAGGCATAGTTTTTTCTAAATAATTAGCACCTGCGTCATTCTAAAAACAATATAAAATAACATCCTAAGTTTCATTTAACTTAACCACCTCTACTGAAAGATAATATTAAACAACCCCATATTTGAATATAAATATCCCATATTTACTCTTATAATAATTAATCTAAAATAAGTTTTTAAATTTACATCTAGATCACTCACATATATAATTACAAAAGGTAAACTATACAACGTATCGAAATTGTCAACACATCTTGTTTTGAAAAAAAATTGAATAAACGATGATATGTATGTTCCTAAAGTACCAAACTTTTACTACTAATTTATTTCGAGTTTACTACAAAACTTATTTCGGAAGGGACGACGTTGCTGCCGCAGTTCGGCGCGTGATGGTGGAGGAGGGGAAGACGCTCGCGCTCAACACGAGGATGCTGCACGAGGTGGTCGTCGGCGATGTCGGTGGCCGGCAGGAGCGCTACGTCGAGGAGCTTGTGAAGTGTGAACTGCTTGCAGGCAGACCTTCACCGCGGGTACTGATAATAATGTGCATGTGTGTATCAATTCAAGAAGCTTTACGGACTACATGCGTATCTTTAGTTTGAGGTGCATAGGCATTGGTTTGGTTTCCCCACATCTGATCTGTGCTTGAATTCTAGTGCGTTGCTACGGGAGCCACATAATGCCATTAAAGTTCTATATAGAGAGCTACATAATTGCATTATAGCTGACCAGTCTCATCCATTATCTTGCTTCTGTAAAACTACTATTGGACAATATGTTTGATATGGATTGTCTGGCAGATCCTTGTCTTATGTGTGATGGAAGTGATCAGAGGCCAAATTGGTATCTAGACAGCGATGTTGCCATTTTTTTTCTTGTGCTGAGCTGAATTATTCTGTGAAGGTCCATTCTTTTTTTGTGCTGAGCTGAATTATTCTGTGAACGTAGATGCACTGGTGAGTGCATTGACCAGGCCATTTCAGCAACCAAAAGTCAGCACATATCAGGAGATCGACTTATTGCTAGCGCTGTGGAACTGGTCGACCACCCCTGCCATATGGAATCGGCGGTGATGGCTTAAGGCAGGAGCGGGGGTAATGCACGCCCGCACTTGCCAACCCAGTCATCAATTTGCCACGCGCCCAACAGAGCAATAATGCTGGCGGTCTGGGAGTCAGGGACCTGGGCACTCAAAACACTTGCATGCTCCTGAAGCTGTTACATCGATTACACACTGCGTCCAGTTCATCCTAGGCGATCTGGGTGAGAGGGCAAGCCAGCCTTGCCACGCTAAAAGGTGATCACTGGGAGGTGCTGCGCTCGCTGCTCCCCATCTACAGGGCTGTCACTACCTCTGTGGTTCGTGACGGCAGGGCCACGTCCTTCTGGCATGATGCCTGGGATGGGACTGATGATCTGGCTACCCGTTTCCCTGTACTGCTCAGCCATGTGAAGAATCAGGAGGTTAGTGTTCAGGAGGTGATCGAGGGAGGCCTGAGCTCTTTGCTTGTGCCACGCCTCACAGCGCAGGCAGAGAGTGAGTTGCAAGTGGTGGAAGCTATCGTCCACTCGGTGGAGCTCACTGACGAACCGGACATCAGAGAATGTTTTGCAGCGACGAAAGACAACAAACTCCAGACAGGCTTGGTGTACCAGGTGCTGCGCGGCGGTGAGATGGCCACGACTGAGTCAGATTTCATCTGGAAGAACTTGGCTCCGCCGAGGGTACGGTTCTCCGGTTGGCTGGGCATTGGGGACGCATTCAGTGCCGTGCTAACCTGGTCGTCAAAGGCGTGGTCCCTGATGATATATGTGAAGTCTGCCAGCAAGAGGCAGAAACGACGACGCACATCTTGTTTCGTTGCGACTTCGCCGAAGAACTTGTGGTCGCTCCTGCAGATTGTGACTCCTGGTGATGAGAGCAGTGCGACTGCTACACTTGATCCAGCGCCCAGAAGGTCTCCCCGCCTTGCATTTTAACACTTTTGTCCTGCTGTGCTGTTGGAGTTTGTGGAAAAGGCGTAACAGACTGATCTTCGACGGGGCTGCCATGGACATAACCGACTTCATGGCTGCTGCCCGTGCTGAAGCTGCTCTCTGGAGGCATAGGTTAAAGTCTGGAGATAAATGGGTGGTAGATATATGGTGCTCCAAACTTGTACCAGCTAATTAGCTCAGCATGCGTTTTGTAAGTGTTTAAATCATGTAAAACTCTATGATGTGGGCCATTTGGGGCTAGATGAAGCAATTAAATTCAGGTGGGGATCCTCTCCCCCTGGTGACAGTAAAAAAAAATTGCCACGCGCTCTCTCTTTCGGCCGTTTTTTTTGCCGTTTGGTAGGGCTTCACGAGGAGCCAGCATTGTATCTGCGCAAGGAGCCCTGCCAAAGGGGTCCTAAGACAATTTTGCAATTAGCAAGGCTTTATTTGAGGAGAAATATTTGGGGATACCTTTACCTGAGCGTAGAATGAAAGCAAGGTGATTCTAGTTCTAGTATACTAAAGTCAACAACCATGTTAGTAGTAGGAAAATAAATTCTTATTAAGCCAGTAGCCTAGGCAATACCTACCTATGTTATTAGAGAATAAATTGACGTTAGGTTATTGCAAAGAATACATGAGTCAAATCAAGAACAATGGTGGGGGTGATGAACCTAATAAGAGAGTAAGGTACATTGTTGATATAAAGATTTTTAACAAGCTGGCTCTGTTTGCCAGGCAAGCATGGAAATTGATTCAATTTCCAGCCTTTTTGCATGGTTTTTACTACCAAAATGGAGCATTCAGGACACTGTTTATATTAGCACACAATATACATGAGATTTATTATAGCAAAACGCCTGTAATTGCAAGGGAATCATACAAGCATGACTATGGCTGCGTTCTTTTGCCCGGCGCGAGGCAACGCGCCGCAGATTTTGTGTAGCCATCCAGAACCATCCAAGCCCAAGATTCAAGGGACCGCAGGAGCTGAACAGGAGCCACATTGCCACAATGCGTTGTCCCGTGCCGCGCGCGCTCCGCAAAGGAACACAGCGTTTTATTACAAATAAAGAGGAGCTAGAGCTGCTACTCACGATTAAACGTGATGTTATTCCTAGAAAACTCAAAGTTTAGAGCACAGTTTAACGGAAATGAAAGATATAGATAAAGAGAGTCCAAGCTGCTAGGAGAAAAAAAGGAGTAACTTCTATAACCCACAAGACTAGAGCTGGCTGTACGACTTTAAATCATCATACACCTATTTGTTTCTTGCAAGCACCTCTCGGCGGTACTCTGCTAGAGCCCATATAGGGAAGACGTTTCTGTACTGGGAGTAACTGGCCTCCACAGTCTGGAGCATAATACCAATGACTTCCTGTTGTTGACAATATAATTTGTATCAGCATACTGTCAAATTATAAATAACAAAAAAATGAAAGCGACACTTTGCATGAGCAAATATGTTACAATTAAGTGTTTCTGTATAGAGAAAGTAACATGTGCAATATATTTCGAATAAAAACTGATTGGGCTAGCTATTTACGTATATATAGCCTATGCTCATATTCCATAAATGCAAAATATGTGTATAAACATAAGCAAACTACATGTTCACTTGTATTTACACATACTCTTACCATCAAATATTAGGAGGCAACCTAGTGCGAATCTACTATTTATTCTAGTTGAGATATAATGGGTAGACATACAAAGACATCAAAGTAACAAGGTTTATTTGTTTAGTCATGAAAATTTTGGTGCAACCAGGGATCAAACATGGTTATATATATATGAGGCAATATATTAGAGATCTTCACATAATCTGAACAATTAGGTTCCGCTCATCCACTCATAACTTGATTATATTCATCATGTCAAAACCATTTTTATTTATAGGCGTATCCTATCTGTACAAACTTCGTCTCTCTAGAAGCATTCTAACATTCCGATCCCCAAGGAATGAAGTTTCCCTTGAACTTTCATTTACATTATTCCATGTTTGGCCGTTTAATTGTTTGCCACAAGATTTATTGAAAGTTTGAATGGTCGTCAACACATATATTTGCAGGGGCTTGGCATATATCATTTTAATTCATAGTTTTCTTACATATTAGAATTTATTTCTTTGTATGTAAATGAAATGATACAGCATTTCAAAAATTAGATTAATTTTTGAACTTGTAAAAGTATTATCCATATTGCAAATGTTATGGGTCTAACTAGATTCATTTTATGCATTGAATATCACATGTCTATATGAACTTGCATCATGGGCCATATAACTTATCATCAGATCTGACCAGATTCATGTGGGCTTGCAATGTAGGATAATTCCACTTTGGAAAGGAGTGGCAATCATCCAACTATAGAATTCAAGCTATAAAAGTAATATCTCCAAGATTGCGGTAATCTTATCAGCACTACTCAACCAAAGGCTTAGTGCTAACCGTTTAATGTATGATTTACCACCTACAAGAATATAGTAGTATTGCTGAAGTTAAATCCATTCAAATTGGGCATTTAATGTAGTATTGAGTAAAAAATGTGAGGTAGAATAGAGCATTAATGCTTGTTCATGACATGGTATCTCTCAATGGGATCGTAAACCAGTGGCTGATCTAGAAAACACCGTCAGGAGGGGCTCTCTTCCACTATCTTTCACCTATAGCCCCTCCTTTCAAGCCTCCATGACTATATTTGTAGGAGTAGCTTAGGAGGGTCCATTGTTTCGACACAATGGTATGAAGTAGAACTACCTTTGTATTGCATCAAATGTTACTTACTTGCTGTGGAAATTCTCCATCCTCTGATTGTAAGTTTAGCAAAACTCTCGCTGCTCGATGAAGAGGTGCTTGATCTCTTTCGGCCTGTAACAGCGTGATGAGTTAGTTTCTGTTGGGAATGTTCACATTGTATTAAAATCTACAAGCCAAGCCATAAAGAAAAAAAAGCAAACCTGTCCTGCGGCAATTAGTGCTAGCATGGCCCATGCAGTGCTCGTACCATGAGGTCGATTACCTCTAAGGTTTGTGTAAACCTGATTGAATGCAAGCCAGAGGATGATCATTGGTCAGATTTCGAGGTTGGAGGGTTGTTGTACTTGCTACGGAAAAATTTTATAGAAATACTAATCCCCAAAACACCAGCTTAATCATTGAAAATCCTGACCCCAAAATATACTAGCTTCAACAAAATGTAACGTCACCATGCACCACTGCATACCATGTCTACAGCGGACAAATAGCTCTCTCCCCAGCCACCCGAAGGAAGCTCTTTTGACAGGACAAAATCGCATTGCTTTTCTGATTGTAGCACTATTCCTGAAAGTCTTGCCAACAGAAACTAACCCCACCACTGCATACCATGTGGCATAAATAAAACAAGTTCCCCAAGAGCCGTACCTGTTAGAGCACATGTTTGGAACAATTAGAGAGTCGAGTAGAAACTATACATAATCACCTTGTGTTATTTGTACTTGTGTATGCATGTTGTCCAAATACTAACCATGAACCATTTGTTCTTTGAATACTCTCAATAAAATTAACAAATTATATATAAGCACCATATGGTATCAATTTGTATTTATGTATGCAACAAATACTAACCATGAACCATCTGTTCTTTGCATACTCTCAATGAAACTAACTCCTTTGCTGATACAATTTTCAATCTCTTCCTTGCGGTGCTCAGGGTTAAGTTTTCTGAACAGTTCTAGACACTGAATTGATGCTGCTGTGCATTCGACGTACCTGTAAATTCAGTTGCATATGGTTGGAATTTGTCTTATTTATTAGAACAAAAAGGAAGTAAAAGAACAGAAGATAAATGGGTTGGAGCATCATACGGGTAGTCAATCGCTGCGCGCCCAAATGCCTTTGTAGGATTAATACCCTGAATTCCAACATATCAATAAACAAATGTAGTCGGATTGATGAATGTAGTTGTTGTGTTTACAACAATGCAAGCAAGTACAAAACTGGGGTAGATCTCAGGCTTTCATGCTTATTTGTAGCTTTCATGCTTTTTCTGTAAATTAAAGTAAGTGTGGTCTTGATATTCTCAGGCAGTTATTGTACATGTAATAAATCTATATTGACTATAGGGCTCCAGTACTGGTGCTTTACTACTTTAATTTGTATATATCTTGTTTATATAATAAAAAATAAATTGCACCTTGGTCCCCCTTTCTATATTAAACCTCTTGTTTACTGATGACAGCATGGTAAGGACAACTTGATAGATTGGGACATAGCATACTTAATAAATTAGTAACTACTCAAAAAAAGGAGTACCCTGAAAACGGGGAAAAAATGAAATTCTCACCTCTAGCCATGTAGAACTCTTTAAGGCTTCAAAAGCTGAAAAGCCACCATTATCGTTCTGTGGATATTAATTAACATTAATATGTCAGACACAAGACTCTTGAAATAGAAAATGCTGGTAAATAAATTTATGTAACTTAAATTTTCCATATAGAGCTCTAGAAATGATATCCATATGGCCATAATAAGTTGGATTGTTTTTTGCCAAAAATAATGTTGCGGTTCAGGCCTTCATGTTGTGATCTAACAAAAATAATGTAAAAGGCTCTTTATGTGGCTCATTTCTACTGGCATTGTAGCAGAAAATCATGAAAGTTGCGATCTGGTAACAATGAAGCATATACATCTTCTCATTCCATTAGTTCCACTGCCCCAAAAACACGGTAGTGAATATGCACAGAACAAACAACATGTTATCAACTTAAAAGCAAAAATGTGGTACACAATATGGTTACTAAATACAACTTGTGTAGAATACAAGACAAGAGTTCGAATAATGCTTACCATGAATGACATCAGACAATTGATACCATCATACTGTCTATCAATTTCCAGGGGTTTGCCAACGATTTCAGGAGAAATCTTTGATAACAATAGACATGCCTGCATGTACAAATTGGGAACAACAACCATACTTAAAACAGATCACAGAAATTTTTTAGGAATAAGAAATAGCATGCACAATCAGTACAGATATATAAAAAACGAACACCACTTTTGGTTCATTATGTTGAACTAGGCTAGGATCACCAATTGAACTGACAATATTAAGTTATGTTACAGCCTGTAAACAACCCGTAATATCACTTCAGTATAGTCGAGTCTCGAATTGAATGCCCAAAGTGTATACTATTTCTTTGTATGCAAAACTTGGGAGGGCCACAATGCAGAGTAACAATGAAACCTAATATTTTTCTATTCTTATTTTCTCCTCCCCAGCTAGCATTCCCATCCAAGTTAGCCTTTATCCACCCTAATCCTCCTTTCCATCTTGTCACCCCCATGTAAAATTACTGTAACTACCAATGCTTTTGAACTTGGCAAATATTGCTAAAAAGTTAAATTATTGTAATGCACAATAAGATAAAATAAAAATTATTGCCGGTCTTAATATCCAAAATTTACTCCAAATTAAGATTAATACTTGCACCAAAGTATTATCCATAATGAATTTTCCTTATCATATTTCAAGTTGCTGGTATGAACTTGAACGCAATCAATAACTAAATTTTTTAATCTCTTAAATTCTTCAAATTTTGTTTAAACCATACTTGGCCATGTTAATGTCCCACATAATCATTTAAAGAACACAACCACGATAAAACTTTCACTAGAAAACATCTAGTCTCCATGTATAGATTCACGTAGTTTTTAGCAGGACAACTTACTAGTTAAAACTTGTTTCTACAAGGGATTATGCATGATTTTAGTTCTCCAATTTCGTTTGGATTTAATATGTTTTTATATGTGTTTGTCTTTAACATGTAGGTTAGAAACAAAAACAAGTTTGCAAACAACAGGACTATGAGCAAAAGGCACATGAAAAATCTTAAAGAACGAAATAGGTGGACAAGTGGGTCACTCTAGCCATTCACGCACCAACACTATGATCCCTAACATGTATTTCATTATACTTTTGTTGCCACTACATAAGCATTCAACTAGAAGCCCATGCAATTACAATGACATGGATAACACTATTAGGGAATCATGACAAGGGGCTTCCCTACTTCAAGGGCTTGTGACACACAAAGCACCATCGAACGATTGGTCTAGGTCAAACTAACCTTTGAAATGTTGCATGATCCTTAGGTCTCAAATGGAGCTTTGGTATAATAGATCTCAAAGGGCTTCAAAGGGGAGAGAACCCTCCCCCTAATTATGACTAGTGTGATCCCTAGTAGGACGCTTTATTGGGTTTCTAGAGATTCATACACTAGCTTCATGCTCATTCACTATTATTTGATCCCTAAGCTTGAGCCTGCTTTGTTTGGCTTGTTGTGTTTATTCATTGCAAATGTTCTTTGCCTAACAAGTGGAACCTTCCCTAGTGACACCATAAGCTATCATTGTTTCTTCCAGCCCATGGGAGAGGTTTCATTAGAAACATGTAGAGCCTCAAGTTGCTAGCTAATGGTGAGAATGTCCATTTGTGGTGGACATAGTCATTGTGGCCATGCAAGGTAGTACAACAATGATGTCCAACTGTCCAAGCATGGAGGCCTACCAGTAGTAAGAGCTAGTCTCCATATCTACGTCTTGTTAGTTTGTGGGTGCCATCTAGAGGCCTCAGTAGTTTTTTTTTTCATTGGCGTGACCATTGATTGTGATGGCAGAGCACGTTTGTGATGAACATACATAGAAATGATAGTGGTAGCCTGTGGTAGCTAAGAATGGGCATATGAATGATCCCGGGTTTGTCCGCCTTGTAATAGAGCTCTGAAGGAGTCTTAATGCACTTCGCGTGTGCAAAGTGTTCTACAGTGGGCATCCTTATAACACTACTACATCCCTCTCTAATTCAAACACCACACCATTAGTTAAATTTTTTCTAAACAAAAGACAAAATGAGTAGGAGACGCTTGTATATCTTGGAGCAAGGTGTTACAATGATATTGTGATATATGAGTACCTATAACTAGCCCAAGTACTGACATCGACTAATCATTAGAACTTGGAATTAGAGTCTAAGACTTGTCTATTCACACTGCCTAGACAGCCCCTCTTTCCATTGCTAGTTGGATCGACAACATGAGTTAGTACCCAAATCCGTTGTTTCACCATTCTAGGGATAATTTGTTCAACATATACCCCTCTTGATGATATGATGTGTATATCTCTACTAGTTATGATCCACATTGAGCTATATCATGAGGTTAGGTAGACCTATTCAACTCTAAGATCTATGCTAGATTGTGTCAAATCCCAACAGTTGGAGGTTGTGCAGTAGGGTGAGTAGGTGGGCCCACTAGTCTTTCCTTAGGTCTCAAATGGAGCATTGAATCATAAATTGGCTTCTCTTTTGAGTGCTTTTAGCTCCATAACTAACTCATCATTGGTTGGTAGCCTCCTCTCCTATAATTTCATAGAAATTCTTGTCTATCGTATGTCGTCACTATGGCTGATGCAGATGATAGGTAAAATAGAAGTGTCCATCACTCATGTTGGTCAAGAAGAACAACATGAAGGAGGCAGCCATATTTGTACATCATTGGGCCCATGCCCACATTTCTTGTCCTATATTCTTACGACACGATCACATTTGATCATAATTTCTTCCTTGAAGAATTATAATTAATTTGGTAGCTAGCACAATATCTTATTGTGTAAACAAGTTCACGAGCGTGTTAGTGTTTCAAAAAGTATTAGGCAATAGCAGCAAATGAGCTCTACCTAGCGCCTGGATGTGCCTAGGTGTCTGTCCTTTATGTGGATGGTTGGAGTGGAGCTATTGTAAATAGCGAAAATCTAAATTATTAGAAAAAGTTCGATATTATGATACATTAGTGAATAAAATTATTGTATTTCCTATAGGGAAAGCTGCCTCATTTTGTATATTATATCTAAAGCATCTCCATAGGAAAAAAAGTCTAGGTGTAAGCGAGGAGGGCACCTTCGTCTAGTGCCGTGGCACTGCCTAGGCGGAGCTAAGCATTTATTTTTAAATGGAGCAAACTACAAAGGTGAATAAATGGCATAGTGATGGCCAGGGAAGCTATGTTGTGTGTATGAGATCTTCGTTTTGCGTTTAGTAGATGAACAAGCAAGAAATGTGGTGGATACACATTGTCAAACAAAATAATTTGGACGATAATACATCTTTGTTGGTAATAATGGAGACATATTTTTTCACCTTTAGTGCTTCTGCAGTGCAATCAGAAACTTGCCAACCATCATCAGCAGTACTAAATGTCCATCCACCTTTGCTTATGTTGCGATAGTAGTTGAAATGTCCGGGGAAATTGTAAAGCAACTTTCATAGTAATGAAAACACTTGTTTATAAGTAACTCTAAATGAAATTGACAATTATATAAATATATATAAACCAGAATTAAGGTTCAGTAGAATGCATGTACCTGCGAATTCTTAAGGAAGGAATTTGCTCTTTCAAGAGTTGGTCCAAGCTCTTTTATTAGACCGGTAGCCAAAATGGCATCAACAGTGAAACTAGCATCCCACGAATGGCAACCATCGTAAAGCTACAGAAAACACCAATGATGTTTGAAACCTAATGAGGGCATGATAAATGTGACCCTTTTTATTATACTTATGCCAACAAAGCTAATTTTTCCATGTGCAGCGCGACTGCTAAAAGGTAACTACATATATGCCTTTGGGTAGCCAAATACTTAAAATAATCAGTGGTCATCTAGCTTCGAGTAGAGTCCTTCAATGTTATCTTTTCTATACAGCTTTTACCTTCCCTGAATATTAGTACTTTCAAGAAGTTTTCTTTATAGTAGAGGGGCTTGATAGTGATTCAGTTATTAGAACGATCTAATAAAATTTATGAAGCGTTTCAATACTTGGTAAACTCATGAAAAAGCCCAATTGGACATGCCAAAACTATTAGCCAACACCAAGGAAGTGTAAGTGTCGACATGCTTAATGATGTAGCAGCTGTGTTGAGCAGCCACAATATTATAAGTCTCTTCTTCTTGACCAAATTTGTAACCCTCATTAGATATAAGAGCAGTATTGTTAGGTACATAATTGAAAAAAGAACAATCAATAGTTACCTGCATTTTCATACCATCTTCAGCAATCCACAAGTAATCGTTTACTCTTTCAATATGGCATTTGAATGCATCTGAGTAGTCCCTATCTTCAACCCAGCATGCAAGCATAAATAATGCCTGTGTATAGTTCACTTAATTATTTTCTTCTTTCAGTCATCAGTGACATGCTTATAGGAAAGAAATGTAGTCATTAAGGCACAGACTTCCAATAGAAGTTCACTAGCTATGATGTAGAAACAAACCCCTCCAAATACAGGTACACAGTGGGGAGAATGAACAAGTACACACAAAAAAAGGGAAAAAATAGGTTCAGTACCACGATGTCAGGTTGCAGGCTGGAGTTCAACTTTGATTGTGGACAACTCAATTGCTACCAACTGAGCTAGCTCAAGCTGAATGTGGAAAGGGTAATGCATAACACATGTCGAATTGCTTTGGGTAGTAAGAAGATCAGAAGTAGTTTTGAGAAAGTATCTGCTGTACCATATCTAACTTTATCCAGCATTACTATTTCATACTCTTTGCAGATAGAGGAAAAAGTAATAGGACCATAATGGATTCTCTTACTCCAAGCATTAGTACTTAACCAACATGTGTGTCCATTTCTTCCACCCTTTTAAGGGCATAAAGGTAATCAGGATGTGCCCCAAGCAAGGTGACTTCAGTTCAAACATGATTATGGAGATTAGTTAAATGTAGACATGGGGGAGAGGGGAGAACCTCCTAGTATGGTAATGCAGTGGCACGAATCGATCACAAGATTTTGAGATAGAGGATTAGACATATTGATTATGTGTACATGCCTCTATGTAAGTCAATTTATTTACATTTCAAGGAACTATAAACTTTTTAAGTGTAACTGATGATATATCTATAGTGTAGTTGCCACTGGATAGTAGTTATTCAAACAACACAAAATATTTAATCTCTGTCATAAAATAAAGCTACTTTTAGGTTTGTCATCTAAGCCCTGCTTTCTACTCCTATAAGCTGATTGAGTATCATATCAACCGGTGGCTTAGCGCCGTTTGATTTAAGTGAAGCAGCTTGGAGTTTCCAAGGCATTGTTATCATATTTTATCATGAGCGTGCTATTGAAACAAATGATGCATTTCTTCTTCAACAGCATTGGACTCTACCACACATGCACCGTCCTCTAGCTTGACACAGTGACCCCTATGCTTTCTTGAAAGACATATTCTCTCCTGATTGGAGATCGACATGCATCAACAATCTGATGATGCTTGTCCCTGCCGGTAACGCATCATTCAGCTCGCTGCCCCCATGGGACCAAGCTCACACCAACAACCATGATATGTGAACTGAGGCATTGCTTCCTCCCTCGTAAGCCTCGACAAATCTCATACACCACCTCGACCTACACCCCTAGTGTGTCCTAATCGCCACCCGGGCCAAAGGCCTTGCCTTCTCTTAGTTCACCTTCTCTCTCCTATAACCTGCACATGGTCTTGACCCAAGTCCTCCAAGACCCAAACCCAGCCCACTAGCATGAACCAATTCAAGAGGTGATATCACTGTGGCACATAACACTAGCACATAAATGAACAATGATACGGGCATACAGGCCTATGAACAATGATATCATGCAAAGGTCATTGTTTTCACTCCTATTTCCTTGTCACATGCAATCATATAAAGTGCTTATTTTGACTAGATGCTAACACTCCTCCCTCCTCTACCATTGGTGTAATTGCATAGTCCTTACATTAATTGTTTGGCCTTAATTGCTAGCCTTCCTCTTACATTCTTTCTCAACAATTTATGCTCTCTTATTTTACACCCATACTAGCATATTCTCTGGGATGCTTGAGATACTATGAGGTATGGTGGTTGTGATGTGGCTAGGACGATTGGGTATCATATATTAGTTTGGAGGTGGACTCCTTGAGATTACTGTTGTTGTTGTTGCTGCTGCTACTGCTGATGCTGGTGGTGTTGTTGCTGCTGCTGTTATTGCAGCATAGGAAGCCATAACCTTCCATGAAATATTTGCATGTTGATGCATTCCACACTTTGCTGGACCAACTTGGAGGACTCAAGCTTATTGCAATTCGTTTAAGGTTGCGTGTGGATGTTGACTTGAAGACCTACTTGGTTACTTCCCGCTACTAGTTCACATTTTATGTTTGATTCAGTCCAGTTGGCTGTAGGACTTGTACTGGTGGAACTTTCTACTTAATGATATAAATTTGCATGGGATTCCTAGATGTAATAGTGTGTGATTTGATGTATTGGTTGCAATAGGTAAATTTATGATAGTTGAGGTCCCTTGGGACTATCACAAGGGTTACAAAGGCTAGAGATTTTCATCCAAAATCTTGGACCTTCAGACTACCTCTCCACACTACTTCAACATCTAGGCAGCTATCGGAAACTAGATATGGATGTCATATGCAAGGTATTGATAAATGATAGGTGAGTGATATACGTAATTGTGTAACACTATGGAAAATGTAGTGTTAATGTCTGCTTATGCATGATATATTTACAATGGCGTCAACAAGTTCTTGCATTATTGATGCATGCATCATGACATTGCATGGATTTTCTAGTTTGTAATTAAATGACACAAATAATTGCAGTGCCCACTAAAATGGCATGTTAATGGTTGCTTGTGCATAGCATATTTACAATGGCTTCAATAAGTTCGAATTGTAATGCACATTAATTTACCTTGGGTACAGCACCACAGCAGATGTAGTGAGTGCACTCATTTTCGTAGTGAATATGCCTCGCGGTAACAGCCAGAGCTTTCTCCCTCAGTTTTCTCCCAGGCCAATGCAACATAACTGGTTCAACAAACTTGTGAAGAAAGGCCAATGCAATACCTAGAATCGATGATTGAAAGTACACATCTTCCTGAAATATGAGCATATATAAAAATCACTTAATTCATACATAAAAGCAATATAAAATGTAATATTATATATGTATTGCTTGCCATATTTTTGAACTGGGCATGTTAGTGTTATCCAAAGCAGGGTAAGTATTTCCACAAATGTTTACATCTGAATATAAATGACCTTACACAAATATTTATGTAATTCAAAATGTTTTTTATTGTTTATCAAAATCATCTAGTCTCAAAAATCCTAAATAATATCATAGGTACTTCTTAGAACAAAGATTGTTATGATTGATCCATACTATTTTACAAGAAGAGTTAGTGATAGCTGTACCTATGATTGGTCATCACTTAGGAACCAAGGGTGATACATGCTATTCATGACTGCTTCAATTAAGAACCATTATTGATAGTATCTTTATAAACAACGGTTCGGTCAAAAACCATTAATGGTATGCCTTCTGGTAATTTCTTGTGGCTTTTAGCTCATCACTATTATTTGGAGCAAATAAGATGCATGTTACAGTAACAATTCTGGTTTGAGATCTTCTATCTATTTGGGTTTGTCATAGTGTATATATGTCTTCAAAGATAATTCATTAGTTTTGACTTTGCCAGTTAATGGACATGAAACATTTGATTGAAAGTATGATCCCCTCAGGATGTTTTCCTAATTTCATTATTTAATGAACCATACATTCATAATAAATTTATATACCACCCTAGATGGTCTAGTGTGATTACATACTCTATATATACCTTCCGTTAAGCTAGACACACCATAAATATGTATGCATTTGTCATACATTGATTAGCTACAAGCTTTGCTCCTGTCATTATCTCATACCAACCTCTGAACATGCAGTACGAGCTTTGTTCCAGTCAATCTCATCGAAGGCCTCATTATATAGCTCATTTCTTAATTCATGTACCAGAGGTGTGATTGGGCCAACGAACCTCTTGCCATAAACGTAAGATATGGGCATATACACCATTCGGAAATAGCATACCCATCTACCTGTGTTATTGTGTTGTAAATCATTAATGTGTATTAGCAAAGAACGACCTAACAACATAAGATTTAAATATCGACTTTGAAGTTTTCTAATAAATGCATGATTGGTTGTTCTATATTAAATGAAATTAGTTCATCCGAAATGAATAATTTTATGGTACAATATCACTAGTGATTGGACATGGATTCATTGGCTGGTACCTTAAATGAACCAAAGTAATGATAAACTCACTAAGGCAAAAAAACCGTAAAATATCACAAAGTATATAAGAATTTACTCATAGATTTCATGAAACCCATCCTTTTATTCTCATAACCAATTTATTTAAGAAATAAAATTATGTAAATAGATTTTTAGACTTGAAAGCTTAGTATCCGTTATTAATGATGTTGCAGTGTGTGTCATTTCTTCTATTAACACCCACAAATATAAACACCACACACGAGTGCATTAGTTACTGTTGGAATAGCTACAAACCCAAGGTTACCAAAATATTGGTCGTGACTAAGAATTGGTGGGGCTAAGCTAGATGGCGGTCCATGAAACATGCCAAATACAGGCATTAATACACCGCCACTAGAAAGAAAGCATTGCCTGGGTGAAATGGCATGAATTCTGGAAGTAGCCAAAGTTCTGGTGGCACCGGATTGTTACCAGACCAGTCATATGCTCCAAGTACCTGCAGTATGTCAAACAAATTAAAGAGGATCTTATGGCATCATCTGTCGTCTACACTGAACCAATTCGATTGAATAAGGCCCCAAGGTAATCCCCCTACCGAGAGCCAAAACTTGCCCCATGGTGCCACAAATGTGGCTCCTCCGTGATCTAAAATCCAGTTTCGACCTTTCTCCATTGCTCCATCTCCGTCGTTCGGACCCTCCCCGAGCAATCTCAGAGCAACATAGTTGAAGACGGAGCCAAGCATGAGGCTGGGGCCCTCAATGTTCAACGCCCAGCCTCCATCTTCATTCTACGTTGTATTCAACAAAATTTAGAAGGCCGTAATAAGGGTTTCTCTCTGATGCCAGCATAGAATAATATGTGTCAATAAAATTGGTAGCCTTAGCTTTGCATTAATTACCTGGTGATTATAGATGTACCGACGCATCTCTTTCCGATGTTCCGATGATAAGACAGTGTTCAGGGAACCACTTACATACATAGTAATAAGCTGAACAACATTGAGTAAAAACATACGGAGTAATGAGTAACTTTCTTACATAGCAAGAATAAGAATGAAAAAAAATCAATTAATAAAGCTTCGATTGACATATATATTTCCTCGGTTTATTTTCATTTGACATGGTTAACTTTTATATAAAATTTCGATCACTCATCTTATTTAAAAATAATTTATGTAAATCAATTTAAATATTACAAGTTTTACGGTGGTTGAAAAAAATAGGAGCCATTCATCAGAAAAAATCTAACGGTTTAAAAATAAACGGTACCACGGTACCGGTACCTGACGGTACCAAATAGTAGGGTCCGGTACAAAAAATGGTGGGACCGGTACCCATATTTTTTTATTTTTTTAATTCCACAAGAGCATAAAAGCCTTTAAAAAATAAAAAAAATAATAATACCGTCTGGTACCGTGTGGTACTGGTGGGTTCCTTTCCAACCACTGTAAAATATCTTAAAACATACAAGTCATGACCAAAGTATTTCTAATGGCACAAACAAACCATAATAAAATAAATAAGAAGTAATAAAATGTTTTAAATAAGGCGGAAGATTAACGTTGTAAAATAACGATCACGTTGAATAAAAAAGAAAAAGATAGTATATCATGAGAGGAGTTGAGCAAGGTACCAGCCCCGCCGAAAGGAACATAGGTCCTCCATAATCATTAGGCCAGTGTCCATCATGTGCCTGCAGATTACAGAGACGGCTTACTGCCCGTTTCAGAGAGGTCCAAACGGCTTCCTCCGTCACATCGTCCTGCTCTCCGAGCTTGACAACCGGACGGTCGGTCAGCTGAATATGAGGGTTTTCTTTAGCGTACTGCACAGCACGTGAGCACAAAAGGAAACTGTCAGTACTCCGTCAGGGCATGTTTTTTATTTTCCAGTATATTCGTACGTACAAATCTCTATTTTTTTAATATTAAAACAAATAAGGTTTGAGGGTCTGGATCCACGGTCCGTCCGTCAGTGACTCCGTCCGTGGCCCGGCCTCTCGCGTGTTCCTTTCGTCCGTCTGAGTCCGCAACCGCCGTGGGACCCACCTATCAGCGCCTCCCTTCGTGGCCTCTCATGTGTTCCTTTCGCCCGGACGAGTCCGGAGTCCGCAGCCGCGGCTCTGCCGGCAGAGCCGTCACGGTGCCCGTGGGCTGCTCCAGCGCCCGCTGCTCCACCGCTCTGCAGTCGACCTGAACTATGCCGTCGGGGTCAGGCCCAATGACGACGACGACGACGGCTGCCAGCGCTCCGACGCCGCGAGCTGCTGCTATTGCGGATGCGGTCGCTGGCTCCGGATGTGCAGGTTTCGGAATTCGACAAGAACTCCACACGAATCCAGCGAGAATCTCTACATCGAATCGAATCCAGATATGGAGTCCGGTTTGGGGTCCTATTCTCCTTCTCGCTTGTACCTATTAATATGTGGTGGTACCTCAGATGTCAAGAACACGTTCGTTGTTCGACGAGAGCTTGTGCGTAGGATTTGCTTGGCTATCTGTCGGCCATGGCTCTACTTCTGCTAGCTACTCAAACACAGATAGCCAGTAGCACTTGTGATGAGCTAGCAAGCTTAGATATTCTTGTGTGCGGCTCAGCGGCTAGGAATAACAGACATGGATAGGGCCAAGGAGTCGAGAGGAAACCAGGATGATTTTCTCTTTTTTTTTCTCTAGCAGTCACTATTGCGCTTTGACCGAGACCAATCAAAAATTCACTTTGATCGATGTACTATATGATGTGGTCTGTTTTTTTCCCTCCTGCTGCTACTATTCCTCTCTTTGACCGACGCCGGATCAAAGTTTCATGTTTCTTAGGATTTGAGGTACTATATGATATATTTCTATTTTTGATCAAAGCTCTACCCAATATAATAAAATGATAGAGTGATTCTATGGTCTTACCTCTTATATTTGATTGACATGTGGGGCCTGGTTAAGTCTAACTTGAATCTAAATTCAGTTCTAATTTATCTGAGTCGTCCGGTTCGAATTGCAGGAACAAATAACGTGAAAACGGATGCCAATTAAATTCGAATTTAATCCGAGTCATCCGGTTCGAACCGTAGAACAAACCACATGAAAACAGACGTCCATGTTCCATATATACTCTATTTTCGACATTTTGTATATCAACAAAAAGCTTGAAGATAAGTTTTCTAACCTAACTTATGTCACCCAAAATTTGATTCGAGTCTAAGAAAATCGTCGAAACAAGATGACGTGAATAATCTATTAGGATACCACAATAGAGCTTGCACACTACGAATAATATTATTTTCTCAAGATTATCGAAATTATTTAGAGATATGCAGTGGTATTTTTCTCCCGTTGCAAAGCACGGGCATTTTTGCTAGTTATACAAAGACGAGTTAATAAGTTCTTTAGGTTTAGCTAAGGCTGCCATTCTCTCCGTGCAGTCGTGCACGGTTTCATTTTCCAGGTTCCAACAGTACGGCATTCGTATTTATATGGGCATGTGGGTGTGCAGAATCACTCCTCTTATTAATTAGGTGTGTGTATATATATATATGTATGTAAGTATATATATACATATATATATTTGTTCTAATAACAAGTTAATTATTAGATAGTAAGTTGTAGAAAAAATTGATTATATGATAAATTAGTATTTTTAAGAACGGTGGGAGCGAGCACGGGTACCCGACGGCGGATATATATATGGGACGGACAAACCTGCATTCGCATGATGAGGTCGCTAGATTGCCTGCGCTCGAAGCGGTGCTCAGCAAACTCCCTCCGTGCCTTCTCCACCTCGGCGAGCTCGTCCGGCGTACCGAGCTCGGGATGGAACTCCCACACGCGCCTCCCTAGCAAGCTGTTCCTCGACTTCAGCCATGGGCTGCTGCTGCGCTCCGACACCTTCAGCTTCCACATTGCATGTACTGCTTACTATACGCGTCCGCCCGCCTGGACGAATGAATTGAATGATATCGATGATGGAAGAATCAAGGCCGCCGGCGGCCGGGCTATTTATAGTACTATAGTATAGAGATACACTTATTGCGCTTTGTTGACTGGGCAGTTGAGTCCGAGCTTGGACTCATAATAACTACGGAGCAATGAATTGGATCGGAATTAGTAGATCACTCTCGGCAAGCGATGGACTTCCCAATGCGGACCCAGACTACAACTTCCTCAAGAAAATTGCTTCAATGTCATCCAAAATAATACTACTTGTCCCCTTTGACGCCATTCAAAATCATTCAATCCCTTTAATACCACCAATTTATAATTTTTGCACCCTCCAATGCCATCTATATAAATTATATAAATACAACCCACTATGTCTCATTTAATGTATTTTTCTCAACATGCAAGCTATTTACATCACCATCAACTAAACCCCTCTATTAATGCCTTTAGTGATTTTCTGTGGCCAATAGAACTCATGCATGCAAACTATTAGACAAGCGAGTATGTTATGTCTCATTGAATGTATTTCTCTCAACATGCAAGCTAGCCACATCATTTTCACATAACCATCCACTGAACCCATCTATTAATGTCTTTAATCGATTTTCTGTGGCCAATAGAACTCATGCATGCAAACGATTAGACAAGCGAGTATGTTCAATTATGTAAGAGCGGGTATCTCTCAAACATGATGAATATATTATAAGTTATCAAGTATAACGTTTTTAAAAATATTATTACGCAATCACACAAATATTTCTATCTTTAAGTTTCACTCTAAAAATAATTTAAAAAGTCCCGCAACAACGCGTGAGGTATTATCTAGTTACCACTAAACTGAGAGCTAAACGTCTTTAAAAGGGAGTGCTCAGACTATCTCTAGCAGAATGCCTATCCAAATTGCCTATCACTATTCCTAACCACCTCTTACTCAATCTACATAAACGCTACAATGTTGTTTTATACTATAGGCAGCCTATTTATCCATCCCGCTCGAGATGGCCTCAATCTCGAGTCTCCATATTGCGCCAAAATACCAATACTACCCTTGTGTTTACTCGATCCCCACCGGCCTTAGAAAGGGAAAAATCCGCACTGAAATTCGCCCTAACCCTAACCCTCGCCTGTCCCACCCACGTTGCTACATGCGCCCGACCAGTACCGACCAGTACTGCTCTCAACCTTGCCCCAACCAGTACGTGCTGACCATCCCTCCTGCAATGGTGCCTACCTATGCTGACCATCTTGTGACGGGCCGCGCCGCCCCCGTTTGCCATCGGCTTGCGGCCCTAAGAAGCATGGAAGGAAAAGGGCCGGCCTAGTCATTCCACCCCACCAGCGCTCTGCCGGTTGGTGACCGGGTCGCCCCAACACACAACCAGACGGCGCCCCTGCGCAGATTGTAAGGAATAGGGGCCATGGCCCCTGAACTACAAGGAAAATGCCCCCCTCTTGCTCCCGCAAGGAATACGACACCCGTGCATTAGGGTTTGGAGGGTGTAGCAAGTAGATAGGCATAAGAGGAGGTGATGCGACACCATGGCACAACTCTAGTGCTTCCAGTAGGGATTGTCCAAAAGAAATAGTCAAGTGGCAACTTTGTGTTTTCTAACTCTATCTAACAACTTCCATCCAAAATGACGATAGTTATTGCATTGAGGCAGGAAGCGAAATTATAAACCGATGGCATTGAGCGGATTGAATGATTTTGATGTCATGAAAGGGATAGGTGTTACGTTGGATGGTATTGAAGGAATTTCTCAACTAACCTCAATTCTTGTCCATGTCTCAACAGATTCTACTACCCTAATGCAATTCTCTCAGATTCAAAATTGTGTTCAGATAGTTAGAAAACAACATGGATCGTATATGACATGATCAGATATTATTCGGGTGTATAGAAAAGGCAAACATGGGGTATATATACAATTTATCTATTAAATAATATGTGAATTGATTATACCATTCTAACATGCGGCATAGTTGTCACACCAGGTTTTAGAAAGAGAACCGGTCACTAGGCAACCGCATGTCCTCGCACAATCACCGGTTGTCCTTGTGCGATTATCGCGGTCATCCTTAGTCCGCTGCCACCCGTCCAAGTGCCGCCACCAGGCCTCAGCTATCACCCATCCTTCACAATCACGGCATCACCGGTCGTCCTCGCGCCATCACACGTCGTCCTCATGATGTCATTGCGTGCGGTCATCCTCATGTTGTCGTCACAGTACCTATCGTCCTCGCGCTCCCCTCACCTATCCTTGTGTCGCCATTGGGCCTTCGCCATCGCCCGTTATCTAGGTACACATGGCCACCCACCACCTTTGGGACTCTGCCACCGCCACTCATGTCCACATGTGCCACCAGCCATCTCCACACCACCACTGCACGATTCTCCTTTCCCCCCAATTTGCTCATTTTCACCTAATTAGATGTAATTTTAAAAAGATTCAGAATTTGATGGAAAATACAACACAAAGTTTGAATATAAGTTGTGTAGCTCATATCCAATATTTGCACGTAATTTGTCTAAGCAATTGATGTCATAAGTATAATGGTTTTACTTAGGACAAACATGCACTTTAGGAGAGAGGGAGTAGTATGTACAATTTGAACAAGATTCAGAACTTTATCAAAGATAGGGCACAATGTTTGAATACTATATATTTTTATTTATGTATGTATCACTGGTTGCAACGCACTAGCATTGACTAATCATCAGGGTCACTAGGGTTTTAGGCTTACAAATGGTGACACATGATGAACTGGAGTCAATACGCCATGAAATGATCATGCAAGTTCAAGGAAATACACAAGCCGAGGAAGAAGTTGCTTGCCACGAGACAGTCACGTACCTAAACTTGGGCGAAGACGAACATGATGCAAGCTATGGGAATAAGAAAGTGATAGGTACCAGTGAGGTAAAAATTCAAACAACTTTAGCAATGTCAATGTAAACTTTGCAATGATAATGTAAGGTTTCCAGATCCATGAGGGAAATCAATACACGAGGTCCGACAAAACAAAGCAGAGGGTGAATGGTTGATAACGGAAGTGGTAGAATTCGGTGAGCCACTTGCCCATCTTGTAAGGAAAATGGGCCCCAAGCCTCGTGCTTAGTTCTCTAATGTGATTTTTGTGCTTGAGGTGACAATGCACCTATTGGGACTAATGTGTGTGCAAGTATTTTTGTTGAAGTCCCAGGGTGCAAGAGACGGACTTGGGGTACAAACACCTCAAATGAGGAGTTAAAAGGCATAACAAATAACCAAGAATCCATCAAGATGCAAGCGTGATGCATGGCACGGCGGTCCCGCTAACCAGTCAATGGGCCGGATTATTGCACCATCGGATGATCCAGTGGAACCTTATTGGATGGTCCAGAGACAAGAAGAAGCATCAAGTTGAATATTCAAGACCCAATACAAATTACACGCATCAGACGTTCCGATGGTCCACCATTAGACGGTCCGATGGAAATATGAGACATTCTAGATAGTAGAGAAGGAGAAGACCAAGTCCTGGCGCTTTGAATGCATCAGACGGTCTGATGGTCTATCTGACATTCTGGACAGAAGACTCAATGAATCAAGACCCTAAGCAATTGTACACATTGGATAGTCCAATGGTCACAATGGTCAAATTGAAGTTCCAACGTTCGACTCCAACGACTAGTTGTGGGAAGGGGGGGGGGACCATCAGACGGTCTGATGGTTGCAGTCTATGAGCTGCTTCCCAATGGCTTGTTTTGAGGTTTGGACTATAAATACCACCCTTGCTCAGCCTCCACAACCGGCGACTCCTAAGTTCATTCTAGTATTGAGACACATTTAAGAGCCCAATCCATCAATAGAGCAAATAGACATATCTCGACAATAGCCAGAGCTTGAGACCTACCTTGCTTAGGCCTGGTTAGCGCATAGCCTAGGTTGCGACCAAGTGTTTGTGTGACATTCGTTCTTGCGAGCACGCCGTCTCTGTAAGTGTGGGGCTTGTAGTCTTGCGAGACCCTCTGAGGTGTGGAGTGGCCGCCACTTTACTTGTGATAGGAAGGGAACCCCTCGGTGTTTTGGCCAAAAGCTCACCTAGTGGAGAAGGTGGAGAGCATCCGTGAGAAGGACCGCGGAAGACCCCAACATCCCTAACGATCCTCTGCCCTTGTGAGGGCGAGGCCGTCGTCCTTGCGAGGGCAACTGCTAGAGAAGGGCTCGGGTGGGTTTGTACTAGGGATGTCCAGAGTTACCTGACTAGTTTGTTTGACTACCTCACAAGCGACCAAGCCATCCTCTTCTCTTGCGAGGGAGAGGTCGTAGCCCTTGTGAGGTCTACGCGAGAGCAAGGCATTTCATGGGTCACTTTGCCAACCTTCTTCCTTGCAATGATTGAGGCCGGAGTCCTTAGGAGGACTTCGTAAGCAAAGCCTTACGACGGGCACCAAATGAGGACTAGAGGGATACTTGTAGGGTTATGGGGTAGGATACCATAGCATGAAAACGTTTTTCTACTACCTTGTAAAACACAGGAACACATACAAGCAAGAGATCATAGATCGTTACCACTAGACGTGTAGTGCAGCGAAAGACGAGTTGAAGCAGCTGAGTGTTGAGTCGCACGCGTCGAGTGGATGTCGGTGAGAAGAGCCGATGCCGATTCCTCTAGTCGACCTTGATCAAGAACCGCTCGGCCGACTTCGCAACCAGTCGATTGCTCAGCATAGTAGTCGTAGCAATGCCTCTACGGTATCCACACGTGTAGGAAGGCGACGCCTAGTTCTGGCATGCTAGCACCATAAACTTGGCAGAGGATCTTGAGAGATTGGACTAGGGCACTGCTAGAGTTTCGCAGAAACCTTTTCTGAGAACGCTCTCTCTAAAAATCCATACCCTAAGCTGCGCTCTCATGCATATATATAGTCTCCACTAATAGGCTTTAGCCACGTAAAAGCCCATTAGGATTCTAGTTGCTTGCGGATCAAGTATCCGAGTCCCGATAGAGGTCGAACTGTGCATACCATATGCGAGCTTCCTGATGCCATACCCAATAGGTCAAGTCCCGATCAGACTCAGTATCGGCTCATGCCAGAGCCGATATGACTCTGAGTCTGACCTAGAAATTACCGCGCGGGGTACATCTCCATCAATCTCCCACTTGCCCAAGGGACAATATCCTGGTGTCCCAGTCCCTGAAGTGTGTGACCCAGTAGGTTCTCATGCAGTCGGCCATCGCGAAAAACCCTTTCTTAAGCCAATCGTTCAATAGTGGCGCCTGGCAACACTTGTTGACCCTCGAAAGCACAGTGATAATATCAACCGAACCTTGATATACAACTCGTCCTATATCCTTTTGCCATGCAACGCCAGTCAAACCCAAGGAGAGATTTGTGCCACCCTTGTTTAGATAGTCTGACTAATTTCACTTGTCAATGGTGGATTACTGGACTAACCATTAGTCCAAAATGCGATTAATCATTAATCACATAGCACGGCCATGCATTTTCTAATCCAGCCACCTTGAGGGGCCCAAAGGCAATATCTCCCGTTAGGTAGGAGGGGCAAATTCCATCTTGATCCACTCACATCTCAATCCATGTTTTGCAATGCACCCGAAAGTTATTTTAATAACTACCCAGTTACGGAGTAGCGTTTGGTAACCCCTAAGTACACCACTACTCATAGTGAGAAACAATGGTAATCTCCAGTCAGAGGATTTAATGGGTATATCACTTGAAATTGCTTGATGTCACATATAAGCAGAACAATCCCAGCAACGTCTCGGAGTGAGTCAATCCGACACCATGTTCTCTAACATCTGTCCACATGATTGATTTGATATCCAATATCCATGATCCGCAAGACGTGATCATTAATCAATCCATGTGCTAGCCCTTGAATCATTATTGTCCCAAGTAAAGATTATAGGCTAGGGCCATTCAGAACACATCATTTAAACAAGAGTCTCATGAACGAGTCACGTACTCATTGATCCATTGTTTATAGCAGCATGTTCAAGGAACAAAGTTGAATAACATTTATCCGAAATAAAACACAACAAATTCTCATCCCACATACACTAGAGTCAACTCAGGTATCCAATACCCATTGCTTTCGTGTGTGCCTCAAACTTGGATTGTGGGAGAGGCTTCGTTAATGGATTAGCAACATTTAGATCCGTGTGCACTTTACATATCTTCACATCACCTCTATAAATTATCTCTCTGATCAGGTGATATCGCCTGAGTATATGTTTGGACTTTTGATGTAATCTAGGTTCCTTAGCTTGTGCAATGGCATCGATATTATCACTTATCACAAGTAAAGGTCCAAACGGCCTCCTTTGCAACTTCCAAAGCTGCAATGTACTTGGCTTCTGTAGTAGAATCAGTTACCATATCTTGCTTGAAACTTTTCCAACTAACCGCTCCGCCATTGGGGCAGAATACGAATCTGGCTTGCGATCGGCTGTCGTCTTTGTCTGTTTGGAAACCAGCATCGGTGTAACCCTTTACAATGAGCTCTTCCTCACCTCCAAACACTAGGAACGCATCCTTAGTCTTTCTCAAGTACTTAAGGATATTTTTTACTTCTATCCAATGACCTTCTCCTAGACATGACTGGTATCGGCTCGTAACACTTAGAGCAAAAGAAACATCAGGGCGAGTACATATCATGGCATACATGATGGATCCCATTGCGGAGGCATACGAGATTTCACTTATCCTCTTTTACTCATCAGTAATCGATGGACATTGAGTCTTGCTCAAGATTGTGCCAGGTGACATGGGCAAGAAACCTTTCTTGGAATCATGCATGTTGAACCGTTTCAACACCTTGTCGATATATATACCTTGTCTTAATCCAATTAAGCGCTTGGATCTATCTCTACAGATCTTTATGCCCAAGATGTAAGCTGCTTCTCCCAAGTCCTTCATCAAGAAACTCTTTCTCAAGAGTCCTTCACATATTCCAACATAGGAATGTCATTTCCGATCAACAATATGTCATCTACATACAAGACCAGAAAGACGAGTGCGCTCCCAGTAACCTTCTTGTATGCACAAGGTTCTTCCACGTTCTTGATGAAACCAAACCCTTTGACCACTTCATCGAAACGTAGATTCCAACTCTGAGATGCTTGTTTGAGTCCATAAATGGACTTTAAAAGCTTGCATACTTTCCCAGCATTCTCTGGATCGACAAAACCTTCAGGCCCTGTCATGTACACAACCTCACTTAGGTTTCCATTAAGGAAAGCCGTTTTGACATCCATTTGCCACACCTCATAGTCATGATATGCGGCAATCACTAGAGGATCCGGATAGACTTTAGCATAGCTACGGGCGAAAATGTTTCATCATAATCAACACCTTGAATTTGACTGAAACCCTTTTGCCACAAGCAATGCTTATAGATGTGAACATTTCCATCAGCAGTCTATCTTTTTCTTGAAAACCCATTTGCACTCAATAGGTCGCACCTCATCAAGGGGCTCGACCAAGTTCCAAACTTGGTTGTCAGCCATGGATTTCAACTCGGATCGCATGGCCTCTAGCCATTTCTCAGAGTCGGGTCCCATCACAGCTTCTTTGTAAGTCTTAGGCTTATCGTTGTCCAAGAACAATACATCATGCCGACCCATGGTGAGGAACATGTATCGGTCGGGTGCATGATGTTCCCTTTGTGACCTACGCGGGGCTAATGGTGTTTCAATAGAGTGCTCAACGTTTGACTTATCCTGTTGGAAATCAGTCGAACTAGAACCATTCTCCAGTGTTTCTCAAACCTCTTCGAGTTGCACCTAGTTCCGACTGGTTCCATCTTTTAAGAGAAACTCTTTCTCCAAAAAGACACCATTCCGAGCAACAAACACTTTTGCTTCCTCCCGGTTATTGATATAATATCTGTTGGTTTCCCTAGGATATCCCACAAAGTAGCATTTGTCTAACTTAGGATGGAGCTTATCAGACGTCAAACATTTGACATAAGCCTCGGAACCCCAAATCTTAAGGAAAGGCAACCTGGGACTCTTCCCAGCCCATATCTCATATGGTCTCTTCTCCAGCAGACTTCGATGGAACTCAGTTCAGTGTGAACGCAACAGTTTCTAGAGCATAACCCCAAAAGGACAACGGAAGATCAGTTTGATTCATCATCAACCTCACCATGCCCAACAAGGTTCGGTTCCTCCTCTCGGACACACCATTCCACTGTGGCATTCTGAGTGGAGTCAGCTGTGGAACAATTCCACAACTCTTTAGATGATCATTAAACCTTTGGCTCAGATATTCTCCACCACGATCCGATCATAGAAATTTCTTCGTCTTGCCCGAGTGGTTCTGTACTTCATTCTGATACTATTTGTACCGTTCAAATGACTCGGATTTATGTCGCATTAAGTAGATATAGCCATACCTACTAAAGTCATCAGTAAAAGTAATGAAATATTGAAAACTGCCTCTAGCTACTAAGCTCATTGGACCACATACATTAGTATATACAAGGGCCACCAACTCGGACGCCCTTTCATCTTGACCAGTGAAGGGTGTCTTTGTGATCTTGTCAAGTCGACAAGAATCACATGTCTCAAATGATTCATAATAAAATGAGTCGAGTAGTCCATCTCTATGGATCTTCTCTACACGTTTCTTGTTAATATGGCCTAAGCGACAATGCCAGATATAAGCATGATTCAAACCACTCGGCTTGAGTCATTTAGCATTAATGTTAAGAATCGGCTCATCCTCAAGATCAAGAACATACAACAATCCATTCACCAATGGACAATGTGCATAGAGCATGTTATTTAAATAAATAGAACAACACTTGTTCTTTATTATTATCTCATAACCACCATCCTCCTCTAAACATGAAGAGGAGATAATGTTTTTGCTCAATGCTGGAATAAAATAACAATTATTTAACTCCATCACTAATCCTGAAGGAAGTGACAAGTGATATGTGCCGACTGCCAATACAGCAACCTTTGCTCCAGTTGCCGACGCGCATGTCCAACTCGCCCTTAGCAAAACTTCTAGTCTATTTTAGTCCCTGCAACGATTTGCAGGTATGAATCATCAACCCAGTATGAAATACCCATGATTCATTAGAACAAGTTGCAAGATTAATTTCAATAACATTAGTAAGTCTCACTTCCCTTCTTCTTCTTCTCTTCCAAGTACTTCTGGCAGTTCCTCGAGCAATGCCCATTGTCACCATAGTGGAAGCACTTGTCTGAGGGAGAGGGACTAGCCTTAGGCTTAGCATCAGGCTTTTTCTTTTGGATCCTATCCTCAGCCTTGCCTTTGCCCTTGCCCTTGCTCTTCCTTTTCTTGTTATCCCGTTGAACCATCATCACATGATTTGAGGTTTTCTTGAAGCTATCCTCGGTAGTTTTAAGCATCCCATGCAACTCGGTTAGAGTCTTATCCAAGCTGTTCATATGATAATTCATAAGAAACGGCTCGAAACTAGGAGGCAGAGATTGGAGGATCACATCCATCGCAAGCTCTGGATCAAGCTCAATACCAAGTCTGTCAAGAGCTTCGATGTGACCAATCATCTTGATCACATGAGGGCTGACTAGGACTCCCTTCAGCTAGATTACAACCGAACAAGGCCTTTGAAGGTGTGATACCTCTCGACTCTTGCCTGGTTCTCAAACATGCCATGGAGCCCTTCAATCATATTGTAGGCATCCGAGTCTTCATATTACTTCTGAAGCTCAGGGGACATGGTGGCAAGCATGAGACAGCCAACATCAAGTGAGTCATTGCAGTGCTTCTCATAAGCCCTGCGCTCAGCTACGGTAGCACCATTATCAAGGTCCTCAGGATAGGGCTGCTCGAGAACATATTCCTTTTTCTCTTGCTTGAGAACAATTCTCAAGTTTCGATACCATTTAGTAAAGTTTGGTCCAGAGAACTTCTCTTTATCAAGAATAGATCGCAAATTAAAGCCAGAACTCGAAGCGGGATTAGCGGCCATGATCAACTACAGTAAGAAGTAAATAAGCAAAGATTCAGCATATTGTTTTATATAGATCTTTCATTAAACAATTTAATAAAAGATTCTCCCACTACATGTTTGCAATCGTATTCCCTTTCATGACACATAGTGGACGAGATCCGCGTTTATCTAAGCTTCTAGTGAGCTTTGGTGTCACTGCTAGAAACTTAGCGAAACCGATAGACAACCATTGTCAATCACATCCTATGTGATTCCCGTTTGTTGGGCGACATCATATGTCAAGACATCCAACGTCATGCCCAAGGCCCAAATCTGATTTGATAGCCTTGTCAAGCAAACCAACCCCATATGCACGGATGTCCGACATCCACCCTATTTGATTAAGATAGTTGAAGGCACCCTGCTTTGGCAGACCTACCAAACAACGATCGAAATCCTTATATGTGTAGCGATTGGAAGGGCATCAAGAATTCTTGAATTTTTCAAGGGAATATATTCTAACACATCCAATGCAAGAAAGAATAGGTAGTGATAACAAAAACTACAGACCATAGATTGAATCTATGATAACTCATCGAGTTGATCCAATCAAGCCGAGTGCAAGTTACATCCATGCTGACCGCATTAGCCTCATCCAATGAACCAATACGCGGAGCTTGTAACAGATCCAATCTGTTACCATCAATCGATCCAATGAATCGATGTGTAGCACCTATAATAGATCCAATCTGTTATTGTGGAACCTGTAATAGATCCAATCTACTATGGTAATAGATCCAATCTATTACATCGATCTAGATCATAAAGCTACGTACGACAGGCTCTGATACCACTATAGGGTTACAAGGTAGGCTACCATAGCATGAAAACTTTTTTCTACTACCACGTAAAATACAGGAACACGTACAAGCAAGAGATCATAGATTGTTACCACTAGGCGTGCAGTGCAGTGGAAGTCGATTCGAAGCAGCTGAGTGCCGAGTCGCGCATGCCGAGTGGATGTTGGTGAGAAGAACTGATGCCGATTCCTCCAGTCGACCTCGATCAGGAACCACTCGACCCACTTCGCAACCAGTCAGTTGATCAGCGTAGCAGTCGTAGCAATGACTCTACGGTATCCACACGTGCGGGAAGGCGGCACCGAGTTCTAGCGTGCTAGCACCATGAACTAGGCAGATGATGTTGAGAGATTGGACTAGGGCACGGCTAGGGTTTCACGAAAACCTTTTCTGCGATGGCTCTCTCTAAAAACCGATACCCTAAGCCACGCTCTCTCATGCTTATATATAGTCTCCACTAATGGGCTTTAGCCACGTAAAGGGCCATTAGGATTCTAATTGCTTGCGGATCAAGTATCCGAGTCCCAATAGAGGTCTAATTGCGCATACCATATGCGAGCTTCCAAGCCAGACCCAATAGGTCAAGTCCCGATTGGACTCAGCTTTGGCTCATGCCAGAGCCGATATGACTCAGAGTCTGACCTAGAAATTGCCACGCGAGGCACATCTCCATCAATACTTGCGAGTCTTCCTGATACTTCGGTAAAAAATCTTCGTGTCTTTAACTTATGCCATCGTCGCCACCATCAACGGGAGTTTGCAAATCGCTCTACCCATCCCTTTAGCTTCCACATTTACTTTCTTGCAATTGTGTGCTTACATTCCTAGACTAGCTTGATAGGTTAGTTTTTAGGTGGACGTAGGTTGTAAGACTAAGCCACGGTAGAGTTAGCAACAGCTAGCAAAACCTTAGTGCACATAGTTAATTTTATCTTGCATAGGTTTTATTTAGTAGTTGTAGTTTCTAGAGAGCCTTAGTTTTAGAAATCCTAACTCACCCCCTCTTAGGCATCGTTCCAACCTTCACCACTATAAGGACTGCACTGGGAGGGGGTGAATTGGGTTGCTAATTCGCTCTTCTAAAACCTAGGGCTATCTAGTGCATAAGATAAACCTATCATGCCCTACACATACTAGTTAACTCCAAGGTTTATCTATGTGGTCTCTAACTTACCTAAAAATACTTGCAACCTAGAGGCAAACCTAATCAAACTAACTAAGAAAGCTAAAGGCACACACGAATGTAAATGCGGAAACGTAAATTTTGTAAGTAAAGTGAGTACGGAAGGGGATGCAAACTCCCGAGGAGACACGACAGTTTTACGTGGTTCACCACTAAGGGCTATGTCCACGAGCTCACCACAAAGGCAAAATCTGAGCCGGCTACCAAGACTCTTTCGATCACCATCTTGACTCCACCAAGTGTCTCCCGGCAAGCAAAGGCTAAGTGGCACCAAGTTACCAGGGCTTGGCCACCACCAACATCTCTCTCAGTCACAAGGCACCTAATTGCACTAAGGAGTTTATAGGGTATCCTCGTCCCTGCACAATGTGTCATTGCTTCTCCACACCAATGAAAGAGGGTCTAGCAATGAATACAATGTGGCTTGACAGTAGCCAAGGCTTCTCTCTAGCTCACGCAGGAGCTACACTCAAGAAGAGCTTGCAAGCTCACTCTTTCTAAGCTCTATGTAGCTTGGATTAGCACTAAGCTCTCATATGGTGGTTGGAGTGATAGGTATGCTTGAAATACTCCTCTACACTTGTTGTTCTCTTCAGTGTCTTGAACACACTTGAAATGGCCTAGTAGGGTGGCTTATATGGCCCCCAAACACGAACTAGCCATTGGCCAAAAGGTTGCTAGAAAGTGCATAGACCAGACAATCCGGTATGTTCACTTTGGCAAACTTTGGACTATCCGGTCCATTGTACTTGCCAACTCGCCATTGCACTAGTTGTGGAACTAGCCGGTGTAATGTCCAATGTATAGGAAAGCCTTACAGACTGTATTGTCTGGTCCACGTAACTCGTCGACTTAATCAAATTTCACAACTTCGGGAAACTTAGTCCTAGACCTTACCATACGATCCGTTGTCATCCTCCATAGCTTCAATCTTGATACCCTTGGCCATCTTTATGTGACCTTTAGTCTGGTGTTCTAGACTATACTATCCGGTCCATTGAACTTGGTCGCTTCTACTGCTACCTCCTCTGAAGTTGTTCGGTCAGTTGTTTCTCTAGGGGATCGAACCGTCAGATCTTCATAAATTGCTAGGCTTCCAAATCTTCCGCCCTTTAGGAAAATAGGTCCGGAGGTTTGTCTAGTCATACATACCATATTGTCCGGTCCTCACAAACCTTGTGAGGTTTTAGGGTGCTACCCTGAGACCCACGAGGGTGGCTCCCTCTTGACCCCAGCGGGTAGCGAAACCCCCATTGGGGGGGGGACCCTTCAAGCCTTGCCTTCACCTTTTCTTCTTCTTCATCCCTTGGACCTATACACATGAGAATATGCATCTAAACAAGTTCATTGGTCCAAGTGTTGGTTGTCAATCAATCACCAAAACACAACAATGGAAATATGGCATACAAGGCCATTTTCCTTACACCCCCTAGACGACTGTCACCAATGGTTGGTGATTTTTTGTAGGTGGGTGGTTAGGGACAATGTGCTAATCAACAGATTGAGATGGAAAGCTAATTATCAAAATGATCGACATGTTGTTCCTCAAAGACATATGGACTTGCTTCGGGAAGAAGTCAAGAAGTTGTTCACCTTCCCTAGTGGTCATGAATAAAAAGTGAAAGATTGGGCCCTAAAAATGATCTATTCACTTTCAAATGTACAAGAATAATCTATACAACATGCATGTCAAGAAGGGAAGGACCCTAGACTTTTATAAAAACCCATGTTAAGGGACAGATGGGAAGCTTTCATTGAATGCAAAACTTCTAAAGAGAGGCCCCGGCACATTCTACATCTTGTAAGGATAATGCATCAAAGAAGTAATACATAGAAACTAGGGCTAGTCAGATACAAGACAAACGTTGCTAAATGGATAGACATTTTTGGTTGCAAGAGGTATCACACCAATGACAATCGCCTGGCCTGATCGCTGAAATTAGTGGTGGTAAAACAATAGGGGCACCAAAGCACCGGGTCATGTTGTATATATGATAGCTAGAAAAGAACCAATAGAAAGGCCTTTTCGAGGAATTGAGATGTCTTTGCAAGGAATTTTCACCCTTGATCGTCAAAGGATGAATCAACCCCTTGCCCTAGGGAATCCTAAGCACCCAAGAGGCTATGACCTTTTGCCCTAGAAGTTTGGATTTTTCTAAGGACATTAAGTCATGTAGAAGCCAAGAGAGAGAGAGAAGGCCGAATTTGGAATACCGATTAGCAGGAACCAAAACTTCCATTCCTATTCTTATGAAAGAACAAGTTGAAAGGGAATTGGCCCACTTTGGTCATTTGGAACTTCCAAATTCTCCGAATGACATGGTGAGCCATCCATCCATTGAAGTAGCTGCGCTTCCCCAGAGCTCCCAATTAGTGAAAACAAACGCTACTCTATGGAGTAAACAAGTGTTACTTCATTGATGAAACCAAGCATTGGACCCCATGTGAGCAACATATAATAACTAAAAATCTAAGGTGGATTATGGTATGTCTTTGCCAATGATTCCAGATTTGAAATTCCATGGCTTAGAAATTCTAGAGGACTACTCGACCCTCAGAGTTGAACAAATTTGTCTAGGCTATGATAAATTGGAACTTGACATCCCAGGAGGTGATGAGAAAGTAAACTATGAGAGGTTGCCCACTAAATGAAACTATGTAAGAATGTTACATTATACTATTGTAAGGTCAGGATATTGAGGGATTAATAGTTCCCAAAGATTGCTCTATGTCATATATCCTCTCTATGTAGGGACCCGACTCCTGGATCACAGTCGCCCTATCTCTAGACCACATTGACATAGGTGCCCGACCCTTGGATCACCTTCATGCAAGGAGCCCCACCCCAAGGTCACATCCATGCAAGAGCCCCAATGTATCAATGCAATGTAGGAGCCCCATCCCTAAATCACCTCCACACAACAAGAGGTTGAATATCTAAGTCGAAGCTTTCACAAAGTCAAAGTCAAACCAAGGTGTCAAAGTCAAAGTCAAAGTCTTCAAATTAGAAGCTAGCTTATGGTTTAAGTGATGAACAAATAAGGAAGGTCAGTTGTCATAGGTGAAGGATCTTGGAAGCCTTAGTTCCTGAGAAGAAAAAACTAGTAGATCCACATAAGTAGACATTTATATCAAGATGAGTGAGCCGGTTAAACACATTATCACAGTATTACTGCTCGCTCACAAAGTCCTATTAGGGACATGTGAAGAAAAAGGATGTACCTAGTATTGAAGATCAGGAACAACCCACTTGCAAGTTGCCATCCCAGCATGATTTTAATTTGAAAGACTTTATATGTACTTCTGGTCTTATGAAAGATCAAATTCTTAGAGAAGGCAATATCAAAGTTAGTACTAGTACCAGATAGAAGTTTGAGCATGGAAAAACCTCTAGTAAGGCAAAAGTTGGTGAAGGATCTACCAACACAACTGCATCATTTCCATGATTGGTACATGGAAGAATAGGATAATGGGAGGTTCATGTTTGGAGTCTTGATCAATGATGAACATTACTTCGGTGGTGGAGTCTTGAGTATATTTATGAGCTATACCATTAGGACACCGCCAATAGCTGTCTTATTAGCTGCTAGGATACATATTTGTTTGATTACCTTTTCTCATTCACTATGTCTATCCTCTCTCTATAAACCACCACTAGCACTTGTATATGTTATTTTGTATCATGTATAATGAAGATTCAAAGATGTCCTTAGGAAGGAATTTATAACTTGGGTCCAAGGCGAGGCTGGAGGCCCAAGATCCAGGGTTGTGGACACCCGAATCAGCGGCGTCCGACGGCAGGCTATACTCGCGGCATGAGGCGGCCACTAGAGCAAGAAATGTGAGAAAATTCACCAATTTATTAGATTGCCTCGAGTACAAGGCTACTAACAAAATATTCTGAATAAGTTCGGTGGTTCTAACATGGTCCATGAAACCTATAGTCATTAGTTTTGGTATGTACCCGACGAAGTCAAATAATTTCATCTGCCTGGCAGCCAGCATTTTTGAATTCCATTAAAATCATCCATTGCCATTGTATCGATAAAATAAATTCATCGGCTGGACGAGGGGTCCAACAAATTTAATCCAGCCTGAGACATGCTCTAGGTCAGGCTTTGTACTTCACAAGTCAAACACGCCTAGGTTTTTTCCCGTGCCTCCCACTGGCTCGTCGCCACCCTTGCATGCCACCCAAGGCCGCCGTGACCCTGCACCGCAGCACCCCATCTGAGGACTCACCATCGACCCCTCCATATTGGTGTTTAGTACGTGCATCCCACCACGGAGTATCCCATGAGTTGGATTTAAGAATGAGGGGGATCGATGATGCGATCACGAAGGTCACACAGAACGAAGAACACAATGATTTAGACAAAGTTTAGGCCACCAAATCGTGTACCCTACGTCCTGTATGGGGTTTTGTATGTTGTATTGCTTGAGATCTTAGTTTGGGTCCATGAGATCTGCCTTGAGCTAATCTAATCAAACCTAGAGAATTGCGACCTGGATTTTAGATGATGATGATTCTACCTAATTAGGGCGCCCTTCCCATCTTATGTAGTCTAGGTGAGGATTACATACAAGGGTACTAACTCATTTATAAAGTAAGAGTCTTTGTTCGGCCACAAGTACCCATAGAGAGGGAACAAATCTTTTGTATCTATCTTTATGTTGAGTAGCCTAAATATCTTCCTGGCGGTCTACACTGTCTTGCACTATGGGCACCAAGGCAAACCACTCGGCCCACCTGCTAGAGTGGAAATATTTTGTATACTCAGGTTACCTGTGGATATGTTGAGGACCGAGAAGGCGACCTAGAGGGGGGGATTAGGTTGACACCTAAAACAATCGAACCCCAAAAACCCGATCTTCTCACACTGTGCAAGATCACGGAGCAAAGAGGTGCTACTGGCTCTAGGGCATGTCGAGGAAAGCTTAGCAGACACAAAATGAGCAAAACAACGCTGAAAAACTATGCACCAGATGGTCTGATGATTGCACGCACCAGACAATCCGGTGTGCATGGCAGACTGTCTGCCGCCCGCGGACTGTCTGCCTTTGAACCACTGGATGGTCCGATGAATGCATGTCAGCCAGGCCTTGAAATCTCTTCCTTGGCTTTGACCTATGCACTATCTGCAGTCCACTTGTGGACTTTCTGTCTCTCACCAATGGACGGTCCTGTGGTATGAAAACAGCCGATTACAGGACACAGAAAATAGCTTGCGAATCCACACAAAACTTGTCCAAAACTTGACGAAACGAGCTCTAAACTTCATGAAACTTTGAGGGAAGCTTATCTAAGAGATGAAGAAACTTCTCCCAAAAGATGCACTCCAAAGGATCTGGAATTCTTCATGAATTTGACTCCTTAAGAAGTGAAGCACGTTGTCATGAAAAGGGTCACCGGGGGACGCTCGTGGATCCATCGGATTTGGCACTTGAGGGAACAAATCCACCATGTCCTAGTAAGCTAAAATCGCAGCAAAAGAAGGACTCAAAAGCGAAGATTTGAGCCCAAAAGCCAGCTTAGAAGGGGGTGGGGAAAGCACACAAGTGCTGGACGAAATCACTTCATTAAACGTCCCAAAGGGGGTCTCAAGATTCAGTTTAAAATTACATGACCAAGCTACCACCCTCTCATACCCACTTCTTATGGAAGCTAGATTTCTCAAAACCCCACTTTTATTGATGCTATTGCTTGGTGACTAAAATAGGACTCTAAGCCTAGCCCTAATGAAACCATAACCAGACAAGAGAGATAGAAATGACGCCTCTATCTCTTATTTATATTACAACCCTAATCCTAAGATAGTTTTGCACTTAACCCCCTATAATACAGACTGTTACACTAAGAAGGTCTGTAGGGGCTAGAAAAGACTGCTGGTAACTCAGACGGAAGAATATGATGGGGTCCCCATCTTCTCTACCTCGAAGAAATCTCCCACTGTCGTGCACGTGTCCAGTAGTCTATCCCTTTTGGATAACTCTAGTTCTGGGGAAACCGGCAGCCAGCCCCTGGTTTTGACGGTGGAACTAGGAAACGCTCTTGGGCCGCAGTTTTGATGCTCGAACCGAGAAATGATTGTTAGGCTTCTCATATTGAGTGATTTTATGGATTATGACACCATCCAGGTCCTGATGTCACACTTATGGGCTAGGCCTAACTTGGACCACAACCCAAGCCACCTGCCAGTCCACTAGGTAGAGATTTTTTAATGCCAAGTCCAGTCTGGCACCACCTCTCAGTACACTCGAGAGGACTTCCTCTAGGTCATACATAGGAGGTGCTCGCTAGTCCATCAGCAGGTATTTGGTGGTTGACAAGCACTCATCACAATAAGGACAAAAGACCACACTCGGTACACTTGAGTCCCTCATATATGAAACCCACAAGCCCCCGAGCTTAATGAAGATTTGCAAAATAAATCATCTTGAAGGTCTTCCGAAATTTTGTCTTCACCAAAACTCTTCACGCCTAGTCAGGGGGTGCATTGCTAGACAGAAGGTGTGCAAAATGGAGCAGCGGGGAAGCTACATGGACAAGAAGGTCCAAACCCCACTTGTCAGACTATTGGTCACACCTAACAAGACTACCAACTTCAAGACGAAGAAGATGAACAAGACTGATCTGCCTTGTTTCACTTGTGGTGAACTTGGACATTTTTCCAAGGACTATCCTAATCGTGCACACTGTAAGGGAAAAAGGGGAGGAATGGAAAATCATCCAAGATTGTTAACAATGTGACCGCTGGCAATACTGGAAATGCAAGGTATGGTTATTTACCTATTCTCTTTTCAGTTTTTCAGTCTCCCGATTGGTGGATTGATGTGGACCGCTGACATTACTATATTCTCTACTTACTAGGTCACAAGGGATTGCTCCATCTTGATGGGGAATAGGCCGCCTAGTTCTGTTCTTGGCACTGGTACATTGGATCTAAAGTTTAAGGTTGTCCTCTCCATGAACAAGAATCTTGTTAGTGGCTCCCTTCTATGCAGAGATAGGTTTAAGGTAGTGCTAGAGTCGTATAAATTAGTCATGTCGAGACATGATTTTTTTATTAGCAAAGGCTATGATTGCAAATATGTGTTCTGCTTTTTCCTTTTAGATTTTAGCGATAAGTGTGTGAACCATATTTTTGGTGGTGTTAATGATGATGCAAGTACTTGGCATGCTTGTTTATGCCACGTCAATTTTGGCATTATGAAATGACTTTCCAGCATGTGTCTAATTCCAAATTTCACCTTTGCCTAAAGTTCTAAGTGCCATAGTTGTGTGCAACCTAAGCAACCGCATAAGCCTCACAAAGTTGCTGAGGAGAGGAACTTAGTGCCTCTAGAACTCATACATTTTGATTTGTGCGAGATGAATGGTGTGTTGAAAAAGGGTGGGAAGAGGTATTTTATGACGTTGATTGATGATGCGACTAGATTTTGCTATGTTTATTTATTGAAGTCTAAGAATGAGATGTTAGACCACTTTAAAATCTATGAAGTTGAAGTTGAAAATCAACAAGAGAGAAATATTAAACATCTTAGGTTTGATCATGGTGGCGAGTACTTTCCCAAGGTCTTTGATGATTTCTATGCGGAACATGGAATTATTCATGAGAGGACAACTCCGTATTCACCTCAGTCTAACGAGATTGTCAGAGAAAACTGCATGTTGACTGTTGACTGACTTGGTGAACTCCATATTAGACATTGCTAGTTTATCAAAGACATGGTGGGGGAGGCTATAGTGGCTTCATATCATGTCCTGAGTGGAGTTCCTAACAGGAATAAAGACAAAACTCCTTACAAGAAGTGGATTGGGAGGAAACCGTTACTTTCTTACCTGTGCACCTTTGGACATTTGGCGAAACTTAATGCTCCTATTAATAAGAAGAGCAAGCTTGGAGCTAAGATGTTGGATTGTGTCTATCTAGGATATGCTTAGCGGAGCATTGCTTATAGATTTTTAGTAGTAAAATCTGATGTGCCGGATATGTACGATGATACTATTATGGAGTCTCGTGAAGCTACATTCTTTGAGAATATATTTCCAATGAAAGATATGCAAAGCACTTCTAGATTTTATTCTGAGATAATTTGTGAACTTAGTGCACCCACTAAGTTTTCTAAAACACCACATGAGGTAATCCTAGTGGAGGATGATGATCAAGCTCCGATAAAGAGTATGGGACAAAGGGTTGAAAAATCCATTGGTAATTATTTCATTTTGTACCTTATGGATGATACTACTACATCTATTATTGAGGCATTTGCATCTCCAGATGCATATAATTGGAAAGAAGCTGTTCAGAATAAGCTAGACTCGATTCTTTCTAATGGGACTTGGGAGTTATCTAAACGGCCCTATGGTTGCAAACCTGTGGGCTGTAAATGGGTGTTTAAGAAAAGCTTAGGCCTGATGGTACTATCGAAAAGTACAAGGCTCGGCTTGTGGCCAAGGATTATACGCAAAAAGAGAGCAAATATTTCTTTGATACATATTCACCTATTGCCAGAAAGACTACTATTTGAGTACTACTATCCTTGGCTGCCACGTATATGGTCTTTTTGTTCATTAAAGGACGTGAATACAACTTTCCTTAATGGTTGTGGAGATTTATATGGAATAGCCTAACAAGTTTGTTGTAAAGAGTCAAGAGAGCAAATTGTGTAAATTATTGAAATCTTTATATGGCATAAAACAAGCACCTAAGCAGTGGCATGAGAATTTTGACACCACCTTAACATTAGCGGGCTTTGCTGTTAGTGAAGCGGATAGATGTGTATACTATCTCTATGGTGGGGGCAAAGGAGTTCTATTTTGCCTTTATGGCGAGGACATATTGATATTTGGAACAAACATTGATGTGATCAATGAAGTCAAGACTTTCTTATCAAATAAGTTTGAGATGAATGATCTAGTACAAGCTCATGTGATTCTAAACATCAAGTTGATAAAACATGAGAGTGGATTACTATTTCACAAACCCACTATGTGGAGATGTGGAGAAGGTATTTAGCCAGTTTGGCAATATGGATAGCAAGCCTTCTCTTACTCCTTATGATCCTAGTGTGATCTTAAGAAAAAAAACAAGAGAATTGGTGTCAACCAATGGAAATACTCTCAGATTATTGGTTCACTCATGTATCTCTCTAGCACTACAAGACCCGACATATCATTTGCAGTGAGCAAATTGAGTAGGTTCATGTCCAACCCGGGTTCAGATCATTAGCATGCACTTGAAAGGATTATATGCTATTTGAAGGGAACAATAAGTTATGGAATTCATTATTCAAGGCACTCTGCTATGCTTGAGGGATATAGTGATTCGAAGTGGATATCTGATGTTGATGAGCTTCATGCCACCAGTGGGTATGTGTTCACAATTGGTGGTGGTGCCGTGTCATGGAGGTCCTGTAAATAGACCATTTTGACGAGGTCAACCATGGAACCAGAGCTAACAGCTTTAGATACAGCTACTGTAGAAGCAGATTGGCTGTGTGAGATCTTGATGGACTTATCAATGGTTGAAAAACAAATAACAGCTATTCTCATGAACTATGACAATCAATCTATGATAGGGAAGGTGAACAGTTCTATGATAGTGCGAATTCATCGAGGCACATTAGAAGATGAGTTAAGTATGCCAGGAAGATGAGAAACTCTTGAGTAATAAGTGTGACTTATATTCAAATAGACAAAATCCTGGCATACCCCTTTATGAAGGGACTATATGTAATGTGATAGAAATTGCATTGAGGGAGATGAGTATGAGACCCCATATGAGTTGCCATAGTGGTAATCCAGCCTTTGTGATCTGAGATCCCATGAATTATGTTTTGGGTAATAACAAGCTATTGGTGAACTGAAGAGAGTAACAACTGACCCTCTCTATATGAAGATGCAACACTCTCAAAAGTTGTAAGGCAGGATGACATTATACCTTAATGTGTTTCTGTTTGCTTTGAACAAGTGAAGATGCTGTCCTACGAAGCATTTTGGAAAGAATACACCTATATGAACCCAACTATAAAACGTCATAGTCTATAAGATCTGGATGATCTCTAGTAAGCTCATGAAGAGGCCAGGGAGTTTGCACATATGCTCCGCCCACAGAAGGGACTACTGGCAGCCCAGTACTTGACCTTGAGTGAATCTTGTTTGCACAAAACTTGTAATTAAAGGTGTTGTTCATTGTTCAAGTTGTGAATGAGCATAACTTGAAGTTCTAGGCTGAAGTTCATGTTCATAGTCTCTGCCAAAACACTAGTATATGAATAGTAGTGGGTATTGGCAAATCTTTAAATGGACATTTGAGATATGGTGGGGGATTGTTGAATATATATGGGCTTGGCCCATCTATTAATTCATAGAAAATCTCAAAGGCCCATGTGTGAGCAAGAGGAGTGGTGGAACTCTTTAGTTCCACCTTGCTAGTGGAAGGGGAGGAGTACCTACTTAAAAGTGGAGGCTCTCCTCTCCCACTAAGTCATGGGTGTGAGGTGAGAAGAAAGAGTTCACACAGACAAGCTCGCCCGCCCCACCTCGTTGGGCCCGGTCTAGGACTGAGCTGATGGGCACGGTCGCACAACACCTATGTGAATGGTCCATCGAAACCCGATTCATAACCTTGCGGGAGCTTGGCTTCCTTTTGTGGTTTTTTATTTTTTGTGACATGAGCCGTAAGTTTTGGAGTCCTTATCTGATCGTGATAGTGATTGCATCACGAGATCGGATTGCGGGTCTCTATATAAACAACCTACCTGCATCGCCAAACATGGACAAGGAAACCTAGGGTTTTGCCACCTCTCATTGCTGCACCGCAATCATACTTCTCTCCATCTTGAGCATCGGCGTGCACCTATGATCGGGAGAGCAGGTCTATGCAACCCTTTGTCTTCAAGGTCTTGCACCAGGAGTGGGTGAATAAGGTTTTCGGAAGCGCATCGTGTGACTTCTGACCATCAACTTCGACGACATCGATAGCTTCATTGACATCGACACCAAGGGTCAACTTCTGACTTCCATTGCAGGACATCTTCACCGTCGTCGACTCCTGCAATGCAGCGTGTCATCGCCATCGACTTGCCTACATAGCCAGAACCAGTTATGAAATTGGCTCAAGCTGTTCATAGTAATATTCCTTCAAATTCAATCTATTTCATAATTAGGTGCGCTATGATGATCTTGTTGTTCATTCTATCTAGTATGTTAGATGAGTACACCCTAGTCTAAGCCATATTATGCATGATTTACTTTTAGAAATTAATACGGATTGTGTATAATTTCTCAACATAAACCACGTTAAATATCCTTGTCTCCTCAGGAGTCTGCATCCCCTTGCCCTATGCGGCAGTCATAGTTCTCTCCATCCTAAGTGCCAGCATGCACCTGCGATCAGGAGAGCAGGTCTTCGGAACTCTTCGATTTGAGATCTTGTACTGGGAGTGGGCGAGTAAGGTTTTTTGGAAAGCGCACCGCATGACTGCTCGCCATCAACTTCGACATCGACACCACGGGTCGACTTCCACCTTCCACTATAGGATGTCTTCACCGTCATCCACTCCTGCAATGCAATATTGTAATCACCATCGACTTGCCTACATTGCCAAAACAAGTTACGGAATCAGCTCAAGCTACCAATAGGTATATTCCTTCAAATTCAATCTATTTCATAATTATGTGCATCATGCTGATCTTGTTGTTCATTCTATCTAGTTTGTTAGATGAGTACATGCTAGTCTATGCCATGTTATGCATGATTTACTTCGGAACTTAATACGGATCTTGTCAAATTTCTCCATGAATAACGTTAGATCTTTGTGTCTTCTCAGGAGTTTGCTCTCCTTGCCCTACTCTCTCGGCTTACCGTATTTACGTTTCTACATTTACTTTCTTGTGTGCCTTTACTTTTTCCAGTTAGATTGATAAGGTTGGGCTATAGATTGGTTGTCTTTTTAGGTAAGTTAGTGAGAGTGCATAGATAAACCTTAGACTTAACTAGCATGCGTAAATTATGATTGGTTTATCTTATGCACCGGAAACCCCTAGGTTTTAGATAAATGAATTAGTGACCTGATTCACTCCTCTCTTTTAGTTCAGGTACATGGCACAGTCCTTTACACACTTGTATATTGGTTGTTAGAATATATGTTAGTAACTCAGTATATTCAACTATGCTGCATGATTCAATTGTATAAGAAGTTCATGACGAATTATTCCACAAATAATTTGTATACCATCTTCATTTTTCTATCTGCCTGAATAATATCTGATCACCTCCTATGTCATCTCGTTTTCTATAACTATTCGGGCACGATTTTGAATCCAAGCGGAATGCATTAGAAGAATCTATTTTCACTCTACGGGAGACGCGGACTAGAAATTGAAGTTAAATTGGACGTGAGTGGAGTGAGCTAATTTGAATAAGAACAAATTTCGGGTCACATTGGGAAGTCCATCACTTTGTTGAGTGCGCTGGTTCCAATCCAATCTATTTATTATTCCCTGCATCCATAAATGAGGAGAGAAAATATCCAGAAATAATCTACATACTTGCTGTAGAACAACTTACTAATGTATGTCCCTATATTTATCTATTGTGTGCATATTGGTGCTATCAGCTGCCTGCAACTATATATGTTTAGTATCCCTTTCAACCATGCACGTTTAATAAAGATATAAACATGTACTTATTTCATCTTAGTCTTACCATCCACAAATATAAAAATTATTTATGGACGGACAAAATACTCCATAATTATTATTAGTCCAGGCTTGGCGCCACGGACTCGATCGGCATCACTGCCCGGCCGGTCAACAATGTGTATAGTAGTACTGTAATTTTCAGCAAGCCATGAAAGCAACTTGTGACGACCTTGGGCTCTGGGTGCAGTTCATCCCTGAATGTATATGGCTATAGATATCATAGAGCCAATTATCCTAGACCATTCCCATTTAGTAGTATCATACTCATCAATAAAGATACCACGTAGAATTTTTTGATGAATATAACTTTAATATTAAGGGGAAGGAAGCTGTATTTTAAGCGAGATACTATTTTGACATGATATTTTAGCTAATGAAACAAAATCTAATATGATAAATGAGCTCACATGGATACAAACATCATACTAGCTAATTATTTGTAAATATTTATGTACGATAGTATGCACTGTGAAAGGTGTTTATTCGTAATAATATCGGTGTTTATTCGTAATAATATCATATATTTTTATTGTATGTGGTATTTTTGAAAATCCTAGTACGATACTTTACACCCCGCTGATTTTTCACATGCCATCAGGAGTGCATGAACATTTACTATCGGTCACATGGATCCCTGACGGCCATCTTGGCGCATGGTTCCTGTTGTCCAGCCGGCAGGAATATCCGACAAGAATGTGAGACGGCCTCTGTCTGGTAGCTAGTGATTGCGCCTTGTAACGTGGATGAAGTCAACTGCATGTATTGGTTCTCGATGAGAACAAGTTCGGGGCCGCATTAGTTCGGAAGTCCATTCCGATCCAATTCATTAATTATCCGTAATTATTATTAGTCCAAGCTCAGCGTCACTGACTCTCGGCATCACTGGTCAACTAAGCACAATAAATGCATCCAAGTACTGTAATTTTCAGCTAGGCATGAAAGCAACTCGTGAGGACCTTTGGCTCTCGGTGCTTTTCCTCCGTTTCTAAATTTAAGGTGCGTTTGCTGGTTAGAGAGCAAGGCAGAATAAGGATGGCTCCATCCTGAATTCCAAGGTTCAGATGGGTTTGCCTTTCTATATAATAGAGTGAAATTCACCGTTGGTCCTTAAGCTTGCATGGTTGTGTCATTCCGATCATCAAACTCCCAAAGTGCACATCCGGGTCTCTAAAGTTGTAATTTGTGCCATTCGATTCCCTAAACTAGTTTGGAATGCAGGAATCTGATAGGTATATGTAGAAATTTCACATAAAACAATTCAATTTTACTAGAAAAACGCAAGAATTGAGAAAAAATTTCCATATTCCAAATAGGGCCTCAAAGTGCACATATTTAAGATGGGTAATTCTGTTGAAGTATGTATTCCACTTAAATGACTATTGGAAGTTCACAAAAGTAAAAAGCTAATTTTAATTCGTTTATTCTATTTTATAGAAAGTTTGACCAGTAATATAATCGAAGGGTACAGGGTACCTAACCGACCAACAAATTTTTGACTTGGGGCTGAATGGGGGAAAGCTAGGCGTGGTAACCATGCCCATAATAATGCTACTAATTTATATTTCACTGGTGCAAGTCTCATGAAAATTCCTTAGCAGGCTTGTACTTACAAACTAATTTTAGCTTACAAAATGCCAATTCAGGCAAGTTTCCATTACAATGCAAGCTTAATGCAAGCATTGACAAAGCCCTATGTCAAATATCTTATGGGTTCATCAGAAGAGCGGCTACTTGTGGGTGTGCTGTGACATTATTAGGTACAGGTTTCGATCTGAGACTTATAAGCACAATAGAGAAGGGTTTGCTACAGTCAAGTGTGGGGCTTGTGTGTCAAGCTTTGATGCGGACGGCAATCTTCTTGAATGTTATGGTGTTATCAAAGTCATCATAAAAATCTCATGGCAAGGAAACATGCCTCTTGAGCTAGCTATATTTGTGTGTGACTGGTTTGATTCCACTCCTACTGGAGTTAGGCACACAGAAAACCTTGGTTTGGTTGAAGTTAAGCATAAGCTCACGACTTTCCAACTTTGTACTTTTGTGCTGGCCAATTGAGTTAGACAAGTGTATTATCTACCATATGCTTGCAATACTAGAAAGTATATATCTGAGTGGTGGGTTGTGTATCATATTGCACCTAGGGAGGGATCCATTGCTTCGAATGGGGGGGGGGGGGCAGATGAAACTTTAGGGCAGACAGAAGACATTGAGTCCCTCCAACAGAGGTAGGGTTGGAAGGCATTTTGTTGATAGGCATAGGAGTTGACTTAGACAACTCGGTTGCTGCATTTTTAGATGAGATTGTTGATCCAAATGAATTGTAGATGCTGGAGAGAGAAGCAAATTATTTTGATGAGATAATTGAAGAAGACTATGGGGATAGTTATACTAATGAAGAGCTGGACACTACTTGCAACGATGGAGATCACTACTGATAATTAAAACTACTTGTTTTGTCTTTATTGTATCTTGTCATTTTTTGCTTGAGTAGTTCAATGTGGACTGTGTAATGTATTTCAATTACTAATATACTTCAGGTTTTATTTTGATTATGTACTTTTCTACATTATGTACTTGTTAACTTGGTCTTCTGTGGTATATACTTGTCTTTCTTAATTTATTTACATTGATTAACAAAACCAAATAGTCCGAGCAATGGTTGCAATTGACAGCTTCTAGTTCCGCAGATTCAATAGTGTCACCTTTATATCTTCTAAACAGTCTAAGCAACTGTTGCAATGGATGCAACATAGTTGATATGAAATAGCAATGGTGTGTACATATCGTATTCAAGTATCCCATATAAGGACAAAGTGGACTAGCTGTATAAGTGAACTGGCACAAGTAGTTGCATTGTCATAAAATTTTGTATGTCGCAATATAAAAATAATATTCTCTCCGTTCCAAATTATAAGACGTTTGACTATTTAACAGTAGTTTTGATCGGTTCTCTTATTTAAAAAATAATTATATTTATTTTCATTGTGATTTATAATTTTATCAATATTTTAAAAATGGATTGAGTTTTTATATATTTTAATAATAATATGAGTGGTCAAACTTAGTTTAAAAAATCAGATGACCTATAAATTTGATTTTGGACTTGTTTAAAGTGGATTTAATTGGCACATACTTGTATATAGTTTCAGCCTATGTTTGGGCACCATATAGTCCAACAGTCCATAAGCTCCTATCAAGAGAGAACAAGCTATGTCAAAGTTTCAGGTATAAATCTACACCGTAAATGAGCGAGTTTTCTGAAAACTTTTTTTATCTAAGAAGCCAAGGTATACACCTCACGCTGGCTCCATTGCGCAGTTTGGAAAAGGTTGAAAAGGGGTGGAAAGACCCAAAACATATAGATTCAAAATGGTTCATCCACTTTCTCTCTATTTTTTCACTTCATTTTGTACTCATACCGACCAAATACTTTCTCGTCTTGGAATTAATGAGAAAGAAAGTATGTCAATCAAGCACGTCTCTTTCTTTTTAATTTAATTTTCCTTTATCTCATAACACATGCGTATTGTACGTACATCTACGCTAGTAAACTAAAAAAAAGAGACCTTAATACAAGGAGCACAAGGGTCGATCTCATGCCCTGAAGCGCCAAGATTGTGAAGACAACCACTGGACCACAATACAACATCCCTCAATCTTCGATTACAAACACTATACATAACTTTATGCAGTAGTAAGGTCCCCTTTGACACATGAGAGCTCTGGTTGATATATCAATTTATTAAGGCAAATTGGTTGTTAAACATTGAAAATAATATCGAGCAGCCAGCGGACACTAAAAAATGCTTTGCTACTAGCTTATACTCCTGCACCGTGTAAATTTACTAGAAAACACTGCCACATTAAAAATAACAATTTCCTATTGAGTCGGAGAAAGAAATGTTCACAATGCCTCTAGCCCCACAGTCATCCCAAGCATGGCCGCCACCTCTTCCCCACCTTTCCTAGTAGCTCGCCTCCAAGGCCATCTACCTCGGCAGCGATCGCTGCCCCGCCCCAACATGCGTATCGCCGAGGCCAAGCCTCTTCGCGCGTGCCATCAGCTGCCATCACCGCCTCCCCAATGCAGCGGATGGGTGGTGGATCTAGAGGAGCAGCTGCGTGCGACAGGTGGATAGGTGGTGGCGTGTGCGGCCACAGTGTGCTCTTGGTAGGGAGTAGGAGGTAGGGAAGGGCGGTGGCATGCAGGAGCTAGCATGCGAGGTGGAAGGTGGCTAAGCTGGAAGCGGCGCCCAGCAGCAGGTGCAGCCGTTACAGCATAGAAAAAGAAGATACCCTATGTGCTTCTCAAGATTTACTTAGCATGCGCCTTTGATTCGGTGGCCCGGCCGTTCCTCCTTGAAATCCCGTCGTTGGAGAGATTGGATTGCTGGACTGCTGTCCACCTCAAGTACCAAAGTGTTGCTGAATGGCTGGCCAGGGAAAACGTATTTGTCAAGCGACTATGCGAGTTGTGAGGGGACTTCGCCAGGGTGACCCCTTGTCGCCAATGCTTTTTGTCATTGTCATGGAGACGCTCAATGGCCTCATCAGCTTTGCAGATCGGGCTGGCTTCCTCTCGCCGCTGCAGGCTCCTGTAATTCGCTGCCGTGCGTTATTATATGCAGACGACCTGGTCATTTTCTTGGCCTATGTACCAATCTTGGCAAGTGTAGCGCAACACCAATTGCTTGCACCTTGGAGGATATTGAATTAGTTCAGGAGACATTGGGGTGTCGGATCAACTTCCCCTGTGTTTACCTTGGAGTGCCACTGAGCATCAGAAAGTTGCGGCGTAGTGATGAGCAAGATCTGGTGGACAAGGTGGCTGCCAGGATTCCAAAGTGGAAGGGAAATTTACTCACCCTAGCCGGAAGAACGGTCCTCATTAAATCTACTGTCTGCAATCCCGGTGCTTGTCGCCACTGCATCTTGCTTGTCAGGTTGGGCAGTTGAGGCAATTGACAAGCTGCGGCGTTCTTTCTTGTCGTCTGGCTCTGCAGCCAGGGTGGTGGGTCGCTGCAAAGTGGCATGGGAGGCTTTGTGTTGTCCGATTGAGTATGGACGGTCAGGAATCGCTAATCTGCATTTGCTGGGATTGCTCTTCGTGCTCGTTGGTGCCAGGGGCGGAGCCACGTTGCGCTGAGTGGGGGCTTTGGCCCCCAGTCAAATTTTAGAAAACAACTGTATGTTTAGTACTTTTATAAATTGGTCCCCACTCAATTATATAATTGGCCCCTAGTCCCCTATTTTTTGGCAATGTTGAAAAAAAAAGCGTCCACCAAACAGCGCAGAATTAGGGCCATGGAAGCCCAACCCAAGAACCAAAAGCCTCTGTCAGCCTGCCCTGCGCCCGTGGCCCCCTGCCCTTGTGTGTCGCCCTTGTCCACAGTCCACACGCTCGAAGCCGGAAGCCCAATTTAGTGTACATATTTATCTTGAGATAGTCATAAAAAATTATTAACATAATTGTCACTTATTATATATATAGTCATATACTATATATTGAGATACAAATTATTTGTCAACATACACATTATCGGCCCTGCATGGATGGCCCGAGGATCCCTTCATCGCTGGCCTTTATATAATTATTTTTTATAATGAAAATTTTAAAATGCATAAAAATGAGCACAAAACTCATTCTATACCTATTTTTTAAAATCAAATTTGTTCAGACAATTCGGATATACATTTACACCCCTAGCCATGGATGAACCTTGAATCTTGATAATATATGCACTTATTTAGTGCTTTCCAAATCAATGGAAACTCTGATATGCCTTAAAAGTTTAGTGTGTACATGTTGGTTCATATAACAACAGTTGCGTCATAAAATTTAGTGTACATATTTATCTTGAGATAGTCATAAAAAATTATTAACATAATTGTCACTTATTATATATATAGTCATATACTACATATTGAGATACAAATTATTTGTTATCATACACATTATCGGCCCTGCATAGATGGTCCTCAGGATCCCTTCATCGCTGGCCTGTGAAATGGATGGGCCAGAAGTGCACATAAAGCTAGCATTTCACAAATAGAAAATTTTAAAAGCATAATAACTATTTAAAAAAAACTACATATACATCAGGTGCGGGACGCACGTGCAATTTTACTGATCCACTCTATAAAAGAGCGAGTTTAAGAGAAAACATTTTTACCTAACTCTTATCTACCCAATTATCTACCCACCTTCAATTATATGAATTGGGCCCATAAAATAGGGTACAAGAAGGTTTTGGTGGGAAAAAATATATTTCTGATGGCAGGAACGTGTAAGGCGTAACACCTACCTTCGGTCCATCAAAACATCGAAATCGCGCAAGAATCTGTCGAATATCGTGTAAAAACTGGAAGAATTCAGCAGAAGAAAACGGAAGTCTACGGGACTACGGCGCAAACTCCCGCGGTTGCTGATACTGGGCCGGTTCCCACCACGTCCGAGTCCCACGCTTTCCGTATGCAGAGCCCAGCAATGTGGTGGCGTTCAATTGGGCCATGCCCATGCGGGTGTCTATCTAAAGTCACACAATGTGGTTCCGTAGCAGTGGCAGTACAGGGCTTCCCGTGTATCTTCTGGAAGTTGATTAAGCTATGTATTTTTAAAGGCCAATAGGCCTAATAGTACAAAATTATTTTATTTAAGCGAATAAAAAGTCTATAACAGTTTATTATTGTGTCATGTTATCACGAAAAAATAGTCCACCGATATTTGCCATAAATATAATCAGTATTTATTTTTTTCAAATGCATCTAATCAATATTTTAAATCTTTAGATTCAACATTTATTTAAACTTTGTTCAACAATTCAAATAAACTGCTTCAACAATTCAATGTTGACCTGCCACGTCGCAAGAGACAACTACATGGTCAATCAATGCAATGTAGTCAACATTTTAAAACAATAAATTTAACATTTTGTAAAATGTTATTCAACATCTTAAAGAAACGAGATCAACAATCGTGCTCGTACACGAATCTCAAAGCCAAGGCATTGTATGTCAATAAAACATAATCAACATTCTGAAACAATAGCTTTAATATTTACTCAAATTTTGTTCAACATCTTAGATAAACTGGTTCAACGTTACGTTATGCACGATTTTTAAAGCGGAAGATAGCATGATTTACGAACTTCCGGAAGATATATAGGAATTCCGAGCACCACACGCACAGCTCTAAGGCGAGCTGACTACTAGCAAAATTAGTAGGCCATACTACTTTGATGCATTGGTTAAGCAGCTCGTGGGCCCCTGTCAAATCCAAATAAGCTCACATGCTTATCAATCAAGAATAAAAAACATTGCATAATTTGTGTCTTTATGTCCGCATGACATCATCCATATATATCTTCACATATGTCTAGGCGGCTATGTATTTAGATGGGCTAGGTTAGGAGCCAAACAATAACATGCACTGTATCTACCCTATAAAATAGCAGTTTAAAATAAATATTTTCTACCCCAACCTTACCTACCCAATAGTATATCCACTGTTAAATTCTCTTCCATCGTTTAATCTAAAGTTCAATATTAATTGAATAGGGCCCACCACCATTGAAATCCAAAATAGCTTCAAAGTCACGGTCAAATCGTACGAATTAGAAAATCGAAGAGAAAAATCCTACAAACCATAAGCAATTGCGGCAGAATTCTTAAGCATAACTCTTATGTGTTTTTGCCACCATTGCCTTGAATTTTTTTTTCACCTAGAATTTTTTCTACCTATCCTAGACAGTTGGATTTGGTTCGAAGTCCTTGAGTCGTCGTTGTTCAAAAATCTAGAGCATAGAACTTCAAATTATCGTACTCATAAATCTAGAGCAACCAACACCACCATTGAAGTACCACGAATATCAAGCGCAGAGAAGACATGACCATAACCAGTTTGGATCTTGGACCTCTAAGACATCAAGCGAGGACTGGAAGGCGGCGGCCAGAACTGACGCATGTCGGGTGGAGGGAGGTGGCGGCCGGGCCTGGATCCGCCCAGCGACGGAGCTGAGGAGGTCAGCCAGGCGATGGAGCAGAGGAGGAAGAGGACCGTCGCGTCTGCAGGTGCGGGCCTCGACGGTCTGGATGCTGGCGGCAGGTGAGAATGGGCCGGCAGGTGACCGTTTTCTCGGCCTAGGCCCTGGGCGTGCGGGCGGCACCGTCGCGGGAGAGAATTTGCGCCCTTGCTTGCGCGCCGTACAGAGCGACTGTGGGCTGCATCTGGGCCAGACTCACGAGAAAAGAATTTTATTGTTTTTTCGTTATTTTTTAACTAACTTTAATTATGATGGTGAGCAGATCAGAATTAGTTCTATTTTTATCCAACGATGAATTTATACTATTTGATTTAGTTCTATTTTCCATCCAACAATGAATTTATAATATTGAATAGAAATTCTTTTGAGCATGTATTAATTTTGACAATAGTTGATTTTAATTCATGCAAAAAAATTGTCTATGAGAAATTATTTTTGAGCATGTTCTAATTTCACTAATGTGCTGTTTTGACGAAGGCTCAAATGTTGCGATGATTCTCACTTAGTTTGGAACCATTAATCTGCTTGGCGGCGACGGGAGAAGATTGAAAACAATAAAAAGTAAATCATTATCTTATTTTTTTTCACTTCAAAAATAATTGACACATACAAAAAAACAAAAAGTTATCATAACTTTTTAACGCATTTCCCGCACGTCTATTTCTCTAAGTGCGTCCCGCATGTTTACTTTGCCACGTGCGGGACGCACGTGCATGTTTACTGGTCCATATAAAAGAGCGAGTTTAAAAAATATAATTTTTATGAAGACGTTTTCTACCCACCTATGTTTCAACCGTTAGATCCAACTCAGGACCCTCGATCTATCCTTTATTTTAAAACCTGTCCACCGTGCCATAGAGTCCTCACGTAAGAGAAAAGATTACAGTTAATCAGGACCGCATCCTTTAATCTTCTAATAAATCAAACGGCGTACAGATGATGGCGACCAACTCTTACGAAGTTTCTGCCACATCTATGCATACTTTTTTCACGCAGAAAATTATACCCGGCAACTCGTAACAGAGATTGGTTATGATACGGATAGTCTCGCAACTCGCAAGGAATTCTAACAGAAAGATAAATCATATACTCAAATACAAGCCCAATACAGCCCAATAATCATGTGTGAGCTCTGAATATCATATCGAGTCAAATAGGAAATATACCAAATCGACCCTCGTGGACTAAAAAACATACTAATATACCTTCAATCTGCTTGTCCGAGCAGCGAGCATAGACACAGATAACTCATTGAATCATGAGACCGCACATGATGCGGAAAAAAAAAAGAGGAGAGAAAGAAATCAGGAACTTGAGAGGAAAACACGGTAGAAAAGTAAAGAGACAGACGGTTGGTGGAGGGCGGATAAATCACATGGAGAAATCAAGAAACTCATGAAAGCGTCTTGCTCTGCGACAAGAAATCCCTGCCATCAACGAGTAGCAACAAGAACAGCTGGTCACCGAATCAGTTACTGGATCTCACACACCCTGGACGAGCATCGACTGTGTGAGCTAGCGAGCCTGAACGAGCAGTAGTGCTGCCTGCCCTGCCTCTCATCCCCAATCGCCGCCGCCATCTCTCCAAAGAGAGACCAGTTGCCGCCGCCGTTTATGAGCCAGCGAGAGTGTGCTTTTTTTAGGTTTGGGCCATTGTATAACTGCTCTCGTCTCGTCGTCTAATCGTACGTTTGTCCCTCTTTTTTGGATTTTGCATAATTATCCCTATTTTTTGATCTGAAACTTGCCATTGCCCTTGTTCTGTTAATAACATTTAACGGTGTAAATGAATGTTGAGAAGGCATCTATGCTCTTGGTGTGGATAACACCTCAATCTATAGAATTTGCAAAAGTTGATCTACTTGAAATATATTTTAAACAAATACATATTATATTTGTATCAAACTAATACAATATGTCTAGATTTGGCCCCGGAGCCCTGCGACTTGGCAGGCGGAGGCGCGGAGCCCAGTCCCGGCAAGCAGCGCGCTGCCGCGACCCAGGCGGACGCGGATCCCAGCGCCGGCAAGAGTCGCGCCGGCGTCCTTACGTGAGAGTAGGCGCGCATGGTCTGGCCGGCCTGGCTTCTCGCGAACGAATGCGCGAATCGCGATGCCCCAGGCTTCCCGCGACCGGCCCCTGCTCCTCCGCTGCCCTCCCACGCGGAAGCCTTGCGCCGCTGCCGCCGCCCCTGTGAGTGGACGGAGTAGTAGATAAGGCTGGGCGCAAGAAGGACTTTTTCCATCTCGACTTTCCATATTTCTTTTTTCTTTACTAGCAAAAATCCCCGTACGTTGCAACGGATGAAAGAATCGTATTGGAATTTAGTTACATGCTGTTGAACATGATGAAGAGATTAAGGACTCGTGTAATAGTAGATTGCTTTGCACTCCCTCTATTTTTTTTATTTTACACGATGCTTTTTTTTAAAACTTAACTCTTCGGTTTATTAAAAAAAATCATTACTTATCATCTATTTTTATTGTTACTTGGTTTATCATTGTGCATGTGTATCACCTGCGTGACTAAATAAAAATAGTATTAAATGAAAAACAAAGGTTTAATGTAAGAAGTATTGTGCAAGCCACACATCTTTACCGAGCAAATAAATATTCAATATAGAAGGATATGAATGCGACACACACGTTTTTATCGAAGCAAAAATATATTCAATATAGAGAGATACAAATAAATTATGTTAAAAAACTACCTCTTATATGTATTTAGAGAAAAAAAACTCACCTTAAAACGGTGTACAGACCGGCTTAGCCCGAAAAAGCCCACGGGCCGCGCACATTCAGTGCAGCCCATTACCAACGCCCACCTACGAACCCTAAACCCTAGTTTATTCTCTCTTCTCTCCTCTCTCTCGACGAACCAGCCGCCACCCCACACTGTTCTTGGCTCCCCTTCGCCCCGCCGCGCCGTCCTCCTCTTCCCTCAGCCACGCGGTGTGGCCCCTCCTCCCCTCCACCCCGCCGTCCTCCTACTCCCTCTGCCCCGCGGTGGGCGGTGGCCTCGCCGCGCCGTCCTCTTCCCTCGGCCCCGCGGCATGGCCCCACCCCTCCGCCCGGCTGTCCTCCTACTCCCTCTGCCCCGCGGCGGGCGGATCCGCCGCGTCCGGCCCCACCCAGCCCGGCGCCTCGGACCAGCCGTGGCCACTGGCTCCTCCTTCTCCCTCCCGGGATGCACAACCCCGGGGAGCCGCCGGCAAGAACCGGAGATCACTGCCACATTCGCACAGGTAGGGGCGTCGCCGCCATCTACCAGCCGTCCCTCGTTGCCAATCAAATTTTTTTGGTCTCTGTGTCCCTCTTTGCTCATATGAGTTTCTTAAACGATGTTTATGAATATGTTTGTTCATCATTTCTGAGGCGATTTGGGATTGATTCGTGATTGTTATATTTGACCGTGTTTGTGATGATTAATGCTCATTGTTGTTGGGCCTTATTTGATCCAGGAGATGTCTTCTGTTTAAGGCCTTTTTATTTGGATGTAATCATGTTGGTAGACGAATTTCTTTTCTTCTCGGTGCAAAAAAGTCAAGTAGAATCGGTAGAAACGCGTAGAAGCCTGCGTAATCCTCTATTCGGATTGGTACCGCCGGTGATAGAGGCTGACACGTGGGGCCCACCTGTCAGGACGGACCAAGAATCCTTACTTACTTTAATATTAGGTATAGATTCGGTAGAAGCGACTCCAGCTCACGGTGTTACGAATGAAGGGAAGACAGACTATTCCCATTGAAAAAATGAGGGCAAATATGCAAACTCTAAAGTGAAGTAAGAAGGGGCAAACATGCTGTTGTAGTTGTAAAGCAGGGCAGTTATGCAATTTTCCCTTTAGGTTTTGTCCCGGTCGTCGGCTAGAAAGGTGAGCAGGCTGGGCTAGCGCAGTTGGGCCGAATTGGACATTTGGGCCTGATTGGGCAAATTAAACTAAGATGAATAGTATTTATTTTAATTTATTGTAAAGCCTTTTGTCTCTGCATAGTTGGTTCATACATCATGTTAACACGATGGATTAATACAAAAATGACACAACAATAAATGTAAAATATCTTACTAATTATAATCACGACTAAAACACTTGGCTAAAAAGACTAAAACATAATTTTAACATGCACTAATATGGGAATATATAATAAAAAACATTACCCATAGCAGATATTTTAAAGAATCTAAGGTATTGGGAATGCTATACCCAAGATGTTGATCAAGCCCTAAGCTACATTCCATATAAAATATAATAATATGTTATATTCTTCTAGCACGAAAAAATTTATCAATAAAGACGGGCGAGACATACATAAATGAATCAATCTAAACTATAGGAATACTTTTATATAACAAAAGTATCACTATAAAACATTAGATTGCAAATTTTATAATGATTGGCATTAATGTGATCTCCAATTTCATGAGATCCAGTGGCTTCAAAATTACAGAATACTAATCAGGAAGTACTAATGAGTGGAATCAATAAAAAAAATGAGTGGGACCAAAAAGATGTGGACCCAGTACCATTTTTAAAAAATTTAAAAGCAAAATAATATTCCGCATCTGAAATTATATAAACTATAATTGAAAATACCCTATAAGTACCAACGATATTTACCAATTATCTTAAAAGTACTATCGGTACTTTCTAATCTTATAACAAACCTCAAAAACAATATTTACTAACTTATATTTTATATAAATATATTCATTATAAAGACATAAAACCATAATTCACAACACATTTTTTATCAACTAAAACATTAAACAAACAAAAACAATATGACAATTGAATATTCATATAATTTAAAAAAATAATTATTCAACATGTTTTTATTGACACGTGCGGAATGCACGTGCATTTTTACTAGTGAATCCAAAATTCGTTTAAAATCTGCTAAAACAGGGGTAAAACAATATATAGATATAGGTGTAAAATCACAAACCAATAACAGAAACAAGGGTAAAATCGTGTGTGTATTATGGTCTTATTTTTTTGAAATTTGACATAATTACGAGAGGACTTAGTGGAGTGGGAGCAAACCATGCCTTTGTTTTGAAAACATAGGGGTAAATGGACCATTAGACATCAAAGTGTGGGCATGAACACCAAAGCCCATTAATAATTTGTGGATAAAACTAGTTCTAGAAAAGTGCAGGAATTGTATTTATGGCACAAAAAATATTTCAAGGGCACCAAAAATAGAAAACCCCGAGAAATGTTTTCGACCAAATGAATCAAAATAGAATATTTGGATCTCATAAAAATATTGTTAAGAGCCTCTAAAAATTGGAAGTTACTCTAGGGAAATGGGAAAAGCCTCAAGGAAATCTGTAAAATTCTAGGAATAGATATCTTGATGTAGGGACGCGTTTTGAAATATTTTAATATGTAAACAGGAAAAAGTCTACATCACCTCCTGACATTTGCAACCTGGTCTACATCAACCCCCCCCCCACCCCCACACATTTGAAACCGGATGTTTAACCCTCCAAACTTTGCAAAACCGGTCAAATAACCCCCTCGGGCGGTATTGTGGGCGGTATTGCTGACGTGGCATGCCATGCTGGCAGTAGGGCCACATGTCAGTTTGTTTTCTTTTTTTCTCTCCTTACCCACTCTATTTCTCTTCTTCCTCCTTCCGCCCGCGGCCCAGCGCTGCTCGCCGCCGCCTCCACCTATGGTCCAGCACCGCCTGCTCCTGCTACCCGGCGCTGCCCCCATCCGGCCTCGGCTTGCCTGCTGCCCGGTGCCCCCATGCTACTCTCCGCCGGCGCCGGTCATGGAGAAGAAGTCATCGCTGCTGCCGCTGACGGTGGCCCAGCACACGCACGTCGAGCTCGCCAACGCACACCGCTGGAGCGGGGCAGGGAGATGCTGTGCAGAGGGTGTGGGCAGTGGCGCCACCAGGCCACGGGAGACGGCGGGGCACAGCAGGCGTAGGCAGCGGCGCCGCCGGGCCACGGGAAATGGTGGGCAAGGCCCACGACGGCGTGCGGGTGGCGGCGTCGGGCAGCAGGGGCTGCCGGACAGTAGGAGGGCCGCGGGCGGAGGTTGTGGCGCTGCCGGGCCACGGGAGATGGCGGACGAGGCCCGCGCGGGTGTGTGGGCGGCTGCGCCAGGCAGCAGGGGGCACCGGACAGTAGGAGAGCCACGGGTGGAGGGGGCGGTGCCGCCGGGCCACGGGAGATGGCGGGCGAGGCCCGCGCGGGCGGCGGCTCCGGGCAGCAAGGGGCGCTGGGTAGTAGGAGGGCCACGAGCGGAGGGGGCGGCGCCGCCGGGCCACGGGAGATGGCAGGTGAAGGCGCGAAGCCTGCGCAGGCGTCAACGTCGGCGGAGAGCAGCAGGCAGGCCGCGAGCACCGCCGCCTGGCCACGGTAGATGGCGGGCGGCGGCATAGGGCGGCAGGCGGGCCGCGGCCGGAGGGGGCAGCGCCGTACTGCTGGTGGAGGCGGCGCCGAGCAGAGATGGGCCACGAGCGGGGGGAGGAAGAAAGAAATAGAGCGAGTAAGGAGGGAAAAAAGAAAAAAACTGACATGTGGGCTCCACTACTAGCGTGGCATGCCACGTCAGCAATACCGCCCACAAAAAGTTTGGGGGTTAAATATCCGGTTTCAAATGTTGGGGGTGATATAGACCAGGTTGCAAATGTCAGGGGTGATGTAGACTTTTTCCTTGTAAACACAATGCTCACGTGATAAACTGAATTCCATGATAAACATATAAATGTTGGGAAAAGTTTTTAGAAATTGAAGAAGTCATTGTATTAATTTATCCCTTAAACATCACTTTCAGAAATTTAGAATTTTGGTCTTTGACAGGATTTGATCAAATTAAGCACATCATCTCCTTCAACTTATTGTGTGAGTGTTCTTGATCTAACCCCAAACTGATAAGGAAAGAACAAGGGCCGTGCTGATCTAAAACCGAAGATCTAATATGTTAGGGTTAGGCAGGGGCGGCACCTCTTGGAGGCCAAACTGGGCAGCGGTGTTTGGCATGGTGGTGAAAGATCACACGCACAATGAGGGCCGGTATTCGGCATTGGTCCTCAATGGCGATGCTGTGCACCTTGGATCAGGTAGGTTGGTTTCTTGACTAATTGTTATCATCCCATATACATTGATAATGGCACCTTGGATCAGGTAGCAGGTTGGTTTCTTGACAAATTATAGCACGGATCGGTCCTGGGACTTGACCAAGGTAGTTCGACAGTTAGCCCACCGATCATGGCAACGTCGACACGTCGTGGTGGGTTTGTTGAGCCCCTAAAAACTTGGCACTCTTCCTCGACGCGCGTGCGTTTCAGGCTTTGCAGCGCGCGAGCTCGCGCAGGGGCTCTACAAATGAACGGTAGTGACTGGAGAGCTCATTCTAACAAATACAGTTTGGCTGAAAACACGATCAAAACTTTGGCCTCGCGAGATTAACCCCAAAAAATATTGGTTCGATGGATATGACCTATGGCAAGCATCTACAATTTAATAATATTACATAGCAAAATTTCTGCATTTTGGATATGAAACGGTTAATGCCATGGAAGTGTTGGGGACTTAGGGGGCGATTAGGGTCCACGTGGGTGGACAGCTAACCCGCTGCCACCCAAACCCCTATGTTTTTTAGATTCGGCTGGGCAAGTTGGTGAGCTCAAATTTTTTTGTTTCCGCCAGCCAATGATCGTTACTCATTAGAGGATGGTTCGGGATTCGAGCGGAGCGGGTCACGTTTTTTTCTTCTCAAACGGTTACTCCAGCGCATGGCTTTTTTCCGTCGCTAACCTTTGTTATTCCTGCCATGATTCTAGTCGCCAGTAACATTGCAAATGTACTACGTTCATATTAATTATAAAAAAAATGAATTTGAGACATTTCAATGAGCAACCAAAGTCATATACGGTCACAATATACGGCCATGGTAAAAAAAGCAACAGAATGACCAACAACCAAAGTTCTAATGTCATACACTGCCGCACCTTACTTTAGATTAGCACACTTTTAAACTGATCCTCATCTCCTGGTGCTGTCATCCGAGCGCTTCCACCATCCTCAGCAGGTTCTCGTGCGACGACCCACCAGAGTTGGCAGCCTCCTCCGCCACCACCCTCCACCTCGCCGCGCTTCTCCGCACCACCTCGCTCTCCATCGCTTCACCGACGAGCTCAGCGACCTGCTCCCTCCGCCCCTCCGCGTCCAGCCGGAGCCCAACGCCCCAGACCTCGCACGCGTACTTGCAGTTGGTGTACTGGTCCGCGAACACCGGCCAGCACACCATCGGCACGCCGGCGGCGAGGCACTCGCACGTGGAGTTCCACCCGTTGTGCGTGAGGAAGCAGCCCATGGCGGGGTGCCGCAGCACCCGCTCCTGCGGGCACCACGTGGCCACGCGGCCCCGGGCGGCCGTCTCGGCCGTGAACGCCGGCGGCAGAGCGGCCGGCCCGCCGGGGATAAGGTCCTCCCTGATGACCCACAGGAACGGGCGGCCCGTCGCCGCGAGGCCCCACGCGAACTCGGCCAGCTGCTCGGCGGTAAGCACCGTGAGGCTGCCGAAGTTGGCGTACACGACGGAGCCCGGCGCTTGCGCGTCCAGCCAGCGCAGGCACTCGGTGTCGTGCTTCCACAGGGTCAGGTCTGTCCAGTCGTCGCCGGCGTCCTTGTCTTGCTGGTGGCGGCGGAGAAGGGAGCCCAGCGGCCCGACGGTGTAGATGCGCGGGTACTCGGCGCGGAAGGCGGCGAGCACGTCGGGCTCCAGGGCGTCGAACGTGTTGATGATGAGGGCGCCGGCCTTGGTGCAGTTGTTGGACTCCGTGTCGTTGAACCACAGGCCGAAGTCGTCGGGGTCGGTGGTGCGGACGAAGCTCGAGACGTCGCCGAGGCTGATCGGCGGCATGCCGGGGATCCAGTTGATCATCGTCTTGTCCAAGTAGCCGTTCGTCAAGCAGCTCTCATCTACAATATATTCCATACACAAGTACCACATCCTATTAAGTACAGTAGTTTTTTTTTTTTTTGCATGACCACATTTGTAACATATGTTTATTTTCCTTTTTTTCCGTGCAACCTTTATAATTGCCACCGATTGTTAACAAAGTTTTCATCTCAATACTCTCAGGGCTTGTTTGAGAGTGGTCACGAGAAACACTTGAGTGTTTAGCCATAATCACTCAAACTTGAGTGCTGCCCAGCTCGGCCTCGGACTAATAACCCATGCCACCGCCCCGAGGCCATCCACACCTATGCGGTGCACTCACTCCTCACAAGCACCGTCACCCTTACTAGTTACTCCTCGCCTGGCTACCATTGCATCCAGGCTCCTCCTTGCTCCCTACTTCCTCTCATGGATGGGACAGCTGGTGGTCAATGCAAAGAAGGGCACAACCAGTGGAGAATGGGATGGGAGAGATACGGAGGAGAGAGGGAGAGATCAGGCTGACTTGTGGACTCCAAGAAAGCATCCACATGCAGTCCATCGCAAGTTGCAATGATTTGGAGCTCATGTGGTAGGTTAAGTAAAGTTTGGGGATCTTATCGTGTATTCAAGAAGTTTGAGGAACTAGATGATGCCACGGACAAGTTTAGGGATTTCTAGAATTTACTCTCTACAAAGCAATTTGCAAAAAAGAAGAAGAAAGAAAATGGCCCATAAGGTAACCCTAAAACAACTTAGCTTGATACAAGAAAGAAAATTATCCATTCTATCAGCACAAACAAGAACAATAATATCATAAAGTTGTAAAAAAACTATGTGAAAACTTTTTGCCTATATCTTTGGATTAAGAGAAACTTTTTGCCTATATCTTTAGATTAAAAGGATAGAAACATCACAGCTACGAAGAGTAGGCTGTGGATTATTAGGGACCTAAAAAACAAAAGACTTAATAAAACAATAAGGCAACTAAGACTATAAGGACAAAGAAGCACCCCGTGGCTACCTGACTTGCAATCCGGGAAGCGTGTCGGTGAGAATGCAAGAAGATACCTCCATGCATGGAGAGCATGACATCAATGCCGCCGCCATCATTCGTCCATTCAATTAAGAGAAAGGCTAATACAGGAGCCAACCAAAAACTCCATACCTTTGCCACATCATCCAGAACCAACAATAAACTAATACATATAGTAAGCTTATAGAACTTAGATTCATCATTAAACTAAATCTGAAAATATTTAATGTTTGGAGAGAACAATCATTTGGATTGGTTGGATAAAGAAAGAGCCAGTCTTAACCCCTGCAGCAGGCTCTTCCTTCTCGTAGTGTGCGCTAGGGCTACGCTGTTCATGATGAAGCAAGCGCTTTATGCTCTGTCTTATGTTCCCATCCCGCCCGCTAGGATTTTGGTGACATGGAAGTGTTTGGAGCCTGCCTAGTCAGCCATTATAATTGCTCAAATATTTTGCCAAATAATGAATTCCAAGTTCATAGGCCTTTTTCTAGTGCCAGAAAAAAGGAATTTATTATTTAGTCAAATATTCTTTTAGATTCGGTCAAATTTGGCAAAATCCTCTCTCACAATATGCTTTTCATCTTTAATTACTCTAGACTCATAGAAGATGTTTAGAGTCTAGATGAAGGTATCCTCACAAAAAACTGTTTCGATAAAGATATAATGGGGTACTCCCTCCGTTCCAATTAATAGGTTGTTTCTCTTTTTCAACACTAAATTTTAGTTGATCTTTTATTCAAAAAATTCATAATTATTATTTATCTTCATTGCGATTTATTTTAGCATTCTAACTATGAATTGATTTTTTTATATTTTTCAATTATTTTAAATAAAATGAGTTGGTCAGACGACCTATGTACTCCCATAGTCCCATCATATTTAAATACAAGTCATAATTGATTATTTTTTAAAACATCAACCTTTTATTTTATTAAAAAATTATAAGTTATTATTTATTTTGTTGTGATTTGTTTTATTATTGTAAAGAGTATGAGCATTTTTTATATGGTTATACGATTTTTTTCAATAACACAAACGATTAAAGTTATGGAAAAGAGTCAATCCAGACTTACATTAAATACAGAGTGAGTATAAATTAGGACGGAAGTAACTTGTAACATAATTATTTGTATATATAGGGGCGTCGAGTATTACCTTTCAGTGGCAGGTAGCCTCTTTCCTTGAGCTCCCGGAGCCTCATGTGGCCCATGAGCGCCGCCGCACAGCCGCCCCACAGCACCATGCTAGGTACACCCAGCTCCCGCGCCACCTCCAGCGCGAAGCTCATCAGCGCCGTCGGCAGCACGCACGTGACGGGCGGCACGCCAGGCGTCGCACCGGCACCGCCGCGGAGCCGCGCAACGAGCTGTCTCAGCGGCGCCGCGCACTGGTGGGTCGTCGCTTTGCAGAGGCCGAGGTCGTAGTCATGCTTGTCCCGGTCGACGTCCACCAGCCCGTCCGGGATGGTCTCGATCCGGAACCCGTCGCGGCTGCTCACGGCGCTGTCGGTGTCGGCGGCAGCCTGCTGGGCTCGGCGGAGGTTGTGCTCGGTGACGACGAAGGTGATGAAGACGCCGTGGCGGTGGAGCAGCCTGGACAGCTGAAGTGCCGGGTTGATGTTGCCGGAGCCCGGGTAGGGCACCACCACGACGTGAGGCTGCGGCGTCGCCATTCTTGGCGATGCTGCTGCTGTTAGCTTGGAGGTGCGCACGTACAGTTGGTGGTGAGTTGGCTCTCTGATCTGTGCTTGCCCTGCCGTGGTGTTAATCAACCTTGATAAGTCAAGTTGTTAGCCCGTCGCGCTAATGTCGATGACGCATCTTGCAAAGAAGTCAGAATGGAGGGTATATCGAAAGATGCCATGGATCAACTTCCCATATTATTTGTGGCCGGCTGCTCTATTATAGTTTTTGACTGGCTCCGCCTTAGTCAAATAAAGCATATCCCTCTTTTATGTTGTATAATACTAGTACGTTGGTATACATCAACGGTGTGCTGGTGTCTAGGATAGTATGATGTCTTATACTGTACAAACCACACAGAAGTTTTGATGATGTGGAGAGGTAAGAGAAAGGTGTCATATGTTGTTTCTGCAATTAAGCAACCAGTAAGCTAATAGAGCATGTTAGTAGCTAGTGTGGGTACGTAACCCTCCTTTTCTTCCGGTTTCGGAACTTGACAGCGGATAGGTTACTGTGTAATGTCTTCGTCGAAGCTGGTAGTGATGTGAAGGGCATCTAGTACTACACCCATAGCTCGGTTATCAACCATGCATGGCACGTTTGACCTCACCTAGGCTAATTCCGACAAATGAATCGAGAGCGTAGAACACACTTTCGAATTTGAATTTTTGCGCGAGTTTGGACACCGTACGACCCTTAAGGATGACCAAGTTTAATTATCCTCCACTTGGCATGCCTCATTCTGGTATTGGCTCCACGAAGAGTAGCGCTATCATTTCTGTGAGTATTTCTGAAGTAGTAAATCCATCACATTGCTTTTGCATGTAAACTGCAGTTCTGTTGATAAGTCAAACACCGTCCCCGTCCCCGAGCACCGGAGTTCATTTGTGATGTCGTTGATGTAAATGCTATCCGTTTTGTTTGAAGTCGACTTATATTTAAATACAGAGAGAGTAGTTGCTAAAAATTAGCTATTTTTATTTAAAGAGGTCTAGCTAATGAGATAGCTGATATGTGTGCAATCTATTAGCATCTTTTAGTTGTTTGTGTGCAACTAATTTTAGTAGCTAATGTTTAGCTGAAAATAGATGGTCTAAGCAAGATCTAAGACAAGTTTAAAGGCATCAACCACGAAGTTGATGAACTGATGGCAGCAATCCGTGATCCCAAGGGAGCTGAATTGTATGTTTGGTAACAAAGTTTTTCAATACTGTGGTTTCAGAACACTATGGTTTCCAACTATACATGACAAAAAATACTGTGGTTTTCGAATACTCCAGTAAAGCCAAAGTATTTCTAAAACTATACATCGTTTAGTTGCACAATATTGAGTCCAGCGGGTCCAGCGCTTGGTGTCAGTGGCCGCGCCCTCCCTCCGTCGCCCTCTGCCTCTCCCTCGCCGCGGCCTAGTCTCCTCCATCTATTGCCCTCTCCCTCTCTCCCACCGGGGAGCGGTGGCATGGGACATAGACCGCGCTGGCGAGCTCGAGAAAGGGGGGATAGCGTGCGGGGAAGGGGAGGAGGCAGCGCCGGCTGGGAGGACAAAGTCTAGAGGCGGGTGGCATGGGAGCGGGAATAATGACGGACGGCGTCGGGGTGGTGGGGAAGGCGGCGCGGAGGATGGGGCAATCTGGCGTTGGGCACCGAGGCAGCGCGGAGGATGGAGGCAGCCGCGTGAGGAGCCGACGATGGGCGGCGGGCTATCCACGTGAGGAGCCGGCAGCGGGCGATCCACAGAGGCGGGGCATCCACAGGAGGAGCTGGCGGTGGAAGGTGCGACCATGCAAGGCGGGGCATCGGGCGGAGCTGCATAGGCGAGACTACGAGAGACGGGATCGGTGGAAAAAAAAAAGGAAAACTAGAGTCCAGAGTTCAGTATCCAAAACTCCAAATATACCATAGTTTTGGATAAACAATGGCATCTGAAACAGTGTTTTGATAATACCAACCAAACACCTTTTGGCATCTAAAACCACAATATTATTAAATACGTATTGGTTCAGTACGGTAAAAACTTCCAAACAGGGCCAAGCATCTGTAAAAGGGGGTTAGACATTTTGTGTGTATCCATCGACCTGACCGAGAGGGGTTCGGCTAGGTATTCAAAAATTTCTATATATACGAGATGCTTCATTGGTTCCGAATTGCCATGATTTACTCGTCATATAATTTACTGTAGGTATGAATTCAATGTTGTTTATATTTTATAATATGTTTGAATAAGACTACCTAGGGTTGCAAGTGGGCCGGGTTTTTCCGCGAACCCGCGAAACCGCCCTGCAAAAACGTTGTTCGCGGCTCACTATTGGCCGCCCCGCTACGTCCGCGGACAATAGTATTAATCCGCAAAGAACCTCAAGGCCCGCAAGAACAAAAATATGACACTCTAATATTCTATATTAATCCATTCACTCCAATCGATACATTAGTGACACTTTTAATTCTCATCACGAATGCTCTATCTTAATGCAAATAGTTTACGCTCTAATCCGTGGGCCAATATATGTTTTATGCTATAACATGGTTTGAAAAATTATTTATATACACAGGTCTAGCGGGTTTGCAGTTTTTGCCGCAAAGGCCACAAACTTAATGTTGACCACACTATTGAGTTTGCGGACAACCGCAAACCCGCGAGAATAGTTTCGCGGCATGTTCTGCGGGTTTGCGGCTGTCCACAGCCTGCCCCGCTTGCATGCCTAAGACTACCGGTCAAAGTAAATGTTAAAATGTTAAAGAAAAGGGGTAGCAATTAACACAGTGCAAAAATAGGCTATGCTACGTACACAGAATAATCCTTAGGCAGTAAAAATCAGTTGCAGTTGACCGTGTGAGCTGAATCCTAACAAATATGTTATAGCTACTGTAGCATTCGTCCGACTACGCTTAGATCCTGATTGGATCAAAGGATTCGCATATAAATTTGGAAGAAATAGGTTCCGGGGGAAGGGGATATCATGTGGTGATATTTGGAATGAAGAAAAACTAAGGTCCATTCCTATCGAAGGGAGGCCATTGATATACAAAATATAAAATAAAACATCCATTCCAACCCAAGGGGAATCACTCCCCCAATCTGTTCACTCATTTTTCTGCAATCCAAACGACTCAAAGTCTGTATTTTAAAATTCTATACAGTTTTTTACTTTTCGTACCATCTTATTTTTGAGTTTTTCCTATTTCTATATTTTAGATTTATTTGTTCTAAACATGTCCTTAGACTATTCAGGGTGAGGATTTTTTAGAGTTTAAATACCTTGTCGCGTCAACATATTTGGAACGAAGACAGATAGTTTTATATGAGATGAAAGAGTTCAGAATACACTTTTACCTAACATGACCTCTTTGGTATCCGTGCAAGGAAATTCCTCCCGCCTGAAGTGGCATCTAACACCGGAAATGTCTCAAATATATACCTAACTAGCAAGGTGACCCGCGCAAATAGCGCGGGTACCTAGTTTTTCCATTGGCATTTTGGTTTCCTTTGAAATTAGTTTAGTTTTATTATTCTTGTTTAACTTTGTTTTATGTTATTTGTGCTCAATTTACTCGTCAAAGATACACCTTGTTTCCCTAAATTTACTATTGGTAGAATGTTTCAACTTATGTTTTATGAGTTAATCTATTTTACGTTTTGTATACATATTTTTTAAAATATATTTACTGATAAGTATGAATTAATGTGCGGATCCAAATAACACTATTATTTAAGATTTAAATTTATAACTATGAAACCACTGATCAGTGTGATTTAGCCCTTAAATTTTTTATACGCTTCTTCTATTTCGAATATAACATCTATAATTTTGTCTAAAATTTTAGAAAAGAGCATTGATATCTATGACTATAATATGAAATCAGTTGTACTAACCCTACCCCAAAATGTATTCTAATAGTGCATCTATGTCACATTTTATAGATGTTAATTTTTTAAATGGCTTAGGAAATAGAGATAGTGGGTAATATCTATGTTGTTTCCCCTGGCACATTACATAATCAGCTTATTTTGATAGATTATATAATGTGCCCTATAATGTTGTTAGTAGGTAGGTAACTCAAAATGGCATGCATAAGGCTCGAAAATAAGCATCCTTCAGGGTGCTTATGTGTTTTCATAATCTTATCTCCCCTTAATTTTGTATAAAGTGCATAAGTTTGGGTGTTTGTTAACCACTCAGTATTATATAAGCTGGATTATATAATCTAAAAGGTAAACCGACATACTTTTAAAAGCATGAACTATTATGAATATGCTGGTGCATTCAGAATCAGTAACTTTTTTATTGGATTTTGGTGTTATTGGGATTTGATTGTTAAATCAAGCCTAGCCCACAAACAACATTACAACTTTTTTGTTTTCTTGTGTGGATTTGTCGGTGGCTCTGACATACGTGGTTTTTTTCTAGTCCACCTCATTGATAGTTGCCACCTCTGCAGCGGTATCGTCATGTGGGAGAAGATGTCAGTTCAGTCAAGGAGGTGGGCGTGGGGGTAGCGTGCTGAGGCAGTAGGGGATGGACTGCAAAGGACAGACGATGTGCCAATGTCAATGGTATATGATCTTAGGAATGGAGATGTTAGCAAGGGAGGCTGGCGGTCACAGATCTTGCAATGGGGACACCTGGGAGACAATTCCAGAGGGTGAGGTGAGATAGCGTGAGGCATCACTGTAGCACATGAGAAAAAAAATCCACATAGGCTATTCGCAAGAGGAAGAAGATGGGTGATGTGGTTGTTGTCTTTTGGCCCAACAAATTGACTCGCGCCAACAAAAAGGTTTTACCCAAAATGTTCCATATTCGATTTAAGAAAAAACTTTTACATGTTTTAAGTCCCTAATAAACATTGTTTAAGACCCCACGGACCTCGCGTCCTTGAATTTAACATGGAGCCCCATCCTACCGCAATGGTAGCTGCACAACTCTCGTATTAACACGTCTGAATGTGGTTAATCCGAAGTTGTCTAGATCGAGAAGATTGGTATGGTCCTTTTTACCAAGCATTGGTGGGTCGTAGTATCAAGATATTATGGGGTCATTTTTTCATTTCAATCTAAAACTTGTATTGTACAAACTTCTTTAATAGCAATTTCTAATGTTTTATCGACGAATGTGATTGCTCTAGATGTTCATAAAATTCAATGTTCACTTTATTTCCTTTTTTATTGATATATCAATTTCTATGTGTTTGTCGATGAATGTGATGGCTTCTTTTACCAACTTTTGTTAAGATAGTGGCTATAATTTTTGTTTATTAGATGGCTAGATGTTATTAAAATATGATAATGCAGTTTTTCTGATTAACATGGTTATTTCAATACCCTTTTGTAGAATGTTGGTGGTTTATTTTAACAATTACTTATTAATTCAGAAAATAAATAAATGGTGAAGAGTTTTATCTATCTTTTTGAAAAGTAGGCTCTTTCATTAGCCGTACTCCTTCTATTCATGATTGCTCAATGTATTAGAAAAATAAAGATCTAGCAATGGTTGCCGTATAGGTTTGAGTCATCAATGCATTAATGTGTAGACATTTAACATGGATACCTTCTATTTACTTTTTTTAGTTGGGAAGCTGGATTGTTTCACATGTGTTAATGTGCGGAAGGGTATGAGAATTTCAGTAGAATGACGGCATATCATTTTGGATATGATCTCATGTTTCAAAGAGTGGTTGATTAGGATGTATGTACGTTGCACTTTAGGTTATTCCTTTTTTTACCGGTAGGGTCTTGCGTCGCTGTGTCTCCATCCGTACTTTAAGGTCTGCCTGGGAGCTACACCAGTGAATTATGCATAGCCATGAGAAGGTTAAATCGTTGAATATTTCAATCTAAAGCATTAGAGCTCAAACGACATGTATTTCATACAGAGATTTGTCTTTCCTTGCGCTGATCAAATTTGGAGGGAGAGAGAGAGAGAGTATTTGGTACAAAGTATTTGGATCAATCTAGATTGTTTGATGATCGTAATATCCAACGGCGTAGATTTTTCTTTTTTTAGTTGTATTTGATATATGATTTACGATAGACCATTAGATTTTCATAAAATCCAACACTAGAGGGATTTTCTTTTTCCCAATTAATGTCGTAATTTCTACACCCACTTAGTAAATATGGTAGCTTCTTTTAACACCCTTGATATGGTATTTGAACTGTAGACTTATTTTTTATTGGAAAAAGTAGTGGATGTTGCATTGGCTTGAACTTTTAGGTGGATTAATGATATTCATTGTGGTTCACATCTTTGAAATTTATTTCTATGGATGTGAATGAGAACATAAAGTTGAGGATCTAATTTTTTTAAAAGTTTTTTATAATAATTTCCTTAACCTTAAAAATATATCGAGGTAATACGAAGGTATTTTGCATGGAAATAGTCTAATATTTCTGTGTTTGCAATCGAATGCCGATTTTTTTAGGTTTTTTATAATTAGTGTGGAATTCCTTTTATGATGTACTCATTCTCTATATATATCGTAGACCTCTTGAATACTTCCATACGTGTCAGAATCAATGATTTAGATTTATAAAGTAAAAATTTTATAACTTTGGTTATCTATTTATTTCCTATGGGACAATGCTCATAATATATTTTCCCTATGGACAATGGGAATTATTCCTTTTCCCTAAACCCATCATTATCTATGGATTGTCTTACGAAACATAATATATAATATTTTTTTATTGGCAAAGCAAATATGGTAGTAGTTCCGTTGGGCAATGTAAATAGTAGTTTTTTCCTTTAGGTATGTACTCTATCGGACAAAGCAAATATGGCACGTACGGTTGGCCAATGTAAACAGGACGTAGCAGTTTTTATCCTTTACTGTTGACGAGGCCATCCTGCCTAACGACCTGACCTGTTCTTGCTCACTCTAGACCACGTCCTGCGGTGACCATGGTGTCCACGTTCACCGGCCGTCCGCATAGCTCGCTGCGCTCGCCTCTGTACTCGCTCGCCGTAGGCTTAGCTAGTTAGTTACAGACTTGCCCGTTGTACATGTATTATATATACAAAAGAGATCAATACAACAGTTGTTGGGTCCTATCTCTGTTTCATGGTATCAGAGCTAAGGAGTCATGACAAAAGGGTTGCCCACCTCGACGTTTACCGATTTCCGGACCAGTCTCAACATCGGCAAGCCTCCAGATTCGACTGCGGGGGGTGTTGACGAGGCCATCCTGCCTAACGGCCTGACCTGTTCTTGATCACTCTAGACCACGTCCTGCGGTGACCATGGACTCCAACCCTCTCTTCAACTTCGACCTCGAGCCGTCCGTCCATGATGGCAGCACCTCGCCCTCCTCTTCCTCTGCTCCCTCCACTGCCGCCGACGGCGACTCCACGTCGCGCCCTCCTGCATCCACGGTCCTTCAGACCGTCAACATCAAGTCCCACGTCCCCGTGGTTCTCAGCATCGCCGAGCCGAACTACCCCGAGTGGCGCTGCTTCTTCGACTCCGTCATCGGCAAGTTCGGCCTCAACTCCCACCTTGCGGCTCCCCCAACCTCCCGTCAACGCCGCGACTCCGAATGGGTGATGGTCGACCAGTGCATCCTCAACTGGATGTACAACTCTGTCCACAAGGACATACTCGACATCGTCCGCATCCCCGAGCCTACTGCGCACGCCATCTGGATCAGCATCGTCGACATCTTCCGCAGCAACCAACTTCACCGCGCCGTGTACCTGGAGGGCGAGTTCCGGAGCCTGTACCAGGGCGACATGACCATCTCTGAGTACACGTCACGCCTCAAACAATTCCTCGGCGGGTCACTGGTGTCATGGTCGTCTAAACGCCAGCCAACAGCTCACGATCCAGCGCGGAAGCTGAATACCGCGCAGTCGCCAATGCAACCGCGGAGTGCATTTGGCTCCGGAATCTGCTGACTGAACTCCATTGTTCTGTGCCAAAGGCGACTGTGGCCTACTACGACAACATATCCGCCGTCTACATGAGTGCTAATCCGGTGCATCACAGGCGAACTAAGCACATTGAGCTCGACATTCACTTTGTCAGAGAGAAGGTCGCTCTTGGCGAACTCAGGGTTCATCGTGTGCCCACCGGACAGCAATATGCAGACATCATGACAAAAGGGTTGCCCACCTCGATGTTTACTGATTTCCGGACCAGTCTCAACATCGGCAAGCCTCCAGATTCGACTGCGGGGGGTGTTGACGAGGCCATCCTGACTAACGGCCTGACATGTTCTCGCTCACTCTGGACCACGTCCTGCGATGACCATGGTGTCCACGTTCACCGGCCGTCCGCATAGCTCGCTGCGCTCGCCTCTGTACTCGCTCGCCGTAGGCTTAGCTAGTTAGTTACAGACTTGCCCGTTGTACATGTATTATATATACAGAAGAGATCAATACAACAGTTGTTGGGTCCTATCTCTATTTCATTTACGATATCGGACAAAGCAAATATGGTACCTAGTAGTAGTCGTATTTATTTTGGATAATGTAAATAATATTACTTTCCTTTTGGACAACATATAGAAAAACGTATCTATCTAGCATAGATTATATTAATTTTAGACGGTTAGATCTTCATAAAATCTAACGGTTGAGGTCTTTTTTTTTCCGATTAACGTGGTAATTTCTTGACCCTCTCGACGAATCTGGTCGCTTCTTTTAATACTCCAATATATATATAATAGACACTCAATCTGGTCCCTTCTTTTAACACTTCAATATATATATAATAGAAGATAGTGCAATTCAAATTTAACGAAATGGAAGCAACCTCCAGTAATTTGGGGGATCGCGACCAAACTGCACTTTTATTTTGCTTTTTCTTTAATAATACCGATCAGTATCGTCTGGTGGAGTCATGGAGGTGGAGCCTGCCTACCGGACGCCTTTGTAGACGAAGAATTCGGACCCATCTGAACAAAGGCCGGGCCACGTACGTGCAAGTAAACCAAGTCAGGGCCAAGGATACCGGCATACCGCGATGCCCGCGGCGCCGACGAGCGCGCGCGTACAGCGTCGCGGTGCGGGCTCCTGGTGCACCTGGAGCAAAGCCCATGGAGGCGGCGCCGGAGGCGATGGCGTTCCAGTTGTCCTCTTTCCCGCGAGGGAGGCATATGGCGGTCTCCGAAGAAAAGCGCATGACTGAGTAGGCTCCAGGCACCTTGGCGCGGACGGCCTGGACGCCGCCCAAGTTTTTCTTTGTTTTTTTTTTTACTGTCACGGGGAAGAGAGTCCCCCACCTGAATTTTCATTGCTCTTGCCGGCACTTAATGGCCTACATCATAGTGTTTACAAAAGGAATTAGTAAAACATTTTACATCATAGGGCCTTACATTGCCACTACAAGATTTGCACACCAAACATCAACAACCCAACGCTCCTCAGCTTTCATTCTCTGTCGCCACAGCTCAGCTTCGGTTCTGATTGAGATCAGGAACTCCCTCATGTGTATAACGACTCCATCGAAGATTAATCGGTTTCTTCTCTTCCACAAGGCCCAGCAGCATAGCAATACAAGGGTGTTGAATTGTAGAGCAGGCAGGTTTGGAGGCCGCGACATCAGATGCAGCATTGCGCAATGATCGTGAGATGGCGTCACCACATGCAGTAGAGACCACAGTTGCTTGGCGAATTCACAGTGGAACAGGACGTGAGGTGCTGTCTCAGCTTCCCCATGACAAACCTCACAGCCTGCTTCGGGCACAATACCCTTGACGACCAGATTAGACCTGCATTGGATTCGTCCGCGGCGAGCCAACCATCCAAAGAATTGAACTCTCGGAGGTGCGCTGTTCTTCCACACAAACTTCGTTGCTTCATCCAATTCCCCTACACCCCCACACAAGACATGATAGATGGCTCTGCCTGGAGCTTTTCATCACCCGTGGCCGCAAAGCACTAGCGAACATCTAGTTCTTCTGATAAGGCTCAGTAATTGTTTCCACCTTTATCAGCTCCTGGGCAGCTTGTGCTGTGAGACGGGGCACGAGCATGGAGGAGAGTCCCTTATCGATCACCTCCCGCACACTGACCTCTTGGTCTTTCACATGGCTTAGCAGTGCAGGGAATCGTGTGGCGAGATCATCTTCCCCACACCATGCGTCGTGCCAGAAGGATGTCCCTCTCCCATCCTGTACCAGTGAGGTTGTGACAGCCCTGTACGTTGGCAGCAGCGAGCGCAACACTTCCCAGTGGTCACCCACCAAAGCACCTTTCAGCGTGGCAAGGCAGACTTGACTGCGAATCCAGACAGCCCAGGAGGAGCTAGATGCAGTGTGCAGCCGGTGGATCAATTTCAGCAGCAAGCAGATGTTCTGCACTGCAAGCTTTTTGACACCAAGACCACTAGCCCCCTTACTCTGCTGGACATCTTCCCAAGCGACCAGGCACTTGGCACCTGAAGCTTGCCCGGTACCCGACCACACGAATCCTCTCCGGCGCCGATCAACCTGCTTAATTGTCCTAGGGGCAAGAAGGAGCGAGCTCATGTGGTAGATTAATTGGCTATCTAACACTGCATTCACCAGGACGAGGCGGCCCATTGAGTTGAGCAGTGCAGCTTGCCACCCTGCCAGATATTTGTCAGCTTTTGCAATAAGAGGGGCGAAAGCGTCAAGCTTAAGTTTAGTGCTGGACAGTGGCAATCCCAAGTATGTTTGTGGGAAACCCTCCCGCTTGCATCCTAAGATGTCAACACAGCTCTGGATCTCCCTCTCCTCCATGTGTAGTGGAACCAGGACACTTTTGGAGTAGTTAATGGCCAGGCCCGTTGCACTACTGAACTGGTTGAGCAGGGTGGCAAGTCGCTCCACCCCTGCAGTTGTCCCTTGCATCACGATAAGGGTGTCGTCTGCATATTGGAGCACTGCTCCCGGTAAATCTAGTTGCACAGGGTGACGGATGGATGGATTCCCTTTGATCAACCGTTGTAGGACATCTGCCACAATGAGGAAGAGGTAAGGGGAGAGCGGGTCTCCTTGTCTCAGGCCTCGCTTGCAACCAAACCATAGCCCGGGGCACCCATTCATAAGTACAACAGTTTTTGAAGAAGCGAGCAGGCAATGTATCCACCTAATCCATCTCTCACTGAACCCCCTGGCCGCCAAGATGTCCATGAGAGCAGACCAATGAACCGTGTCAAAAGCCTTGGCAAAGTCCAATTTCATCAGTAGAGTAGGCAATTTCCTTCTGTGGCAGCACTGAACTAACTCCATGGCATACACAAAATTTTCAGCAATCGAGCGCCCTCGAAGGAAGCCAGTCTGATCGAGGTCGATCAGATCTCCAATTACCCTCTGTAGCCTCGTGGTCAAAACTTTGGAGAGGATTTTGACGCTGCAGTTTTTGCAAGCAGATAGGACGAAAATCAGTCATCATTTTGGCCCCCGGCTTTTTTGGCAGCTACACCATATATGATCTGTTGATCCTTTCCAGTTCCACGTTTCCAGCGCAGAACGCTGAAGCAACTCCCAGTACCTCTGATTTAATTTCAGACCAGGCCGCGTTGTAGAAGCTGGGTCCAAACCTGTCAGGGCCCGGCGCGCTCTGCTTGTTCATACCCTTCACCGCTGCAGCCAACTCAGTCTCTTCAGACATTCTGTCCAGATCGGCCTCCAACCCATTCTGATCATGGTACAGTTGCCTCAGGGAGAACGACCAGCACGCCTCGCCATTCGACCCCATGAGACCACGATAAAAGACTGACAGCTTCAATCTTGTCATCATGGGACGTGGGTTCGTGGTCGCCAACTTGGATGAGGCCAATCCGGCTGCCTCGGTGACGCATGGTCGCACGAGCACTATTCGCCTAAACGGCCGTTTAGCCCGTTTCAACACCGCTTAAACGCTAAACAGCGGTCGACCGTTTTCGTTTAATTTGCTATTTACACCATTTAAACCCGTTTAAACGGCCGTTTAATACCGGATAATGGCTAAACAATAGGTGACCGACTGTTTACCGTTTAGCGTTTAGACTAACACTGTGCACGAGCACGGTGAAACGAGGTGTTCGCATCAGCCTCCTTGACGTGGGCGCCCAAGTGAGGCTGCGCTCCGCATGAGCCAGCAACCGCTCAGCGCCGAGGACACAGGAGGCTGTGCAAGGCCAGTTGCTGCACCCACATGCTGGGGCCACAGCACGGCGGTGTGCGGGTTGAGGCTTGGAGGGCTGTGAGGGCCGCCAATGGGTTTCCCAAGAAAAGTGGATTGTCCACATTTTAAGTGCACACAATGACTATCTCAATAGTTGAAGTTGCATTAAGATTCTTGCATACAAGGGGTAGATGTAGAAAATCATGGATAGGTGGAGGAATCTTGCATTAAAATCTGTGCGCAATGGATGAATGAATGACCACGATAATCATTGCAAACACATATACATGTATATGTTTTTCAGTTCCGCAACCGGAGCTGGATTTGGATTGACGCCGGTTCAGACTCGGAACCAATGTACAACGAAAAAAATAATAAAGTGGATGGAAAATCCATGATAGAAAAAAACTTATCTTTTATTTTCTTTACCTAATAATAAAAGACGGGAGGATTCTGCGGTCCGACCTCACATATCTTACATGTGGGCTCTGTTTGTCTGAAATTCTCTTGTCGTCAACCGAAATCGTCATGAGCCCAATTCAGAAAGCAGAAGTTGACCACACGGAAACGGGCACCCAGATCGTATACGGACTCCGTTTTCGACGTTCTATATATCGATAAAAAGCTAAAATGACAAACTTTTCAATCCAATTGACACCACTCTAAAATTTGCTCTAAGTCAACGGAAATCGTAAAAAAATTATGACCTAGAAATTATTCGCGAGCCCGATTCGGATAGCAAAAATAGCCCATACGAAAACGGACGCCTAGGTTGTATACGCACTCCGGTTTCTACGTTTTGCATATTGGTAGGAAGCTAAAAAATATTATTTCTAACCAATCTGACACTACCCTAAATTTCGTTCGCAGACAACGGAAAAATTCAAAATAATATGACAAAGAATTTATCGAGGACCTATTCTTATATATGCTTAAAGATTTTTTTTTCTTCCATTGCAATACACGGGCATTTTACTGGTAGATATATAAGTATAGATTGGACGGGGCCAAGCCAATCGGGGGTAGGAAAGCGTAAAAGAAATAACTTAAATGTATCTATATATAAACAAATAAAGGTCGGATCAACTTCAAAGAAACGGATCCGAAGCTCCCATAAATTACGGGCCTATTCTATGGTGATGCTCTAGAAGCTTGCGAACATGAGGCTCGGACACGTGCCACCGTGTCAAGAACCACCACTCGGCCAAAGTTCCCACGACGCACCCGGCGCCGATGAGAGCGCCGAGCGCTGCGGCGCGGGCGCCCCTGTGCATCTGGAACAAGCTGAAGGAGGCCGCGCCGGCGACGATGGAGTTCCAGTCGTCCTCCCTCTTGCGCGCCGCGGACATGGCGGTCTCCAGGGCGAAGAACACGGCCGAGTTGGCGCCCATCCAGCCGGCGAAGCGAGGCGGCCGCCGACGAAGTGGTAGGCGGGGCCGGTGATTAGGCCGATTATAAAGCCAGTGCCCACGGAGTCGACGAAGTCATGGCGGCGGTCCGGGATGCCACCATAAAATACATACGTCATTGTGATGACTGATGGAGGAGGTGAAATTGCGTGCGAGATCGAGGGTCCGATCGAGACAGCTTATAGAGGCTACCTTGGGCGTACGTCTGGTGTGTATCATCGACCGGGAGGGGGACTTGAGTAGTAGTATTTGTTGAGGAGGACGAGGCCGGGTCAACCACGTATTCAGCGGCGTGACCGACCGGTGAGGAGAGGGTCGTTCGTTCCGGCGGCTGTACCGAATGAAGATGGAAGAGGAAAGCGTGGCCGACTGGCCGCATGCCCGCCTGGTATATATCTTACGGCCCACAACGAGCAGCAGCCCACCAGATAAAAAAAAAAACCAGAACCAAATGTATCTTTAAGGCCCAGCAAGTCCGGCTAGACCATTTGTCAGTGTGTTTCCGTTTTGGCACTATACTCAAATCAAACTATTTGAATTATAACGGAATTTTAGTGCACGACGGGAACATGAGTTTTTTCCCCCCACGATCGTTTTTCCCCCAGGCAAATTTTAAATATGATGCATCTAAATAAGTTTGGTGGGGCAGCTAGTAGTTGTAAATGGAAAATAATGGGTCGGAACCACGGCTTACTAAACAAGATTTGAATTACGCAAATATAGAACAAGTTAGAAAATAAGCACTTCTAAGACCAAGTCCAACGGACCGTCTCTACGATCGTCCATAGTACGAAAATGGCACTGTAGCTACACTGACAAGAGTTAGGAAACTGGTTTTTTACTTGAAAATTTATTGTTTGGAATGTACTATTTCAACATTAATAGTGAGTTTGAATTTGGTCTTTTTTAAAGTGAGGACATACCATAACTAGCTATAACACAGGTATAATTAATGGTAGTAGCAAAAATGACATAGAGAATTCCTGACTCTAAATATGTACCGACTGCCTGACTGGGACACAGCAAAATAGGAGTACTACCTCTGTTCACTTTTGTTTGACGCTTGCCAAGGCAAAAATGACCTGTTCGATGTCAAAAAAAAAAAAACAAACGGAGGGAGTATATAATAAATTTCCACTAACCGTATCTACAGTTCTACACAAGCATCCTCAAGTTCACCCTAGTACGCATGCAGCATCACACTAATCATCGTCACTATTATTTCATCACATGATATATATAGAGCATTTATTTAGACTGCTAAATAAATACCACTAGCAGCACCATCAAAGAAGGATTTAGATAACTGGCAGATTAACAAGAAACAGCTCGAATATACTGCCATGATCAAGCCAGCACTGCAGTCTCTGGCAGGGTGTTACTTCTGTTCTTTGATTTCCCTGATAAACGCTACTTCGTGATATTTTTGCCCATGTTGCAGCACACAAAGCCCTTCTCTTCATCCTCCGCCATTGCCGCCCGCACGTTGAGTTCATCCTCCTCGGAAATGCGATTTTTCACCCAGATCCGAGCGACCTCCCAGGCCTTGTCCATGCTCACGCTAATGCTTCCGTCGCTCAACACCACGGTGGCGCGGCTCGCCACGTCCGCCGGAAGCTTCTGGCCTAGCGTGTACTCCACGAGGTCAGGGAGCGACGGCTGCCCGGCGTGCCCCAGCGCCTCCGCGTGCGCGAGCTGCTCCAGGAACGACGGGGCTCCGCCGTCGTCGTTCAGCTTGAACTCGAGCTCGGTGAACTTGCGCCACGAGACCGAGGGCGTGTCGACGTCGTAGGTGCGCGCCACGGCTCGCCACACCGCCCTGCCCGTGGCGTGGCGGGCGTAGTCGGGGAGCAGGCGGTCGGAGAGCGCCGCCAGGATGTGGCCGCGGCACACCGCGTCCTCGCGCGCCCATTTCTTGGCCGCCTCGGGAGAGGCGCCGTCGTCGCCCGACGGCGGGTCCTCGGAGAGCACGTGGGCGACGCCCACGGTGTTGAGGAGCAGGAGCATCGACTCCTTCCACCGGCGGTAGCCGCCGTCGCCGTTCAGCGGCGTGATGCTGCTGCGAAGCGACGACGCCATTTGATCAAAGAACCTGCCCGTTGACAGGCAGAATCGTCAAAGTACGATCGGCAGAGTTGATCTTGGAGGCTGCAAGACAGGATTCCTTGCACTCGATTGATATGATATATATATCGATCCCTGGAGACAGAAGATGGATTAGAGAGGAAGAGGCGGCGTGCTGGTGCAGGAGGCCATGACTGATATGGAACCCTAACTAATTAATGGAAAGATATACATCTAATTGAGTATATATCGTGGGATCTTAAAAGGATCCGACGACTGCCTATAGCAACATAAGATTTGGTAGGATCTCTTACTTTGTGATTTTCGATATAATAATAAAGCTGCAGCCTTACCTCTATGATTGATTGATTGTGATCCAGCTATGCGCGCCTACAACCGTGTTCATTTTACCACCAAAATAAAATTGACTTTTCTTTATTAATCCCAAAACTATTTCGATTAGTTGTGCAAAAAAATATCTTAATTTTTATAGTGATGACTATAAAGTGATGTCGCGGGTTTTTCATCTTAAAAAATCATATCTTTTTTATATGACATCTTTTTTATATGACATCGGATGAAGATGACTTTTATGTGAAAATTGCATCTCTTAGGGAAATATCTATATCTTTCTACTTTTAATTTTTTTCATTTGTACATAGAGTCATCACTTTTTGCAATCACGTTTTGACATGTTGGGGCTAATACATCCAAGAATTTTTATGGTTAATAAAAGAATTGAATTTTGTGATGGCATAGAAGGGAGCTCAACCAGTCAATTAAGTGGAAAACAATCCTAGGTTCGAGCATATAGATGCTCGGAATTATCATTGTCAATGTTTTTTTGCTTACATTTAATCTGAACCACCATAGCACTTATGAACAAAAAATGGTGATTTCTGCTGCCAAAGACCATAGCTCAATAAAAAAATGTTTCTGGATTAGAAAATTGTTCATGAAAAAAGTCCATTGAAATGTATTGTGGTTTAGTTTTAAATATTTTATTGCAAAGAACTCATCAAGTAAGCTGTAGGCTCGACTTGGAAATAACACTTTTTTCTTTTTAGCTCGATAGGTTTTAATTATATATTGGGGTTTACGGCCTGTTTGATATGGCTCCGCTCTAAGTTTTTTAAGTTCCACTCCCTCAACTCCACTATGGAGCAGCTCCACCATAGAGTTGGAGTGGGCAGAGGGAGTGTTTGACTTGCAACTCCACTCTGGGTTCTTTAATAGATGTTTTTTTGAGTTACCCACTTTACCCTTGGATTTGATGGGCTGAATGGTCGTGCCATGGGGAGGCGCCGCCCAAGAGGCATACTCGTTGCTGGCGCCAACAGGAGGCGTCGCCTAAGCCATTTCCTCCCGCGGCGGCGCCCAAGCCGTCTCCTCCAGCGGCAGGCGACGGCCAGTGGAGGCTGCGCACCAAGGTAAGGCTGCGCGCCATGGCTGCCCGACGCGCCCAGGGGACTGGTCGCCCCCAACGGCTGCAGATAGGCGCCGTGCGCTGCGTGGAGGGGAGTTGGCAGCCTGCCCGCCTGGACATGGCCGGTGCCCTGGCCTTGTCCCACGGTGGCAGGGCAGCCTTGTCCCACGGTGTCAACACGGTCTTGTCCCACGGCGGCAGCGCCCCGCCCATGGCCGCCGACGGGGACTCCTTTGGCGTGAATCTATCTGTCCATCTCTTTACGTGTAGAATCTAGTGACTTCTTCCTCCATCGGATGATCCAGGCAGTCGCCGCATCCTAGTTCTTGCATCGGGAACAGAAGAATTGCGATAATCTATTTCCTACGAACCGGTATGGGATTGTAACGAATAGCAAGGTGGGTAATTTTCTGTAGAACTCCGTGTCTAGGTTCCTAAAAGGCATTTCAGGAGCTCACTTTTGTGGGCTCCATAAATTTTTTAGAGTTGGATCAAAACTCCATGTTTTTTCCCGAGTTAGAGTTTCTAGAGTTGTACATGTTTGGCCAGAAAAAATTAGAGTGGAGCTAAAAAAAGATGGAGCGGAGCCATGCCAAACCGGCCCTTAATTTTCCCTTGGGCTGGTTTACCGGGCCAGCGCTTTCACCTGGGCCAAGTCCAATCTTTCTCTTCCAGCCCGGGCCACTTGCCCCCTCCAGCTGCTGCGCGAGATGGCGAGAGCCGAGAGCCACCGGCGGCGAGGTGAATGGATAGCGACAGCCGACAGGGCTGGCGACAGCGGCGTGTACACCGCGCGAGTGTGGAGGCGCGTACATGGTACACCCCGCGAGTGCGGCAGCACTGAAGCAAATGGAGGATTCACGTACCTCCGGTCCTGCCGGGGGAGGCCGGGCTTGTTCTCATGCGAGGTGTCATGTGTGGGCGTGTGGCAGCATGGAATAAGATTATTATTGATTTGATGTGTTTCGTTGAGTCATCATCCCTATAAAAACGAGATGGCATTATAGAAGCTACACCAGCCGTGTGTTTATCCTATTCGTTGAAGGGACTATGCTCCTCTTATATGGTCTGAGAGACACGCCACATAAGACATATAAATGAAACACGATGGGTTTCTTCGCTGTGTGGAGCGAGACATAGTGGTTCTTCCGATGAGCTTGCTCTGGCAAGCTTCTTCCTCGGTGTGCTGTACGCGGACAACTCCCTTGATGGAATAAGAGCGTGAGTGCCACCCTGGTGTACGTCTCGTGGAGCTTCAGCCTAGTAACAATGGCACCCTACAAACAGTGGCTTCAACGCTTTGGTTGAGACGACAGGATCTCTATGTCCACAAGTAGCCTCCGACCAATCGGAAGCCTGACCGGTCCTATCCTTTTGACATCGCCAGGGCTACTCTGGGAGGATTGGATGGATTATATCTTTGTGCAAATTACCCAGTAGTATGATTACGGATGAGTGTGCGGAGAAGTTACTTCACCCCTATTGGCCGAGATGGCAAGGCCTCCTACCTGCAGGCAACCTTTAACTGGTCCGGTGTCCGACCAGTTCTAGGCTTTTGGCGTCACCAAGCTACTCTTAGGAAGATCTGGATGGGATTAGACCTTCCTCCAAGACTATATGGTGGTATGATTACGGACGAGCATGCGAGGAAATTGACTTCACTTGTGCTGGGTAAGATGGCGGCGCGACAGGGCCTCCTATCTACAAGCAGCCGTAGGGGTTCAGTGTTGCCAAGCTACTCATGACTCTTAGGAGACCTGGACGGGATTAGACCTTCTGTGAAATCATCCAATGGTATGATCACACACAACGAAGTTGACTTCACTCCTCTTGTGTTTCTCGAGAGGGGGCGAACCCTCGCTAGGCCCGCGCATGTTGTTGTCACACTCTTCATTATTCGGGGCACCTGACCAACATGGGTTGTCTTAGTCATGAGTCATGACTCAACTAGGCTGTCCATCGGTGGGCTCTCGTCGGGCTCGTGTGTCACGGTTGTCTGGGTGTGGACCATTGTGTGAACCTAAATGTTCTTAGGCTCCTCGAGGTACCCTTAATACTGTGACAGTTACAATAAAGGAAAGAAAATATTTTTAGTCTAGATTGATAAGTGGGTCTATAAACCGTGGAATCCACGTAGACTGAAAACATCGATGTATTAATTAAGTGTATTAATATAAGAGAAAAGGAAAAAATATAGACGAGAGAGGTTCAAATGGACAGTAAGAAGCATAATCTATATTTATCCTATACTACTACTAGTATATAGTGTAGTATAGAATTTTTTTTTTTTGAAAAGGATAGTATAGAACTTCACATCAAAAGAAAGACCAGCCGGACGACCTCATCCTCCTGCGTCTTGAGATTTTGCTCCATCCTCTCACCACCGTCACCGGTTGCCCTACCGCAACCTGGCCCCGGCCGGCGGCCGCCCGCCTCCCTGCGCCCCCTCCCCGTTTGGCCGCCCCCCGCCCCACGGATCCGGCCGCCTGCCTCCCTGCGCCCCGTCCGGCCGCCCCCGCCCCATGGACCCGGCCGCCCGCCTCCCTGTGCCCCTCGCCGTCCGGCCGCCCCCGCCCCACGGACCCCGGCCGCCCGCCTCCCTGCGCCCCCTCCTCGGCTCCCCTTGCATCTACGCGACTCTGCGGCCGGCGGCCGGCCCCCTGGTGCTGACTCGACGGGGAGCCAAGGAGCACGGTGAGCAACGCAGACTTCCTCCTCGCGTCTCTCTTCTCTCATCTGGCCTAAGCTTCTAACGAAGGCGACTGCAAATCGGTTACAGGATGCAAAATTTGGTGGATGCGTTGTATTCTTGGCTCAAATTATTGGGTATTCCCAGAAGGGAATACCCTGGGAATACCCAGGAATCACTATAGCTCCGCCCCTGCACCTAGAATCCTAGTTAGAATTACCATTCCATGCAAACCATATATCTTTTGGGTTCAAATACAATCTCATTTGGATCCCGTTCGTTTGTTGCTAAGGAAGGCCTGTCATCAAAGAGAGGATGCGTCGTCTTTGCTTCAAAAAACGAACAAGGTAAGTCCATTTTTATATCAAATGTTCGTGCTCCCATGAAGAAATTTCTTCCCTACAAAAAGGCACATATTGTCTATTTCATATGGCAAGCATATTTAGCTTTTTTGAAATTGTTCCTCTTTTAAGGAGAGTAGTATCATTTTGTTTCATAATGTAAAAATGTGCAAACGAGGTGTAGTCATGCCATCCATTCTATTCCTGTCTTGTTGATGCTGGCAGCCTATTTGGCTATTAGTGACATGTTTCCTCAAGAAAAGAAAAGGTCATACTTACTACCTGGCATCAAAATATCAGGCAAAGATAGAAAATTAGCAAATGCAGCAACGGAAAATCCTTTTAAACCCAACCAATTTCGGGTAGGCTAGAGTTCAAGCCCAACATAAACCATCAACAAATAGAAGTTTAACATATGTCACATGTAAAAACACCATACTTCCATGTAAAGGATAGCATAGCTAGTCTCCCTTTGCCTTAAGTTAGAATGCCGAGTGTTTTAAATGCAATTTACCATCTTTAAAACACTTTTTTAAATATACCATCTTTCATATGCTGGATCGAATAGAAATGTATGGGGCGTTATATAATAGGGCCCTAATTATTATCATAGTATTTTTTTTTGAAAAAAATAATACCATAGTATTTCAAGATAGGAATCACTGTTGTACAATTGTTTCCCTGATGTATGTTGTATGATGTACCTTTACATACCAGAAATTTCCAGTCACCCTTCTGATGAGGATAAAAAGAGAACCATGAATTTGGTTCTGGAATTCGGGGCACTTCCATGTTGTACCATGGCATGGTTGAGTACTGCACAATCAGCACAGTCTAGTGTAGGAGCAAAGTTAAATGTGGTTTATGAGGTCGGAGAGCTGTTTGAGCTGGGAATTCAGCTATCTTATCTTCTCATTCTACTTGGTCTGCTTGGAGCTGGTACATTTTTCATTATCCGTCAGGTTCTTGTTCGTAGGGAGCTTGACCTTTCTGCCAAAGAGTTGCAAGTAAGTCACTTGTAAACTTTTGTTTATGGTTAGTTACAAGTGATCAATCTTATATTATATTATAAAAGCTACTAAAATGACTCTGACACTAGAGTGTAGAAAAATTATTTAATGTACATGCTGAATACTGTATATAAAGTGACAGCGTGCTTATAATCAAAAGGTAAAGGGAGGACCTTGGTTAGGTGTCAGGGAAGGGGGATATGGGAAATATTAACATTGCAAGTATAAAAACTATATGATTCAGAGAATAGAGTAGACCTATTCCTCAAAATTGTGGTAAAATAAGGTTCTTCCAGAAATACCTCTTCTGTCCACTGGGTTCCCTCAGGCTGTTTGGGTATCTCCCTAAATGGTGCCTCTCTTCATATAAGGACAGGGAGACATCTTTTCCCAGTGGTTGAGTTTTCTCCCCAAAAATATCTCTGGACTTTAATACACATTTGTCACAGCCAGGCTTTGCAACTTGTAGTTTCTTGTCTGAGAAAATACTTACATTGTACTCCCTCCGTCCCAAATTATAAGGGATTTTAGCCCCCTCCCTCCGTCCATGTTCATATACATGTTGATGAAACTAGAAACATATACAAAACACATACATGTATGAATCTATTCGAAACTCCAAACCCTTACGATTTGAGACAGAGGAAGTATATACTGAATCCTCATGTCATACTAACAAACATTCAATACTCATGCTAGTAGAAGTGCCTTCTAGTGGATGATCTTTACAAGATTTCCATATATCGACCTCAAAATTTCAAATCTACATCTCAATTACTCACTTATTTGCTAATAAAGCTCCCCAATTTACTAGGAACAAGTGAGAAGCGGTGATGCAAGTGCTACAGAATATTTTGAGCTTGGAGCAGTCATGCTACGGAGGAAATTTTATCCAGCGGCTATCAAATATCTGCAGCAAGCAATTGAAAAATGGGATAGAGATGAGCAAGATCTTGCACAGGTTAGCTATCCTCGACTACTCTGTTATATTTCTTCATTTTGGGGTCTAGTCAATGGCATGCGTTCATTTTGATAGGCGTTACAACAGATATATTTTTCTTGATACTTTATTTTGTATTGTTGACTTAATCACTATAAGTTGAAGAATTACCCCCTTATTGCACCCAAGAACCATCGCTATGTAATAGCTGGGTTTTTTTTTTTTGTTACTTGTTAGAAAGGATAAGCTAAGAAGCATTATACAGTCCGATACTGTTATGAAAACACATGCGTGCTGTGGTCAAAGGCTACCGTATTATGGTATTAGGCTGTCTCCAGCGGATTGCCCGTATGAGCTGCCTATATTACAAAACGACACTGTAGCGCTACTGTAAACAAAGCGAGAGGTGGTTGGGATAGTGATAAGCAAAGGTGGATAGACATTCTGCTGGAGATGGTCTTAGTACAATAGTCTTGTGTGATGTAAACTAAATAATCATTTATATAGAATATGCAGCTCTTATAGACTCTGATTAAGCTTCACGTTGAAACCACTCCGCAGATCCTGATATTGTTACCTGAGTTGAAATTACCTTGTACACAATTATACTTATGAATTCAAAGCAGCAGTAGGATGCTCAGGAACTATCTTGCGTGCTACACTCTTTCTCAGACACTGTTTCTGTTGGTCAGGTGTACAATGCCCTGGGGGTCAGCTACAAGCGCGACAACAAACTGGACAAGGCAATCCAGCAGTTTGAGAAGGCCGTGGAGCTCCAGCCAGGCTATGTGACAGCTTGGAACAACCTAGGTGACGCTTATGAACAGAAGAAGGACCTGAAATCGGCCCTCAAGGCCTTTGAGGAGGTCCTCCTTTTTGATCCCAACAACAAGGTTGCAAGGCCACGCGTGGACGACCTCAGGCAACGTGCAAGCATGTACAAGGGCGTGCCAATAAAATCTGAAAAGCGATAGATGTATTCTTTTTTGGGGTTGAAGTCGTGCATTTGTCCAGTCCCCATGGCAGAATGGCATTTGTTCAATTTTTGAACGGTAGCATTTGTAACATGATGAGAAGCTGTGGTAGAATTTGGATGGCCCCTTGGAGAAAGGCAGAAGCAATATGTTTCTCTTAATTGAGCCAAAAATGCATAAATCGCTGTAGGAGCCTGTGATCGTGCTCGTCTGCTGCAGTAAGTCGTAAGATCGATGTTATGTGTTTGGGGCTTGATTGCGAAACATGACTTCAAGTGAGGTGCTATTGTATTTCTATATTGATAATTTGATATGGTATGTGGTTTTGTCGTACATATAGGGGGCCCCGTACATATACGCCATACATGTCTACCCTATACTGTCATGACGCCGCTATTCAACATCTGTACTGTGCAAAGACGGACAAAACAACCATGTTTACATCACTTCTCTATCAGCGTATACATGAAAAATTACTACGGAGTACTATTTTCATTATCGAATTATTAAAATCGCGATTTCATGAAAAAAAGCTGGACTCACCGAGCAAAGCAAGTCGAAACTATGGGATTTTAATTTGACTATGATCTTGTATTATGTCAGATTAAAATGGTGCGACTTGCCGCTCACTGTCTTGAGAAGACAGGTCCCAACCGACACTTTAACATTCCATTTGCAGTGCAGTACTGTACCTAGGTCACGGGGATTTCGTCGTCCTCCACGGCACACAAGCACACGTTTGGAAGATGGCCCTTATCGCCTGACGACAACATGCACTGTACCTACGATTCAAAACAGAAAAACCTCATGCAGTGTACCTTTCAACCTGTTACGAGTAAAACTCTTGTGACCACAGATCAGTGATCAGCCGTATAATGCGCCAAGCTATCTGCACACTACACAGTACACACTACCGTTTGACCTTTTCCTTTTATTAAAAATACAAGTTTTACGATGATTAGCATTAATAGAAACCTTTCGTTTAAAAAGATCAAATGGCTCTAAAATTAGTAAGTACCAACAAGAAAGTACTATTTGGTGGGACCAGTACCAATTGTATTATTTAAATTTTAAATCAAAAGGGCAAAATGGACATTTCCAATCGTCGGATACCCCGCTCCTCTGTCCTTCCCAGCATCCGGCTCGACGCCGTCCATCTCCCCGGCCGGCCGGCGCTTCTCCGCCACATCTTCCTCCTGCGGTGCTAGCTCGTCGTTGGCAAGGCAGAGAGCTGCGCCGAGACAGCGTTGGCCGCGCGGGAGAGGGGCGGAGGCCAGGCTAGCCGGGAGAGGACGCGGCCGCGTCGGTGACCGCCGGTGAGGTGCGCAGGCTGGACCAGCTTCGGCACGTCGGCCGCCGCGGGCGAGAAGCGCCAGCCGGACCAGCTTGGAGAGGACGCGGCCGGATCCTGCCTACCTTAGCACCATGGCGACTGCCGCCTACAGGCAGGATCCGGCGAGCCCTCCAACCGGTGTCCCCGCTGCCCACAGGCCGCATCCGACGAGCACTCCGACCGGTGTAGGCCGCATTCGCGCGAACCCTCATCAGGCTGGTGTCCCCGTCGGCCGCAGGGTGCATCCGGCGAGCTCTCCTTCCGGATAAGTAGCAAAAGTACCATCCAATCATCGTAACCAGTCTAAATTAAAAATTAATTAATTTTAAATGGTAAAGTTAATAATACATAATATTGAAAATAAATGATAGTAACTATATTTTTAGTAATACGAGTGGATCAAAGTTGATGTCGAAAATTCAAACGGCTTGTAATTTCAAATGATGGGGGTATATTTTTCGATCAGAGGGAACTGATTGAATACCGTGGTTCGTCAAAACTGTCTTCACTGATCAGTGCAGTGCGCCTAGATTGGAGCATCTCACGGTTCTAGGGTTTTGCAGTACGTAATCACTGTTGCAAGCCTATATATTACTATCTCTTCTGAACCATTTAAATGAAATATATATAGACACGCTGACGCTTCTGATCTGACGCTGTGGCGTAATCATATAACGTGTCTTAGTAGCGATTGAAGCGAGCGACCGGTGATTTGCTTAATTTACCTCGACTCTTGTTACTACTTTGTCTAATTTTTCCTCCTACTTGTTTGTAACTTAATTTCCCTCTTAATAATACTCTGGCTAATCTGTAGAAGCTCGTTGTGCTTAGTTGACATGATACTACTTCCACGGTCCCAAATTATAGGCACTTTTAGTTATCTTTCTATCCGTCTATTTTTGGATGCATATTGATGAATCTAGACACGTATAGAAATATATATGCTAATGAGAAATGAAAGAATCCATTTGAAAATCTAAAATGAACTATGATTTAGGATGGGGGGTTATTTTATTTCTACCTCCATCGCTTGGTTTGACTAATAAAAATGTTTGTGCTGGGAGTAATAAAATCTTTTGATTGGATGATGTGGCTCCACTCTTGTGGTCTGGGCTCACACATGCATGGAACCGGTGTGTGGCTTGTTCGACGGATGCGTGAGGAAGAAGAGAGTGGCGATGACATGTGGTTCTGGGGTGCATTCGTTTTGTGTGGGCTGTTGATAGGCCGTGGTTTGGATGGGGAAGCATGATTGGGCTCTGCAGGACGTCGCGTGCATTTCCCATCTATCTTCCGGTACAAACTGTGGTCATGCATCTTCCGATATATAAGATTCGTGCGGAAAATCAAGACCATTCAAAGGCCCGGTGGACTGCACACACCGGCTGACGGAAGCCTAGAAGCAGGGAGCGTACGGCAACCTGGCCTCAACACGTGTCAAGTAGCTATTTGCTCGCCAAGAGAAGCACATGTTGGTACACGTAATTGAGCTTGCGTACTATATATTTTACACGCTCTTTTCTCATAAACCGTTTTTAAATTTCAAAAACTTTTTGAACCATGTTGCCACTTAGAATTAATGCTACAAAATAAGATCCAATATGTATGTATCGTACTCAACATTCAAAATGTGCTGCTTCAACATTTTGGACATACTGTTTCAATATTTCCACGTAAAAATGTTCAATCAAGTTATTCAAAATGTTGAGTTAGGTTTTGCATATTGTTAAATCAAGTTTGGAAGAATGTTGAGCACGTGTAAAGGTAAAAAGTAAACAGATGTCATGCGCTATTGGGTTGTTTTGATATTAGGGTCTTCCAAATCTGCTCACTCGAAGAATGGTACTAAAGTGTTTAACGGAGGTGGTTAAACACAAACAAAAAGCTAATTGGGTCTGTTGGGCTTAAAGATGGATAGCTTAACCACCTTGTACAAGTTAGATAGGGAGTCACGTTGCGCACCTAGAGATGGCAACGGGGAATTTTTTGTCAGGGAATAGCTCTTCATCCTTGTCCCCGTGATGAAAAAAATTCCCTGTGGGGATCCTACAAATGTTTGCGGAGGACATTTCTTTCCCATACCTGTCCCGGCGGAGAATAAATCCCCAACAGAGATCCCCGTCCCCGCTTGAATTGTAATTAATATGTATGTCTTTTGTTATTGATATAAAACATTGTCACTTATACGTATTGTTAGAGGTAATAAATAATTATATGTATATCAAAATGAACACGTTTGTACAATGAATGATCACTTGACAAAGTAATTATTTATTTTTATCTCTAAATATTACACGAAAATGTCATCACGTGTAAATTTAACGGGTCCCCGCGGGGAATGGGGATGGGGAATACCTCCCCATCCCCATCCCCGTTTAGGGCTCGTTTAGATAGAAAAGTTTTGAATTCCTCTCTAATCAAATTTAACTAGCAAGGAATTGAATCCACTCCAGTCCCTTTCAATACTCTTGCATCCAAACAAACCCTTACTCATCGAAGGGAGGGGGTTCTTCCCTCCCATCCCTGTCCCCTAATGGAGACGCGGGGAATCAGGGATCCGGGCCCATTGACATCCCTACGCGCGCGCCAGCGTTGCATCGTGGAACTGACCAATAATTCAGCAGCCATTCTAAAAAAAAAAGTAATTCACCAGCCTGCATATTTGCTCCAAAACTACCACAAAGTTCAGTTTTCTTTGCAACGGGCACAAGGTTCAGTTTGTGACAGCGGGAAATACAATACATTGTTATTTGAGAGTAACATATTTTTATTTCCCTGCAGAATCCAAGGCAACCACTAGCACTGCACAGTGCATTTATTTTGAGCTGAATGGCAATACCTATATCCTATTAGCTGCTGACTTTATTTTTTGATACCATCTCCGTTCACAAATGTATAACGCGGTTGGCTTTTTAACAACAAAATAAATGAGAACTTGTTAATTTTTTTAATAAGACGAATGATTAACGTTTTGAAAAAATTCAACGCGCCATACATTTTTGAACGGAGGGAGTAATATATATCACACGCCCTCAAATAAGACTTGTTATTAGTACTTCAAAAGCACAATATTGAGTAGTTCATAATTACTATGCGCCTGGATCCGAACTTGGCAATATCATCATATTATTTTGGTATTGGCTTCAGGAAGAGTAGTTCTATTGTTTCTTTGAGTGCTTGAGGAGAAGTGTATGCATCACAATCCTTGTACATATTGTCTGAAGTCCTTGAAAAGTGAAACACCGTTTCTGGCACGACCTTTGGTAGCTCTGTCAGTGCAAGGCGTTGTTCTAGCATATCCTTCCATGAGTCTTCAATAAGTTCTTTTATCTTTTCACATGCATCATCCATTGCTGTCCCATGCTCCTTCATGTAACAGTGAACTGTGGAAGCACTGTGCTCTGCTGTTTGCTCACGCTGAAATGTGATAGTAACAGAAATGTTAGCGGTGTTATAGCAAAAATTAGTTTAATCATCCAAACTTGGTGAGTAATTCACTGCATATTTTCACTCAGTCTAACAAGTACAAAGTATATTGTGACATGAATCTAGTCAGTGCATTATAATAAACGGAGGCAGAAATGACTCCAAATTTACAGTTTTTCTTGGAGTTGTACTTGTTCAAGGATAGAAAAAGATACCTTGGTTGATACGATATCATTGGAAAGCCGTACCAATATACCGAAAGACCTGAGGAATTGAGGATAGCTCAAAACCCACTCTATCGTCTCCTTTGTTATTACATCACCCATTCCAACATATGCAGCACAAGATAGAATAACGGATGCAATACTTTCCATCGAAACTTGAAGGTGTTCGCTCATTGTTTCGGGCACATAATCATCATCACGCCATTCTAGTTCCTTGACGTATCGCTGAACTAAGCGCTTCACCTATATGAAATATGAAAACGTGCAAGTTATTTCAGATTCTGGTTGCTACCAAATAAAATAGGTGGCTTGAAATGAAATTAATTGAAACAAAGATAGATTCCATAAGTTCCTTTGTTAGGAAATACTATATTGACTATCATATTTATAGGCAATATAGTCCACAAGAATTCAACTAGCAAATAATAAGGCATTTCATGAATGACCTAACACCACATGTACTCATCTAAGACATTGAGCAATTTTGTGACTGATCAGGACATATGCATAAAGAACTAATGTTTTTATATTTAGCAAAAAATATTTATCTAATATTCATTTTTTTGTACAATATGCTTCAATTTTATTTATTATTGTAAGTAGCATAATTGAATTAGAAATCACATAACATTTCTAGCAATGATCAAGCATATATATAACATTCATAAAAGGGTTATCCAGAATACTTGCTGCCTCTTTAAGATAGAACACGCGGTACTTCTTCTCTGGTCCTAGCTCATCCTCAAAAGAATAAAATGTCTCCAATATAAATAAGTAGAGACCCTTCATGTAGTCTGGAAGGAGAAGTACAGCACTTTCGTCCCACCTACATTTTACAAAATTAAAACATGCTTATTTAATACAATCGATTTTGGCACTGTTGCTCGTAGAAATCTTTTTTTATTATGTCTCTCATTCTACTTCTTGCAGTTAAATATATTAATGATTTAAAAAGTTGTTATCTGCTTGACATCATAATATGTACCTCTTGATTCTCCATTTTTTATGTATCTGAAAGAATTGTATTATGATGCAAAGCACATGGATACTGTTGACAGTGACGAGAATGTGTCACTACACGAGCATGCAATGTTTCTGCATTAGCTTGAGATAACCGGTTTCAAAACCGGACAACCCATTTTCATTGGGTATAGACCAATGAATACGCTTGTCCAGACCATACATGTCGAGGAAGGCACACTTTGGGTTGTTTAAGGGCCAACACCTAGAATGCCTTCAACCACTGTCGAGATGAAGTAAATAAATTGGGAAACAGCAATTATTGTTTCAAACATAATTAATGGGTTTGAAGGATAAAAATTAAAGGTACATGGTTTCATATGATTCTTAATCAGCTGTGTCACGTCATAATCTCTCTCTCTCTCTCTCTCTCTCTAACGTTCTGAACAACCTGGAATAAGAGACCATATAGCCTGGCCTTTTTTATGGATATACACCAGGCCAAAAATTGGGCTATCTGCAATACAAATCCAGGGTAGTCCATTTTTTGCCCTTGAGTGAAATTTAAGTGCAAACATATACCATGCCTACATCAGCCAAAAAAAGGTTTGTATGTCATATACGTATATCTTGCGAAATCACATTCATCAAAGAATCATAGCTAAAGACTTCCTCACTTCTTGTGTGGTTGGGATTTGGGAAGATTGTTACCTGTATATTGCTTCGGCAAATTTCATGCATTCTTCAGTGGTACCATATGTGTCAAACATATCATCAATTATTGTAACAAAACATGTGATTTTCGTAAGTATAATTCGGGAGCGAGAGTATGGACGATCATAGCATGCCCCATTCATCCAGAAGTACGCCTCTACTATTCTATCTCTAACAAAAGTCATCCTTGATTTGGCAAGGAACTCATTCCACCACCTAACATGCATTTTAAGACGAGTCGATTAACGTCATAGGACTGAATAAAGATAAAGCACCATATATTCAATGTGAGGTGGAAAATAATCTTACATCGTGCAATGCTTCAGCTCTTCGCAGAAAATAAGTTGTTGAAGGTTAAAATTCAGTTTTGCAAACTCCAATATGGCTTCATTTCGTGTAGACTCTTTTTCATAAGTGGGTATGTAATCTCTTGCTTCTAATATTCCAACCCTTCTAAAAAGTGGTGTGCGAAGGGATGAAGACACCTCCTTTGTGAATGGTGATTCTGGAAGATCGTCAAGGATATCTTGAAGGCAACGTCTTGTGAAAGATATTGCTTCATCCAGTACATTATCGCCATGCCTCCTCAAATATGCTGCATTATATAAGCTTAACAAACTTCTGGTATCAGGAACATCAAAGTTCCCATCTTTTGTTTTAAAATTAAGAAATACATCTGCAAAGACAATCGAAGTTAAGCATAGTGAGCATTATAGCAGTTTCCTATTTAAAAATTAAACAATTAACCATGAATTTTAACAAAAGGGCTGTACCTGATGGCACGTCATAATTGTTTTTCCGTAGAAGATAAAACAGCAGTGAAACTAAGTTTATGTCCTTATTATCGTAATCGGAGTTGTAAACGTCATGCAATAGCTCGTCTATCTCATTCTCATAGTAGTAATCCAGTCCAAGCCGTTGTAATGTGATTATGAGATTCAATGTTTTTGGTAGTTCTATTGAGCTCTTGAGTATCTTCCTAACATCTTCTCTTAACACCTCAGCTCGTTCCTTCATGTATGTTTGCTGCAGAGGACAAGCATAAGATTCATCAATGCTAGCTTGCACCCAAGTAGTTACCTAAAAAATCTAGCGGGATGATGCAGTTGTTACCTGAGGTGCAATTGGCAACTGGTAAGTTAGGAAAAAATCACCCCAGACGCTTGGGTGGAAGGTAGTAGCCTTTCGCAGCTCCTTTGCCTTGTTGGAATGACATGTAGAAGCAGGAAGTGCCATGCTCTTACTTCTTAGTTCCACTCTAATTTATATTTTTTACCAATATTTCTGCTGACAGATTCGTTGATGCCTAACTATGTTGCATTGCGGTGGTATTTATAGGAGAACCATTATTTTAGGCCACTATATATGTATGCGTGACATTCTTTGTGACAATGACAGCATGGTGTTTATCATCGGGCTTTGCTATGTTTGAGAGGGCAGTGGCTATGTTTTGAGAGCGTGAGAGGACGTATATGTTCCATTCCATGTGTTTTTTTATGAAGTGCCAGGCATTCATGCACTTTCTCAAAAGTTAGGTTATGCATTTTCCATGTGCTTTGACTTCGAGAATTGAACTAGAGTACCAAGTTATCAAATCAGAGATCACACCTTTCTATGTGGACGGAGGGGAGTATTAATTAGGGAGTGGTAAGGAAATAATTAATTACTGGGAGGAGTGGGAACTACGTCAAGGCATGTGTGCGCGTATCAGTAGCTGTGGAGGTCTAGAGTCCGGGCGGCACCGCAGATCTGCTGGTACACGAATCCCGAAGACTTTCCGTGGCTAAACTTATTTTCGGCGGCTTTGGTTTGTGGCCAAAAATAAAAGAGTAATTTTGGGCGGATCATGGCAGCCACCGAAACTCAGTGCGTCATTATGTCTTACGGCGCCGAAAATAACATTTTTATTTTCCGCGGCCAAACAAACTAGCCGTCAAAAGTTAAAGGGTAAATCAACCCCCGTCTCCACCCCCACACCCAACACACCCCACTCCCTGAGCCCGCCTACCCTTAGCCGCTGCCCTGCTCCCCCCACTACGCTGCGCCCACAGACCGCTACTTAGGTTGCCTCCACACTGCTTCGCCGTTCCTCCCAGTGCCCCCGCCTCCTGCTCCCCTAGACCGCTGCCTTGGCCTACGCCCGCGTCGTCCCTCTCCAGCCCGACCGCCGAAAATTAACCGTTTGCCACCGAAAATCGTCTTACTTTCGGCGTTTGACATCCGGCGACCAAATACCGCCGAAAATAAATATTTTTGACAGAAAAAGGCTTATTTTCGGTGGTATTTGGCCACCGAAAATTAACCTAATTCCGGTAGTGGTAGTGCTGTCCACGACGCCGGTTAGGTTAGCCGTCGCTCCGCTCTAGTACCCCGCTGCATTCACTTTCGCTCTCCCTTTGGCCGTGCGTTACTAGAAAAATGACCTTGTTTTGCAATGGAAGAAAACATGAGAATCTAAATTTATATTTGACCTAGTAGTGTATACAGAAATATAATTAGGGTCCGTTTTTGGCCTCTTATACATCGTCACCTATGTCATGTTTCAATACTTCCCACTGTCTGCAAAGCAAATTTGCAAATTTTAGGATGGTGTCAGTTACATTAGAAAGGTTATCCCTTTATCTTTCTGTCAAAATATATAACATAAAAAAGGAGTCCGTATAATACGTGGGTGTTCGTTTTCACGTGGGTTGCTCCTGCAGTCCGAATTGAGCTCATGAAAAAAATTTTATGTCCTTATTGTTTCGATGCTTCCCGTTGATTGCGAGCACATTTTAGGGTGATGTCAGTTGGGTTGAAAACATTAACCTACTATCTTTCTGTCAATACATAAATTTAAAAAACGGAGTCCATGTGTGACTTGGGCATCCGTTTTTACGTGGGCTTCTCCTGCTGTCTGAATTTGGATGGTGTCAGCTGGGTTATAGATGTTATTATTTTAGCTTTCCGTCGATATATAGGATGCCAAAAACGGAGTCCGTATGTGATATTGGCATTTGTTTTTGTGTGGGTTCTCTGCGGTCCGAATCGAGCTCGCGGATAGATTTCACATCATATTGTTTCGACGATTTCTGTTGATTGCTACCACATTTTAGGATGATGTCAGTTGGGTTCGAAAGGTTATCCTATTAAAATATAAAACATCAAAAACAGAGTCCATATACGACTTGGGCATCCGTTTTCACGTGCTGCTGTCCGAATGAGAGCCGCGAATACATTCGAGGTGAACGGGATCCACATATAAGATATGTGAGATAGGATCGTAAATCACTCCGTCTTTCAATATTAGGTAAAGATATAATAGGCGTGTTAGTTGTACATGTGGGGGTGGGGATGCTCAACTTAGGAGGATGGGGAGGGATTGGCATAGGGAAGGAACTAGGGTGAGAGTGTGTGTTTGAGGATGGAATAGTATACCGGTGTTGCCACCCAATTCTAACCGATCTAGGATCGCCGTCGGATCGACTGATTAGATTAAGGCCACCCATGCAGAGGCAGTTTTATTGTATCGATTGAGCCCAATGGGCTATGTATCTTAGCATAGAAAGTAAGTTTAGGGTTTGCTTAGCTAGATGCACGTGTGGTCCAAGTCTTCAAATTATAAATAATATAACCTTTGTTCAATAATAAACACGACAATGTACGCGTTCCCAACAACGTGTGTCTCTCCACCAACCTTCGGCGCATAGCCACCCCTATTCTTATGTTTTTTCCAAGTAAGCATCGTGATGCCCTAATGTTTTCTCTCGTAGATCGTGTTAAGGCTGTTTGGTCTTACAACTATCATGGTAGACCTTCTACTGAAGCATTTTTTATAGCAATGTCTGCTAGTTATTCCATGTGTTATTATTCTGTTACTTTATCTGTGCTTCATGTTATAGATTGATATCATGCGGCTAAGTGCATATAGCTCCCACAATTGTTACAATCCACGATATGCGCTACAACATATGCATACGGCAATTCAAGAGATTGATATGCACCTGGCACCCTGTCCTTACATATCCTAGATGTGTTTTCTATTCTGGATAAACTTCCTTGGAGGTTCGTCGATATAGAGTAGTTGATCGTCTAGATCATGGTTTTAAATAGGTTTTACCATCTTCTTGTTATGCTTAATTGTTCATATTTACTGACCCGCAAGAAGATACTAGGTCCAGATGAGCCGATTGGCACCGGCCGTCGAAAACCGATCCTAGCGATCTGGCCAGAATCTAATGTTTAGCTGTGTTGTGCATCTATTGGGCGATTCAACGACGACCACAACGCTCACCGCACCCTTCCTAGCTGGCAGGTCAAGCTAGGTGGGACGCTCGCAGCCACCGCAAGCTGAACCGACCCCCGAGCTGGGGGGCTGGTCCAGCGCATCACAGGAGAGATGACCGCAGCAGCAGCGCATCTTTTAGCTCATCGTGTGTCGGCTGCCGTACGATCGCCCATCGATTACCCGCGACGACAACCGGTTGGAAAAAGCCCTTTCAATATAAGATCCACAAATGGTATCATGAAAGAGTTCAACCCGTCAAATTTTCAGTAATGCACAACATGGCCTTTACTACGTTGTTGGTTTTAAGCAAATTCAATTGATTTTAATCATAATGCATATAAACGTAGGATTAAAATGCATCAGAGGCTCTTTATTTTGTCTCAGGAATAGCTAATGTTAGTTATTTATACCATAAAAAATTGTATAAATTGATTCACGTTGAACTTATGGGAATTTGGCTATGGCTCGCAAGCCTCCACTGAGCCAAGCCGACCTCACAACATTAATTGCACGGAGACTTGTGTTGAGCACGAAATTGGGCAGGTTTGCCACAGGTTGCCGCCACCGGATAGTCCGGTGGTTTGTGTCGGATTATCCGGTGCCACCGGAGTCCGACCCTCGCGGGAATCCGTCTCGCCCGACCTCGCAGGGGCCGGTTTGCCCGACTGTCGGGGGTCCGCTCGCCCGACCCTTGCCAGAATCCGCCTCGCCCGACTCTCGTGGGGGCCGGTTCGCCCGACTCTGCTGGGAGTTCCACAGGTCGCCGCCACCGGATAGTCCGGTGGTTTGTGTCGGATTATCCGGTGCCGCCGGAGTCCGACCCTTGCGGGAGTCCGTCTCGCCCGACCTCGCAGGGAGTCCGACTCGTCCGACCTCGTCCGGAGTCTGGCTCGTCTGGGTCGGTCCTACAGAAGTCGAAACCGAACAGAGCTCCGGAAGTTTGGGAAGAGATCTTTGGGATTTGACTTGTACAAGGGTTAAGACCACCGTCCTCTATAAATATAAAGAGGCTAAGGCCGATTGGGCAACACAATCGATCTAATCTACTATTTCATTACTTTTTATTCTGTTTCCCTACACCCTAATTCTCTTCTTCAATCCTCAACTTCGCCTCTTGTCGACTCTACGCCGACCCGAGGAGCTCTAGGTGGCCTGCCGACGCTAGAGCAAACCCTAGCAACATTCTTCCCTGATGGGGTCCCTCCCGGGAGGTTCGTTCTAGGTCGTATCTTTAGTGTTTGGCGCGAAAACGTGCCAACACACTTTTTGGCGACTCCGCTGGGGACACGAGGCCTAAATCTGAAGGTAGCCACCATGGTCAATCTTTCGGATGCCTCGGAGGTCTCCCAAAGCAACATCGTAAGGCCGTCTTTCGGAGAATTGCCGGCCGAGGAGCAAGAGAAGTTCAATCAGCACATGAAGCGCATAGAAGAAGAAGCAATGAAGAACTTGCTGGAAAACTTCAGTGTCGATCGTCACAAGAAGGTGACGAAGGAGCGGGAGATCACCTTGGAAGTCCTTCTACCGACGGCAACATCATCATCGGCTCCATCTGCGGCTCCCAATGTAAGTGATGCTCAGACTATGCAATATATCAGGGAGTGCGTAGATAATAGTCGAGCATGTTTGATTGATGATATAACAACATTGAAATCGTCGGTGAACGCTTTGTTAAAGGCTCAAGGAAAGTCGGCTTCTATTTTCCCTTCGCATGATGTGGGGTCGGATCCTCCTAATACATCGGTGTCTAATGATCAACCGATGTGGGGCATGCCTCCAAATTTCTATGCAGGACAACCGACACCACCACCATCGCTCTTAGGCCGACCAGCAGCATCCACTGCTGACGCCGGATATTCCGGTACCATCACCGGAACATCCGGTAGACCATTGGATTATCCGGTGAGGTCCACCGGAACATCCGGTGCGCCTGCTCTCACAGCTCCTTCCCGCACTTCGATTCCTCCAGTTTCGGTAGATCCATACCGAAGGAGTACTTTAGGCACTGGTGGGGTAGAGTATTTTACATCGCCTAAAGAATTAGAAGGATTCATACCCCCACATACTACGGTTTCTTATGGTACGGGCATGATTCCACCAAATAGTTCGGGAGTATCTAAGGGTCCTATCCCGAAAGATGTTTACGATCAGGTCTGGGCTGCACAGAACCCCAATGCCGGTGTTTCTCATACCGGCAGAACCGATAAAACCATATCGGAAGCAAAAGAGGAAATATGGAGGGATCTCGCAACCATAATCAAGGAAAAGGTAGGGATTGATGTGTCAGGTTCTACAAATTCCTACCAAAACCCATATAATTACGCTTTTGACGCATGTGCCTTCCCTCCACATTTTAGGGCTCCCGAATTCGTTAAGTTTTCGGGAAGTGACAACAAGAGCACTAGGGAGCATATCAGCCAGTTCCTAGCTCAGTTAGGGGATTTAGCTGGAACTGAAGCCTTCCGGATTCGGTTGTTTTCTTTGTCTCTTACCGGTAGTGCTTTTGCTTGGTATTCCTCCCTCCCTCCTAACTCCATCGATTCTTGGGTGGATATGGAGACAAGATTTCATGAACACTTTTTCTCAGAGGAGTATGAATTAGAATTGGCCGATCTTGCAAAAACACGGCAAGGACGAGAAGAGTCGGTTCGAGATTTCTTTAAAAGGTTTAGGGATACTAGGAACCGTTGCTTTCAATTAACTGTTTCCGATAGGGCATTATGTGGGCTAGCTTCCGAAGGGTTAAGGCCACATATTAAAGAAAAACTCATCGGCTTACGCTTTTATTCCTTATCGGTATTACAACAGCAAGCTTCGGCTGTGGAGAGCCGAAGTAAAGAGATACAAAAGGCTGCTCGCCATACTGTTAACCTCGTGGACTATGATTCGGCTAGTTCCGATGATGGGTCTAGAGAAGTCTATGCAGCTCAATTTTCTTGGTCTAATAAAGACAAATCAGTTACTTGTCCTTCTTTGAAGCCGATGAATAAAAATCGGCAAGAAGAGGTTAAATTTACGTTTGATGTTGCCAAATGCGATAAGATTTTTGATGAGTTGCTCAAAAGTGGGAAGATTACTTTATCGCATACTATTCCTTCCGCTGATGAATTGAAACGTAAAGCGTATTGCAAATGGCATAATTCTTTTTCTCATGCGACTAATGATTATAATGTTTTCCGTCGACAGTTGCAATCGGCCGTAAACGAAGGCCGTTTGGGGTTCCCAGAAATGCAGGTCGACAAACAGCCGTTTCCTATGAACACCCTGGATCTGAGCGGCAAGAAGGTCTTGATTCGGCCAGAAGTGGCCGATACAAGCAAAGGCAAAGCCGTCGTCATCGGCTCTTCACGGCTAATCGATGAAAATACGAAAATTTTGGCCAGGGAGGTGATCAAGCAGAAAGATGCAAATGGCAAGGACACCTTGAAGATCATCAGCAGGTTCGTTGACACCGGGGAGCGATGGAGCAGTACGGAAGCTCCCAGGGCTGCGCTACCGGATAGTCCGGTACTTGTCACCGGAACATCCGGTGCACCGGATTGTCTGGTACCCTCTGCCGGACTATCCGGTGACCAACAGCAGAGGCAAAGGACCTTCAAGCCGAGGCAGCCGGAGGTAGGACAGTGGACACGACATCAAGTACGGGCTCCACGGAAGGTATATCAGTCCGGACCAACTTTTGATCAGCTATTGTCTAAGTATGTCCGGTAGCAAAAGGCCGGTCCTTATAATCGGCCATACAAGCAATCAAGGCCCTTGCCGCGGGAAGTTGCACCTGTACAAAATAAGAAACCGACAGAACAGGTTCGTCAGGTAGTCAAGCTAGTGCCACCCGTGCTTGTGCAGCCGCCTATGATGTGGGGTCCTCCGCAAGAATTTCAGCCGAACCCAGCTTGGAGTTCTATGGTTTTTTGTCCACCTAATGTTTATGATCCTCATTATTATCAGGGCTGGGGGGCACCACCACATATCTCTGTGTTTGACAGGTTAGCTTCACCATTGCATGACCAACTGAACTTCCCTCATTATGGTCCGTCGCCGCAAAATCAGCAACACTGGCAGAATTATCGGCCTCCAATGCCGACAAATCTACCAGGGGGGCATGGGGGTCATCCGTTGCAAAATTCAACATCAGTACCACCTCTACAACAAGCTCCATCGCAACCGATTCACTTATCACAAACACCGGTTCGGCCAATAGCTGCTGCTAATAATATAAAGATTGGAGCTAATGAGGCAGTGGTCAATAACAATTGTAAAATGCCGATGGTTTTCGGAAAATCGGCTAACGGTGAGCCAAAAGGGGCTAATGGTCATGAAGCAAGCTCCAGCAAGGTTACCAGCAGTTCGCTACCAGATCCGAAGTATTCCATGCCAAGATGGTGTCCTTCGGGTTTAACTCACACGCAGAAGAGGAATTTACATCGATTACGGGCAAAGGAGAGAAAGGCTAAGGAAGCTGAGGAGACATTCAACAGAACGCATCCTACCTTTCCTCAGCAAAAGTGGAGGCCAAAAGCTGTAGAAGCTAATGAGCAAGCGTTGAGTCAAGACCAGCAGGCTTCACCGGATGTTCCGGTACTGGACACCGGACTATCCGGCACACCGGAAGATCCGGTGGCTCCCACCGGAGTATCCGATGATCAGAGGGCAGTGGCTCTTGAGGTAGGAGCAGGGCCGATGCTCGAGGAGGTGACCAGAACGGCTGATGTTGCAGAGGAAGAGTCACTAGAGGAGGAGATGGTCGATTATGAAGCTTCTCCTGAACGCGCAGGTATGGATGTTAATATGATCACTTTTTCCGCCGATTACAATATTATCGGTGATGATGAGGGAGTGATGGCTCAGTTCAATTTCAGACCGAAAGAGGCTGTGTTTGCGAAACTGACTGAATTGGTTAATCATTTGAAGCCTCTATATTTGCGTGGTCATATTGATGGCATGCCTGTGTCTCGTATGATGGTTGACGGCGGTGCTGTGGTTAACTTGATGCCGTATGAGTTGTACAAAAAGCTTGGCAGGTCAGACGCTGAGCTGGTCAAAACCAACATGACACTAAGCGGTGTGGGGGGCAAGAACCCCATTGAAGCTAAGGGAGTTGCCTCTATGTAACTAACCATTGGGAGCAAAACCATCGCCGCTGCTTTCTTCGTCGCCGAAGTAGAAGGTAATTTCAGTTTGATACTTGGGAGGGATTGGATTCATGCCAATCAATGCATACCTTCTACATTGCATCAGTTCTTAATCCAATGGATCGGTGACGAAGTTGAAATCGTACATGCTGATTCATTGGCTTGTGTTGTTGCTGCCGATGCTCCGGTAATCTGGGCTTATGATAATGTCAAGTGTTTGACGGGGATCGACTTGTCCGATTACCAATTTTTGAGTGTGACTAAGGAAGGGTTCATTCCTGTGATGTTAGAACCGGTTGAGAATCGGTTAAATTGTATCCTGTGAAGCCCAATGTATGTATCAACAGGAGATCAAGGTAAAAGGAGACGAGACGAAGAGAAGACCAGGCAGCAGGGGAGTTCTGCCCTGGGGTCGGACAATCCGGTGACTACCACCGGATGTTCCGGTGACACACCAGATTGTCCGGTGAGGTCCACCGGATCATCCGGTGACAACCAGAAAGATATGCTTCATTGTGTTTTAAATTCTGGTTGTAATTCTTCTTCTGATTCTTTTGTAATAGAAGAGTTTAGAGACTTAGACAGGTTAGGACAGGGGTTTACATCGGCTGATCCATTAGAAGAGGTAGATATAGGAGATGGAATTATTCCAAAGCCGACTTTTGTAAACAAAAACCTGAAACCCGATTCTAGGAAGAAATTGATCGGGTTGTTAAAAGAATATTCAGATTGTTTTGCCTGGAATTATACCGAGATGCCTGGTTTAAGTCGCGATATTGTTGAGCATCGGTTACCCATTAAGTCGGGGTTTAGGCCTTTTAAGCAAAAATCGAGGCAATTCCGTTCTGATATTTATCCTCGTATTAAAGATGAAATTCACCGGCTTTTAGAAGCCAACTTTATTAGACCTTGCAGGTATGCAGATTGGGTGTCTAACATCGTGCCGGTGGAGAAGAAGGATTCTGATAAGCTTCGGTTGTGCGTTGATTTTCGTAATTTGAATAAGGCCATGCCTAAAGATGAGTATCCTATGCCTATAGCCGACATTTTAATCAATAGCGCATCTGGTAATAAGGTTATTAGTTTTCTTGATGGTAATGCAGGATATAATCAAATTTTTATGGCCGAAGAAGATACATCTAAAACGGCTTTTATGTATCCTGGCTTTATTGGTTTGTTCGAATGGGTTGTTATGACTTTTGGACTAAAGAATGCTGGTGCAACGTATCAAAGGGCTATGAATTTCATCTTTCATGAATTGCTAGGAATCATCTTAGAAATTTATATTGATGACATAGTTGTTAAATCGGTTGCTTTTGATTCTCATTTAACCGATTTATGCAAAACCTTTGAGAAGATGCGCAAGTATGGTTTGAAGATGAATCCAAGGAAATGCGCTTTTGGTGTGTCGGCTGGGAAGTTTTTAGGTTTCATCATTCATGAACATGGCATAGAGATTGATCCTAGTCGAGTAGAAGCTATTCGGAAGGTGAAAACTCCGATGTGTAAGTTAGATATGCAGAAGTTTCTTGGCAAGGTAAATTATCTACGGCGATTTATATTTAATCTTGCTAGGAAAGTAGATGCTTTTACTCCTATCCTTCGGTTGAAGAATGATGCGGATTTCACTTGGGGGGCAGAGCAGCAAAGGGCATTTGATCAAATCAAAGAGTACTTGTCTTCGGCACCCGTCCTTAAAGCACCTAGGAGTGGAATTCCTTTCAGATTATATATTGCTGCCGAAGATAAGGTTATTGGTGCTGTTTTTACTCAAGAAACCGAAGGTAAGGAACATGTAATCACATACTTAAGTAGAAGGTTGGTTGATGCTGAAACAAGGTATACTTTTGTTGAGAAATTATGCTTATGCTTGTTTTATGCATGTACCAAGTTGAGGTTCTATTTGTTATCTAGTTCTTGCATAGTTGCTTGTCAAACCGATGTTGTTAAGTATTTGTTGCATAATCCTATTATGAAAGGTAGGGTTGGTAAATGGGCTTATGCTTTAATAGAGTATGATTTGGCTTATGAACCACTAAAGTCCATGAAGAGCCAAATTCTAGCTGATTTTATAGTGGAACATCGGATAGACCCTTCTTGTGAACTAGACACATGCTATGTTACTTTTACTCCATGGAAGCTTTATTTTGATGGATCGGTTTGCCATGAGGGGAGAGGAATTGGTGTAGTACTGATCTCACCTCAAGGAGTTGAATTTGAATTTTCTAGCCGATTGGAATTTCATTGCACTAATAATCAAGCTGAATATGAAGCATTGTTATTCGGTTTAGAATTATTGCATTCCATGGGGATAAAGCATGTGGAGGCCTTTGGTGATTCTCAGTTAGTAATTCAGCAAGTGTTAGAGGAAAGCCAATGTTATGATGGAGTTTTAAATTCTTATTTAGAGCGATGTTGGGATGTCATTCGTTCTTTCGATGAGTTTGGTATTTCTCATATATATAGGACTGAGAATTTCAAGGCTAATAATCTGGCATGGAGAGCTTCTGGTTATCGTACTGCTAGAGGAAAATTTCATGTTGCTGAAAAGCCGATGATCAGGGGTTTGTTAGAGAATCCAATGCAAACACCGGAATATCCGGTGGGACATACCGGAACATCCGGTGACACGCCGGAATATCCGGTGAGTAACACCGGATTATCCGGTGGGACAGGAGTGGGTCTGATTTTAGTTTTAGGAGGTCCGGCAGCTGGTGTATCCGATCCAGGTGATTGGAGGAAGCCTTTTGTTACGTATTTACAGGATCCTAATGCCAGAACGGACAGGAAAGTTCGGCGTGCTGCTTTTAAGTATGCTTTGATTAATGATGACTTATATCGCCGAACTATTAGTGGTGTTTTTCTCAAGTGTTTAGGGCCTGATGACGCTGTGTTGGCTATGGCGGAAGTGCATGAAGGCATTTGTGGTACTCATCAGTCGGCATTGAAGATGAAGTGGCTATTGAGGAGGGCAGGATTCTATTGGCCCACTATGATTGCCGATTGTTTCAAGTATTACAAAGGGTGTCAGGTATGTCAGAAGTTTGAGGATATTCAGAGGGCACCTGCTGCTAGACTACATCCGATTATTAAGCCTTGGCCCTTCAGAGGTTGGGGTTTAGATTTTATCGGAGAAATTCATCCGTCATCTTCTAAGGGGCATCGGTTCGTGTTGATGGCTACTGATTATTTTACTAAGTGGACAGAAGCCGTTGCTTTGAAGAATATGATGCATAAGGAGGTGATTGAGTTTATTACTGAGCATATCATTCATAGATTCGGTATTCCTCAAACTTTAACTACAGATCAAGGAGCTTCTTTTGTGTCTAAAGAGGTACGTGACTTTGCCGAATCATATAAAATTAAGTTGCTCAGTTCTTCTCCATATTATGCTCAGGCTAATGGTCAAGCTGAGGCTAGTAATAAAGTGATTATCAATCTTATTAAGAAGAAGATCGCCGATCATCCTCGGCGTTGGCATGAAGTCTTGTCTGAAGCTTTATGGGCTCATAGAATATCTAAGCATCGTGCTACTAAAGTTTCTCCTTTTGAGCTTGTTTATGGTCAGGATGCTATGCTACCTGTAGAGGTAAATTTGGATGCATACAGGTTTGCAAGACAGAATGACTTAGAAGTCGGTGAATATTATGATTTGATGATGGACAATGTTGATGAAGTGACCGACAAGCGGTTAATAGCTCTAAAGGAGATTGAGAAGGACAAGCTTATGGTTGCAAAAGCATATAACAAGAAGGTCAAGACCAAGAGCTTTCAGATTGGAGAGCTTGTATGGAAGACAGTGTTGCCGTTGAAAGCCAAGGATAGAAGATTCGGCAAGTGGTCTCCAAGTTGGGAGGGTCCATATAAGATAAAGCGGGTGGTGCCTGGTAATGCTTATATTTTAGAAGATTTGCAAGGTGCTGAACTGCCCAAGGCGTTGAATGGTCGCTTCTTGAAAAGGTATTTTCCAAGTATGTGGCAAGATGCTTGATTAACAACCGATATGTTGCATCGATAAATTAGATTGTTCCAAATCTTTTACAAATTAGTTCTGTAGATGTTTCTGATGCTTTTAGATCATGACCTTCACTAAAAGGCAGGGGGGCATGTGTTGAGCACGAAATTGGGCAGGTTTGCCACAGGTTGCCGCCACCGGATAGTCCGGTGGTTTGTGTCGGATTATCCGGTGCCACCGGAGTCCGACCCTCGCGGGAATCCGTCTCGCCCGACCTCGCAGGGGCCGGTTTGCCCGACCGTCGGGGGTCCGCTCGCCCGACCCTTGCCAGAATCCGCCTCGCCCGACTCTCGTGGGGGCCGGTTCGCCCGACTCTGCTGGGAGTTCCACAGGTCGCCGCCACCGGATAGTCCGGTGGTTTGTGTCGGATTATCCGGTGCCGCCGGAGTCCGACCCTTGCGGGAGTCCGTCTCGCCCGACCTCGCAGGGAGTCCGACTCGCCCGACCTCGTCCGGAGTCTGGCTCGTCTGGGTCGGTCCTACAGAAGTCGAAACCGAACAGAGCTCCGGAAGTTTGGGAAGAGATCTTTGGGATTCGACTTGTACAAGGGTTAAGACCACCCTCCTCTATAAATATAAAGAGGCTAAGGCCGATTGGGCAACACAATCGATCTAATCTACTATTTCATTACTTTTTATTCTGTTTCCCTAAACCCTAATTCTCTTCTTCAATCCTCAACTTCGCCTCTTGTCGACTCTACGCCGACCCGAGGAGCTCTAGGTGGCCTGCCGACGCTAAAGCAAACCCTAGCAACATTCTTCCCTGACGGGGTCCCTCCCGGGAGGTTCGTTCTAGGTCGTATCTTTGGTGTTTGGCGCGAAAACGTGCCAACAACTTGCATTGCAGGAAGCCAGGGAACCTAATTGTTAATAATTTTCCATCGCGTTTTCATGGCACTGTGGCTACGTAGTCTTGGTGCTCTGTCTCCACCCAAGCAAACCCAAGTCGAAACTATGGGAGTATATGTCAGGTTTAAGGGGAAATGCTCCCATGGATCTCTTTCTCAACTTGCACGAATTTTAAAGCAACCTAGATAATTAACATTAATTAATTTCGCTGGGTAATTAGGGCCATGACTGTACCCTTACCCAGCCCAGATCCAGTGTATCCTGTCCGATCCGCCTCCCTTGCTGGCGTGGATCAGACAGCTCGGCACGCAATCCTTCTCGTACTTGTCGGCCGCGCGGAACAGGAACACACTCGCCACTAGGTCTTCCTCTTCCCGGTCGAGTACGCGGACGGCGCGGCGCGTTCGATCGAGTCAGGCTGAGAGGGAGGGCACCGGCGGCTACTCTACATCGAGGCGAGCGGACTCGGTCTTCCTCTGCTGGCTGACCGGGCGGAACAGGGAGACAAGCAAGGGTTACCGGCAGCGGCGGCGGCGATGCAACGAATCCAGGCTCGAAGAAGGGCGGGAGGTGGAGAGCAGCGCCGACATCTCCTCTGTGGCTTTGTCACAGAGTTGTTCCCGCGAAGAAGGGAGGGAGGCGGAGAGCAGGGGGAAGGCACTCAAGAGCCAGGACGGGACGGCGGCACGAGGCAGCTGCCGGCGGCACAGGGAGGCAAGAACGCGTGCGACAAGTCGTCCGGCAGCATCTGTCTAGTGCCGCTTCTTGCAAGCTGTGAATTTGAATAGACATCTAGAGCAGTACTGCAGTAGTGATTGAGTTCTCACAGCTTGCATTGAAGACTGCAGTAGAGAGCCAGCAATAAGCTGTGAGAACTTAAACACTAGTCCTGTATTAGATGTCTATTCAAATTCACAGATGTCTATTCAAATTCACAAGCTGTGGCATGTGGGTGAACCAAGTGATCTACACACGTCTCTCAGTACGGCAGGGCCTGCCGTTGGCTAGCTTCTTTGTTCACGGGGCGGCGGGGCTGGCAACGGCGAGCGGTACCTAAAGTTGAACACACAATCCAGCCACACGAGCACCGAGGTACCTTGGATTCTCACCATTCAGGTACGCGGCCACGCTGCCACAGCGACCTAGTGTGGCAGTGGCACTGACTGGGCCTCGCCGTGTAGGTGTGTGTGTGGTGGCTGCGTGGCCATGGGATCAACCACGCCTCGGAGAGGAGACGAGACTATGCCAGGCCAGCAGAGGAAGATCGAGTCCGCTCGCCTCCCTCTCCGCGTCGATGTAGAGTAGCCGCAGGTGCTCTTCCTCTCTGCCCAATTGAATCCTCCGCGCCGCACCATCCGCGTAGCCGACTGGGAAGAGGAAGACCGAGTGCGCTCCTGTTCCGCACAGCCGGAGAGGAAGGAAATGAAACGCGATGTTCTGAACTTCTGATCCACACCGGCAAGGGAGGCGGATAGGATGGACTGGATCTGGGCTGAGCAAGAGTAGGGTCAGGGCCCTAATTACCAGACGACATTAATTTATTTTAATTATCTAGATTGCTTTAAAATTCGTGCAGGTTGAAAAAGAGATCCATCGGAGCATTTCCCTCGACTTGCCTGTCACTGTCTTGAGAAGACAGGAATGCCTGCTGTCCTAGCTTCAGCTGGGCAAATTAAACATCAACATTAATTGCAGTGCAGTGTACACGGCACACAGATCACGTTTGGAAGATGGCCCTTTATAGCCAAACGACAGATTTGGGATGTAAACGGATATTTGAATTGTCCGAATCATCTGAACAAATTTTATTTTTTAAAAATAGATATAGAATGAATTTTGTGCTCATTTTTTATGCATTTTAACAATTTTATTATAAAAAATTTATTCTTATTTTCTTCCAATATAGAAAAAGTTATCATATCCGAATATGATTATATCTAAACTCAATTTAGCAAATATAAAATAGATTTTGGATTATTTTTTATGGACATTAACAATCTTAACACCAAAAACAATAATATAAATTTAGATGGAAAATTATATATCCTATTTGCTCACCATGGATGAAAAAAAACTATCCTGATAATTATCCAATTACATCTCTCTACGATTCAGAACAAAAAAGCATGCAGTGTACTACCTTTCATAATTGATGATAGAACCCTAGTACTACTAGCAAAACTATTTGCGACCACTGGTTATTGAACATCGCGGTTCGTCTTGTTTCTGGGTAACTGCTGTGTTTAATTTCCTTTGTAGTTTGTAGCTAGGTAATAACTACTACTGTCGCATGTCTATTATCTCTTCATGCGCTAATCACATGAATACACGGTTCTGAGATCTGTTGTCGCTGTCTGTCATGCCGTGCATTGAGGAATAGAAAACGTCACATGCTTGCGATTTTTCGGTCGGCATATATATAATAGAGTAAAATACGTCTCCGGTCTTTAAAGTTGTCGAGATGGTTCATCCCGGTCCCTAAACTCTGAGATTGCATGTCTAGGTCTCTAAACTTGTCAAGGTGTTCATTCCGATCCCTAAACTCTGAGAGTGCACGTCCAGGCCCCTAAACTTGACAAGGCAGTTCATCCCGGTCCCTAAACTCTGAGGCTACACGTCTAAGTCTGAATGCGGGTCTCAGAGTTTAGGGTCCGGGATGAACCACCTTGACAAGTTTAGAGGCTTGGACGTGCAGTCTCAGAGTTTAGGGACTAGGATGAACATCTTAACAAGTTTAGGGACCTAGACGTACAGTCTCAGAGTTTAGGGACCGGGATGAACCACCTCAACAACTTTAAGGACCGGAGACATATTTTACTCCATATAATATAATAAGACTAGCATATACTTGGAACGACGACGTTAATTATTAGGACCATCCATCAATCTGCCGACAAATGGAAAGGAATATTTTATTACAGAGGCTTTTCTGGAAAAATATCCCATACAACAAGAGGAGGTTTGCACACAATCGACAAGATCATTACAGTTCGTTAAAGAACTCTAAGAGAGCCTAAAAAGGAGAAACTGAACTAAAGTTAATCCTTCTGTTCACCTAGTATCGTTATAGATGTTAGACGTATATATGCTTAACCAAACAAACATATAGCAATGCAACAACCAGCCTGTGGGCGGTGTCCCACATAAGTCACGCTAGCTGCTACCCGCACTGCGTGGTGGCTGGGTGTGGAACGGATGGCAAAATCCTTGCTACTGTATGTAGTTCTTTATTAGCCTTTGATGAAGGTGACACCTTCAAGTCATAAGTGCCCTTCTTGGAGGTGTCGTCATCGAGTGCCCTTTCTCTCCTCCATTGAAAATACGGTGTGCTTCCCACTCTGCCTACTCCACTTAGCTCCCCGCCTGCACCGACTCTGTGCTATTTTAAAAGGGTGGAGCGCTTCCCAACATCCAGATTGCAAGTCCTCACTCCACTCCACCTCTCACCACTCGCCGGCTGCCGCGCCCACGCCCTTTCCCCTCGGTGAGGTCCCTCACCGGCCGCCGGCCGCCGCGCCCGCGCCCTCTCTCCCCCCACGCCGCTCCTCACCACCTGCCGGCCGCCGCGCCCTATCCCTCTCCCTCCCCTAGACGCTCCTGGCCGCTCAACGGCTACCGCGTCGCGTCCTCTCTCTTCCCCACACCAAGTTTTGGTCGCTTCCTCCTCCACTGGTCCTCCGCCCGGTGAGGATTGGATCCACGTCTCTGGAACTGTCCTGCACAGGATCCGCCGTCCTCCGCGCCTGCGCCTGCCGCTGCCCCCATCCGCGTCAAATCCGCACCCTGCATGGCTGCGCCGGTGATCTCCCGCCGCCAAGGGCGAAGCTCCGGGTCCCCTTCGCTAGGATCCCTTGCCCGCCGCCATGATGGAGGTACTCCCCCTTCCCTCTTGCTCAGAGATTCGAGGTCGCGATCTAATTCCTCGTGAGCTCCGATTCGGGCTAAGTCGTGGTGTCGTTTGATCTCGCTATTGATCTTATTATCGCCACAGGGTAGGATGATTGTTTATGGAAATGAGTGTCCTATGGTGTTTGTGTTATGGTCAGTTGGGGTGCTTAAGTACCTGTGCTGCAATTCCTGTTTAATAACACCATTAATAAGATACTCTGTTTATCGATTCAGGGCATGGAACCTTCTCTCATGCAAATGGATGCACTGCCAATTTACTATTACCTCCAAAGTCATGCTTTTGGTCTCAAGTTAATTTACTTCAACATTTATACAAGATGCAGACTGTAGGGTTGGTTAATGATATTAATAAATAGTAGAATATGAGCAGAAGCCTAAACTTGTTTTCAATGCAAATCAATTCTCTTAAATGGAAGGGGAATAATTTACCTCACCATAAACCAGCAAGATTGATGCTCATTTTAGGTTTACGGATAACATGATGGTTTTCTGCTGGAGTAGCCGAAATGTAGCTTTAAATAATGTGTGTAGGAATCTTGGACAGCAAGCCGCATGATGATCCCCCCATCTACTCAAGTTATTTCCCATTGCATTGGAAAGCAACATAAAAAAAGCCTTTACTCAACCTGCAAATTGGCCGCATATTTTAGGCATCGCGTCCTGGCCACATATCTTAGCAGGACCAGTGTTTAAGCTGTCAGGTAGGTGGCATAATCTCCCATTTAGATGCATAAAGCATAGAGTAGTTTGGTGCCATGCTAAAAAGATAAAGAGTTTGTGCATGTGGGCACTCTGTCTTGGTTCCATTTGAGCAATCTGATAGAAGCTAGCGACAGTGCGTACTAGCCTAGATGGCCCCTGCAATGAAGTTGTTAGGATTTGTTAGGTAGGATGGTTTGTTTTTTCCAGAAAGTGATAGCCTAGAAAGTGAATGATAATATGAGAAGACAATCATATGTGCGTCATATGTGTTGCTGTGCTATGATCTTTCTCATAACAATGCTAGCTTCTGTTTAGATTTTTCATGTAAATAGCTCATACTTAAACCTATCAAAGAATATGCAAGCAGCCTTTGCACATAGATTTACACATTGCACATAGATGACCCACCACCATGTGCAGCTTTTGCCTATCTGAGCATTGACTAATATCCAAGGGTTGTCTTATTTGGGCTTAAGGGCATGTGTTATTCTTTGCTTTGCTTGACGCAAGATAATATTGGTTGAAAAACTACTAGAATATCTATTTTTTGGTTCTTTTTACAATGGCAAGAAACAGTGGGTAATAGTTACTTTGGGTTCATTTGAACTACTACTGCCTTTTCTTTTATCCTGAGCTCGTTGTCTTTGCAGTGTGACAACCGTTCTGAGCACACTAATTGGTCTTTGTTCATGCAGTTCCTTTGAGAAGTGGACGTGGAATGCTAATTGCAAGGCCTCTGTGACGCCTTCTAATGATTAATTCTATACAGTGCTACTAATACACAGGGTAGCTGTATCTTCCAAGGGTACATTTTATTCGAGTGCTTCTCTATTTCCTATTTTGTTTTGATTGGAGATGGGTCAGATCATGTCTCTTACAGAAGCTAAACATTTTGTTTACGCTAAATAGGCTACATCGTATGTGTGGACTAAAAGAAGTCACTTTGCCTTATACTTATTCACTTTGTTGCCTTATACTTATATCACTGTTTTTTATTTATATCTGTGTGAATCAAATAAGTCATCCATGACTTACCAAACCACAGGGTTCAAAAGTAGAGTATCTGGTGCAAGCTTGTAGGGTATTTACTATTGGTTTTTTGGTGGATGGTTGTGTTGTAGGGTATCAACAGGACATGCATGTCTATTCAATGAAGCAATTACACGAGTAATTAAAACTACTCATACCATTCTTGCAGATGGCACCCCCTAAACAGCATATGGATTGCCCTCAACTTAAAGATGTAACCAATACCTCCGTGGAATTGTCACCAATTGATGATCCTAGAGAACGCAAGAGGCAACGTGACAGAGAGAGGTATGCGAAAATGCCTAAAGATCAAAAGCAAATTCTACTAAATAGGCAGGCCGAATATCGTCAGTAGAAGAAAGTTGCAGGCGCATGCGCACATGTCCCTCAAGTGCATCCTCAACAGGATACTATTACTAATGGTTGTATGCAAGAGGTGCATGGCGGGTGCTCTCAAATGACTAACACATCGACAAAAGGTTCTTAAGCTAAGCAATCACCATTTTACTTGTTAGCATAACGATCCACGATTCTAAAATTACGTATTACAAATTCTAACCAGAAGATGGGTGGTGCCATGAGAGGGTATCTCCTAATGACAACAATGATTGGTTGTATCGAAATAACAAATATCAGAGGCAATCAGAAAACATTGTGGCTGGTACTCAGGAAACTGATTCTGTTATGCAATTTCCTGGTACTAACTTATAGTATTTGAAGAACAGTGGATGAATATTCTAGCTATCGCAAGGTACTACTAATCAATAACTAAATGCATGTGTGTTTTAGGTAGTGCTGATGTCACCAATGTTAGTGGACCTTCGACGTCAAATTGCATACCCCACTCACAACTCCCATCAATCAGAAAAGGCAATATAATAGGAACCAATATGCGCAAATGTCTCCACGCGCAAAAGAGGAACTACTACAAAATCAACGTGAATATCGTCAACAAAATAAAGATGCTATGCATGAGAAAGATAGGGCACGTTATGCAAGTATGAGTTCTAATACCAAGCATGCCAAGATAAACCGTGGATCTGTGCTCCGTGCTTTGCGACGCAATGCTCCGAGTCAACGTTCTATAGCAATGGCAAACCCTCGTTACAGTACATCAGATGTGGTATTTCCTTATAGCTCATCCATCCCAGTTGGTTCCGCGATCACCGTTGATTTTTCAGCTCCCACTGATAATGATAGAGGTAAGTGCCATAACTAACAGATGTGTATTAGTCTCAAATTATGCTTAGCACTAATCAAATATTGTAAAAAATTATTTTTAATACTTAATGGATTGTGATATTGGCGTTGGAAGAACTCTTAAAAGGAAGCGAATAAATAATATACCAGTGGGGCAAAGGGCTACGCTTATAGCTCGTCGTAATGACACATTTGCCAAGATGATTGCTCAGAGGTGTAAAAATGCATCAGGGGATCCTACATCAATCTCAAAGGACACAAGTCCTGTAGAACCTAAAATACAACTCACTAATTCTACTCTAGATGTACAAGTTGCTAATGATACGGTGTCTCCAACACAGTCACATGTTCATGATGAGTGTGACGATGGAATCATATTTGAAGAAGATTGTTTTCACGTGAGAAAACGTGCTCGGATTCTCTCGGCGTATGGCGTAGAAAATATTGTTTGCGGGCGTGCCAGTATACAATTGTATACAAATTAATGAACACATCACACAGAGACACAATAAAATAGGAAACTTGCATCTTTATTCATTTTGATGGCATTTTTACAAGTTTCCTCTCTTTTACACATATCCCTGTATAACGCCATAATTCACAGGCGATTGCATAATTCCTGAATCCTAGAGTCTCGCAAGAACTCTAGTTAATTATATCTGTAGTAGCAAGTCTACAGAAAACCTCCGATTAAGCTCTGTCATACGGTCGTCATAGCCAACTTGTCCTGTACTCCATAAATGTGCACTGCATAAAAATAAAAATAACGCCAGGAGAAGGAATTGCCAGATAACTTAATACTATAATATGTGATACACAGAATTTAGCCAAAAGCTCCTTATGTGTGTTCGGCCTCATCGGTCATGAACGTGGTGTCCAGCCTCGTCGGTCAGGACAATAATGATTTTCTCCGCCTCGTCGGTGTCAGAGAATAATAGATGAATTTTGTTCGGCCCCGTTAGTCACGAATAAAATATGTCCAGCCTCGTCGGTCAGGACGTTCCGGCCTCGTCGGTCCGGAAATGATGAAGATAAATCTGTGAGTTGAGACCTTTGGCCAAATTACTGGCATCACACAGTATAGCATTTCATCTAGCATGACTATCCCGACAGTAGGGTTTAAGAATTCATCTCATGCAGGAATAACTCTAGCGACCTGTAAAATAAATACGTATGTGCCATTGGAATGACGACTTTAAATATCTCCCTGGACCTGTAAAAATCTATTTCCACCGGCACCGGTGTTATATATTTATCTCCAATGAATGTTCCTACCAGTACTTATATTTCTTTTTATCGTACAGGTAGATGGGATTTCAGCAGCACATTCATCCTGTTAATCTGTACCTGCAAAAGAACCGTATAGCACCGCTGCCTTGATCTCATCATTATCTCTGTGATCTGCAGGGCATACGAGCGCTACTGCGCTGCCCGGAAGTGAAGTACTCCCTGCAACGAACAGATCGATCCACATGCCTTTTCTCCAATGATTTCCTAAAGACGCAGGAATCATCGTAGGCAAAGATCGCAGATCGCTGATGCATGGCACTAACGCTGCCATGGTGTACGTTCCTGCAAAGAGAAGAAGAAAAGAAAACGCTGGCTACAAGGCCATGCATCGCTTACCATGAACCGACGCCATGGACAACGGCGGATGAAGAAAATGCCGACGTCGACGAAGTGATGCCGCGGACGAACTCCAACCTGCAGTGAGTCTGGTGGTATGGAATGGAGTGGTGTTGTGTGACGGCGGATGGGAGGTGTGATCTCTGTAGTAGTCGAACGGACTCGCCTCCAACCGAGAGTGCCCGGGCCTCGGAAGTCCTTGGCAGGCAATATATAGGCAGGGTTAGAAAGGCACCCGTTGTGAGTGATCAGGGGTGCCGCCGCTGCCGTTCTGTTGGATCTGAGCGAAAAAGAAGCCAAGCGCTCCTCTCCTGGCGCACAGCAAGCTTGTTAATTCAAAATAGTTCAAAGTACTAATTACCGTTAGTACTTATTTCACCCATGAGCTCACGCATGGTTCATCATACTAGTCCCTGACAAGAAGACCCAAGCACTTGTTGGTCCCACTACTGAGTGGTATGACCGTGCATGCATGTACCTTCTCATATCGCCAAGAGACAAAAGTCATCAACATTATCTTCAACTAATGAACGGCACCATTGATCTGTTGTACGACGTGATGCTTAAGCCTTGAAGTGGGCCTCGTCGCAGAGTAAGCTTCTGGGCCATTACCAAGGCGCCGGGCCTTCATGCAGACAAGCACTCTCACGTTAGAATATTTTAGTCGTCTTGCCATGCATTCGGCCGCGTATCTCGTATACGCACACCCGTATATTAGCTAAATAAAATGCCATGACACGCTAGATAGATCCTAGGCCATTGAAAAACTTGATAAGTTGCACTATATATGTATGCACAAATAAATTAATATTTGATCAATTATGAGGCCGAACTGCACTCCTCATCATCATGTATAATTATTTGAGATATTGTGACTCAATAATACCGTTGTCATTGATTAGTCCACAAGCATTTCGTAATGTCTGGTATGCTGTAAATACTTCATCACATAAATTTGCATGCTATTTATAATATAGCAAATTTATAGCCAAACAAATGCCCCTCGCCAAGCGGAGTTCGAATGCTTAGCGATTCTTGAAAAAGAATGTGTTGCAATTCGAGCTCGACTTGGCGAAAAAGAAGAGAAACAAAACAGAATTGTGCTTGACCACCGTTGACTCAACTACCTTAGCTTATTCTGTTAGGATTCCTTTCATCTGGACCACCGATGTTGAGATATTGCGTAAGATGATTAACCTCTTCCACAATATTCTCATCGTTCTGTTATCCGAGCCGTATTAGTACTCTCGTATCCGTACGTGTCCATGTCCCTATAAATACGGCCCCTAGCCAACTTTTTCTTTATTATTTTATAATATCCGACGCATCCTTGGGCCTAAGGAGCAGATTGCATCGACGCTGCCTTCCTTTCGTGAGCCAAGGACCCAAGGTAACTCATGCTTATCCTTGCATCTTTTTGCATCTTTTGTGAACAACACACCCATCCACATAGGGAATTGGCTTCGATAATCAGTTCCATGATGGTGTGATCAATAGGCGAGAGCAACTCCATGCAGGGATGAGATCAACCTGATTTTGGGTGATCATGGTTGCTGAACACTCTCGTGCAGTGATGCAGGATTGGATCTGGCACGAGCCTATTTGCAGGAATTATGCTCAGCAAATGCCGCTTTAACAAACAGAGGTTTCTCTACTGATCATGGCCAAACACAGATTGATTCTCTGCTAATGGCCAGTCGAGACATAACAAATCCAAAATCATTATGTCGTCCAGCCGTTCGATCTGTACCTGCTCGGGTGTCATAGATAGATCGATTTCGATCTATTCGTGAAACACAGGGTGTAGCATTTATTCGATGTTTGTTTACCGATCTGCACACCATCAGCAATGCCTAATACGAGACAGTATATGTAGATGCATCTGTAATAGAGAGTTACCGTCATGATGAGCCCTCATGTTATTATTTTAATACAGCTATTCCTATCTTGAATGGTTACACCGTAATTTAGTGTTGCATCTTCTTACAGGCAAAGTATTACTATCTTCAACCTCGCCAATGTCAGACAATCAACGTGACTCTGAGCAGCCTTTATTGCCACCTTACCCGCCGTTTCGCAGGAACAACCGCGGTGGATCGAAAAAGAACTTCCGCGGCAAACGGTGGCACCATAATCGTCCGTTTGGACGCAATAATAATAACAGTGCTCAAGGAAACCCTGCATATTTTCAAGTCAATAATATTTCTGGGGAAAGTCGTGGTCGTGGTCGCCCTCCGGTGTCTAATAGAGTGCCGTACCGGGGAGGATATCACCAAAACAGAGCACGAGGACCACAGTGGTCACAGCAGCCTGTTCAACATTCCGAGGCCTACCAAGGTTACAGGGCACCAACTTCTGCTGTTTCTTCAGGGGCACCAGGGTCTTCCGAAGGTAATATGGCCTTCACCTTTTTTTTTTTTAGCCAGGAAGCTTTTATGTGCTTTATAATAGCCCTGTGTTTTTTTTTTAAAAAAAAAGGGACGCACAATAACACTCAAGCTCAACTCCCTGCAACTCAAGAGCTCCTAAGTCAAGATCCTCGCCATTCAAAAGATCTAGACTATACTCCTGGCGTTCCAGCAACGGTAGATAATTCTCGAGTTCAGTCTTATTCGGATCAAGCACCCAAACGACAGCGACAACGTGTTTCACGTTGGGATATACCAGCCACTGCAATGGGCCAAGATGCGGGCCAGGATTCGAAAGAAGGAACTATATCTTCACAGGCTGACAAGATCAAACCCGCCACATTTTCAAAAAAGGCAAGAAATTTGGCTAATCAGTTATTACCCTTTTCTTTTCCTCTCTCTGTTTTTTTTTAATAATGTGACGTTCACCTTCTTCTTTCAGAAACCCTTCCAGAATCCTTTTAAAACAAAAGCTCGTGCCCACAAAGATAACACAGAAATTGATGCGAGGGCGGGAGCAGATGGTGAAGCTATCCTGTGGGAAGAGAAAAACGAGATTTATCATGAAATCCTTACAGACAGGAGTGCTGCTGACCTTCCTGTGGATGATAACACCGAGGAATATATTGGTTCTGTTGCTGAACTAATGAACCTTGAGCGCACTGAAAGGATCAAGATCAAATCCTTTCCCTTGAACTTATGTGAAGTGCCAACCCCTCCCCAGAGTTTGACCAAGAAAGTTTTCCGTTATGAAGGGCAACAAGACAGCTTTGGAGCTCCTGTAACCAAAGGGAATTACACGAAATTTGCAATTTTAGAGCCTGTGTTGGATGAGGCACCTTCTATCAGCATCACTTCCTTATCACAAGAGTTCTTGCGTGTTCCTGCAAAGCGATGGTATAGCAATTCTCAGCTTAGGCTTCAGGCTGGGGTTCCCTACTGCCCAAAGCAGTTAATCTGGGCGCGGATGTTGCTTTCATCAGAAGATGATAGACAAGTGCTTTTGAAGGCTGATATTTTCCGAGGGGTTTTGGCATCTCTATATCATGTTCCGATAAATTTTTCCTTGCTAGCAGCCTTCCTCACATTCTGGAATACAGAGGGTCACACTTTACTGACTGCCCAAGGAGAAATGGGCTATCCTCTCCTTACTGTGTATGACGCCATGGGACTGCCAATTTCTGGGCATCTCTATCAGGAGTTCATCCCGCCATTCTCTGAAATTTCTGGGATTGTTAGCACCCTTCATTCCATTTATGCCAAGTTATGGTTGGCGCATGCCGAGGGCCAAGACCTGATCACAATACAAGAGTGGGTGGACTACTTCCTGGGTGAGAGCATAAAAAAAAAATTTAAGCACCACCTCTCTCTTGATTTTTTTTATGACTCTTCCTAATTTAGTGACTCCACAATCTTTCTACAGGTGATGACCTGAACGCAACAGATCAAGCTGGGGTCGACATGCCACCTGATTTTTATGCCGACCCTAACTGAGTTTCCGTGTAGTAGATTTGGCAGGGCGACGCTCTGCATTGTTCGCCAACCATGAAGTTTTTTATCGCCACGAGCATTCTCCTGAGGTGTATCGTGCCGCCTTCCTAGTGATGTGGCTTTGTACATATTGTGTTCCCATTGATATGGGAATGTATATTCGTCCTGAGGTCTTTTCTGCTGCAGCGAGTCTTGCCAAAGGAGTTCGCCTTGCTATTGGCACAGCAAGCATGGCGCACTTATACCGTTGTATTGACAACGTGTGTCAGACCATCATCTCTGGTTCTGGATCAGCTAGTGAATGCGGACTACCATTGCCTGCTCACTTTATCATGGGTTGGTTTTGTTCATACTGGAATGTCGTGCCTACACAGCCAGCTGTGAATCCTCAGCTCACTCATTTTCCACCGTTTATCACCGATTCTTGGAGAACAACATCCATCGCTATGAGTATATATGATGCCCACCGTTTGTTTTTGGACTTAACGGAGGATCAGAAGTCTCTTGCCTCCTTATCATGCTTAGGGAAATCTTTCATCCGTTTTCCTAACACTGAGGAAATTTGTCTGGACGACACCCGAGATGCTATGGGCAGCAGTGGCCGGCGTTCAGTTCGCATTACTGCCATTGACATGTTAACTAGCGCAAGCGTAGGCGCCGTTACACACATTAGATGCCAATATTATCACAATCTAGTCTACTGTCCACATCGTTTTGCCCGTATGCACGGTTGCGATCAGGGTGTGCCTGACTTCCTGATGGAAGGGAGAAGTGGAGATTTTCTCTTGCAATTTTCAACTTATTTGAAGGCCACTCGGGATGAGACGATTGAGCACCTGCAGCGACGGCATTTGGCTTATTACCGGCCCATCGGACATCAGTTCTACCTGCAACCTCTTTCTTGGCGAACCAAGAGGTCCTTTGAATATCTGAGGTGGTGTGCATCTACCCTTGACTTTTTCAAGAATTTTGATACGGATTCTTTCAGCCAATTTGCGCCCCTACCTGCAATTGCAGAAGCTACTCCCAGCTCTGGTAAATAATTACGTTCTCGAGCTGATGGTACTTTTAGCTCTTTAAACTGTATACGGAGTTAATGTTTGCTCCCCCTTTTTTAGCTCCTCAAATTTGTTTTTTAGCATTCTCCTCGTATATAAATTAAATAACTAACATATCTGTCGTGCCTCACAGCTTTTACCAAGGAGCTAGGCAATGACACATCAGAAGGACTGGTTAGCGAGCAGGAGTCTGATCATGAGTCACCAACAGCAGTGGTATCTGAAAATCCTCAAGCGATAAAGACTGCTCCCACTACAGATACTGGTATTGCTCTCAGCTTGGTCGTTTGATCCATTTTACTCTACTGTAACCGGTTTCTCTGTCCTTCTAATATCATATAATTATATTTCAAGCAGCTACTGCTCCCAAGAAATCCACAGGAAAACGTCCATCCCCCATTCCTTCTGATCAAGACCAGAATGTCACTAGCATGAAAAATGTGAAGGAAGATGAGCAGGAGACTGGCAGTCCGCCCAAGAAACCCTGCTTGGAGTCATCAGGTATCATTCTTATGCTGACCCTGAAAAGAAGCGAAAAGAAAAGGTTGCTGCCTGATTGCCTATCTCTTATTTATCTTCCTGATTTCTTTTTTTTTCAAGATGCTACGGTGGGCCTCAAGGATGTTCTGCGCCAAGCCACTGAGGCAAAATCCAATATAGAGCAGATGATTCAGGTGTATCAGCAAGGTCTTGATAATGACTTCACCAAACTTCTCCGGCGCCCTGCAGAAAAAGAGTTGGACAAGTACACGAGCCGCGTATCAATTGTAGTCCCCAAGTCTGATGATCCTTGGATACACATGGCACTGGGATACATGCGACAGGACTTTGACAACATCAAGGGCCTTATGGTTGCTCCTGTTTTGGATAAAGGTGCTCTAGTCACCCAGATAACCAAGAGCTTGGAGCGTTGGAGAATGTTGTTTCAAAGCAAGGTTACCCCAAAAGAAGTCGCTGACTTGATTAATGAGTTAGAAGCTGTGAAGAAAAACTTGTCTTTTGATAAAGCGTGTGCGGCTCCCCTTGATGTTTCTACTCTGCGCACTGATGAAGAACGCATTCAAAGCCATTTGAAGATTGGAAACAATTCTCACGGTTCTGTAAAGCTTGCTCTTAGTTCTCTGAAGGACATTGGTACAGTCTGGGAGAGACTCGTTGCCGAGGTCAAGCTCAAGAAGAAACAGCATCTCTCTAAAATCAAGGAGTTGGAAAATGCATTGCGTCTTGCACGGTCCGAGCTTTCCAAGGAACAGGAGCTTGAGGTAACTATTGCCGAATCACGCACGCAGTATGACAAGATGGTGGACGAAGCTTCAAAAGCTGTCTCTGGTTTTGAAGGGTTGCTAGCACAGGGCACGACCTGTTTAGAGAGCATCAAGATCAGTATTGAAGATGCTGGGAACCAAGCGAGTTCCAACCTTCCGAAGGAGCTGTGCCTCCAGCTTAAATTCTTGGAGTCCTGTCAAGTCGAGGGGGATGAGTAACAGAGTCATTTGTAATAATATATATGAGACGGTTTGCGTGCTTTTATTAGACATTTGTTTCCTTAGCTTCTATAGGCGTTCTTATTGATTGAACTGTAAGCTCGTCTTTTTGTTTATTATTTTGCTGCCCCTTGCTTTGATACCTGCCAAGTTAGAGATTAAAGGAGGGAGATTATTTCTACTATTGTGTTTGTGGCATCCGCCCTTGTGTTTTGTGCTCCAGCTATTTCTGATGGCATGCCCCAGCATACCTTTTCAATGACCTGCAAAAAAAAAAAAATTGATGGTACTGTATATATGCCTGCTTCACGTCATTCTGGTCTTGTTCCCTGGTAAGGAGAGGAAAAAAGAAAAAAAAACTTCCATATGTCATGGAGTAAATTTGAATCCTATTGCGACCATATAGGTGCCAGCCAATAGGTTCTTCGAGATTAATGGTGCGAATGTGGTAGCATTTGTTTTGGCGAAGGACCATGCCTTACATCTCTGCGACCAAATGGTGCCAGCCAGAGTGTATTCCAACCACACTGCGCTATCATCTCAGGTTAATTCTTGAATCGTAGCGGAATATCATACTACAACCCAAGTATTTTATCAACTCTACTGCGACCATACTTGCTACTATGGTGCCAGCCAGTATAGTTGAAGGGTTTCACAGTTCCACATGAACCGCACTGGCATGCTTCACTGCTCCCACAGCCCCTTGCAGTAGCGAAATATCATGCCACCACTAAGGTTTTTTACTCTCCACTGCGACCACCTTGCTGCTGCGGTGCCAGCCAATAGAGACCTGATTAGTTCTCCCTATGTTCTTTCTGAATTGGTTCCTGCAAAAGAGAGAGAGAAACGAAAATGTTGTACTAGGACGAGCACAAGGTGGTGATTTTTTTTTTTTAAAATGTTGGCTTTCTTTTGATTACTTGACTATAAAGCGGACTTGAGTCTGGCCACGAGAGGATTTGACTTGGTAAGCACGCAAATAGTCACGTCTGAATTTGTTCATACGGGTTATTTATTTTAGTGTGTTATTCTCAAAGTGACGAAGACCTCTTCAAGCTACTTCTCTAGCTAGAGCCTGTTGATGACCTTGCACCTCTCGAGAGACATAGGAATGGCTAACATGATGGTTAATTGTTTTGGGTAAAACAAGGCTACAAGACATGCCTCAATTTTCTTGCGAGGGTGGTGGAAGATGGTTTCTTTCCTGTCAGCTTGAAGCAGCTTCGTGTACCTGTTGAGAGCGCCCGTTTTTTTGCTGTGCTGTAACTATTTCAATTCAGTTGTATTCGGGCCTCTTCTTTTTTTTTTTTTTTTTGAAATTGTAGAGCTACCTGTAGGACTTTTGAGATTCCATCATCCACGCTTTGTGGACTAAACCTCGCGGGCATGCTTCTCTTTTTCTTTTAAGGCCCTTGTTTATCATCCACTGAGGTGGCAAGAAGCTGCACACTAAACCGAGACTTATGTCAAGGCAAGGTAGCCCTCTCTTGCTCTTCTTCCTATAGTCTCCCTCAGGGCATGTTGTCTCAAATTCGAGTGGTGCAAGGCACACAACGAAGCTTGTCGCTTCAGATCTAACTCAAATTGGCCCCCAACGCTTTGATCTTAACTGTGTAACAAGTGTGCTTGTGATATAATTTATACTCACAGATGACCACTCATTGTGCTTATATCAAGTCCTCTGATGGTCAAACTAAAAAAATCCAGCCAAGTGATGTGTAGGAAAGCCTGTTCGTTGTTTGGGTATTTTGACCCTCAAATACATTTTCTGAAATCACCGCCTGTAAATAAAATACCCACTTTTCATGTAGCGGTCAAAGGGGTTTATACAATGCGCGTGAGAGAGAGAAAGAGAAATGGTTTTATGCAAAATACTTCTTAAGGTAGCGACCATTTATTGGTGGCATTGGTCGTAATCCTTCTTGATCAATGAGCTGGTAGGCGCCTCCATCGTAAACCTGTTCAATGACATAGGGCCCTTCCCATTTCGGCTCGAACTTACCTCGCGCCTTGCCTTTGAGTATAATGGGGCGCCGGAGAGCAAGCACCAACTCCCCCTTTTTGAAAACCCGTGGCCTTACCAGCTTATCATAAGCTCGTGCCATATTTTTGCGATATAACTCTAGATTTTGTAGCGCATTCAGCCGTACTTCCTCTACAGCATTTAGCTCTTGATACCGCAATAGAACTTGCTCATCCTCAGTGAGATCGTCATGTATTGCCACCCGAAGAGATGGGATTTCAACTTCGAGTGGTAGAACAGCCTCACTTCCAAAAACCAAAGCATATGGTGTGGACTGTGTTGGCGTGCGTATAGTCACACGGTACGCCCACAAAGCCTCATGTAACCTATCATGCCAATCCTTTTTATTTCGGGCAACAATCTTTTTTAACACTTTTCCGAGAGTCTTGTTAAATGCCTCGATCATCCCGTTAGCTTGTGGATAATAACCAGTAGTAAAGTTCCACTGTATCTTATATTTCGCAGCGAAGCGGACTGTCTTATGTGCCCTAAAGGCCTTGCCATTGTCAGAAGTAATACGATGTGGCACGCCAAATCGGTAAATGATGTTTCGCTCTAAGAAATTAATCACATTGTTTGCCTTTACTTCCTGTAATGGTACGGCTTCAGCCCACCTTGAAAAATAATCTGTGGCTGCTAAAATAAAACGATGGCCCTTGGCTGAAACATCACATGGGCCGATCACATCAATGCCCCATGCATCAAATGGCCATGAGGGAATAGTTGGATGGAGTGGCACAGGGGGGCGGTGCTTGAAATCTCCATGTACTTGACAAACATGGCATGATCGTGCAATTCTAAGGCAATCAGCCATGATCCTAGGCCAATAGTACCCTGCTAGTTTTATGCTATGGCACATCTTTGCGCCACTCTGATGGCCACCGCAAACTCCAGCGTGCACTTCTTTTAGTATTTGGTCAGCCTCGCTTCGTGAGACACATCGAAGGAGGAGCTCATCGAATGATCTCCTATACAGAATTCCTGCCTGAAGCAAATAGGATGGCACCCTGCGTAAAAGTTGGCGCCGGGCAACAGGATTATTTGGTAGCGTGCCATAGTTAAAATAATCTAGGAATGGTTTGCGCCAATCATCTTCTTCAACACCTGAAATGACAACACTGTTCACCTCATATTCTTCTAGAATTAGTTCTAGCACTGCAGGGAGTAGCCATCTCTCCTCCACCCTGACCTGCACAGGCTTGTTGTCAAGGAAAACAAGCGCAGCTGCCAGTTTGGCTAAAGCATCAGCTGATGCATTTTCTCCTCTTGGGATATGGTCAATGTGAATATTTTCAAATTTTTCCATCAGCTTTTTCGCCACCTCACAGTAGGGTACTAACTCAGGTTTACGCACTTCATAGACTCCATTAATTTGTCTAACTATTAATTGTGAGTCTCCGTACACTTGCAAAGTACGTATGTTCATAGATAGTGCTAAGAGTAAACCAAAAATGAGAGCTTCATACTCAGCTTCATTATTAGAGCATTCCTCTTTGAGGAGAGAAAATGAGTGATATAAGGTTCCACCGTTAGGACACCTGAATACTAATCCAGCCCCAGCTCGCCTTCGTGGTGCCCCATCTGGGTCTTTCTCTACACGAGATGCACCATCGAAATATAACTCCCAAATTTCAGCATTAACATTGAAGACTTCCTCATCCGGCAAATCTGTTATTAAGGGAGAATCGTCCGGTACAGGGTGTGCGGCAAGAAAATCTGCCAAAGCTTGTCCTTTGATTGCCTTTTGTGGTACATATGTGATGTCAAACTCCATCATCAGGACTGCCCATTTGCCGAGCCTCCCTAGGAGAGCAGGACGACTCAGAACATATTTCACTGGGTCTGCTCTGGCAACAAGTTGAATTTCATGAGCCAACATGTAATGCCTTAACTTCTTTAATGCGAATATTAGGGCGAGGCATAATTTTTCAATACCTGTATAATTGCTTTCTGCACCTACTAAAGTGCGGCTCAGATAATAGCATGCCACTTCCTTACCTTCCTCATTGTGCTGTGCCAGAAGCGCACCTAGAGAAGTAGGTTGTGCTGAGATATACAATATTAATGGGCGCCCCTTTACTGGGGCTGCCAAGGTTGGAGGGTTTAATAAATACCTCTTGATGCTTTCAAAGGCATTTTGACATTGTTCATCCCACTCAAATGGTGCACCTTTCTTCATCAGCCTTGAAAAAGGCTGAATGCGACCAGAAAGATTAGATATGAACCGTCGAATATAGGCCAGTTTTCCCTGCAAGGATTTCAACTCTTTCAAGTTTTGAGGTGGTGGCATTTGCAGGATTGCTTTTATCTTCTTTGGCTCAATTTCAATACCACGGTGGTGAACCACAAAGCCAAGAAACACACCTGACTGGACAGCAAAAGCGCACTTAAGGGGATTCATCTTTAGTTGATGCCTCCTTAGTCTCTCGAACACCACCCGAAGGTCCTCCATGTGGTGTTCTCGTTTACGGCTCTTCACCACCATATCATCTACATAGCACTCTACAGTTTTGTGAATGAGCTCATCGAGGATGTAAGTCATGGCTCTTTGATAAGTTGAGCCGGCATTTTTCAACCCGAAAGGCATAACTGTATAGTAAAAGTTACCTCTTGGTGTTCTAAAAGCCGTATCAGGTGCATCTTCCTTGTGCATTTTAATTTGATTATAGCCAGAAAATCCGTCCATAAAGGAAAGTGCTTCATACCCTGTTGTAGCATCTATAACCATTTCAGTGACAGGGATTGGAAAATCATCTTTGGGGCATGCACGATTGAGGTCCCGAAAATCAACACAGACCCGCACTTGTCCATTTTTCTTTATTACAGGCACGATGTTTGCTAACCAACGGGGATATTGTACCTCTTTGATAAAGCCTGCTGCAATTAATTTATCAACTTCAGCCACAATTTGATCCTGTAGCTCAGGACGAAAGCGCCTCGGTAATTGCTTTACCGGTCGAAATTGCGAATCAATCGACAACCTGTGTGTGGCAACATTTGGGTCAAGCCCCGGCATTTCTTTGTATGACCAAGCAAAACAATCGATATACTCCTTCAAGAACACTTTATATTCTTCCCTTTCCTCAAGGGTAAGCGTGGCGCTCACGTACGTGGGTCTAGGTTCTTCTTCAGTCCCCAAATTAATTTCCACCAACTCATCTACAGTATGCTGAATACCCTCTTCTAATTCTGGAGGCGCAGGGGCAGCATCCAGAACTTCCCCATGGTTAACAGGCATAGCCTCATGCATCCTGGACAAGAGATACTCATTATCCTTTAAGCCATGGCAAGCACTTACTGCTGCTTCAACTGATCGGGCCTCATAGGGAGTTGGGTACAGGTGCACAAAACCTTCCTCATCTGAAGAGTAATCATTTTGATCTCCCTCCATAATTATAGAGGCCATGCAAATATTTACTTGTTCCAATTTTTCAGCCTCCTCTTCTTCATCACTTGAGACCTCTTTTCCCCGGTAACCAAGGCCATGCCTTGAATGTGACGCGTGACCTTTCTTGATTAGTCGTTGTGCTCGTTCCCACCATTCTTCACATACAGCAGGCGGTGATGGCAATCTGCAATTTTGCTGTAAATGAATGCCAGCTCTTTTTAGTAAAGGAATCATTCTTGATTCTACTTTCATGGCTGTTAACATTTCTTCATTATCCGCATTCATACCTGGTAGTTCATATGCACGATCGCATGGTAGTCCTGTTGGGACTTTGTAAAAAATGGTCGGGAAGGCATGATCTTGTACACTTCGAATAGCCCATAGCTCTAGCGGCCTTGCTGTGGAGATATGCAAAGGAGGAGGCTGTAAAGAGAGGAATGCATGCCCCTGTAATTCGAGGGAGGCTACAACATTGCCTCCCTCGGGCCCGGCTGGGAGCTTAAGAGAGCCTGCAAGACTTTGTTCAGTTAGAGATTTGCTTACTGACACGGTTAGCACAAATGGTTCATGTGTGTCTTCAGTAGTGACCGAATTCACAAAGTGTTTTGCATGTAACCTGGTATCATTAGCATTTGAGGTTGTTTCTTTCTCCTCATTCGGTGTTGCCTCATTTCCTGCCTTCAATAAAATCGGACTCCTCGAGACTGCTGATTTTGATGTAACCATAGCAGGGGTGGTATTTGCTTTTAACAAAATTGGGCTAGCAATGGACAAGCCTCTCTCTGATGTCCTGGTCGCAGGTTCCTTTGACAGCACTTGCGCCATAGACTCATACTGATAAGGAACAGCTGTATGAGTTTTAGTGCGACCACCACCACGCCCTCCTCGTGTTTTTGGGAAAGCGGCCCTCCTCAGAGGAGTGGAGCAGGGTGCAATAAGGAACTTCATCTCCATAGCAGAGGAAGGAGATTCTGGTGTAATTAATACATCAGTAGCAGGAGTCACTCTCCCTTGATGTTTATCTGTATCCATAGCTGGAAAATAATATTTGGCATCAGCATGGTACACTTCCTGTACGGTGTAAGGAGTAGTGTTTCCAGCAATACGTTGCTGCTCCCCATTACTATCCATGAATTTCAAACACTGGTGCAATGTCGATGGAACAACACGATATTTGTGTATCCATGGTCGCCCCAAGAGTGCCGAATATGATGTGTTGGCTTCTATGACAAAAAACTTGACTTTGAAACTAAACGTTGACATCTGCAACTTCACTGTGATCACCCCCAAAGCAGGCTTGGCATGATTGTCATACCCGCATATCACCACTTCCGTAGGACTGAGATCCTCCATTATATAACCTGCACGTGTTAAGGTGCGGATAGGCATAATATTCACGGCCGACCCTGGGTCTATCAATATCCTGCGCAGGTGTGCTGCTCCCACGTTCCCTTCAATGTAAAGGGGGCGATTATGATCGGGATGTTCCATTATTTGATCTTCCTCTGAAAAGGTAATTTGATTTACATACAACAAATTATCATAAAGGCGATGCCTTGCCATCGCTGCCTGATACAGCTGTGGCCTTTGTAAAGCTGTAATCAATGCTTCTCTCAATTCAGGCAATAGCACCAACGCATCATATACACTTAGCATGGCTGGGATGCGCTTCAAATGAGCGATGACATTATATTCCACACCGTGTTCACCATGCTCATTTGATTTTTCTTGCTCACGAGAAGTGCTTGCCTCTTTATTAGAAGGTAACTTCTCCTTCTCTGCCCTGTACTGTCTAGACTTTAATGGTTCTTGGAATTCTTTACCTCCACGTAAATTCATATTTACTTCTTTGACATCTCCTTCTAGCGAAGCATTCTCGGCAAGCAGACCTTCACGCTCCTGCTTTGTAAAGACTATTTCACTTTCAGAATCATCTGAGTCTTCGCTAACTTGTGCCATGTTACAGGACACCATATTTACTGATGCTTCTACATCATCATCGCTGAGTGGTTGCTCTGGTTCTTTTGGAAAGAACTGAGCCAGAGTTGGGAGCGCCGGTCTCGCTCGGGGAAAAAGCTCATTGCCTTCAGACTTAGGTATGAACCTCGCTGGCATGCGTCGCCTACTTGGGTCAGATTTAATTTTAATCGTCGGTGCAACCTGACGGGCAAGGCTTGGTACGAAATGCTGATGCGGGTGTTCTCTTTTTTGGTGTCGCTTGTGCTGCACTTTATGCCAATGTTGCTCGCTATTTCTAGGGCTCACTGATGTGAGTCGAAGCCCTTCAAACTGGTGCTGAACTTGTGAATATGGTAACCAAAATTCAGGATCATCGCCCTGCTGTAGCTGGTGCGTTCCGAATCTGGTAGCTGACACCATGTTCACTTGGTGATAATCTGGGTTTATTGCCTGTGGGTCCAAATTTATTTTCTTATCATCAATGGACCTCTGCAGCCACTCTTTGAAGGCGACACAATCTTCAATCACATGACCGACATAACGATGATATGGGCAGTATAATGGATTATCGATCATCCCGACCTGATCCGGTCGTCTGGCTTCTGGTAAATTCAACGCCCCTCTCGCTGTTAGCTGATCAAAAAAACTCCTCACTAATTCTCGCCGAAATATGTATTGTTTTTTCAGCAATTCTTGGATGCTAGTGCGAGGTCGTTGCCCTGCATCATTTCTTGTTCCAAGAACATGTGCACCACCATATGGTGTTGTAGACATTGCTGACAACCTGGTGGTATTACTCTCAGCTTGTGCTTTGGGCTTGCCTCCGTTGTTAAAGGCCTTGGCTGCCGTATTGAACTTCTTATTGTAATCAGACATACCTGCATTCTTATAGAGCTCCATGATATGCGGAGCTTTCTCAAACTCTAATTTTGTGGCAGCTACTGCATTTCCGAGGGCGCTAAATGTTTTTGGTTCACGACGAGATACCTCTAATGACCAATGTTGCTGCATTCCATGAACACACATTTCAACAGCATCCTCTGGATGCATTTCTCTAGTCAAGCGAACATAACTGTTTCGAAATCGGATGATATAATCATCGATTTTTTCATCTCTTCCCTGTTTAACTTGGGACAACTCCAATAATGATGTATCTTTGCTCATGCTTATAAAATGAGACTTGAACAAGTCTTTCATCATCTGCCAACTGCGCACCGACCCTGCCGGGAGACGACTGTACCAATGAAAGGCGGACCCTGTCAAAGATGCAGAAAATTGGCGAAGTAAAAGTGATGGGATCCTTGCTGTATCTCCACAAGCTGCTTCAAAGTACACGAGGTGTTCCCTAGCATCGCCATTGCCATCGAATTGCCTGAACTTAGGTGGGTGCCACCCAGCAGGAAAAGCGACTCTATCATGCCATGATTCATATGGCTTCTCAAGTTCACTATCAAGGCCCCGTGGCGCTTGTTCCTCTGCCATTTGCTTCATTTTTCTATTGATTAATTCTTGAGCAATGTCATGGTAATCTTTCAATGCATCAGGGGTAGGACCAGTGGAGGCAGACTGTGCAGCCATGTGCGGCATGTTTAAGCTTATTCCACCTGCAGGTTGAGCAGGTTCAATTGCTCCTGCTGCATGAGGTGGATTATTAGAGTGACCTGCTGCTTCCAATTCTGCAACCTGGGGATCAACAAAAATCTGTGCCGGAGGTGGCAGCCCAGCACCTTGATTTGCTGCAATCCCTGCAATCATATTAAACAATTGATCTAGCCTTGCATCGATATAATCCATTCTTCTGGAGTACTGTTGCCCCTGTACATCTGCACTATTAGTATTTGAGCTTTCCCCTGCATGAAGTTGTGGCATCCCAATGCCTTGGCTAAAGATTGGTGTACTAGCAGGAGGTGGTATACCAGCACCTTGATTAAAGATTGGTCCACTGGCAGGAGGTGGAATTCCCACACCTTGACTAGCACTAATTGGAGGAGCGGCCAAAGGTGGCATTCCGAGGCCTAGACCTGCACCTGCTGGTAGAGGAGCGAGAGGTGGTACCCCGGCACCTTGACTGACGCCTATTGGAGGAACGACAGGAGCATCACCTTGTCCTGAATGCACATGTACAGAAGCAAGATTCATATCTCCGACAATATCTTCATCGTCCGATGGTATAGATGGAGCAAGTTCAGAATAATTTGGCGAATCTGACAGCCTCCTGATTGACGAAGAGGACTCAGCATCTGACTCTTCATCGCTTGCTCGCTCGGATGATGAACTACCTGATGACGTTGTCACGCTCTGATGGGCTTGAGCCACTTTCCTTAGTCGGGTACTCAATCCCGGTCGCTCTATAATCCGTTGGATTTGATTAGGGTCACGAGGGAGTCGAGAAGCTATATTCCTGTAGCGAGAGCCAGATTGGTCCTCACGTGCCAATCCTTTGGCTTTTGTACTACATTCTCCACCTGAGGTAACTGGTAGACATGGAGCTGTTGCTACAGCATCCTTTTGCTCTTGATGTGCGGTTGCTTGATTTTTATGTCGCCCCTGGAGTACTGCCAACTTGCCCCTACATAGGATGGAAGGATTTTTTAGGAGTATTGGGGTAGGATTTGGGAGAATTTCTTCATCTGAAGAATATGTAAACTCCTGGGAAACCTGAGGTGGTTCCCACTCAGAGTCTGAATTCTGTGCAGCTCGAACTGCTATCATTCCACACATTTCCATATTATCTTTCTGAGATTGTGTGTTTTTATCTTCGCCATTGGACGATTTGCCATGATCGACTTGATTTTTGGCTTCTGCTGCCTCTATTATTTTTTTGCCCTCTGTAGCATGCTTGGGCTCTTCTATTTCAGCGCATGTAGGCTCGACTCTTCGTGGCCTAGGAGCCAGGTGATCTATCAAAAAGTTATATCTCTGATTTCTCGCCAAGTTCGGAGAGACTTGGAGCGTGACACGCTCGTTATCAGTATATATCCTGCCATCAGCTCGGACACGCACCTGTACATGGTTAAGCACAATATCCTGCAACTCACGGAACATTGCTTCCCGATTCCTCTTCCGCCTTTCACGTTTTTGCTGATTTATAACTGCATTGCGACTTCTCGATGGTGTTGGAGGAACCGGCATCCGTGGAGCATTTCTGGAGGATGCCCCTGGTGCATAAGGGTGTGCTCTTGAAAATTGCTCGGCTGGACGTCTAGGAGCACCTCGCCCCGCAAATGTGTTCCTAGCACGCCATTGAGGCTTGTATTCCCTTGGAGTGGGTGAATGATAATGGCGTTGCTGGTAGTTCCTTGGTGGAGGCGCTAGGGCATGCCTCTGATGATCGTCACCCTGAAACTGCTGACGAGGAACCCAAACTTGTCGTGGATGTTGATTATGAAACCTGGACCTGCCCCTGTAGGAAGATGGACCTGGCCTATCTTGATTTTGGAGCTGCCGTTGCATGCCGCTGATTTGATTTTGCAACTGCTGTAATTGCCGTTGGAGCTCATCCTCTCTAGGGGCCGGCACCTCACTCGACAACGCAGCGAACCTGTTAGAATTTTCACCATTATAAGTATGATAACAGGGTACCCATGCATGTAGTTTCTGAGAACTCAAATGTGACGTGTCGTGGACAGTCTGCCCCTTAACTATTCGCCCCCAGAATTCATTCATGATTGTCTCCTCAACAAGCTCATGTACCCTTCGTCTCTTTGGAACCCATTCTCTCTGAGAAATTACATACGGTTTTTTAATTGGATCAGTGTGCCGGGACATAGGGCGCATGGTGGTGGAACCAACATGCTGAAACACATGCCGTTCACCTACAGTTCTGACACCGAACTGCCCCATGTTACTATCTTCCGATGGAGCAAATCTTCTGTCCACCTGAGCCTTTAACTGCGCTTGCAACTTCCTTAATTGTTGCCTCTTTCTCCGACAGTTACGCTGAGCATTCTTGTTCTTAGTGATGCGTGCTTTAACAGCCTTTGCCATTAAATGGCAGCTCATTTTGCCCAACCCTTGAAGGAGTTCAGTTTCTGTGCGGGGAGCTGCAGGTGTAACAGTCTCTTTTTCCGGCACTGTAAGGATTGGTTGAGGATTAGCAAGCTTAGCATGTTCAGGCCTCCCCTGAATTTTAGAGCTCTGTACAATGTTCCTGGCCTCACGCATCAGGGCCTGATAATTTTCTCTCGCAACTGTTGCCTTGCGCTTGAGGATTTTTCTTGAAGTTGGCTGCCCCGATAGTTCCTGCATCTGATGAATCTGTGTCCTGGAGCCCTCAGTGGTAACGGCTATGGGTGCCATTGTGCCAAACTGCAGCACGAGTGGGGAGGCGTTGGTGGAAATCTCTCCTGCACGAGATGTGCATTGGTTAGACCACCATGCCAGAACTTAAATCAATCACTGCAAATATGTACAGGAGTTCAAGACGAGCCACATGACGACGTATGACAAGCTGCAAAGATGGGAGGAAACTCAGGTCCCACTGGGCGTGCCATTTTGTTTTCACGTGAGAAAACGTGCTCGGATTCTCTCGGCGTATGGCGTAGAAAATATTGTTTGCGGGCGTGCCAGTATACAATTGTATACAAATTAATGAACACATCACACAGAGACACAATAAAATAGGAAACTTGCATCTTTATTCATTTTGATGGCATTTTTACAAGTTTCCTCTCTTTTACACATATCCCTGTATAACGTCATAATTCACAGGCGATTGCATAATTCCTGAATCCTAGAGTCTCGCAAGAACTCTAGTTAATTATATCTGTAGTAGCAAGTCTACAGAAAACCTCCGATTAAGCTCTGTCATACGGTCGTCATAGCCAACTTGTCCTGTACTCCATAAATGTGCACTGCATAAAAATAAAAATAACGCCAGGAGAAGGAATTGCCAGATAACTTAATACTATAATATGTGATACACAGAATTTAGCCAAAAGCTCCTTATGTGTGTTCGGCCTCATCGGTCATGAACGTGGTGTCCAGCCTCGTCGGTCAGGACAATAATGATTTTCTCCGCCTCGTCGGTGTCAGAGAATAATAGATGAATTTTGTTCGGCCCCGTTAGTCACGAACAAAATATGTCCAGCCTCGTCGGTCAGGACGTTCCGGCCTCGTCGGTCCGGAAATGATGAAGATAAATCTGTGAGTTGAGACCTTTGGCCAAATTACTGGCATCACACAGTATAGCATTTCATCTAGCATGACTATCCCGACAGTAGGGTTTAAGAATTCATCTCATGCAGGAATAACTCTAGCGACCTGTAAAATAAATACGTATGTGCCATTGGAATGACGACTTTAAATATCTCCCTGGACCTGTAAAAATCTATTTCCACCGGCACCGGTGTTATATATTTATCTCCAATGAATGTTCCTACCAGTACTTATATTTCTTTTTATCGTACAGGTAGATGGGATTTCAGCAGCACATTCATCCTGTTAATCTGTACCTGCAAAAGAACCGTATAGCACCGCTGCCTTGATCTCATCATTATCTCTGTGATCTGCAGGGCATACGAGCGCTACTGCGCTGCCCGGAAGTGAAGTACTCCCTGCAACGAACAGATCGATCCACATGCCTTTTCTCCAATGATTTCCTAAAGACGCAGGAATCATCGTAGGCAAAGATCGCAGATCGCTGATGCATGGCACTAACGCTGCCATGGTGTACGTTCCTGCAAAGAGAAGAAGAAAAGAAAACGCTGGCTACAAGGCCATGCATCGCTTACCATGAACCGACGCCATGGACAACGGCGGATGAAGAAAATGCCGACGTCGACGAAGTGATGCCGCGGACGAACTCCAACCTGCAGTGAGTCTGGTGGTATGGAATGGAGTGGTGTTGTGTGACGGCGGATGGGAGGTGTGATCTCTGTAGTAGTCGAACGGACTCGCCTCCAACCGAGAGTGCCCGGGCCTCGGAAGTCCTTGGCAGGCAATATATAGGCAGGGTTAGAAAGGCACCCGTTGTGAGTGATCAGGGGTGCCGCCGCTGCCGTTCTGTTGGATCTGAGCGAAAAAGAAGCCAAGCGCTCCTCTCCTGGCGCACAGCAAGCTTGTTAATTCAAAATAGTTCAAAGTACTAATTACCGTTAGTACTTATTTCACCCATGAGCTCACGCATGGTTCATCATACTAGTCCCTGACAAGAAGACCCAAGCACTTGTTGGTCCCACTACTGAGTGGTATGACCGTGCATGCATGTACCTTCTCATATCGCCAAGAGACAAAAGTCATCAACATTATCTTCAACTAATGAACGGCACCATTGATCTGTTGTACGACGTGATGCTTAAGCCTTGAAGTGGGCCTCGTCGCAGAGTAAGCTTCTGGGCCATTACCAAGGCGCCGGGCCTTCATGCAGACAAGCACTCTCACGTTAGAATATTTTAGTCGTCTTGCCATGCATTCGGCCGCGTATCTCGTATACGCACACCCGTATATTAGCTAAATAAAATGCCATGACACGCTAGATAGATCCTAGGCCATTGAAAAACTTGATAAGTTGCACTATATATGTATGCACAAATAAATTAATATTTGATCAATTATGAGGCCGAACTGCACTCCTCATCATCATGTATAATTATTTGAGATATTGTGACTCAATAATACCGTTGTCATTGATTAGTCCACAAGCATTTCGTAATGTCTGGTATGCTGTAAATACTTCATCACATAAATTTGCATGCTATTTATAATATAGCAAATTTATAGCCAAACAAAGATCAAAGTGAGGAGGGCTACATGTTTGCAGGCCAAGGTAAAGTGACTTTGCCATTGTCTCGCTTACCTCTACCATTTCATATATTGATTGACCTTGTAAACCTAAACTTCTCAGATGACCAGAATGACGAGGAAATTGCAATTGATGTAAACGATGATGCCTCCACCATGAGCTCTAGCATCGAAGACCCACATGACCACGTATATAGTAACATACCTGAAAATACACATATGTTGGAGGATGTTCCAAATTGAAAGCATTGTGGTGCGAAGAGGTTCCACAAAGAGCCTAAGGGTTTTTGCTGTCGAGATGGCAATATTAATTTGTCAAACATCGAAACGCCACCTGAGCTCATGCGGCTATGGACAAGCACGGACTCTGACGCTCGGCATTTTCGTGACAGCATTAGGTTTTTCAATGGCCATTTCTCGTTCACATTCCTCCACTGCAAACTCGATCGGGACACCATAGACGTTAGGAAAAGTGGAGTGTACACATTTCGAGTGCATGGACAAATGTACCATACCATAGCTGATCTTGCTGCAAGTCATAAGGCCGGAAATCCTCTGGAGATGTACTTTTATGATGATGATCCAAGTCTAGAACATCGGTGCCGCCACTGCCGCGAAAATAAGAAACAGAAAGATCAACAAGTCATTCGGCAACTGGTTCGTATATTAAAAGACAACCCATACTCTCGGCAGCTCAAACAGATGGGACAGATTAAGGACCTAGCGGACTATCGTATCACGTTCAACCTTGATCATCACATGGACCAGAGGACACATAATATGCCTCTCACTTCAGAGGTGGCTGCAGTGTGGGTTGAGGGGACTGAGCAACGTAGGAAATTTGACTGTGGTGTCGTACTGTACGGGAACAACAAGCAAGAGTATGGAATCCGGTCCTACCATGCGTCCTATGATCCATTGGCATACCCTTTATTCTTCCCTAGAGGTGAAAGCGGTTGGCATTCTGGTATACCTAAAAAGCGTGTCTCCGTCAATGCGGTCAATGCCGCTCAGTGCTGCACGTGACAATAGTCAAGGAAACCCAGGTTATATTCTTGATTACCTAAAAAGTGTGATTTTCTATGCTTCTCTCACTTAAAGGATGCCTTGACCTTCGATATCATGTACTACTCAGATAGTGCTAACCGTCTATGTGTATCTGTGAGGGACTACTACTGCTATAAGTTCCAAATGCGACCGGGGATATTCAATCCAATCCTATTTGGCAAGCGTCTTTTTCAACAATTCGTGGTCAACACATGCATAAAGATTGAGAGCTCACGATTAGACTACATATGGTCTCATCAAAAAGAGATACGGGCGGATTTGTACCAGGGCTTAATGGATTGCCTTCATACGGGAGAAACACGAGCTGACACAGTCGGTAGGCGGACCGTTCTACCAGGGTCATTCATTGGGGGGCCTCGAGATATGAGGCGTTGGTACCTCGATGCCATGGCGTTAGTAAGAAAATATGGGAAACCTGATGTTTTCTTGACAATGAGATGCAACCCTAACTAGGGAGGAGATCAAGCGTGAGCTTGAGGTTGGTCAGATACCCCAAGATCGTCCAGACCTTGCCGTGCGTGTTTTTAGAGCAAAGCTAAAGGAAATGAAAAGACTACTACTAGAGGAGGGAATTCTTGGCAAGGTGCAGGCATATGTTTATGTGGTGGAGTTCCAAAAAAGAGGCCTACCACATGCCCACTTCCTATTGATCATGCAGGGAAAGTACAAACTCACGTGCCCAGAGCAATACTGACTCTATAATCTCCGCCGAACTGCCCGACAAATGCAAGTACCCAGAGCTATACAAAATGGTTGTCAAGCATATGATGCATGGCCCTTGTGGTATATTGAATCCTAAGTGCCCTTGTACAAAGGAAAGTGGCAAATGCAGGAACCATTACCCACGTCCTTTCAACATGGCCACTTTACAAGGAAAGGACTCCTATCCAGTGTATAGGAGACGTGAAGATGGGCATAAGCAAAAGTAGGGATGCAAACGGATCGGATCGGAGTGGATAATGCCTTTTCCATATCCTAATCCTATTTATTTTGTCGGATTCGGAGCGGAGCGGATATTACTCGGTTACGGACATAGATACGGATTTTTTAGTATATCAGAAATGGTGCGGAAGTCGGATCGGTGTCAGGAGCAGAAACAGAATTGAAAAACATCGGATAATACATGCTTACATGTAGCTTTTTTACAATGATCAATAATTCATAAAGTTAAGTATAATTGTCCACATCATAATTTACATATCGTTAATAAAAATAATAGTGATGCTATTTTTGGCACAAACCAATCATCGTTGACCCTTATATACTTGCCAAACTAATCGGATATTATCCTATTATATACATCGGATAATCCATGTTCAAATATCGGATACTCCATATCCATCGGATTCTAGTGATACCATATCCTACTCCGCATCCGCACGTAAATCGGATTCGGATTATCCATATCCGCATGGATATAAAAACAACTCATCCATATCCTTATAATTAGGATTCAGATCGGATCGGTTCGGATAATTATTCACACCATTTGCACCCCTGAGCAAAAGGTTCGAGGGCACGAACTAGACAATAGATGGGTTGTTCCTTACAACCCTTTCCTTTTGAGGTATTTCAATTGCCACATCAACGTCGAGGTTTGCTCGAGCACCAAGGCTGTCAAATACCTCTACAAGTACCTATACAAGGGCCACGACCGTGCGTCTGTATCTGTGAATGAGGTGGATGGTCAGGGGAACGTCGATGAGATCAAGATGTATAGGGAAGCTAGATGGGTGACTCCTCCGGAAGCATTGTGGAGGATATACGGCTTTGAGCTAAGCAAGAACAGTCCACCCGTGATGCAACTGCGACTTCATCTCCCTGGTATGCACATGGTTACATATGAAGAGGGTCAAGATATCTAGGAAATACTTAATCGGGAAGGAGCAGAAAAGTCAATGCTAACAGAGTACTTTGAAGGCAAACAAAAAAAATCCTGAAGCGCGAGGTATCCTCTTACCGTGAATTTCCAGAGTTCTTCACTTGGCAGAAGTGCAAGAATGGCAAAATTCTGGCAAAAGAGAAAACATGAGGGTATGAAAAAGATTGGTAGAATCATATCTGCCCATCTAGCCGAGGGGGAACGCTACTTCCTCAGGGTTCTTCTAAACCATGTGGCGGGCGCTACATCGTTTCAAGGACCTTAGGACCGTTGATGGTGAGATCATGCCCTCATTCCGTGAAGCGCAGAAAGAAAGGGTCTAATTGAGGCGGAACACCACTCTAGATGACTGCCTCACTGAGGCTGAGACATTCCAAATGCCGTCGGCACTCAGAAGGCTATTTGCGACGATACTTGTGCATTGTGAGGCTTCCGATGTGCGAGGCCTGTGGAACAAACACCGAGAGGCAATGTCAGAGGACTACTGCCGCACAAGGTTGTCCATGCAAGCAGTCCAGAATATGGTTTTGATAGACATAAGGAACATGCTGCAATCAATGGGCAAGGACATTAGATCTTACCCTCTTCCTGATATCGATGAGGAACATGACTCGTCTCACGGTGTCGATAGAGAGATATACGAGGAATCAATTATTGAGGTGGACCCTGACCATGAAACACTAGCGGCCTCGCTCAATGCTGAGCAGAGGTCCACCTATGATGAGATTCTAGCTTTTGTGGATAGCGGCGAAGGAGGTGTGTTTTTCGTTGATGGCCCCGGTGGCACAGGCAAGACTTTCATATACAAGGCATTATTGGCCACGGTTTGAGGCGTGGGAAACATTGCCGTGGCGACAGCATAATGAACGTGCCAGATCGGCCCTTCGGTGGGAAGACAATTGTGTTTGGAGGAGATTTTAGGCAAGTCCTCCCAGTTATCAGAAAGGGATCGAGGGCACAGATAGTCGATGCATCCCTACGTAGGTCACACCATTGGGGTTGCATGCGTCACCTAAAGTTGGTACGCAACATGAGGGCGCAGAGCGACCCATGGTTCACAGAATACCTACTGCGAGTCGGTAATGGGACCGAGGAGGACGATGGTCATGGGTGCATACATTTGCTTGATGAAATATGTGTGCCTTACACAGGAGAGGATACAGACCTGTATAGACTAATTGAGGATGTGTTTCCGATGCTTGATGATAACATGATGGATCCAGACTATATCACATCAAGAGCCATCTTGTCCATGCGGAATGACTGTGTGGACAGGATCAATATGCGGATGATCCATCGTTTCCGAGGGGAGGAGATGGTGTACCATAGCTTTGATCGGGCGGATGATGATCCCCATAACTATTATCCGCCAGAGTTTCTCAACTCTTTGACCCCTAACGGGCTGCCTCCCCATGTTCTAAGGCTGAAGATAAATTATCCTGTTATATTGCTAAGAAACAATGATCCTGCTAATGGGCTCTGCAATGCGACAAGGCTCATCGTCCAGGGTTTCCAAAAAAATGCTATCGACGCAGAGATCGTGTTGGGGCAGCATGCTCGGAAGAGGGTCTTCCTACCCCGAATCCCATTGTGCCCTTCAGATGATGAGATGTTGCCTTTTCGGTTTAAGAGGAAGCAATTTCCTATCCGGCTCAGCTTTGCTACGACGATAAATAAAGCACAAGGACAGACAATCCACATGCTTGGTGTGTACTTGACTGAGCCTGTGTTCTCCCATGGCTAGCTTTATGTGACGTTGTCTAGAGCCACCGATAGGAGTAACATCAAGGTCCTAACTCCTAACTGTCCCAGATGTTAAAGATAAGAAAAACAAAAAATCAAGGCAAGGCAAGGCAAGACAAAAGAAAACCACGAGCAGAGCTGGGACATAGAACATCGTTTATAAGGAGGTTCTTACACTATAACTAACAGTATCAAATCAATATACCTGTTGATGTCTCTTTTTTGTTATTTGCACATATACCATCATGTGACAATATTTTGTGATTTGTGCAGATACTATGCATAGATTCGCAATTGGGCTCGACATTGCGTTTAGATATGACATCTAGATTTGTGTCTTTTCTATATTTGTAAATAAACTTTAGATGAGTACCCATCGGAACCGTGGTCCATGCAAGTTGTCGAATTTTTGAGTTCCAATCCTAAGCTAAAATATTTGATTATTTTAAGACTTACACAAAATATGAAATTGATGAAGTAACAAAGCCACATATGTGACATACCCATGCTGAAAAGATTGGAATTTTTTTATTTTTTGAAGACTAACACAAAATACGAAATTGATGAAATAACAAAGCCAATAAGGATGATGGATGTGAAAGCTGTATTCCTGAAGAGCTACGAAGATATCTTAGATGCTATGTCGAGATGAAATGTTACAAGATTTAATTTCTTGACTATTGTTCGTAATTTGTAATGAATTTAATATTTTCAACTGCACCTTTAAACACATGCTTTATAGTTATGCAAGAGAATTGCTATTTCAGATACTGTTACATGGTAATATATATGTCGCTTTGAAATTTTGTATCTTCCGTTGCAACGCACGGGCCAATTACTAGTCCCTTAAGTCTCTAGGTGAAAACCCCTTCCGTTTTTTGGTTGAGAGATGCGGGTGCTTCTCGTCATATTTCTGGGGAGGCCTTGCTTTATCATCGAGACAAGGGCCTGCACTAGCGGAAGGTCTACCGAACCATCTATTCCTCAAATGGAATGCAGGTAGTCATTTGTGGTTAGCAGTAATGTACTATTTGGTGAATGGTTGGCAAAGAACTAGGAGTGGTTAACTTTGGAGACATGTAAGATACCTTAGATAAAATTTGTTTGTACAAGGACAATAGAGTTTTTTGTGATACTTGAGAATTGTTGCAACTATGCCAAACTTTCTTTGTAGTTGGATCATAGGTTGATGATAGGTGGCTTGAGTTGTACGTGGAGTCTGAGATTCTAGGTCCATTATGGCAGTCTAGGTCGTTTTTTTCCTTTCATTCCTTTTATTTTGCTTCTTATATATGTATTGGCTATGTGTATGTTGCACCCTTAATGGCCCGTGGATTTTTCTTGGGCATGTAATTGATTGTTCTAGCTACACTGATGAAAGGTCGAGAATGAACAATGTGTTGGTAATTGAGATCTATAAGTATTTTGATGAACCTTTTGAAATAAAGCTATGTGAACAAGTATTGTCAATAGAGAGCAATAATTAAGTAACAAATAAGAAACACTAATTCAGGTCGTAGTGGGTATATGTGTTCCTGTTAGTGTGAGGTGTTGTCATTGAGGGCGTGCCTAGTCATACCTAGAATACTCTACTTGAACATTGTACATGATTATAAAGATCCTAGTCACTTAGCATGTGTTTGGATGGGAGACAAGGTGGGATGGGACGGTTCCATACCTAATTTTTAGGATAGAACCGTTCCGTGATGTGTTTGGTAGATTGGGATGCAACCATCCTTGTTTTTTTTTGTTTGGTTGGAGGGATTGAATTTCATGGAATGGATGGCGTCTCAAGGCTGTTAGGCACTGTTAGCGTGTGACCCACTTCTCAAACGTGGGGCCCAACTGTTGGTAATACATTCCAACTTGTTCCCTAGGGATCCCTCTACCCCAAGCCTCCTTTCGCCGCTGCCCCTTCCCCTCGTGTGGTCACCCCTCCGCCCCGCCTACCTCGCATCGGCGGTCCGCCGCCCCGCCTCACCTCATGCAGCCATGGCTCGTGCTACCTCTCTCCGCCTTGCCTCGCACCTCACTGCAGCCTCGCCACAAGCCACCACCCTGCACTTCGAGTTGCGTTGCTGCGTCACGTCACGTCGCACGCGGCTGCACCCATGGCTCGCATCCCGTAGAGGGAGATGCAGCAGGAGACAGAGCGAGATAAGGATGAAGAGGGATGTCTCCGTCAGCTCAATTTCAGGACAGGGGCGTCCCACATCTGAGGGGAATATTCCCTCTAGGGATGTCCCCATCCTAGTAAACTATCCATCCAAACACCTAAAAAAGCGGGATCTATCCATCCCATCCCCCTTCATCCCTCAAACCAAACACATGCTTAAGGCCCATGGAAGGCCTATCCTCCTCCTTTTGGCACCGTCGTTAGGGTTAGGGTTAGGGGTTGCGGAGGAGGCTTCATAGATGCCATGTTTAGAAAAAAAATGGTTGGAAGAAGGGGTCATTAGATCTACACTATAAAAAAAGAGCGAGTTTTTGTAATACCATTCTCACCCAGTGAAAACATTTGTACTCCTCATATTGGCCTTACTGTACAAGTTGAAAAGGATTGGAAAAGTCTAAAACTAATAGAAGGAAAATATTTCCATCATTTAGTCATTTATTTTCTCACCTTATTCTGTACCAACACCCCCAAGTAGTTTCCTTGTCTTGGATTAATGAAAAAAGAAGGACATCAATCAAGAGGGTCTTCTTTCTTTTAATTACTTATTTCTCTCTCATTTCCCTCCTTGATTGCACGACCGGTCATCTTCTTCCTTTTTCTCGACGCCCTCTGCTCTTCATGCGATCCACATAAACCCGTTATGTCTATAGGCTGAGACGCACTTCACACGGCATACGTGCCGCACGTACATCTATGCTAGTTTTATAAAAAGGTCGAGTACAATTTTGGAAGATTACTGACACGGTTTAAGAAAACATGTCACCGATATGGAGCAACATTATTGAAGCGACTTTCTAAAACACATCAATGATATTATGGGATACATTACCAGTGATACATTATTTTTAGGATACACGTCTCTACAAGCCATGCTGGACAAAGTCATTTGCAACACATTTTATCTACAGCCATCACTAATATTGCATTATTGACAAGTCACATGTTTTATTTACGCATCACTAGGCGCCTCCTTAGTCTGTTTTTTATGTAGTGTATGATAACAAAAACATACTCCTAGAGACAGTTTTTATTAACACATCTTATATATTGAATCATATTTTCTGCACCACCCAATAATTCAATTGAAACAAAGACTGAAATACAAACATACGAATAAAACCATGAATAATATTACTTGAGAGTGTACCACACTACATGTCATTAGCTGATGACATGTTTCTTATTTTACCCTTTCCAAATTTTTTTCTCTACCTTAACTACTTATCTCCTGTAATTTGTTGAACACAAGTGAGGTGTCGCCACTTTATTCAGTACAACATAAAGTTATATTAAAGATTGCAACAGAAAGTCTATCATTGTGATTTACAAAAATGTTGGCTCAACATAGAGTAACGCTATCATGTCTTTGAGTGTGTGAGAAAAAGTGAATGCGTCAGTTTTCTTGTACATGTAGTCTGCTGTCCTTGTAAAATCAAAAGCTGTTTGTGCAATGAGCTTTGGTTCTTTTGTTGGTGTAAGGTATAGTTTCATCAAATCCTTCCATGTGTCTTCAATTAACATTTTTATCTTCTCACATGCATCAAGCATTGTGGTCCCATGCTGCAACATATAACATTGGACAGTAGAAGCATGGTGCCTCCTAGTTTGCTCACGCTGAAATAAAACCATAAATATATTGAACAAGCATGTACTATAATTATGCCTTTTATTAATTAGATTCCTTCTCAACTGCATTTACTAAATCTTTTACTCATCATGCGATGTTTAGTTAAAAAACTAAAGTATTTACTAAGATGGTATGGTATTTGGGTACTAGATACATAGAAACACATGAAGGAGCCTACACATATGTAGAGACATAGAGAATTACCTCTGTGGATGCAATATCATTGCACATTCGTGCAATTGCTGTGTAGCACTTCATAAGTTCTGGATATGTCATAAGCCAATCAAGAATTTCCTTTGTTATTATGTCACCCATGCCAATAAATGAAGAACATACTACTTGAAAAGCCCCAACAGTTATTGCTGAAACTTCTAAGTGTTCATTGATGGTTTCAGGGACATAATTTTCATCACGCCATTTTATCTCTTGACAGCTTCGTTGGATCAACATCTTTAACTGCGTACACCATATAGAATTAATATTCTATGTTCAAGTAATTATGTAGTCTTACTGATTTCATGAAGAGTCTATAAAGAGTTCAAATTTAGGCAGTTTGTTTTGGATGTAAAATAACTCCCAGCAACCTACTAAATAGTGGTATGCCCTACAATAGTGTAGTAGATATGAACAATTTTCATTGGACCTGAGGTCACAATAGGCTGGATCAAGTTCAACATTAAACGATGATATAAGTGATGATGTAGGGGTGGCACCAATTAATTGATGAAAAGCTTGGTAAACGTCATTTAATATGGTTTGGTCTTAACCAACGACGACAGAGGCCTCTAGATGCACCATTGCATAGAAGCATCCTAAGGTGTACTGGTAATGTATGAAGAGTCAAGGATATAGCAATCCTGACATGAGAAGAGGAAATAATAAAGAGATAGACTTGAGAGATGGACTAAACCCAAAATAACTATATTTCCACAAGAATCAGAATCCAAGTGTGTGAAACATGCATGACCTAGGGCTATCAGGCCCCTTTTACAATTATTGTTATTCTACTACGGTTACTACTATGTTTGTTTACTTTTCTTCCATGTGTCTTTTATCGATTTTTATATCTACTCGACACCAACTTTCCAGGGACGATTAAAAATGCTTTGTTGATGTTGTACTTTGGAAAGTTAATTATGAAATTTTAATAAATAATCATATCAATTTGGAAAATATGTAACTATCATTCATTGACCAAGGATAATTGTATTCAAATTAAAATTATATTTAAAAATACTTTAACATCATGACAATAGGGTGTCTCTATTCACCTTTTTATATGCCTATAAAAGTGGTTGGCTATCTAAGGCATCATATGGATATTTTTATAAAGTGCATGTATTTACTGATCAGTAACTAGCACCATAATATCAAAGTCAAACTTACCACTTCTTTCAGATAGAACACTCGGAAGCTTTGTTTTGGTCCTAGTTCATCCTCACAAGAATCAAATGTCTTCAGCAAGTACAGGTAGAAATCCTTCATGTATTCTGGAAGTAGTTCTGCTGCGTTCTCTTCACATCTGTAATTTGCATTACATTGGAAACATTTCCTATTCAGAATAGCTGGAGAGGGCATCTCATGCAAAGTTTTGAAACAAAATTCATAATATTTATCAATGTGAATAACTCAATGTCTATGCAAGAATGGGTCTTTTTTTCTCAGGATAATAAATAGATGAATTAGACAGACTGCGAGGGGGATATGGCGTGTGACATAGTCAGGTGGCTGTGGTTTAGCTAGTAGGCAAATCAAAATTATATATATAAATTTTTAACTAAATTAATAGGGAAGGGGTGATTTAATATGCCTCTCCCCATATGATTCAAACACATTATGCATTAGTTGCTGCTAGGTGTATAGCTTCTCAGAGTTTTTTTGCACATAATGAAAAATACACATATATATTTGTGGCTGGGTTGGATTATATGATAAACTTAAATATAAATAGATAGCAATCTGCTTGTACCTATATATTGCTTCAGCAAGTTGCATGGCCTCCTCGGTTGTACTGTAAGTATCCATTATATCATCTATTATGGTGATATATGCAGCTGCCTTCGTAGCTATAACTCGTGAAACAGAATGTTCTGGATTTGGGCGTGCTCCTGTCATCCAGAAATGCATTTCTACTATTCTATCTCGAATAAAACTTAAATTTGTTTCAACATTAAGCTGCTTCCACCATCTGCATGATAATACATATAAAAAGATCAGTACACATTGTGTAATTGAATTTCTTTAGGAGAAATTGTGTAATCAATTTACTGGTAAGAATTGTACATTTAGAGTTGAATTAACTTACAGTGTGATCTTTTTTAACTCCTCACAATAAAGAAGTTGAAGAAGGTTGAAATTTAATTTTGCAAACTCTAGTATGACTTCATTCCGTGCAGCCTCCTTTTCATAAATTGAGATATAGTTTCTTGTTTCCAATATTCTAACCCTTCGGAAGAGAGGTGTTTGAAGGGCAAGAGATACTTCATCTGCTAATGTTGATTCCAAAGAATCTAATATAGCTTCGAGCTGGCGCCTAGTAAATATAATAGCATCATCAAGTACTTTCTCCCCATGAGTCCTAAGATATGCTGCATTATATAAGCTCAAGAGACTCTTTGTATCATCCGAAACAAAATTTCCTTCCTCATCTTCAAAACATTTAAAGATATCTGCAAAGACAGTCAAATGAAAAGATGTAGCTGTTTTTTTACTCCAAAAGTATACGGATCAAATATAACATATACGAAAATTTCGATCACATTGGAAACATATTACCACCTCGGCACTTTGAATTTATCTCCCCTGTTTTATATACTGTGGGTTGATTATATATCAGTGCTTTCATATTGTTGCTAACCTATGTTAACATAAATACTCCTGGAGAACTACATGTTGATAACTCCAGTTTATCCTTTATAATCAATTACCGCAAAAAGATATTGGAATCATCAGATGAAGTATGGATATTAGGATATACCATATACAATAGCTTGATAAGCCGTAATGGTTTCATTAATAACAATCAAAGCCTATTAGATTAGTATAATTTTTGGTGCATTTGTTTTTCCTTACGGTAAACAAATTATATGACTGTATATTAAACATTTTTATATATTAAAAATATGGCCTTACCGGACGACACATCATAACCATTTTTCCGTAGAAGATAGAATCGCAGGGAGACTAAATTCAGGTCTTTGTCATCGTAATCAGAATTGTAAACAAAGCTCAACTTCTCATCAATCTCACTCTCATAATGGTTATCCAGTCCTAACCTCTGCAGTGTCATTACAAGTTCTAATATAGTGGGTATCTCGTTTGCTGCCTTTACCAATTCCCTGACTTCTTCTTTTAACACTCCAGCCCTTTCCTCCATGAATGCACGCTGCATGCAGCCATGCACAAAGGGAGATTAAAACAAGTAGAAGTATAGTTAGTTTTTGTTGACCTGAACATGTCAATTCACCTTCACTCTGATGACATGTTTTTGTGTTACCTTGTGTGCTGTTGGCGGCTGGTACGTCAGGAAAAAAAATCACCCCACAGAGTTTGGTGGAAGGTGGTCCGGTCGTTTCGCAGCCCCTGAACATCATTGACGGAGCAAACTGCAGACGTAGGCGACATGTTCTTCACTTCTCTTTTTGTGTAGATGGTACGGTGCTAGATCTGCAGCTAGCTAGATTTCTTACTGGGTTAACTCTGCTGCGTTGCATCCGTACTTATAGGAGCTGCGTGCACAGGCCAGATCAATCTATGGTGCTGGACCAGCATGCATGCATGTACTTGTGCGTATTTACAAAAGCTTACTAGTCAAATCATGCTTTTGCATGCCGCAAGATAGTGATGGCTGAACTGCAACTTGTGTGTCTAATTTTGCATGAAAAAAATAACATAAACGTTGGATGTAAGAATGAAGGAGAAATGGGCAGTGGACGAATCCATTATTTCATCCTGAAAATATTTTCACTAAGCAGGGTTGGTAAATATTACATTTCTTCTCGAATTTTTGTTGCCAGTAAGTTTATTATTAAACTAAAAAACGTCAAATAAAAAAGAATGGAGGGAGTACACAATCTGTCATAACCCTAATTGACAGTGAAACAAAGTTACAAACCATAAATTTAAGCTATATGAATGTATATGCCGAACTTGTCTACAAAAATAATTTTTTGAAGGTCCCACGGGCGATAGAACTACTGCCACACAGAAGTGAGCAGGGAGGAGCAGGACTGGGGGGAGATCGACCAGGTCAGACTCATCTATACGTCTATGGAAATGTACTTTTAGACAACCCCCACCTCTTGACACATGTGGAAATCAGTATTTCTTTTAGATGTGGTGCCTTAATCCGACCGTTCTCCGGTCCTCTCCAATACATGTGCTACCGAAGAAGTCTAAAGGAGCTCGATTTGAGAGTAATAAGGGCATGTGTAAAGAAGCAATTATGCTCAATGATTTACAGAATCTAGTCCAAAACAAAAACTAATTCACGAGGATTTATGGGATTTTTCAGGTGCTTGGGCAGAATTGGAGGTTTCTCCGTATATGGAAATAAGGGTAGCTTAGTAATTTTTCGCGGCATACAGTGGACGAAACAGGTTGGGATTTAGTTTTGCTCCTGTCCATCTGCACATACAACCACCATCTCCCTCCGTATCCGCTGGCGGTGTGCACAAGGCAGAGCGCCACACCTTCCGCTGCCGCCGGCTGCGTGTGCACAGGAGCAAGGAGCCACCACCTTCCGCGCTGTCTACAGTCACCATGGCTGAGCCATGGGCCTCCCTAGTCTGTTCTCGGTGGACTGGCACATAGACTGGATCAACGACCAGCAGCTGTTCACGGCTGCCATGCTCAGACAGCAAGCGCTAATGGATGAACTGGTGGTCGTGGCAATGGAGTACCGGTCCATCATAAGCAGTGACGATGAGTCATGGCGGGGGATCAAGCACGAGGGCTAAGCAGGGCAGGAGATCGGTGGCAGCGGGGGCACAAACAAGAATTTTGTAGAAGCATGCGCTGTCGTGGTGCGACCCACGCGGATTCTGTACACCCTAGGTACATCCACACCAATGCAGTCAACACGAGGCACATGTCTGGGTGTGACACACATTGACCACAGCTTGTGAACACGTTAACAGCACAAATCTCAAAGCGGGTAAGTCATAATCAACGGTAGGATAGTGTGGGTGTATCTACTCATGGGAGCGTAAGCACATTTCCGGTGGTGCGCCGGCACTAGACAAGTCCTAGTGAGCCCAATGCTGTGGCGGCTGACGGCGAGGGAGGATAGGCTGGTCAGAGTTAGGCTCCCCATTGAGTCGACGAGTGCCAACATGGAATCACTAATATCACCTTTTATTTTAGTTTTTGTTTTAGATAACTGAAGTCTTGGCCCACGAGTTTTAGGTTCTGGTCCACAACTTTGGTTCTTTCACCCTTGGGCCAATCAATGGCGATAAGTAATTTCAAGTGATGTAAGGCTATCCACAGCCATAACCCGTAAAGGCCCCTGAACCGGTAGAGTACATGATCAAAAGCAAAAATTCATCTGCAATGGGGACATGCATAAGATCCAGTATCGTCTAGAGAGAGATCAAAGCCCCGTGTATCTGCAAGATCCCACAACCTCGCGTATCCCTTCTCTCTCTTCACCGCGGAGATGAGCGAATGACCGTGGACCCCAGGCAGCGCGCAACAGCAGCACTGAGCAGGCATACAGCTATGGAGCTTCGGCCTTCGGGTGAGACTGCGCTCTGCGCCAACAGGCGCTTGTGGCGGCGCCCCGACAGGCCGGCGGAGGTTCGCATGGGCTGCCGGCGGCGAGGGGAGTAGGGGTCGGAGGCTCGCCTCGGACGGCACACGCTGGCGGAGGCGAGGTAGCGGTCGGCATGGCCACACTGACGACGGGTCCTAGGGGAAGGAGAAGCCAGAGAAAGAAGTGAGAGAAAAAATATAAAAATGATAGATAGGGGATACAATTTGGAGGACATGCTGCGGGAGAAAAGGATTTGAGGATCTAAATTTCTAGAAGGACCTGTAGAGGATAAAATTTAGAAAATATTGTTGTGGATAGCCTAAACATCTCAGGATTTATTATTGCTATCTCTTAAATTTTTGATATATATGGCATACTAGCTAGATTGCATTGCTGTGAAGGGAAACTTATTCGGTGCACCATTAATTATACTATTTATAAAGTACAGTTGCGTATCCTTTTCTTGATGAAGGCTTCTAGAGGTGTATCACGATGACATTATAATTTATATATAGTTTTTTTAGAAATAGACGATGACATCTTGTATGGATACATTGGAAAGTTTGATATGCATGTGTTGTCAGTACTACTATATATACACCACTCATTGTCGGATCGATCCTGGTGGAGATTTTGACAAAAGCTGAATTAGCGATTATGCCTGGCACAAGTTGCACGATTGGTCCGTGGAGAACTAATGCAACAAAATAAGACCAGAAAATTTTGGCTGACCTTTCAACACGAACTAGCGTGGAAACCGATTGGTGCGTGGTCGTGGCCATACGGCCCATACCTGTGTCGCCATCTGATGAATCTCATGAGCCACGAAACTACCCTGTAGTGTGTTTCGTGTGTGAACAATGGCTTTTCATATGTGGAAACATCAGACATGTGCAATACACAGCACTCTTTGAACAGGGACATGTAAAGCCTAGCTACAGTGTATTGCCGTGCCGTGCCGTGTGTGAGCGGGAGAGACTTTTGCCCAATTTCTGTGTCACTGTAGTTTGTTGTGACATTTGACCCCATGACTGAAGGACCATCAAACATAATTCTGATCTTGACGCAAGGCAAATTAACTATTATGGTAGAAGTCTTCTCCTTTTATTGTCCTCCACATTTAATAACTAAAATGACCGCTGCTATCTACAATATTTTCCTCTTTTTGGACGCAGCACAGAAGCTACTACTTTAATTTTTAACTTGTTTGGGGGCAAACCGAAAATAACTGGTCTTTCCTTGCTTCAAACAAAAACTGACCTTCTACAGAGAAACACACGCAAGCACTAATGCCAAAAAAGACTTCCATTGAGAAGCATGCAAGGTTGAGTTCAATGACTCTGCAAAATCAGCGTTTCATCATAAAAATAACTGTGGAAATCAGCATGCGCCTTCCTCTGTAACAGACAACATCAAGAACCAATGAACATGCTATTCAGGTTGGGAATTCAGTTGGAACGTTATACCCATTCCTGCTGTAAAAGGTTTCTAAAACTTTTGATATATCTCTAGCAGGCTCTCCATTTACTGTGGTACCAATCTAACAAAAACTAGATCAACTGCAGCTATAAAGCACATAATTGTCTCTGTTTTTGAGACTAAGGAACCCAACTATCAACCAGCAATTTTGTAGTGGCCTAGCAAAACGCAATCGCAATATGTCGATTGCCCATGTACGTAGTATACTACTATACTAGATAATATGCTGCTGGGTTATCCAACCTATAAGGTTTTGTTGGAGGTCAGCTATATATGTTCTATTTATGGCCTTGTTTGTTTTCGTTTTTCTAGGTCTCACTTAGTTGGAAAGCAAGTTTCCTAGGGATTCCGCTCGCAGGAGAATCTGCTGTGTGAAAAATCGAGGTGTTTGGCCATCTTGATTATTAACTCCTCATGTCCTCCCTCTCCTATCCTCTTCCCCTAGAAGGACCGGGCAGCCTCCCCTGCCTCTCCTCCCCGCTCGAGTCGGCCCTGCCTCCTCTCCTCCCCGCTCGAGCCGGCACCGCGCCGCCGCTGAGGGCCGGAGAAGGCGGAGGTGCTGGGCGGAGACGGAGGGCCGGGGAAGGCGGAGGCGTTGGGCAGATCGTCCACCTCGAGGCCACGCAGCGGCAAGGAGGGTCACAACGGGCGCCTTCACCTCCTTTCCGGCAGCGGGGAGGCCAGTGGTGCTGCGGGTCGAGGGCGCGGGGAGGTCGGCGGCAGCGGGTCGGGAGCACCGCGGCGGGGAGGCACAGGGAGGCCGGCGGCGCTGTGGGTCAGCACGGGGAGGAAAAGCCTCGTGTTTTTCAAATCGCAGCCTCGGGTTCGTGTTTTGGCGAACGTGAACATTAGTCTATTTTACGCTTAAGGAGGCTGCAACGGTGGGAGGAAGCGAAAAATAGGCAAAGCGTTTGGGAGGGATTTTCACTTTTTCGGCCAGAATCGAGAAATAAGCGGCACCAAATAGGGCCTATGTCATCCATTTAGCTTACATACTACCACTGCTTCACATTTTAGCATTTTGGAATACATGGGAATCCTATGGAAATTTCATAGAAAATAGTGAAATTTCACAGAAAAAAACGCAAAACTCAAAACCCGCAATCCAAAGGGGAGACTGACCAGTATATATATCTAAATTAAGTACATACCAAATTGCGTGGTGTTGTACACTTCTATGTGCCGGATAATACGGTCAGTTCAAAAAACATATTGTTTGCTTCAAATAGCTAATTGCATATGTTTGGGACATAAATATGCCCCTGCCCGGACACATAGAGGGTGTTAGAGCTTTTTGGATAATAAGTAGTGTCAAACACCTTGGGTTAGCTCTACACCTAATTGTAATTAGAAGATCGATCATAGGCTTAATTAGTTCTAGGTTAAGGCCCACTTCGCGTATCTTGGAGAGATCCTCAGTATTTTGGTCAAAGCTCTCATTTGTAAAAATTGTGAAGAGCTCTAGCTGGAGAGAGATTTATAGAGACCGACGTACACGTGGAGAAATTTATGCCCCATTCCTCCATATCTCATTAAAAAATAGTTGAGTCCCCAAGTTGTAACTAGGAGTTTATTTCCCTGTCAATATAGATTCTATTCTACTGAATTCATAGTTTGAATGCTCATATTAATTGTCATGTTCTACTACATATATTTCGAAAAGTATTTCTAATTACAACGCGGTTTATATAGTTTGTATTGGCAGCAAAACTGGTGTGTGAAAGCTGCTTTTGTCAGCATCCAAGCAGAATACGAGCCATGAAAGTAATAATACATATATTTTTCGGTTGTACACCTTTCCAGAAAGTTTCGGCCAGTGGCCAGTTTCGTGTGCTTTTCACTAGCGTTGGTTCATTTGTTAGTACTATTTTAGTGTGTGGAGAGAAACATTTAAGTTGATGGCTGTGTGGTGTGGTACTGCCTGTAAAAGCTCTGTATATATGGCTTTTCCTATCTCTCTTCCAACAAAGTTTTTTTTTTTGTGTGGCGGGAATCATAGTGTAACTGTCTAAGGGCACGATATGAGCGTCCAACTACAACAACATCAAAAAACATGTGCCCTGATGATGTGGACTTCAGGCAAGCGGACAAAAAACGCAGAACTTTGGCTCTTTCCTCGTTTTATTTTATTCACTTATATGGATGTGTTGTGCACGTTTTACATAAATAGCATCTGCATACACAGTAAGACGTATAGATCTATGTGTCGTTGTCATGTACTGTATAATATAACAACATGCTTTACGAGTTACGATAGGGATTCGACGATGCTTCACAGAAACTTCTAAGTACCGATAATACAATAGCCTGAACTTTAGTACAGTGTCTAACTGTCTCCTCTCCCTCTCTTTACCTCTCATTGACGACATTAGATCGAGGACAAGTAACACGAGAAGCACACATGCACACAAAAGACCATGAGAGGTAGGAGGAAGGGGCCTCTGTCGGCGAGCGTCCTGTCATTGTCACCAGCCCTCCGTTGTCGTTGCCCACACCACGTCCCTGCCTCCCGACCAACTGTCGACGCACTTCGTAAACCATGCTCATAGCGTTCCTGACTGGTGGAGCACCACCTCCTCATCTCTACCACTTGTCCTCCTCCATTGCCATCCCTTTAAGGCCAGTGAGCTTGGGATCTTGGGTGGTCGTTGGTCGAAAGCCCCCTTCTGGGACTCACCTAGCCCCTAGCTAGTTGCCAACCACATGACGGTGATGAATGAGACGGTGGTGGCGTCACTCAAGAGTGAGGAGAGAGAAAGGAGTAGGCCGACTTGGGCATAATTTACTGCTGAAATATGGGGGAGGAGGAAGGAAAGGGATGAATCAATGTTGTATAAATTTTGAAAGTGATGCATCGCATAACTAGGAGGCCTTCTTTACTGTTTCCATTTCGTGTAGCCTAGGTAAAGTCCACTGTTGTTGTTTTTTGTTATTTTTTATGTCTTTATTTCCTTCTTTTTGCTAGTTTTCCCATTTTTTTTGTTTTTTTGCTCTTGATTTTCCTGTTTTATTTTCTAATTATTTTCCATTTTTATTTCATTTCAAATTGTTTTTCTTTACTTTGCATATATTTTGTTGTCTAAATCTTGCAAAACTAGAATATTTTATTCTTAAAGTTAGAATGAAGGCAAAACAAGGAGAATATTTTGTGTAAATATAGGATACTATATTGTGAATCTAGAATATTTTTATGCAAACCTAGAACATTTTTATATAGCTAGAATACTTCTCTACCGAAGTTAGAATATTTCCCTAGTTCATATCAAACATCGCATTTTTTTAATAAAAAATTTTCAGATATATTTTAAGTGTGTTCTCGTTTCAAATATTTTAGTGCAAAGAAACATGATGATGCGATCAGAATTGATTTGGACTTACGGCTTTGCTATTTCGATTATTTTCCTTTATAGTTTGTGGGTCCATGTCATCACAGGAGATCGAAGAAGTGCCAACGAGCAGCGTAGGAAGCACCAAACCAATTAGGTTTATTGGGCCTCAAATCTATTCCTTGTCAAAGAAGCCCAACTTTTCTCCTCCTGGCGCAACAATCCCAATGGGCCGTCTACTACATCACCCATGCCTAATAAACATAATAAACAAAACAAGAAGAATAGAGCTCCCGTGGCGCCACCGGCGAAGCCACCTGCACCCAGGGTTTAATTTTTCGGCGAATTTTCGCCGAAATTTCGGGGAAAAATTCGTTTTCGCTAGTGTACGGGAAGTGAAATTTCGGATTTTTTCGCTATTTTTCGTTTTGAATTTTAAAATTTTGAAAAAAATTATAAAAAAATAGGGAAAAAATATGATAAAAAAACTAGATGTTTTTATGAGCCATTAGCACTAGAACTAATTCAAATTTAAGTGGATTTGCTTCGTTAAAATGATGATTTGGGTTTGGACCCGTTAAAAACCCTTCAACCCTAGGTTCTCCTGAGCGGAATCCGCCGCCACCAGCTTGAAAACCGAAGAAAGGTAAGATATTTTGGTGATTTTCATGCATTTTGATGTCGATCTATGGTACTTAGTGTTTATTTATGAATAATATTCATATGTGTAGTAGGAAAACCTAGTGTTTGGACTATTAATGCTTAGGGTTAGTTGAATGTTAGGGATTTTCTTAGGTGATTTGTGAGTTCAAAAGCTTAGTGATGGAAATAATTGCTGATTGTTTCGTGTTAAGTTTTGTGAGTTGAAATCCTAAGATTTGTTCAATGTTCATGGCATGTGCAATTTGGACTATGGCTTTGATTGTAATAAACTTATGATGGAAGAGGAGTGTAATTGTGATGGAATTTTGGACTTTTTGAGATTCAGTACCTCAAGAACATACCTTTAGTTTGAGCTTGACTTTCATACTACCTTGATTACTTATCAAAGACCACGTGATAATGTGATATACATAGACATTGTTTGTTATATTGAACTTTGACTTTCACGTGGACTATGCAATTTATGTACTATGAACTTGTATTGTGATCTATGGATTATAACTATGTAATTGTGTTATTGTAATAAACTTAGTTTTTATGCATTTTATTTGTGATTTCATGTGACAACATAAGTTTGTATGCATTTGTTATGAATAATTCATGTGGAATATATTTAATATGCATTGTACACTACAATATACAATAGATAAAAACAATGTTCAATTAATTTTTTTAATTTTTCATATGTTGGAAGCATTTCCCAATCGAAAAACGGCATTTTCCGACGGAAAACACCGAAATTTCGGCCGGAAAAAACGGAATTTCGTTTTTGAATTTAATTTGGCTTTTCGTTCGGAAATTTCGAAATTCGCGGAATTTCGAGCGAAATTCTGTTTCCACCCTTCACCGGGATTTTGTTTGGAAACGAAATTGTTAACCCTGCCTGCACCACAGCACGGCGGACGTTTGCGAGTTGCGCCGGCGGAGGGCGGACGGAATGCACGGCTTGAGTGCAGATGGCGGCGGCCTAGGAGCAAGAACGGTGGCTGGCGCGGCTTCATTCTAAGCTTGCTGACGCGCTGAGCCAGGCTGGGTGTCGGACTCCACAGGTAAGCACGCGAGATGGTCGACGGAATGCCATGGCTCCCCGATGCGACAGGATTTCCTGACAAGGTAATGATATCTACTTAGCACTCCGTACTTATTAACTTATGGCCGCTGGTTCAGCTGCCTCGTTTTTCTTTTGTGAGCCCAGGGGTGCTACAAATCTGATTGCCGCAAATCAGAAGCATTCGACCACAAAATCCAGCAGTTGTGGAGGACATCATCCCCACCTTCGAAGAGCTATTACGAAGCAGAACTCTAGGTCTCCTAGGAGAATGAGAATTTCTTTAGCAATATACTGAAATCGTATGGTTTATTTTTAAAATGGAATGGAACCAAAGCCAGCCAAATTCTCCCTCTCTTCCTTGCTTAGAAGATCCAGCTTTTCATAGCCTCAACCACTTGTCAGCGAATTCCAGCTTTCGATCTCACTCTATGTCTAGATATGCCAATCAATAACATGGGCAGATATGTCCCACTTATTTGACTTTGATTTGAGCAATCCTTGTTGAACTGATAAATGTAGACATGATGCGGATGCACCCACTCTTCCACCACATCAGCATAGTGAAGGATACAACTCTACTTTTAAACTCTCCTGAATAACAAGTCTGATATTAATTCTGGCTTGTCTTCACACCTACTAGATGTTATTTCCTGACCAAAAGTGTAAATGAGACTATAGGAGTTTAATGTAATCCCATATAAAGTCAAATAGGCCAATTAAAATGAGAGAAACAATCATCCTTACTATAAACCACATGTGGATGTGGATCGTATGCAAAAAAAAAAAAAATTTATCATGAACACCTGCTCACAAAAAGCATATTAACACACCTAACATTGCCCCTTTTTTTTTGCATCACCCTTACTTTTAGAAAGATCGGAAACACAGCAGTTTATGGAAAAAAGGAAAATATCACATAATATTACTATGGAGAGTAACACGATACACTTGATGAGCTCATGATAGTGCTTCAGTGCTTCGTACTTTACCCATTACAACATTTCTTGCACTACCTTAACAACTTACATTTTTGGAACATGGCTGCCATCACTTTTATTCCATACATATGAAAGTAAACACTATATATCGATGTACGATAGCTGGTAACAAGGTCTTCTCCAGTGACTGCAGTTTAGAACAATATTGGCTCCACATAGAGTAGTTCTATCATATCTTTGATCGTATGGGAAAAAGTGAATGCATCAGTTTTCTTGTACATGTAGTCCCCGGTCCTTGCAAAATCAACAACTGTCTGAGCCACAACCTTTGGCTGTTCTGTTGGTGTAAGACAGAGTTTCATCATATCCTTCCATGAATCTTCAATTAATTCTTTGATCTTCTCACATGCATCATGCATTGTTGTGCTATGCTGCAACATATAACATTGGATGGTAGAAGCATGGTGCCCCCCAGTTTGCTCGCGCTGCAACATTTTATAGCAAAAACATTAAAAAGACTGACTGATATTTGCAATTTGTGTTTCTTCAGTTTGGTCCTTTTAAACCAATACTTACTAAACTATTTAATTTCATGATTTGAATTTGGTTACAAGATTAATTTTGGTGGTGACACTCAGCCACTAAAATAATGTAGCAGTGCAAGGTGCAAAATATACAGAGGTTCGCATGTGTGAAGATAGAGAAAGACCTCTGTTGATGCGATGTCATTGGAGAGTCGCACAAATGTTGTGAAACACTTGAGAAGCTCTGGATATGTCAAAAGCCAATCGAGAACTTCCTTTGTTATGATGTCACCCATCCCAACAAATGAAGAACATGCTACTTGATAAGCTCCAACAGATACTCTTGAAATTTCTAGATGTTTGTCGATTGTTTCTGGAACATAATGTTCATCACGCCATTGTATCTCCTCGGAGTATGCTCGGACCAATGTCTTTAACTGCATTGAATATATAAATTTGTGAAATCATATTTTATAGTAATACTAGTGTAAAATGATTTCTTAATAAATGTTTGCAATGGATATTTCAGCTCATGTTGTTTGTTGTACATATGCATGCATGTCCCGTAAGTTCTGAATGTTCCAAGCACAAAACTGGGGCTTGTTTAACACAATTTTTATCATAGAAAATCTGACTACAAGTAGAAAGGTTGAAGTAACTGTGGATGGGTTTTGGGTGAAATGTGTAACTATAATTTTTTGTACTCAAACTGATTGTTATTCCAAAACAGCAAAATCAACCAATTTGATAAATATAATTTCCTTATTCTCTTCTCCTTATATGCTTTCAAAAAAAGCAGAGAGTACTCTTGTCTAAAAAAACAATATATAGAAATGTACTTCAATTCAAGGCTTGTATTTCTGAAGTAATTAGTTTCTAGTCAATATTTACCATTTCTTTGAGATAAAACATCCGATATCTTTTGTTTGGTCCTAGTTCTTCCTCACAAGAATCGAATGTCTTCAATAAAAACCGGTAAAAGTCCTTCATGTAGTCTGGAAGTAGTTCAGTTGCATCTTCATTGCACCTGCATTTCACAATCCATTGGGAACATTTGAAGTAGTAGTATTGCATCTTCTATCACCAACAACCCAATCCAAACAAAATAATTACAAGAGACAAGGTCCTAAATTGACCCAAATTATTGAATTTGACTTGCTAACTAAACTAATAGAAAATAGGCCATCATCTAATCTTTCTTCTGTCTCATTCTACAGTAGCCATGGTGGAACTCATGCTGCAACAGCTATTGTGCAGCTGCTGTATGCTGCCCATGGAGTTCCCACCATAGCAGATGTTTTAAATATGCAAAGGATGTTAACTACACATATATTTGTTACTGGAAATTGAGTTGGACATTAAATATTACATTATCAATATGGATTATTAAGTTGCTGGGCAAACATGTAGTTGTACCTGCATATTGCTTTGGCAAGCAGCACGCCCTCCTCTGTTGTACTGTAGGTATCAATTATATCATCTAGTATGGTGATGTAGGCTGTTATTTTTGTTAGTATAACTCGTGAAAGAGAATATTTGGGCTCAGAGCATGCTCCAGTCATCCAGAAATGCATTTCAACTATTCTGTCTCTAATAAAACTCAAGTTTGTTTCAACATTGAGCTGCTTCCACCACCTGTAATGATACAATTGTAAATATACAATCGGTGATTGGCTAGTGAATAGGACTTCAAAAGTTTGTACTTACAGTGTGACCGTTTTCAACTCCTCACAGTAAAGAAGTTGAAGGAGGTTGAAGTTCAGTTTTGCAAACTCTAATATGGCTTCATTCCGTGCAGGCTCCTTTTCATAAATAGGGATATAGTTTCTTGTTTCTAGTATTCTAACCCTTCGGAAGAGAGGTATTTGAAGGGACAAAGAGACTTCATCTGCTAATTTGGACTCTAAAGAGTTCAATGCAGCTTCAAGATGGCTTGTAGTGAATATAATGGCTTCATCAAGTACTTTCTCGTCATGAGTCCTTAGGTATGCTGCATTATATAAGCTCAGAAGGCTTTTTATATCATCTGCTACAAATTTCCCTTCCTTATCTTTGAAATTTAGAAATACATCTGCAAAGTTGATCAAATAAATTATACAAATTGTTTTAGGTCCAAAAGTATACTCATGAAGTCCAACATATTACTGATAATCAGACTGGACAACTTAAAAATCAATATCTATTGCATGCTTTATGTTATATGTATGCCTGGATCAGTGCATACTAGCTAACCATATCAACTATGATGCGCATATTCATGGAGATACACGAACTGAAGTCATGTGATGAGTATGAGTATCAAATCCAATAAGGTATGCATGGTAACTAGTAGCGTGGATAAGGTTAATAAGTTAACAACTTCTTATCGTAACTTCTAATGCACTTGTTTGTGGTTCTATTTTTATTTCTATTATTTCCTTTCAAAGTTCTTCGAGCTAAAAGTAAGGCCTTACCAGATGACACATCATAGCCATTCTTTCTTAGAAGATAAAACCTCTGTGAAACCATATTCAGATCTTTAACATCGTAACTAGAATTGTAAACGAAGCGCAAGTGCTCATCGATCTCAGCCTCATAGTGGCTATCCAGTCCAAGCCTCTGTAGCTTGACTACAAGATCCAAAATTTTTGGCAGTTCATTTGTGCCCTTTATAGTCTCCCTTACTTCTTCTTTTAACAGCTCAGCTCGCTCTTTCATGTATGCATGCTGCAAGAGACAAGTATCAGTCAGTATTGTCAGTGCACTAAACCAGGCATTCTCCATATCTTCAGGGTAATACCAATGCCATTGTTACCTGAGGTGCAGTTGGCGGCTTGTAAGTCAGGAAGAAATCACCCCACAGGCTCGGGTGAAAGGTAGGAGCCTTTGCCATGCCTTCAACGTTGTTGGAATGAAGTGCAGCCATCTTTTTGATATCGGTCTCAGAGTTGCTGATATCTGGGCTCTAGAGCTAGATTTCTTGGTGGCTCTCTACTGCATGCACGCACAGGTATTTATAGGGCCTGCATGACAGCATGAGTGATTTGATAGTCTGCTGAATGTTCTACCTTAATTTGACCGGTCCCGTGTTTGGCAAAGCATTTATATGACAGTGAGTTGAGTGACCCTGCAAGTTACGTCAACTACAAAATGTAATGCTCTTGTGGTGTCATTTTTATTAAATCGAATATTCCTGGCCCAGGTTTGGTGTCTCGGGAAAGCTGGTAAAAAAAAATCAGAAGTGACAGGTGTACCAATGCTTTTGCCGGGACACAATATCACACATGGCTATAACACTTGTACCTATTTAACATCCAAGTCGTGCCTGTTAAATGGGCTGGCGGTATCTGAGCTAATTCGTACCACCACTAGTTGCATTTTTTATATGCTAAACTCTGCATATGCACAACATAAAGTAGGTAATAATTATGGCATGTTTGGATTCAAGGGGCTAAAGCCAAAGTGACTAAAACCAGTGACTAAATTTTAGCCACCACTGTTTAGATCAAGTAACTAAAATAGGGGCTAAAGGTTTTATTGCTGTGCAAAATGTCTAAAATGCCCCCTGCCACCGGTCCACCTCCTTCCTCCCTGCGGCGAAGCTCATGGCGCCACTTTCGCCTCGCAGCGCTCCAGTGGTTCCACCTTGCCGGCGCCGCCCTTCGCCTCACACCCGCCTCCACCTCGTCGGAGCCAACCTCGACCTCACGAATGCCGCAGGATCTGCGCTGCCGCCCCATTGCCTCTCTGCCGTGGATCTGCGCTGCCGCATCGCTTCTCCACTGTGGATCCGCGCGGCTGCCCTGAGTCACTCTTCCTCGCGCCGCCGAGTCACCTCTCCTCAGGGGACCGCCACAGCTGCCCCGGCTCCTCTTCCTCGTGTCGCCTCCTCCGGCCGGCTGCCTCCACTGCTGGCGAGCGTCCGTGGTGGCGGCGGCACTAGGCGGGGTCGAAGGCGGTGAGGCGAGGCAGGGGTGGCGACGGGCGGCGGAGGGAGGCGAGGCGAGGCAGGGACGGCGGCGCAAGGGAGAGAGAGAGAAAGGGGAGAGAGAGAGAGAGAGTGGGTACCGGAAGCAGGGGTTAGAAAAGGGGGCATTTAGTCCCTTTTAGCTCCTCCTTGAGAGCTAAGGGAACTAAAACATTTTAGTCACTTTTAGTTCTTAGTGTTTGGTTCTATAGCCTCTAAAATGACTAAATTTTAGTTCATTTTGCTTTAGTTCCTGGATCCAAACAGGCCCTTAAGTAACATGGTGATAATACTAAATATTGCATGAACCTTTTGAAAAGTTAGAACCTCTTATATACTCTCTGTTCTTTTTTGTTTATATACTCTCTCTCTCTTGTGTGTGTTATTTTTTTATTTGATGCTTCTTAGTTTAAAAAAGAACTAACCGATGACAAACATTCGAGAATTGAATTAGTAAGTTGGAACATAATGAGTATTTAACATGTAACCTGGCGTGTGCTAGTTGAATGGGCCCACGACTTCTGGCTAATTTCGTAGCAATAATTGCATTAGTATTTGCTAAACTTTGCACTTGCATAATTTAAAGTTTCTCAATTGTGCATATCCATTCGAAATTATCCAGCGTTTTTTGTAACATTATTGCATTATTTATGCTTAGCATATTGCACTAGTACCTCAGGTACTCCCTTCATCTAAAAACAATGACTTTTGTTTTACAATGGTTGGAAAGATATCCACCGGTACCGGACGGTACCACTTTATTTTAATTTTTCTAGTTGAATTAATGAATAATTAAAATAAACAAGAAAAAGGTATTTGTACCGTTTTCACCATTTCTGATACTGGACCTACCTATTTGGTACCGCTTGGTACTGGTACTATGGTACTGCCTATTTCTAAACAGTTGGATTTCGCTTAATGGATGGTTCTTATTTTTTCCAACCACCATAAAAGTTGTACTAAGGTAGATTAGTTAAGACAAAAATATCTTTTTACCATTATTCCTTATTGATTGGCTAGTGGAGATGTAAGTAATGAGGTAAGACCCACTTAAATGTCTAAAAGCTAGAGTAGCATTATTCTTTGTATGAAAAGCATTTAAATACTAGAGTATCATCCTTTTTGGACAAAGGCGGTACTAAGTAAATCATATTTAAGTCTAGCTACAATCCTCTCTCTTTTCCATGATCGTAATGATCAAGTCGAAAGATTACACCCTTTTTTGGCAAAAGGTCGAAAGATTTAAGATTATTACACTTGACGCATGAAAAGTGAAAGACATAAGAAAAGGATGATGAAGTAATTGTAGCTCATCGTATTGTTATTTTTAAATTAAACTTTTTATAACGTGATCTCAGATTGACAACCCCACAAAAGATTCGTCAAAGCATGTGTTGTGGACTCTTGAGACAATTCTAGGGTTTGTTTGGTTAAACGATTAGGAACTCTACCTAGCCTAGACAGCAACAACCCCATGACAACCAAACTCCATCTCCTTGGATGGTGCCTGTCCAAGCAGCTTTTCATATTGTGTTCCAAACAAGCCATCCATTGTTCCAAAGACTCGTAGAAAATAATTGCATATATAGAAATACTGAATCACCCAAAAAATTCCTTTACTTCTCCTCTGTTCCAAATGCCCTAATTAAACAAAATGTCCACACGCATGAAATATAGAGATTCTAACCTTTTACTGATGTTCATTTTAAGGGAGGATAAATGGGGACAGATCCAAATTGAGCTGGTTACCTTTTTTTTAAAAAAAAATCTACCTCCTTAGATAAGTCTGGTACACATGGGGGCTGCTCGCTTTTTACAGGATTCTCAGTCCCTCGTAGATGCTTTGTGAGCATCTGCGTTAGATAATTTGGACTGCACACATGGTCAGGGTCTCGTACATGTGTTGTGGACACTTTCTCCTGATGCGCTTGACCAGTAAATTCCCATTTTCTATTAAGACTTGACTTAATAAAGTCATTTTGAGTGGTTACAAGTCAGCAGTCACCCCATAAAACGTTTGGCAGAAGGGTCTTTGGACATTGGAAAAAGGGAAAACAATATATCCAACCAGTAAATTAGGCTTAATCATTTCAGATTAAAAAATGCACACAAGTATTTATGATGCTTCGTGAAAAATTTCGACTTTGGGGCCGGGGATTCCTAACCTCAATGCGAATTACATCTTATCATTGCAAATTGCTAAAATATCTTACTTTATATTTTTCAGGTACATCTTACTTTTACTCATAACTTGCAATTAAAATACAGGACACCTAAATATATATCCTTCTTAAATCTTTTTCCCTCATAACAGTTCATCTATCTATACTTATGAAGTGTATAAGAATCTTATAACCTATGTTCTGAGAGGAATAAAGGGTAATTTAGGAGGGTGTTTTTATTTTTCCTAATAAGTATTAAATTCGACCGTAAAAGGTTAAATAGAGGAAAGGACAACCCGAGATTCTTGTGACACGACAACTCAGGAAGGGGCCCCAAATCAAATTCGATTTGGGCATTAAGCTCGGAAGTCGATGGGGATCTTTTTGTTAAAATAAATAAATTTTATTTTATGGCATCAACCAATTTTATTTTTATGACATCTAATGCAGTATTTAAATTCTCTTTCACAAGGAATTATATCTTTTTCTTATGGACATTTTCCCTATTCATGCATAGTGCTGCAAACAATTGTTGCCGATAATGCGGTTTCATGCAATGCAATAGATAAATCATTGTGTGAGTAATCTTCAAGTACTCGCTCCATCCCAATTGTTGACTGACTTTTTTACTATCAAGTTTGACGGACTCGTCTTATTCAAAAAAATTATGAAAATATGAAAAAAATCAAATCATAGTTAAAGTATATTATATACTAAACCAAATCACAATAAAAACAAATGATAATTATGAAAAATTTTGAATAAGACGAGCCGATTAAATTTGGTGTTAAAAAAAATCAAAAGACCTATAAATTGGACGGAGGGAGTAGTATAATAAAAGGCAACCAATAGTTGAACGACATACATAGACAAGATTTTCACAAAGGGTTGAGAGTTCTCGTTGATATACAATTGGCCAGTACTGTGGGTTGTACCTGCAATTATGGAGCCACAGCCGGTTTCTATATTTTAAAGACATAAAATTCATTGGAAATAAAAAAAAGCAGCCGTACTCTTAATCACTGCATGTGCGTGCAGCGATGTGAAGTAACACTGCTACCTCATGGTCAGGTTCGTTTTTATGAACAGTTATCACGCGAATAAATTTATAACCGTACCTTTCCATATGAAGTTAGATAAAGACAAATTTTATATCAAAATTGTAGAGCTCCACGGGTACAAAAACGTTTATATACACATTTTTTTATTCCAAAATTCAAGCTTTTAAGGTTTTTAAACGATCTCAGATGGAGACATGCTCTATATCAAAGTTGTAGTGCTCTACGAGATTCAAAAAATTTTAGTTGACTATGCTTTCATTTGAGGCCAAAACTTTAATACAAGATTCAGATAAATTAATGTAAAATAATAGCATCTCTTACCAACTTGTAACTGACTATGTGGTACGATGTGGTAAGAAATGGTTATGCATGGCTTAAGATCTCTGGTTTCGAATCTGCGAAAACACATTCACATGTACTTTGCGCGAAGAATCGCACAACTTTACGATTTGCGCTGTTCAGTATGGAATTTTTTTCCAAAACGGCAACGAAAGAGGTTAAGAGGGCTTCCAAACGACAGTGTGCAGTAGTACCTCCAGCCTTTCAGGGCACCTCTCATATTGACAGCTGTTGTACTCTTCCTCGTATGTGTTACAAACCCCACACAATCACTCCACAAATTAACTCACTGGTAACAGATTACAAGGCCTAGAAGGTTCTGGAATACAACGGTAGCAGGAGAAGGAAGGAAGAAGGTACAGCCGGTTCAGGGTTCTGGTCTTCGATGCCCTCCTTGCTGCTTCATTGTTTCCTTTTCTACTTCAGTTGCCATTCATCTTGGGCCGCAGCCAAGCCAGCCCAGCCCGCGCTATCCTTTGAGCCCACTATTAGCATTGGTACATGACAGTATGGCTGGGGAAAAGTACCTGTTTTTAGGTCGCAGAAATATGACTTACTCCGTCGAAATGAAGTTAATGCGGGAAAGTGAAAGTCTATGTCAAAAGGACATGATGCGACTTGAGTAGGTCAAGGGACGAATAAAAGGAACCAGGAGAAGCAGACAGTTTTTGGCACGATCCGTCAAGGTTGAAGGTTCCATACATGTGTTGTGGACTCGGCACGATTTTCCGGCTGCGCTAGACCGCTGAATTTTCGTTTTTATTGAGCCTTGAACAGCTTTGAAAGAGACTTCGGCTGTTAGCGTGCTCTTGATGAAAAGTGCATTCCGAAGAGCGAGTTTTTTAAATATTTTTTTATCTGAGATAACTATAAATTATGCCCCTCATGCTAACTCCGCTGCGCAGTTTGGAGAAAAGTTAAAAAAAATAGAAAAACTCAAAATCCATTAATGCAAAATGTTTCTACCACTTCCTCTCTTATTTTCTCACCTCTAAGTCTACCCGTACCCACGCCAGGTGTTTCCTTTCGTGTCTTTGCCCAACCCATCGGCCGTGGCCATGTTCTCCTAGATTTACGTCATTCCTTCTTTCATTAATTCCTTCTTTCCATCCCTTTCAAAAAAAAATCCTTCTTAGGAGCCACTCTCGCTACCAGCGACGCGATGCGAGCGGCCACTATCCGGCGCGAGCAGCCGGTCATCAGACGCCGGCGCGAATGGCATGCGGCCGTGCGGTGCCGATGGCTTGCGACATGGTGTGGTTATCCGGCGCGAGCAGCCGACGGGTCAGCGTGCGGCACCGCGGATGGCATGCGGCACGGTCGGTGTGTGGCCGTCCGGCACGAGCTGCAGGCGGCAGCATGAGGCCGTGCGGAGCGAGCAGCCATGCGGCCAGGCGGGATGCGAGGCCGTGCTGCGCGAGCAGGCGCCAGGCATGCGGCGATGCGAGGGCCAGGGCATCGGCAGGCAGGCCATCAACTAAGCACCGGCCGGCCAGTATAAAAATTGATAAATGCTGCAAATAAGTAAACATCAGAAACTTCAAGAGGTGCCCACACGTTTAGAGATGAAGCAAGCAAACACTAGGTATAAACATTTATTTTTTTAATTAGCAAATGTATTGTTATCAGTTGCGAAGAACACAAAATGTCACAATGGACAATATTAATTTTCTAAAATTAGCCCCTGTATTATTGATGTGCATTGTAGATTTGTAGCATTAGAACATCTTTTTGGAAGTTTACATTATTGGAGTTTTGTGCATCAAAAGAGTCATGCAGTAATTAGTATTCTTAGCACTTTTTAGATGGCTATTATAGCTATTACCGATCAAGGACTTCATGGTTTATTTCTACAAAAAAAATGCCTTTTTTTTATTTCACAGCTTGACAAATCATGTTTAATATTTAGGAACCAGTCGCTAAAAGCTGTATATCTTGGAGTGGTTCCATTTCAGTCAACCAGATAAGAGTTTGAAAAAAAACCCGAAAATATACTCGCTCCAACAGAGTATGCAAAGGAGCAGGCATATGAATTTAGGAGCCGTTTAGTAGCTGCGCCCCGCCCCTAGTCAGGCCGCAGTAGTACGGGGCCAGTGTTTGGTGGCGCAGACCGTCCTCTAGGCCCCCGCGGAGCAAAACTGGGCTTGCGGGGTGGCTCCAAGGGAATGCCAAATCGGTGTTTCTTTCCTGTCCAGGCCCGTTGTGCCCCGCTGCACTCCCGCGGGCTCGCACGAGCTCCCCGCGTAATGACACGGAGGAGGTGTCCAGCGACGCCGTGGAGGGCGGCGACGTTGCGGAGGTGGCCGGCGACGATGCGGAGGTGGCTGATGACGACGAGGAGACGGCTACGACGACACAGAGGACGGCGACGACGCGGAGGTGGCCACGAGGAAGGGGAGCAGGAGCCGCCGCGACGACCGCGAGGAGGGGGAGCAGGAGTCGCGCCGGCTACTGCAGCCAAGAGGGGGGAGCCGCGGCGCCGTCGGTCACGAGGAAGGGGAGTGGGGCCGCGGCAGCGGACGCGATGAGGAGCGGGAGCCGCGTCGTTGAGGAAGGGGAGCAAGGGCCACGCGCGGCGGACGCGAGGAGGAGCAGGAGCCGCGTCGACGAGGAAGGGGAGCAGGAGCCACACCAGCAGCCGCAAGGAGGGGGAGCAGCGCGGCGGCGTCCATGAGGAGGGGGAGCCGCGGTGGCTTCGGGCTTCCATGGTGATGAGGAGCGCATGCGGCAGTGTCGGGGAGCGTGGAACGAGGAGCACAGGCACCGCGGTCAACCAAACACGAGCTAATTTTGTACATGGTTATGGCCATCGACATCAAAACACAGATCAACTTTGTACAAAACCAGCTGCACCCGGACTATGTCTAGCCTGGCCTACGGAAGCTAGCTAGGCTACGCTGGGGCGACAACCAAATAGACCCTAATGTCTCCCTGGTACTGTTCATCTACAATATAATCTATGAAAATTTAAAAATATGGATAGTGGTTGAGAGCCTTAGCAATTTCGAGTTAGATATTTTTGTTTGGAGGCATATAGTAGTATATTGTATAAGTTATTACCAAAATGTTTTTGAAATTAGCTGGCAACAAGGTGCTGGGGCCATTGCATTGACACTTGTATGCCAAATCATGGTCATGGATGGAGGTTAAGCAATAGACTTGCTACCTTTGATCCCAATTTTTAAGCATTCTATTCTTCAGCAATTATATGCTTGCATTTGATGCGGATGCAGCTATTGTAATAAGTAAAGGCTAATGCACCTCGTGATGTAAAGGCTGGAATGTTTCTATTCGATCATTAAAAATACCAAATCGTGGTTTTCTGACTGTTGTACTGCTGGATGTAAATTATCATGCAGTCACTACTTGCACAGGCATACTAACTGGAATATTTCGAGAAAGGAATGAATGCCTAGACAAGGTTGACTCTGTTTCTAATTTCATTGTCCATTATTATTTGTCCAACAAGCTCTAGAAACAAGTTGACAAAAAGATGATACCACCAAAAGGGTTGGTACTTGCAGTGTTTGCAGTTCATCCTTCTAAGTCATACTCTCTCTGTCCCAATTTATAGGTCGTTTGATTTTTTTGACGCTAAATTTAATTTGTTCATCTTATTAAAAAAATTATAATTATCATTTATTTTCGTTGTGGTTTAGATTAGCACATAATATACTTTACATAGAACTTGAAATTTTATATATTTTCAAAAAAAATTGAATAAGACGTCTTGGTCAAATTTATTGTCAAAAAGTCAAATGATCTATAAATTGAGATAGAGGGAGTACATGAAAGCAGCTGCATGCTGCAACAGGTATACCCAGAGTCTACCAAAACAACAAAACCGATGGTCGTAGATAGACAGTTTTAATATTCATCATCATGAAGCAGATAAAGCATAATTCTCAATTTTTGGGTTTCTGTAAATCTCATAAGCTCATTTAATTATATTTCAGGTAAAGGGATTGATGTTCCAGCAAGAAAAAAGGAATTCTCGCCTTTCTTTTGCTTTTGTATAGCCGAGCATGGATGGTTGTTTCGTTGACAGGGGAAGGTAACAGATAACCCATAATTGTTTATTCTCTTTGGTTACAGTGTTACGTATGGAGTATAATTAACACATTCTACTATTTGATTTTATCCCATAATTAGTAATATCAAAATTGTGAGAGACTAAAACAATGTTTGTCCTGATTGTTAACCTTTCTTTAGAGAAATTACATGCACATATATCTTTGTAAGATATTCACCCAAATTGTTGCATAGTACATTTTTCAATCCAATGCTTTTGCTTGATATGTTTGGTGATATTTCAATGTCAGGACTAATGAATATGTCCATATAAAAGAGAACACATGACATCTTGGATACGAGGTCAACTACGGAGAACTAATCAGATCAAGCATGAAGTATATATTGCACTATATGTTTTGCTTGGTCATCCGTGGTATTTGTTAACTCCTAATTGGTTTTTACCCTTTTATAACTATATATATGCGGGTGGCGCGCACGGCGAGGAGGGCAGCTGCGCGAGCAGGGGCGGACAACATCCACGGTGAGGGATGATGACGGCGGGAGAAGGGGCAGGTGATGGTGGCCATTGACCATGGACGACGTGCACTAGGGCAGAGGCAGGGGTTGAGAGAGTGGATGGAGAAGGGGTGACATGTGGACCCAACATGTCAGTGCCACGCTGGCTATCCATGTTGGTAGGTTAGAGGGTATTAGAGAAGATTTGGATCTCGTTGAGACCTCGAGACAACTCCAGAGATCTAAATAGTACACTTCTTGAGTATATAGACCTGGTTGAGACCACGAGATGAGTTTAGGGGCCCACGGTAGAATTTACTCATTTTTTAACTTTTGTGTTATCGATGATACCTCATAATATCGATATGAGGATTGCAGCTCACTTCCTTTGTTTTTTTTAGAAAAAGGAATTTTATTCCTGTCTATGCATAAGTCATGCATTTAACCAATACATAACCAAGTTTAGGGCAACATCTCTAACAAAAGAGCACACATAATTAAAAAAAATTATTTCCATGCACAAAGCCTTCTAGATGACAGCCACCCATTCTTCGCAAACACCTCGAAAGCCACCGTCTCTAACAAGCGGCATGCCCACTTCAAATGGTTTCTGCCCTCCTCCTTTTGAAGTAAACTCCAGAACCTTATCCAATATGTACCCCTGAAAACTAACCTAGTAGATAGGAATATAATCTCTTGCTGTAAAAAACGCAATCATTTCTGCACAACCAAATAGACCAAACAATTGCACTTACTCCTACACAAAGTAAAGGGCACAAGGGTCTACTTGTTCAAACCAAGTATCAACAAAACAGCTTACACTAGACGGAGGCTTTAAACCAAAAGCGACATGTACAATTCTCCAAACAAAACTTGCTACATGACAGTCAAAAAATAAATGTTGGATTGTATCCTTGTTACAAAAGCAACAACAATCATCTCCATTCGAGGACCACATGCCGCCATCTTCTGTCTCCACGCCTTCCGCACCAATGGCCACCCATTCGCACGGCCGAGGGGATAGGAAGGGCAAAGGCCTTGGATGCATGGAGGAGGGCTGTGCCCAGTGGAGTTGAGGAGCAGGAGAGGACGAGGCACCACAGATCCGAAACACACCCGAGCAGAGGTGCGGGAGGGGACGAGCAAGGCACTGCTGCATTGACGAGCGGGAGTGGTCGAGTTGGCACGGCGAGGAAGAGGAGGAGGCGGTCCTCGCCAGAGCAGCACAGTGGAGGAGATGGCGACGCGTTGTGGGGCCGGATCCATGTGTCATCGGCCACGGAGAAGGAGATGGCGAGTGGAGGCGAAGGACGAGGAGGTGGGGTGAGGTGGTTCCGGCGGAGGGCGCGTGGCTCGGGCGAGGCGGGGCCAGCGAAGGGTGGCGCGGTTGAGTGTGCCGCTAGGGCAGGAGGAGGGTGGCGGAGTGGGCTGGCGAGGCGGAGAGGATCAGAGGAGTCAGACAGCTTTGGAAGAAGATTATGGAGGTGGAGGTGGTTGGGTGGGGATGGATGGGAATAAAAATAATAAAATAGTGTAGGAGATATTGGGGGAGCAGATTTTTTTTCTTCACACATGCTTGTGGCACGTGCATCTCAACTAGTAGAAATAAAAATCTCATTTTCAGTGAAAGTTTCATTCTTATTAAATAAGGTGCCATGTCAGCAATTACGATATGTTGCCTATGAAACTACACTAAATGAAACTATGTGCATTTGCAGCTATTGTTTCAATAATAATTTCAATCTCTCCTAGCTTATGTAGCATGTTGAAAACATAAATATGAAGCCGTCCATTGCGAATGGCCTAATGATCATGTAAAAACACGACCATTCAAGGTAAAGATCAGAGACTTGTAATTAACAGCCGTTTTAATGTGGTTGGAACCACCGGTGCCACACCGGCAGTTATAACAATAACGACTTTAGAGAACTAAAAAAAGTAAATGGGTATCAGTCCCATCTTTTTTTACCGGTATCTTATTCTTGGTACCGCTTATTTTTAAACTATCGAATCTCGTTCGATGAACAAGCCTAGTTTATCGAAACACCTTAAAACTTGTAATATAAGATTTTGAATCGGCTTTTCCCCTAGGCTTAGACTTTTTTTTCTGATAAAGAAAGCTTTGTTTCAAGATGAAATAATGTTCCAGCTTCTGCATTTAAAAATGCACTCAGCCAAGAAAAAAAGAAAAAGTAAACAGACATAAACCAAGGATGCTCCAAACAATCTAAAATTACAAACTCAATATACAACTCAAGCCTCCTATAGACCCAAATTCGGTGAAAATCTTGATGCAACCGCACCTATCCTTATATACTATGAAATGAGATGGTCAAAGTCTAACAAAACTCTGTTGTCCTCCTAAAAAAGTTGATAAATAGAGCATCTAAAGCATCTCACCAACCTCCAAAGTCCACCTTCTACGCTAACTATCCACGAGATCGACAACCACAAACGATGATCAATGCAAAAGACAGAGATTTCTATTTCGTTCGGCGAGTGGATTGTTTATCTCTGAAAAATTGGACATTTTGGAGGGGAAAAATAAATCGAAATGTTAAATTAGGATAAACCGTTCTAGGCTAAGCTAAGCTAAGCTAAAATAGTTTAGTTCTATTCATAACTTGCAATCGTTTTTTTGAAGAACATAACTTACAATCGTAAGTGTTACGTGGCTACATCAATGTCTTGAAATACAGGTTACGATGATGGTCTATGCGACTAGGTGCAGCAAATCGTGAAAAAGACTGTTCATGTATATTTTATACGGCTAATTATTAGACAATGCAGCAGAGAGAGCGTGCATAGTGTATATCTATATGCAGGGAGTAGCACGGGAAAAAAAAATGCAAAATACACTTACACCTTCTATTGTACACGGTCTTGGGCACGACTTTGTCAATTTAGACACGTTTGGAATGCAGGATTTCACGAAAATTGTACAGAAATTTCATGTGAAACTATTTAATTTCATATAAAAACATAGAAATGGGAAGAAATTCCTAGATTCTAAACAGGACATTAGTTTATTATATTGGGTTTCCATCGCTGATGGCTACACGCCCCATGGTAAAAAGAAATATAAAAGACCCCAATTCCGATTTAATTTGGTTAAGCTTGGAAATCAAGAGGAATAAACTCCAACCTTTTTTCCTTTAAGCCCAATAATACCTCTTGTTTTTGTTTCTTTGCGAAGGGAATCCCAATATATACATGGGCCCTCTGCACACTCATAATACATTGGAGCCCAAGATATGCGTCGAAACTGGAAAGTGTGGCAGCACGGGGTAAGGTGAGGTCCAGTGGACCAGGTGTACGCAAAAGCAAGGCGTGGGAGGTGACCACGGGCCGGCTCGGGCTGCAGCCATGGCGAAGGTGGGCCGGGATGGGGAGAGCACGGCCTGTGGCTCCTGGAGGAGGGGAATGGAACTTTTCCCATTACGAAGTTTGAGCAGAAAACAAACCATTTGACTTGAAGTTTTGGAAGGGCTAGAGGCCTAATTTGGAAAAAGTTTAAATACCAAAGCTGTTCTAAACTTTATGCTCTAGAAGTTTCATATAGAGTGTTGGAAGGTCTAGATTGGTTTAAGTTGTGTTACTAGAAGTTCTAGAATTAAAACCAAGAGCTGCGCCCTTATTTCGCTACCCACAAATGGCTTACAAACCTCAAGTTAGGCTTAGGGTTTAAGAAACTCGGTGTCCATGATCGTAAAATCCCATGGTGCAAATTTTAAGCTAAGGTTTTTAGTTAGGATCTTAACTAGCGTCTAGCCAGCTCGAACTAGTTTTTGGAACTTAAATTAACAAGCACTAACCGAACGATATATACTTCACCCAGGTGCAACGCTCATTCACACAATAATGACATGATGTTCACGGTAGGCAAAAGAAACGTACGCAGAGATACCAGGGGTGGTAACAGACACAAGAATTCATAGAAGCCCCTTAAAAAGATTTCATACAAGTGAACCTAATAAGTACAGTATAGTATTTGTAAGTCTGTGGTTTAATTTTATTACCCAAGGCTCGAAGCCTGAGCGAGGACACGCACAAGGTGACTGATCGAGCAAAACAAGCGCCACATTTCAGGGGAACATCCTCCCTGAAAGGGTGGCATGCACCTCATCTCGGGAATCACATCAAGATCTCATTCTCTGTAACCCTTTACCCAACTTCAGAGAGAATAATAATACATATTGTGATCAGAAACTCTCATTGGCTAGCTAGCAAACAAGAATGCCTATCCCTTCATCAGATTATTTATTCGCAAGGATTATTCCATGCATGGGGAACGGGAACCCACTCAATTCCTTCCTATACTATATATATGAACGAATCCAAAATGAAACCCTTGGGCTCTTGCCTCTTGGTGGGTAACGGCGAGCTTGCATGACTTGAGGTCTTCAGGCAACCGTCTTGTTTGGAGCTAGCTGCTTCCACCTGCTTATTCACTGCTTACTAGTAGCACTTGCAATAATGAGGAGCTCCATGGCGTTTGGCTCTCTCACCATCACCATCATCTTCCTGCTCCCGGCTACTAGAGCTTATGGTAGGATCGATATACTTAGCTTATTTTAATCTTCGTTTGTACTATCTCAATTCGCATAGATAGAATGATGATGTGTGCTAAGCTGAGTACTTACTGATTGTAAATCTACTCCGTTTTTTCCCCCATCTTGTTTCAGGATTTCGGAGGCTGGACGTGCACGCAGCACAGATCAAGAAGGTCAGTAGCCAGCAGGTTAATTAATGGCACAGCACTTGTTTCTTCAGCGTTCCTCGTTCCATTCTCCCTCACCATGCCAAAGCATAGAGATCGTGTGACGTCATCTTTAACTTGCTGGTATAATAACGTGTGTACTGTTGTGTTCATGTCTGCGTGCTTTATATGTGTGTCCTAGGAGGAGACGACGCCAGCAGCTGACTTCAAGTGGCGACGGCCAGCGCCGCCGTCATATTCCGGCCAGCCGGCGGCGGACACGCACCGCGCATCCCACGGCCAACGACATGGCTTATTAGACGGCAAGACGTTGTCAGAGCATCACCTGACGAGAACCGGTCGTGCTGCCGCAGCAGAGGAGGTCGGAGAGATGAGGAAGACGATGAGGGCTCACCGTGAGGCGGCGGCGCTGAGGTTAATCCACCAAGACTACGCCGGGCCCAGCGGTCATGCACCCAACCACCACCGGACAATACCACGCGCCCCGTGCAAGCATTGAGCGGCTCTATTTCAGTTTTTTGCTCGGCTGAATTTAGACGCTGCTGTTGTAGTAGTTGGTAGTTGGTACCCATTCGCAGTTTTGAAGGGGTCGTCATTCGCTTAGTTCATTTTCGTTTCACTCTTCTTATGCTGCTGAAATCTACTGGTTGTAGATTAGTTTAGTTTTCGATTTGGAAGAGTTTTGGGTCCACCAATGACCAAGAAAAGACCAAACGTGTCCCTAGATGAAATGCATGCAAAGAGGAGGAAGAAATGAACTAACCTGTTGGGTTTCAAGCTGTGCTTTTATATAAAACCAAGGTCAAGATTTCCACTGCTGTTGATTTGTTCAGTGCCATGCTACTATAGCATCCTCAGTATTGTCGATCCGGACTTCCAGCAACCTTGCACAAAAGTGAAGCCAACATTATATTGGATGATTCCTCTAGAGATATTTTCTTCATTTTTTGTAGGTCTTATTAGGACCTAGAAAATTCATAAATTTTGACTACCGATGAGTGAGTTAGATACATCGCTGCCGTACAAAAATTATGATAGAGTTTCGCCAAAGATCTTTTAATTTGTCTTTGAGTCTATAGAATTTGATGATATGCATTAATGTAAGAGTTATTGGTGATCGAAGTATACCTCTAAGGATTTTTTTTATACGGCATTTTTACCTTAGCAGAAGGGATTAATAAATCCATATTGATGCTTTCGTATTTAGTTGCAGGCTAAATACTTTAGCAATGGCTGTCTGGGGCTCTGGGCCACATGATTGGCATACCTTGTTGGGCGGTGACCTCGCCGAATCGAGGTTTAACAGAAAGTTGTTTAACAGGTTCGGACTTGGGAGAAAGATAGCGGCACGGCAGGCTTCGTTTGTCAGGTTGCTATTGCTATGCTCGACAGACATCGCCGCGGGAAACGCTGCGCCGTTCCTGCTGGATCCCGAATTTGTGTACTGCAGTAGCTCCGGTTTCTCTGCCCTAGCGAGCTACCTTTGAACACACGACTACGAGACGCACTGGCACTGCTAGCAATTAACAAATGCTTGATCGGGTGTATCGTTCTGCTTGTCCACTGTTGGGACTGTATGCGCTAAAATGTGTAGTGTAGGTTATTTATGATCCATCACACTACATCATTTAGTACTGGCACGGTGGCACCTGTCACGGATCTGTTTTACAAATTATCTATATATAGTTCCAAGAAAGAAATATATATAGTGCTAAACTGCTGATTTATATATATAGTAAATAGTTAGCAAGCAGAGCCTTGTGAGTTGTGACTGACGACCCTGGACGCTTCTGAACTAGGACAAGGCAGAGAGACCCGCGGTCGCAGGAGCAGGGGCACCGGCCCTCGTTTGCTGCTATATTGAATACAACAGCGCCAAAAAAGGCCATGAGCAACACGACAGCATCGAAAGCTCCTGGAACAGAATCGATGTGCTGTGCCTTTCTGCTGTACAGTTTTTCGGTCTTATTTCTCCTGTATACTACAAGGGTGTGGTATATGACCAGTAGCATCAACTGCAACCGGCTCCGTGTGGGGTCCTTGATCATCCCAATTTTCGGCGCTGTAGATTCATCACGAGCGATGGACAGGGTACTTCTGGATCAAGTCGAACAGCTCGTCTCCGATGCCGAAGCCGAGCATCCTGGCCATGTCTGCCGTCTTCAACCTAGGCTTGGGATGATTCTGCTGTTTCAGCCATGCGTCCACGACGAATACTTTCTTCATCAAGAACAGCTCCAGCGCCTCCGGGTTGAAGACCACACCCATGCGCGCGCTCATCTGCAGGTCATCCATCCACGGAGGATTTTGCAAACCATAATTTTTTTTGGGAGCGTGTAATGTACACCATAATTCAGAAGCATTTTTTTCTTTGAGATTACCTGGTGGGGGACCAGCATCGCGGTGTATCTGGCCAGCTCCCCAGCTCTCCAGTCAAGCACAACAGGGAACCAAGGGTAAGCAGCATCAAGCCGCACGAACCATAGCCGTATGTCGGGGAACTCGGACAGCTCCCGCGTGTCGTATTCATCCTCCCTCTCGTAGTTGATGGTAAACCCGACGGTACGATCCAACAGGTCCCTTGAATCGGCTGGGTAATGCACACAAAATTCTCGTCAGAGCAAGAATGGAATCAGTGAGTGGCAATCGAACTTAGTGTCATGCTCTTCTAGGTGTGATTTGGGACCTGCTGTTAAGGAATTCAGGTCCCCAAGTGCTTCTTGGACAGGCGATAGGTCAAGCGTTCGGATGATGTCGTTGTTGATGGTGATTTCAAAGCGCCCTTCCGTGGGCGGCGGCGGAGGTTGGACTTGCGGGGCATCTGCAGAAAACACTGCAAACAAATGGTTGCTTAGAAGCATAAATGCCAAGGTACTACTACTATGGTTCCAGGAACTAAAGACCGGAGACAATCAAATAAAATGAAATTTTATCACAAGGAAAACGACCAAGCCATGCATGAACAGTAGATCAACATGTAAGCAGGGTTATTAGTCAATCACAAGAGAGTAGTGCCATATTGGTGCTCGATGGATGACTAGTATCTTAGAGTAGCTTGAAAATTTAAAATTTATACCAGCCCATGGCAAATTCAGAGACCAGTGCAGTGCACTATCATTGCTTGGGCAATGCACACCCTCTGGTGCCGAATGGCTATCAGGAACGCTTGAATCTGAATTGAAAAAACTAGTAGAAGAAATCTAGAGTAAATGTGCTGCCCTACTTGTTCCAGTGGCTACTGAATCATGGCCTACATAACTGAACCCAGGAATCTGAAGAATACTGCCACCGGTAGCCCCGGTAGCCCTTCCAGCATTCATTTCACTCCAACACATTGAAACCGATGGACCAGGACAAGTTCATTCCATACACCGCCAATTTTTTTTTCCATAATTGAGTATCACCTTATTTGTTACTATTACATTCACAGATAAAGATGATCGCTTTGCAGTTAATGGATTAGTGGGAAAAGGAAAAGAAAATCACCGTCTTGGTCCATGGAGAGGGAGAGGTCGTAGTTGCCGGAGGGGTTGAACGCGACACGGGCGGCGAACCCGGCCGCCCTCTCCGCCCGCGCCGGCGCCGCCTGGAGCTGGACGGGCGGCCTCCCCGTGACGGAGCAGCGGGAGGTCGGAAGTGCTGGCGGTGGGCTGCTGCTGATGTGCCGAATCGGGGCAAGGCGGTGCGGCACCACGGGCAGGTGGTGGGTAGCTGCGGTGGCGGCCATGGCAGGCCGGCGGGCGGAGACTGCCGCGGCGGCGCGAGGCAACGGTCCGGAACGGCTGATAAGTCGCGCGGTTCACGCCTGTTCTATCCGTTTAGCTCCTTTTCTCTTTCTCTCTCCCTCTTTCGTTTTTTATCGGTTCTCTCTCTTTCTTAGCAGAGCCCAGAGCATCAACCGTTTTTTGTGAGGCCAGATGGGCCTGGGCCCTAAACGCTGGCGGGAAATTGTTTTTTTTTTGTTATTTGTAAAAATAAAACCCTAGGAAAAAATATTATATTAGTAATATAGAAATTATGCCGTCGGATAAAATAGCATCTTTTTTAATATAGTCCCAGTTCAAATGGCGGTAGGTCGTTATTTTACCTTTGTTTTTAAACTAAACTTAGGCAAAGTTAATAAATATTTATAGAAAAAATATTAACTTCTACGGTATTAAATAAATACACAACCAATATGATGGGGACGGAGGTTCCCAATCTTCCGTCAAGTGGAGAATAAGTTGATTATGCAGCACGAGACACTCACGATTCGGCTCCTGATCGGCACGTTCGAAACTCCTACGGTCGCAACACCACACGCCCTCTGGTTATCAACCGTGCGTTCACCCGATTGACCTTGCCACGAAGACTAATCCCTGCCAACTGAATCGAGAACACAAGCAATAACAAGAAAGTTGCAACTAAAAATGCTAATGAATGATCAAGATCACGAGTTGGGGTCTCACAAACCGATGAAACGACAAAATTGTTCAATGACATAGTAATCTAAGTAAAAACCCAAAACCCTAATTTGGACGACGACTAAGGATTTAAGGATTTATAGTACTTAGGGTCGACCAAGGACCCTTGCATGCACAACTAATGGATTCTCACACGATACATGTACCAATGAACCAAACTGGTGGCACACCACCGTGGACAGATTCTGTCCGCCAACTTGCGATGTGATTTCTCAATCGACTCCGAAGTCCAAAAGGCCTGAAACTCGGTGCCATTGGAAAGCTTATGTTTTTATCTTTCCAGTTTACATGCATATGTGGATCACCGGAAACGGATCCCGTTTGTGGCATGGGCAACGATTTGGTGCACACGGTTCCTAGAGGGCAAGGTGGCCGACTTCGAGATGAATTGTGCCTCCAACTTGATTTAGACGCCCTCCTTGCTTCCCTCCTCGCCCTTGCTAGTTCCCAAGGCCTTCATGATCCTCTCCAAAGTTCCTAAATAAAATATAATCAATAATATCATTAGGTAGTATACATACTCACAAGTATATGCACTAGAACTTAGGAATGAGCTCACATATATATTGATTTAATTGGCATGCTCCTGCTATTGTGAGAGGTGTGAGAAACATCACCCTAAGAGGTAGAGGTTTCGGTGATTAATGACAACTTTATATTGTTACTGATGAGTTCATGACATGAAGGATACATATTATATATTGTGCTCATTAGTTGGTGAAAAGAGGCCCCTAACTTCAAATTTCCTAAAGGACGGCTTTGGAGTTGATGATCTAGCCTGAAGATCAAGGACATAATAGCTCTAAGTGCCATGCAGTCGAAAGAAGGGCGCTTAGGATTTGATTTGCTAGTTTATAGTTTGCCGTACAATCAAGGGGGGCCGAGATGAGTATCTTCAATGACCTCTTTCAATTAGTTCTACTAAATCTCAAGTGCATCTCAGTCCTAAAGCTCATCATACTTAAAAGGTGCTATAATACACTCACATAATCTGATTTCTTCAAAAGAACTTCACACGATCTTCTTCTCGTGTCAAAACAGGTTCAAAACGGCATTTTAGTGTGCATCGGACCGCACCATCGGACCGTCCGATGCACTATCGGACCAGTTGGCCAGGGATGCCTGCCTCTGGCTTTTGGGCGTTAAAGCGCATTGGACCGTCCAATGGTCTCTCAGCCAGTGGCGGGAAAATCAGGGGGTTTGAAAAATACGTGCATCGGACCATCCAATGGTCCAATCATCAGACCGTCCGATGTTCGCGCAGAAAAGCATTTTTCAACAGTAACGACTAGTTTTTGATCTAGCCTCTATATAAAGGAACCCCCTCCCTCCATTTACCACCTTTGCGACCAAGCATCATTCTCATACACACAAAGGTCACTTGAGCACCACATTGCTACACTCTAAGAGCTTTAGGTCAAGAGACTTGAGAGGAAGAGACATCTCGAGGGAAGTTGAATTCAAGTGAAGACCGAGGCTTGTTACTCTTGGTGATCGCGATCGCCTAGACGTCTTGCGAGTCTTGCCTTCCGCGAGTTTACGGGAGATTGTGGAAGAAGCGGGAGAAGGCCCTTGAGAGGGCATTGTGAGTGGTTTGGAGCCCACCATTCCGGAGTGGAGAAAGGCATCCCAAAGAGAGCGCTTGATCTTTGCGAAGGTCGAAAGGTTGCTTGGTTCTTGCGAGAACCACTTTGCCAACCCCTCTCCTTGCGAGGTTTGGGGGCGGGATCTTTGTGAAGAGCCCGCGAGAGCAAAGATTTGCGAGGAGCGCCAAACAAGGACTTACGGGGGAGTCGCGACTCCTCGATACCTCGAGAAAAAGATCATCGGTGTCCTCTCTCCATATTTACTTTCCACATTTATATTCCGCGTTTACTTCGTGCCTTTACCTTTCTAGAATTGCATGCTTGGCTATAGGTTGCAAAACTTTTGTTGGCGTGTAGTTCACTAGATACACTTAGTTAGGCACTAGGGTGGATTGGGACTTGTTCCATAGGGTTTAATTTCAAGTTTCGAAATTAGAAGTCCAATTCGAACCCCCTCTCTCTTGGACATCTTGATCCTTTTAAGAGGAGTAGAAGACATCGCATCAGAACCAGAGGAGTCTCGGTGATATGCATAGGAGAGATGTCCTCATCACAATATATATTACATGGTGTATCTAATGAAAGTAATTTGGTGTTATGTATACTTTGCTTTTTTTTTTCTATGACCTTGATCAAAGGTAGAGAAGTTTGACCAAAAACTGAACTAATGGCCTATAATTTGGAACGGATTGAGTCGATATAACCAACTCAATCAAACCTTTGAATTTAGCCAACTAAAATTCTATATTTAAATATAGCCAAATGAGTTTCTATATTTAAATGTAGATAATTATCACTATATTAATTTGTGAGAGATAAAAATAACTATGTGTTCGAGGTAAATACACAAGTTGTCTAAGAATTTTTAATGGTGTGCCACTTAGATTCATTAAACTCTAAGAGACATTTTTGAGTAATTAAAAACTTGATATATGTCGTCAAGTTCTAAAGTGCTTAACATACCATTGTAGTTACAGATATGGCATATTTGTGTGAATATTTCATATTGGCAACTCTGCAAGAATTACGATATTTAAGACACCACGGATCTGGATAACACATTTTACAAGTTTAAAGATCTAGAAGTGTATTTTCGAGTTCATAGATTACATATGGTAACAAAGAGGGAAATAGTTTTCAAGGAAAAAACAAATCACAGTTTTATGCAATGGTAACAATGTGGGACCAAAAGTAATCATGGTTTTATGCAATAGTAACACTATATGATGAAAACGTAACATCACATAGTACTCCCGGTGAAATAGCCACAACATATAGAGAGAGGATGATGTTAGAGAAAAAATGTGATATAGATGAGAAAATCTTTTAGATAAGCATGTGAAGTAATGTACTCCCTCCATTCCAATTTAAACACAAAGTTTGACCAGTCCTCTTATTTTAAAAAGTTATAAAAAATCTAATTTATCCTTAAAGTGCATGATACGATAAACTAAATCATAATAAGATGAGTATTCAAATTTAGTGTTAAAAAGTTAAAATGTTAAATGACTGGTAATTTAAAACGGACGGGGTATTGAAGAAGAAACAAAAGGATGTGGAGATAGTCTAATTATAGCAAAAAGTAATCAACTCATGGACCGTAGGCACTCTATCTCTACCAGTAATCAACACATATAATCCACTCTATCTAGACCAAGCGACAAGGTAGCACGGGAGCCCCACAAACGTGGCTAATATATGTGTTTTTTTTATTTTTTATCAACACATTATAAAACTACAAACACCTCAAAAATTAACACCATACCTGCTAATTTTACATGTTAATAGTACTCAGTTTTCAATTAGTTCGAGAGATTCATCTGAACAACCAATACAAATCATTCTCTCTAAGGGCTCGTTTGGCATCACGTGGATGATTTACACGAGTAAGCTCACCCACACGTGGATCTGGTTAATCCAAGCCAATTCGTGCGGGAAAGCTGGCCCCGGCGTTTCCACGTGCGACGTGTATCGAGTGCCAATCCAGGCTGATACACTGCTTTCCAAACGAGGCCTAATGTGGAATGTGATGGCAGCTTGACTGTCTAATTAGAATTAGAAACATTACAAATGTAACCAGCGCTTTCACCTGGCTGCAACGCTTGCAACTGAAGTCTAGAGGCTACCGTCCCTCACCGCCGGCAGACTGTGGCACTGGCAGCTGGAACACAGATCCGAACCAGTACTGCTGGCACGGGTACACGGAGCAGAAGGTCTGCATGGCGGTCATGAGCAGCAGCACGACGGCGGCCAGCAGCGTCAGGATCCGCCAAGATTTGAACACGTACTTCTTCAGCAGCCTCTGCACCCGCGCAACCACCCGCCGGCTCCGGTACGCGTTCACGTCCCGGATGGTGGCGTCCAGCTGGGGCACCTTGCTCAGCCGCGTCGCCCGGCACATCCCGTTCCACATGTCCGCCGCCTCCTTGTCGCTCTTGAGGTGGTTCACCACCACGCCGCTCTGGCTCAGGATCTTCACGTCCTTGTCCGTGTCGATGATGCCGTTCATCAGCTCCGTGTACCGCGCCAGCACCAGCGGCCCGCGCACGGCCACGGCCTCGTAGGCCACCAGGTTGCGCAGCACCACCTCCGTGTTGCCGTCCAGCGTGAGGATGGGCAGGCTCACCGTCGCCGTCGCGGCGTCGAAGGAGATCCCCGCGATGCCCTCTGGCGCCGGCGCGAACTGCACGCCCCACCGCGCCAGGGACGCCACCGACGGGATCTTGATCTCCTGCGCCAGCGGCGAGTTGTTGATGCCGCCCATGTTCACGCCCTTGAGCAGCGCCTCTCGGTCCTTGGACCCCATCAGCTTGGTCACCAGCGGCGCCACCGCCGACAGCAGCGGCGTGATCTGGCCCACGAGGCTAGAAGCCATGCTCGTCAACCGGGGGATGATCTGGCCCATGAGGCTGGGCACCTGCATGCACGCCTGCTTCACCTTGTCGTAGTCCGGGGGCTGTTGCGTCAGGTCAATCACGTCGATGTTGAACTCATCGGCGGGCACCATCGGCGGCGGCGGCGGCGGCGGCGGAACGCTCTCATCACTGACGACCGCGGCGGGGACGAGGAAGTGATAGAGGAGCTCTAGCATGTGCGCGTGCTTGGCGACGTCGGCGACTACCAGTTCGGCGCTGGTCTTGATGGGGGACACCTCCTTGATGAAGCGGTCGAGCACGGCGTGGAGCGCGTCTGTGGCGGCCTGCTGGGCGTTGGGATGGCGGAGTGCGAGCGCCTCCGAGAAGAGGAAGAGCGGGATCTGGTTCTCGAGCATCATGGCGTCGCGGACGGTGGCGTTGATCCAGTTGGTGGCGGAGGACATCATGTCGGTGGCCTCGTCGCGGTGGTAGCGCTCGAGGAAGTCGAGCAGGAAGCACGCGTCGATGGCCATCATCCATGCCAGCGTCTGTGGGCTCAGCTCCAGGAACCTGTGTTTAAAGTACTCTGATCGTTATTTATTGATTCTAGTAGATTCCTGGTGGTTCTTGCTTCTTTGTTAGATAGGAAACTACATACTTTTGTTTTTGGCTGATTCATCATATATATGAAAATTCAAGCTATTCTACCAAAACATTATAATTGAAATCTGAGACTCAAAGTTTATACCTTAACATTTTATTGTGGTATTTTTAAATCTGAGACAAATTTAAATTAAATTTTAAACAACATGAACTTCAGTTTGGAACTATGGAACAATTTTCAACATTTGTAACATGTTATGACTTTCAAAGGGAACATTTAAGACTTGGTCAGTTGTTTCTGAAAACTACGGAAAAGACACAAGCCTCATGATATTGATTTGTGACCACGAAAAGATATTGATTGATGATTGTGAGAGCTAGTCTAATTTAAATTAGCTAGGAGGACGAAAGCAAGACATGTTAACCACATTTCTCATTACCATGCAGAACTAGACATCTAATAACAGCGACAAATCTCACGTGTCATAATTCACCTTCAACTTCTACTACTCCCTGTGTCTCAAAAAAGAACTCTAGTTTTATTCCAAGTCAAATTTTTTTAAAAAAAATTTAACCATATTTATAGAGAAAATGACACCCAACCCAATAGGTATATTATCAAAATATATGTCATGACGAATCTAAGAATATTTATATGGTTTCATAAATAAATAAATATATATATATATATATAAACTTAGTTAAAGTTTGATTTAGAATAAAACTAGAATATCTTGATTTTTTTTATGAAGGGAGTACTTGTTAAGATAGCATCATAAACTATATATCTTCGTGCAAGTGCAATTGTATGCATGAGGGGGCAACTCCACCGTACGCACCTGTGGTATGGCGCCCGCATCTTGTCCTGCATCTCGAGCAGGCGCTGCACGAGGTGGTCGAACTTGCGGCCGTCGGCGAAGAGCGCCTCGGCGCGCTTGGCGGCGGCGAGCTTGTAGCGCTCCATGTCCCGGAGCTCGGGGCGGCTGCAGTGGTAGGGCCCCAGCGCGAAGTGCTGCGGCAGGTACGCCTCCGGCTTCGTCTCCCTGAGCACGCTCGGGACGTCGAACACCTTGGCCGCCGCGCCCAGCGCGTCGGCGGCCTCCCGCTCCAGGGCCCGCCGCACGCGGCGCAGCCACCGGTCCTCGTCGAAGTGTACGCCCGCGCTCGCCGCCGACGACTGCGCCTGCAGCTCCGACAGCGACATGCTGGCGCACTGGCCGGTCGATGTCGATCTTGATCTCGATCCGTCGATGGCTAGCCCGGCGCTGCCATGGGATCGGACGAGCTGCTGCTATATAGTATATACTAGCAGTAGCAGTAGCAGTCCGGCGCGTAAACGTGAAACATGCATGTTGTTGACGTACTCAGCTCGGTGCCTAGTGAAGAAAGGCGCCCCCAGCATAACGTAGTTGTCAAATGTCAATGCAATGATCATCTTGTCACGTGCATAATGGATTTTGAGAGACGTTATTGTTGGGCGGAAATTTTTAGGGCCTATTTTTTTTAGCCTTAGATATCCTTATCTCTAAGGCGTGGTGCTGAACCGCACACCTAGCACATCCATATACCATCACCCCCTCCTTAAAAGTTTTATGGGTGGTTCAAAACATGCATCGTCTTTGAAAATTGATTTTGCGTGGTAGTACCGAACAGATGCCTTTTTTTTTGTTTGTCTCTAGAGTTTTTTATGATGCCTCTACAAGTCTTTTTTTTATAGTAGTGCGTATGCATAAATTACGTGTCGAATGAATGCGGTGGTGATGAGATGAACTCGTGGCAATGATTGTATCATACTACTACCTCCGTTCACAAATATATGAAGCAGTTGATTTTTTCCAGCAACTTAATTTAATGATTCGTCTTATTCAAAAAAAATATATGAAGCTTATTATGGAGCAAGGCTAAGTGTGACTCAAGGTGATAAAGTTGGTAAAGAATTAACAATGACTTGGCTATGAAGGACAAGCAAATTGCTTCACACCAAGGGACCAAACTCATGAGCGGTTACAAGGTGCTAAGCATAATTTATTGTTGAATCATTAAGAATCAAGTTGGCTTGAGGATGAAGCATCTCAAGTCACTAGCTTAAGGATGCTCAAGATGAAACATGATGAATATCGTTGCAAGCCCTGATTTGATGAAATTGAAAAAGTGTGCCAAGATTGAAGATATCAAGCTCAAGTGGTTGGAATAGATTTTACCATTGATCTTGAGTATAGGTATGTCTCACTATCAAGATGGATGCAACATTGCATGTTTTGTTAAGTCTTCGTGCTCAAACTAACCAAGCCCGCGTGCTAACTTGAGTGAAACACATGTCACAACACATGCAATTGGTGGCCTTGGAGCTTGATATTAGTTGGGTTGGATATCCCTATAAATAAGCTTTCTGGAATGTCCAAGATCATCAAAATTGGGTTTCAGAATGAGAAGTTATGATGTTTTTAGTGTCTACCTCTCAGCCCATCAGTTGAACCGATCAGTTCAACGGTCGTCTAATCCAAAACCAGTCTGACCTTTCTGCAAGCCTCACTGTGAGTGGTTCAGCCGGTCTTCCCTGTTTCAACTGGTCTACCTCCTCTAAGTTACCCATCGGTTGAACCAGTTGTCACTGGTTCAATTGGTCTGCCTGTTCTAAGTTGAACTGTGATGCCTCGCTGAGCCTCACCAGCTCAACCGGTGAGCACTAGTTTAACTGGTGGGCACTATGTCAGCATTTGAGGGGTGGGTATTTATACCCCTCGCCCCTCCTTCCATAGCTGCTCACTCACCAAAAGAACACACACTTAGCGGTCATTTGAGCTCTCCCCTCTCCCTCTTTAAGAGGTTCGTTGCCAAATCTTGTGAGTTGGGTTGGGAGGGAAAGAGACCAGGAGTTTGTAAGCACAAGAAAAGCATCATCCATCCCTTAAGCATTTGTGGAGCTTGTCAAGCATTCATGGAGCATTATAAAAACAACTTTGTTACCTTTGTCTCTATGAGATGTATACAGTGGAACTGACCTTAACCACTTTGCCCCTATTTATATGTTAAACAAATTTAAATGATAAAACTTATACCTAAAACAAAAGGCATTATTTATGGTAAATTTACATATGCATGTACTAACTAAAATACATGCACCATAATTTTTATGATATTTATTGAGTAGTGTGCAACCAACCATATTTTTCTGTCCATTTAAAAGATCATAATTCATAAAGACATCATCATGTCTACATATATACAGAGGCAGCATAACACGAATAGTGGTACTTTTTGTAAGGTTTTTAGATGTACAAAACATTATATATGAGTAAAAACGACTAAGCATTTATTTAGCATAAACGTGGACAAAGTGGTTATTTTACATGTCAGGTCGGGTCTATGGTGTAGATCTCATCAACACAGCTAATAAAGTTGTTTTTATAGTTTTTCTATCATATATATATATATGTGTGTGTGTGTCTATCTATCTATCTATCTATCTATCTATCTATATATATATATATAGACACACACACACACACATAATTTGATATGTATATTTTTTTTGTCAGTATTAGCCATAGTATAGACCTATATATGGACTTTAAAAAGAGAAAAGACTCAAAACTGCAATTTCAGATTAAAGATGATGGAGTTAGTTGACAAGGCTTCGGTTCATTTTGCTCTTTAGGAAGCAAGGGTCCACTTGATTGGGATGTCGATCCGACACTATGTACGTGGCGCCCTGCTTGACTCATTTTACTTCCCCGCCCCATTGCCGCTGTGCGCCGGTTCAAATAAAATGCAACGTGTGGCACGATGGCACCTAATGACGACAACAATTGCACGCACGAGGACGAGGTGCAGTCGCCCGTGTCCCGGCATGGTCACCACACATATATCTTTCCTAAATCAATTTGGCAAGATGGCCACCGAGGCGATTGATCGCCGTCTCGCTCGCCATCCCGGTGAGAGGTGACCGCGCCCTCATCCCCAACCTCCAATCCGGCGGGCAGATGGCCGCTACCTTCTCCCCACCAGATTGACGGGCTGGTTCATGGACGTGGTGACCGGGCTGCTGTATGCTGTCCCAATGTCCATGGGCATGCGTATGTACCAAGCACACCATTCAAATTCTGCTGGAACATCATGGTTGGCAAGTTTACTCGATCAGAACAGTCTAGTGAGCTACGTACTGCAACATGCCGCAGAACAAAGTGATTGGTGGCAATACAAATCGATCTTTGGCTGGTACTACACCTCGATCTGACCTCCCTAGCTATCTGTGAAGAAAATTAACAATCAATTCTAAGTGTTCAATGGCTGATCATGAGAACGGACATGTACTTTGTGCCGTCGTCCCTGTTTCTCATTCCGGCCAGCTTTTCACGACGAGCTGAGCAGGCTATTTTCTGAGGAAGACACTGTTCTATCTCATACTACATAAATAATCTGATCTTTTTTCTGCAAGAGCAGAGGTGCGGCCGGCGCTGCACCAGGCGGGACGGGAGCAGTGCCACACGGCTGCACACCACTGCACTAGGGCGCTAGCATCATATCCAGCCATGGCCATTGGCCGCGGCGCATGGAAGCACAAGCACCAGGGCGCCGACAGACATCTAGGACGGTTGCGCGCGGTGGCCACGGATAAACCTGTATGCACCATGCATGGTCACGCACGCTGGTGTCGAAAGCTTCATCTATTTTAGACAGCCATTACCAGGGCATATATCGGCACTAGAGCTGGTCGTTCTAGGATCGGCACGGCGGTAGCAATATAATGCACTACTAGAGTTGGTTTGATTATCATCGTAAGCATTTAAGCATGACTTATAGTTTTTAGATCTATATTTTTGAGTATTTGGCAATATATAGTTTTTCATTAAGGTTCCATTTAAGCATGACTTATATTTTTGGTAACCCGCGTGGGGCAGCGCAGCTCCACCCTCTCCGGTTGACCAGGGATATATTAATTATGCGTGTGTATGCATGCATTAGATATACTCCATCGGTATTTAAATATAAGCCGCGGTTGATTTTTTTCTTTTTCAAAATTTCAGTTCTTCGTCGATCTTATTCGAAAAAAAATTATATAAACATATAAAAAACTAGTTTTACTCAAACTCTATACAATTTTTTTAATAAGACAAGAGTTTGAGGTTTTGAAAAAAAAAAGTCAACCACGACTTCTATTTAAATACGGAGAGAGTACTATTTTTCAACTTGATATATGACGACCATGCATGGAGGAGTATTTATTAATTTGTAATCTTTCAATTCGCGTGCTACTTGAACATCGGTGCAAACAAAATCAATTCGTGATACGTGATCTACTTGAACATTAGACTGAAATTTTATTTCAATAAAACTGAATTCGTATATATATACATACACACACATATATATATACATATACATATACATATATACATATATACATACATACGTACGTACGTACGTACGTACGTATATATATATATATATACATACATATATATATATACACACACATATATATATATATACACACATACACATATATATATACATACACACACATATATATATAAGAAGATAGGCTTGTTGGAGACGGTACCCCTACATCGGGCCCTATCACTTTCATAGTTGCTCTAACCACCGCAGCAGAAGATAGGCTTGTTCAGTTGTTTAGAGGTCCAGGCATAATTCCAGGTCCGTCCGGTCCAGGCACCCACTGCATCAACATCACCTCACCATGCACCCACTACGTCTGCAGTGCTTATCGTTAACACAGTACAATATGCATAGTCGTTAACCCTTCGTTCATCGCGTCGTAACGTAACCACCCACTTGCGCTCAGCATCAGGCTAGCCGGCCATCGAAGCAAGCGTCGTCGTCGGGCCGGCGAGTAAGTGACACAGCAAGATCGATCGGTCGACGAATTAAGGCGAGACAGAGATCCACATCGACACCGATCGGCCGGCCGGCATGCAGTGGGTGTCGGAGCTGCAGGCGCGCGCGAGGTTCGTGCAGTCGGCGGCGGCGAGCGCGCGCGGGCGTGCACTTCGACGAGGACCGGTGGCTGAGCCGCGTGCGGCGGAGCCTGGAGCGGGAGCCGGGAGGCCGCCGACGCGCTGGGCGCGGCGGCCAAGGTGTTCGACGTCCCGAGAGTGCTCAGGGAGACGCGGCCCGAGGCGTACCTGCCGCAGCACTTCGCGCTGGGGCCCTACCACTGCAGCCGCCCCGAGCTCCGGGACATGGAGCGCTACAACCTCTTCGCCGACGGCCGCAAGTTCGACCACCGACCTCGTGCAGCGCCTGCTCCAGGCCCAGGACAAGATGCGTGCTCCAGGCCCAGGACAACGATGGACAAGATGTGCCGCGCGCCGCCGCTTTATTTAGAGTTAGCCTAAAACATCCGTCTCCATCACTATTTCAACCGACACTCCATCTGTCTGTAACTGTAACTGTACCGCATTTAATTTTGGGATCACCATACATGGACACCATTGGTTTTAGCCTTAGAGGTTCGAGGGTTTGCTATGTCCTTGGGCTTCTCCGTTAGAGTCATGGGGTCTGTTTAGTTGCCACGCCTGGGGGCTAACCAGGCTAGTCCGTGACGAGGCCTAGTGTTTGGCTAATTGCGCCGCGCCCCTAGCTAGGCCCAAGCGGATCAAGGAGGAGCCCGCATGGTGGCTCCGGGGGAAAGACCGATTTGGCCGTTCTTTCTTGGCCAAGCCCGCTACGGTCCTGCTGGCTCGCTTTCGCCCCCGTTGCGCCGCTCGTCTTCCTCTTCCTCTCCCGCCTCCACAGCGCCGCTCCACTCCTCATCACCATCCCCACCGCTTGTCCCGCCGCCGCACCACTTCCTCCCGCTCCACGCCGCCGCTCCACCACTCGTCGCCATCCACGCCGCCGCTCCACTCCTCGTCGGCATCTCCGCTTGCGGAGGACGGCAACGACGCGGAAGAAGGGGAGCGCGAGCCACGCCGGCATCGGCCGCGAGGAAGGGGAGCGAGTGCTGCGCCGGCGTCCGCGAGGAAGGGGAGCCGCGCCGGCGCTAGGCCGCGAAGAAGGGGAGCGGGTGCTACTCCGGCATCCGCAGGGAGGGGGAGCCGCGCCGGCCGCGATGAAGGGGAGCGGGCGCTGCGTCAGCATCCGTGGGGAGGGGGGCCGTGCCGGCGGCCGCGGCGATGAGGCTTGGAGGAGGAGGGGCTCACCGCCGAAGGAGAGAGAGCGGAGGGAAGGCAAGACGGGGGAGATGGTGCTAGGGGCAACCAAACAGGGGCTATATCTGGACGAGCTACACATGGAAATGAACCAAACACGAGTGAACGGACTACAAAAGCCCTAGGAAGCCCAGGTAAAAGCCTGGCCAGGGGTAGAAGGCGGGCTACGGCTACACACTCAACCAAACAGACCCGGTGTAGTGAGAGGGCCATGGACAGTGGGTAGCTAGCGATGGCAGCAGATTGTGGTGGGTAGGGACAGCCAGACAATAGGGAGACGACGATGCGCCAGCCATACGTACTGCCATAGCCTATGGATCGTCGGAAGATATCGGAAGGGTGGCTAAGGAAGTAGCTAGGGGAGTCATGGTAATTACCCCGGTGGAGCTGGGTTACTTACTGTGGCGATGAGCTGATGAGCGGCGGTGGGCGGATCCAGAGGCAGGGAGCCACCGGAGACGGTAACGAAAGGTAGAGGCCACGAATGAGTCGGTAGAGGCCACGAATGAGTCTCTTTCGAAGACAGCGCAACAAATAGTAAGCTACACCACACAAAAAAAACGTGGCATGTGGAGTAGCGTGTAAAAATTGAGAAAGCGCACATGGCCGTTATTATTAGGCCCAAATGGGTCGTTAAGCAACGCCGATAATACAAAAAAGGTGACTTGCGGCTTGTTTTTGGTACAAAAGTTGGTTTTACCTCCCTAAACTATTGTATTAAGAGTTTGTATTTTCACCTTGAACTTCAGTACCAGACAACATGCCTCTTTTCAACTCACAAAAACATAAAGTATTCCCATTTCCTGGTTAAAGATGATTTTTCAAGATGATAATGAGCTCTCATAAAAAATGGTGATAATGAGCTACATAATCTTATTTTACTTCAAACATAAATCTAGTTAAGCATCAACTGGGGATTTTAATCGTGAAAAATATTGTCAAGCTTCCAACAAAATCTTAGAAAGTCTTAGATATAGATTAGGATATGAAAATACTAGATACAATATTTGAGTATGTGAAAATATCTCCAAAATTTGGTATTAGTCTAAAATGGAAAATTTTCTAGACAAATCTAAAAAAAATCTTAGAAATATTTTGATCGATGTTGGTATATTTTAATGTTCTAATAAAATATGGGATGTCACCAACATGGATGCAACACAAACAGATGCTAAATACATTCATAAGTAGAAGACTGAATATTTTTTTGTTTAAAACCCTATCTAGTGTTTACTGTATTTGTTTTTCAGCTATGGAGTACAAAAGATGATCAGGCTCAAAACCACTTTGAACGGGTACAGGGGTAATTTAAAAAGCTTTTTAAAGTTAAGGGTGACATTGTTTTTGGTATTGGAGGGCAAAGGGAAAAAAACACATACACTCCTGCAATGTTCAAGAAAGCAAAAGTACAACCGGCCCATTAGTGACCAAACCGTCCTGGACTCCCGGTAGTTCTAGGGCCCATTATACAATTAGCCTTCTTTACGGTCTTCTCACTCTCCGAAATGCCTGTAATCGAAGTCAGCATGTTTGCCTGTTTCGATGCCATAGTCCGTGTGTATGAACTATATATATGAAGAAACTATGGTTGCTTTAAACAATAGAAACAAATTATAGTTTTATGGCATAAAGACGTACGTGTGAAGGTTAGAAGAGAAAAAAGCTCACGAGTAGGATTTATAGAACTCCAAAAGGAGATTAAGGTTTGTCAATACCATAGTTTAAACTTTAAAAATTAAAACTAGAAGCTTTATTACATCCAAATACCTTTTAGTTTCCGAAAATGGCATGTCTACCTGACATTTGGTTTAGGAGCCACACAAACACCCAAGTTTTCCCCTTCATGGAGAGCCATCGCCCATGCCACCACCTCACCTGCCTCTGAATGCTGAGCCGTCGGATTGACCACAACTACATTAATCAGGGTTGCTCCATGACATTTCCGTCTGACGCAACCCATTGGCCAAGTGGCCATTCTTTCCTTCCAGGATGGGGGTGTTCCTACTTCCTACCGTCTCATCAGTCATCTCGGCACCATCATGCACACTATCATAAATCGGCTAGGCTTTACCACTGAAGGTGTGTGCAGCAGAATGACCAAAGTACATATACCAAAGAACACAATTTACATTGTGCTAACACTGTACATATAATGGAGTTTAAATTTGGTCATGTACTTTGGTCTTACTGTTAGAATCAGTCTGAGAACCTTTCCTCTAAGGTTGTAGTACTTCAGTGAGTCTCAAACCCCGAACCTTTGAGGCCTGGTTTGGATAGGCGTGTATTGGCTTGGATCGAGGCCCGATCCACGACTGCCGTGGTACCAGGCCCATGCTGGGTTCACCTCCCTGTCCTAACCTAAAAATGCATTTGGCACTTCGTTTGTTGGCATGTATGGCGGCCCAAACACCGTCGATCCACGGGGGAGAGAAAAATCCCCACCCCACTCGTGGATCTCTCCCTCAACCTCACGCACGCGCTGTCCCTAGGTCGCCTTGCGCCTCCGCACCGCCACCAACGACACCATGCACTCCGGCAGCCTCATCTCGTCTCCTCTGGCGCCGAGTCCACCCTCGTGCACCACTAGCCTACCACCATCCACCGCCTTGACGACTCCGCCGCAGCCCTCCACGCCAACCTCAACGCAACATAGGATGGACTCAACACTGACCTACCCACACGACTCCGGTGCCCTCGTTGAATCTGCGGTTTGAGGTGAGCCTTTACCTTCCCATTTCCTCCGCTCTTTGCCCATACTTGTATCCTCTTCTTTCTCTAGGTTTCCGAGTCCCACTTCTTCTCCCGTTTCCTGTAGGTCTTTCGTTTTGGAGGCTAATTCTCTACTAATTATTGTCAGGAGGCTGCGATTCATACTGCTCATGGCAAAACTCTGTTGTTGCTCTTGCATCGTTGTGGTTCTAATTTCTACATGGAATTGCAATTGATGGTTAGCGGCATGAATGACAGCCTGACGGATGCAAGCGCGAGAGATATGATTTTGGTTCACTGGCGCCGTGTCGCGACTGAGTTCCTCGGCCACCTGACTATCCAATTGCAAGCACGATGCGATTCTGATTCCCTGTCGCTGGCGCAACATGGATTGGGTGGAGGGAAGGAAACGACCAGATCCACACGTGGAACATGAGACACGTGTATAGAATACATGTTTTGCCAAACGATGCCTAAAGTGGAGTTGAGTAAGATGAGGAGGGCCTGGTATTTCACCGTTGGGCAAAAAATAAATCGGTTGCTGGAAGAAACTAAAACACTCAATTATTGATTAGCTTCCCCTTCAAAAATTAAAGCATTTTGTAAAACCGTAGCATTTGTTGAAATACTGTTAATTACACTACTTTTGCAATTAACAAGAGCTGACCTGATTGACTGATTTCTGCATGCATTTAACATAGGTTCCTGGAGCTGAGCGAGCAAACATTGGGGTGCCGCTGCTGTCGGCGGTGGCGCCGCTGGTGTCCAAGCTAATGGGGCCGACGACGGACGTGGAGGCACGGCTCAAGGGCGTGAACATGGGCGGCATCATCAACTGGCCGCTGGCGCAGGAGATCATGATCCCGTCGGTGGCGATCGACCCTGGCGCGGTGGGGCGTGCGGTTCGTGCCGGCGCCCGACGGCATCGCGGGGATCTCCTTCGACGCCGCGACGGCGACGCTGAGCCTGCCCATCATCACGCTGGACGGCAGCACAGAGGTGGTGCTGCGCAACCTGGTGGCCTACGAGGCCGTGGCCGTGCGCGGGCCGCTGGTGCTGGCGCGGTACACGGAGCTGATGAACGGCATCATCGACACGGACAAGGACGTGAAGATCCTGAGCCAGAGCGGCGTGGTGGTGAACCACCTCAAGAGCGACAAGGAGGCGGCAGGACATGTGGAACGGGATGTGCCGGGCGACGCGGCTGAGCAAGGTGCCCCGGCTGGACGCCGCCATCCGCGAGGTGAACGCGCACCGGAGCCGGCGGGCGGCGGCGCGGGCGCAGAAGCTGCTGAAGAAGTACGTGTTCAGGTCGTGGCGGATCCTGACGCTGCTCGCCGCCGTCGTGTTGCTGCTCATGACCGCGATGCAGACCACCTGCTTCGTGTACCCGTGCAAAAACTGGTTCGGATCAGTCTTCGAGTTACCGGAGGAACCCGATAATGTAATTCAACGATGACCGATGAGTAGATGACTAGACATTTTTTCTAGTGTAAACAAGCAAGCGGCCCATGCAAATAGCATGTGCACCTAGTTTTTTTATTGGCATTTTGTTTTTTCTTGAATTTAATCTTTTTGTGAATATTCTTGTTTAGCCTTATTTTTTCCCCTATTGTTCTCAACAATGCTTCTTTTCCTTTGTTGTTCTATTGTTCTTTGAACATATATTAGTTTTTAATTTACATTATTATTACTGGAGAAATTAGATAATTTAGAAGCATACATACATACACACACATTTTGTATTCTTGTAATAGAAGATTTGAGGAAATGTTTAGTTTAATCTTTTATAATGACGACGATGGCGGGTAATTTTCAGGCATAAGTGGTTACATATATCATCTACTATATTGGTGAACATGAGTGGTTTGGATTTTAAATTTATAGAATGACTTTAAATCAATTGAAATGTGTTGATGTGGCGGCACATCAATGTCAATAAGCAAGAGTTAAATATTACAAACGCCGCAAGCTGCATTTCTACGTCATAGGATCGAGTATTGTGCCAACCGAACATATGCAGGAAGATCTCAATTCCCCTGAAGGTCAAGTTTGGATAATCTCATATTAGGGGGATTGGAGTTGATCGAGAATCCACAATAGATCAAAATCCTCCTCAATCCCTTCAATCCACTTCAATCTCCCTCAATCCGAGATTATTCAAACTAGGCCTAACACGTTTTCACGTTGTAGCAACATTGTGCAAAGGTCAAAGCTAGACCTAGGCATGGCTCACACGACCCGACCCAACACATCAAAAAAAAACCCGACTCGAGCAACACACCGGTGGATGCAAACCGTATTTTTTAACCCGCAACAATCGACAGGCTAGACACGGGCCATGATTTTTGACCCAAAACCTAACCCAAGGCCAAAAAACCTAGTAGGTCCGCGGAGGGTGCACGGGCCAACCCGACCCGACCCGACGTTAGCTATGGGTTGGGTGTGGGATGTCCAATGCAACCCGTGCCCTGACCGATGTTTGCCCAGGTCTAGTCAAAGCACAGGAAGGACAATGCTTATACTAGTGGCCACGCATGTCCCATGCCACAATGTATAGAGGAAAGAACATAACCTTGAGAAGATATATGTAGATTGAGTCTACTTTTAGAAAGATTACACAGTTATTATCTTCTCTGAAGTCTTGGTGTCCTTTTTTTTTATGTTTCTAGCCTGCGAAAAGTTTTTAAGTCAACTTTGAACTTTTAAATTTATATTTTGACGTCATAATTTGTTTTTAGAGTTTTAACAATCTTTCACAATAATATATTAGGTAAGTTTTATTCAAATTAGAGGATTAATGCTAAATGTCTTTTATAATGGTATGGTGGAAAATTTATATACAAAATAGAGGGTTACTTTAAACTGTCTTTTACAATGGCACGGTGAGTAAAATACAAGCAAATTTAGGGATATTTTAATTTGTCCCTATTTATGGCATGGGTGGTATGGTGATGTACATACAAATTAATGGGGGCAATGTACAATGCAAAATATTTTTACAACAAACCTATTCGAAGATTTCCACGAGAAGCCACCCTAGGAAGTTCAGCTCGTAGGTCTTTTAGAAGGAAAAAGGATGTTTAGAACCAAAGCATACATAGAAAGTCACAGCGGAGACAAGTTACCAAGAAGCAAAGGGCCTGCTTGGTCAAGGTCCAAAACCTGCCAAGAGCCAAAGTAATGAAGGCATGCTTAGAGGTTTATTTGGCTATTGATTGCTTGGTTCATTACTAGAACCTTGGCACACCAATGTCCCTAGCCAAAAACAATGGCGGATCACTAGAATCCTTTTGAAATTGGCATGAAGAGAAAGCATTGGATACTATGTTTGGGCACTAAATCAATGCCAAAAACAATTTGCCCTAAATTTGACAAGCCAAAATTTTAACAAGCCAGAATTTTAGTACACCTTCATTTCGGCTTGGCAAGAATTTGAACTCAAAGCGTGTTTGTGGGCCATGTCCTAGATGAAGTTACCCGGCCCTCTCTATGAGCTAGCTAGGTTAGGTTCAGGGGCAGATCCATGTTGGATGGTGTGGGTGCGGCTGCACCCAAACCAAAACCAAAATTCAGTTATAATCATAAGTTTCCACCCTATTTGCACCCCCTAATGCAGTTATGTGCACCCACAAATCAACTACAACAGCCCAATAGGTTGAATATAAATCAATATTATTGCAAGTTATAGGTTGAATATGAATCAATATTACTGCAAAGAAACGTTATTATATGCTGATGTGGCATGCTATTACCTATGACTCTATATTTTTTACTCCCCCCGCCAGGTTGTTTGATTATTTTACGAAGATTGAGTTTCCCGCCTTTTTCGAAAAATTCATAATTAACATTTTTTTTTGTGATTTAGTTTAGCATATAATATACTTTAACTACGATTTGATTTTTTTTTTCTCCATATTTTCGTAATTTTTTTGAATAAAGTGAATCGGTCAAATTTAGAGTTAAAAAATTCAAACGACCTATAAATTGAAAAGAAGAGAGTATTTGGGTACGTACATACATAATTGTGGACTATGTGCTTGAAGATTATTTTTACTAAGATGAACCGCTACACCCCCCGCAACTTTTCTCTAGCTCCGCTCCTGGTTAGGTTGAATCGAAGTGCGGGAAAAAGCACTTGGAATTGTGTTGGAAAGCCACCGGTCGAATTTCGACGTAGAACCTCTCCTTTTGCAACCTAGCTCGCGACGCTGCCCCAACGCTAGCTTGAACCATTCCAACCGTTTGTTTGTGGCCTACAAACTACTCCCCCCGTTCCAAAATATTAGTCCGTCTTGTTTTCAATATATAAAGGAAATCATTCGTCTTACTCAACATTTTAATACAAATATTTAAAAAAAATCAAGTTAGGTTGAAATACTTGTGTTTGTAAATGAACTGCCAAAAAAAATTTAAAAAAGACAAACGGTTTGCTTCCTACAGCGAAGACAAAACGGACTGGTCGTTTGGAACGGAGGAGCAGCACTTCTGTACAGAGGGAAGACCGGCCTTCGATTCAAAAGCAGCTGCGAGCCTGTTGTCAGTCTCGGCAGCGCCGCGTGCACCGTTGTCGACGTCGACGAGAACGAATCGCATGCGGCTGCGAAGCGAGGCAGTGCGGCGAGTGAGAGAGCGGGTCAACGGTGCGCCCGAATCTGCAAGGCTTCACACGCACCTGCTGGCTGCTGCTGCTCCGGACAGCTCGTCGACTCGTTGACCTGACCTCAAAAGGCCGCGCGCGACAAGACCAGGCTGCGCGCCTGCGCCTGCGCCCGCGTGCCGCTGCGGCGATTCCATTCCTATTTCCGCCACCCACGCCTCGTGTCAGCGTGTCGCCCAGACCCAAATGTTAAATGGGAATCTACCAAAATATAACCGTTCAAGAAAAAATCTACCAAAATACGTAGTTTCACTTAAAAATGGGAACGTGGATTTAGAGCGGCTAGAATCCCAGCGCGCAATGCTACATGTACAAAAAGATGCCACTCTAATGGAGAACATCTCCACACAAATTGTATTGGTATTCGTGTGGCAAAAACATAACTCAACAACCTCATTTTTTTTAAAAAAAAACCCACGTAAAACCCTACTAAGTTAATTTGAAGAACCAAGGTAAAACCCTGAACTTTTTGGCGGGAAAAAGGAGAAACAGAGAGGCTTCCTAGAGGGGCTTCCTGTCTGGAGTGGAGGTAGTGGAGGGGAGGACTATGGCTGGCGGCGGTGCTAGGTGTTCACCCGTGTCGCCCTGAAGAGAGACGACGTACAAATATCCGGATTTACAATTAAGAGAGTGTGTCCTCCCCGGTTATATAAAGTTTTTCCAATCCAAAAATGAACTGAACCATCCTTTGTCGTTGTCGTTGGCGAGTCCACGCATCCGTCCGTTAAATTACTCTCCAACGCACCTAGTAGGCTAGTACCATCGATCGGCAAATTACCCTCCAACGTGGCACAAAACATACCCATCGAACAATCGGTTGCTAATGCAACGCAGTACTAATTATAATTAACACTAAGTCATTAACTAATGTACAGTTACAGCGGGAAGAACGGAAACTAAACACGTCCAACAAAACTGTCGCGGCGACAAAAATCGAGCTCAGCATCGGTCGGTCGAGCTCTCTCACTAACGGCGCCGCGGCGGCGTCTCGTCGCGGTCGGTCGGCGCCGCGGAGGACATGGCGGAGAGGCGGCTGGGCCTGGGGCGGGCGGACGCCTCGGCGGCGGCGCGGCGCCCCCGGTGCGGGGGCGGGCGGACGAGCGCGGCCAGCGCGCGCCGCACCTGGTCGCCGCCCTCCACCGCCGCGATGCGCACCAGCGGGTTCGCCATGGACGCGCGCCGCGGGGCGCTCAGCCGGCTCGACACGGGCGCCCCCGCCGCCGAGGCGCCGCCCTGCCCCCGGTGCAGCGCGCAGCGGAAGGAGCCCGGGTGCGTGGTGGGCGAGCACGAGCACGCCGCGCGCTGCTGCCTCGCCGCCGGTGGAGGGGCGGGGGCGAGGCGGCCGCGTGGCGCGACGACGGGCGGCGCGGGGCGGCGGCGGTGTGACGACGACTGGGACCGCGACCGCGCGGCGGTGGCGGTGGCGGTGGCGAGGCTGGCCGCGCGGCGGCGGTGGGGAGCGAGCGGCGGCGACGGAGCTGCGGCCGTGGCGCTCGGCGGGCGGTGGGACGGCGCGGCCGCCCTCGCCATCCACTCCGGACGCGGCGGAGCACAGGCGGCAGAGCAGAGCAGAGGCAGGCGAAGGCAGCGGAAGCAGTTTGGTGGCAGTGGCGTTTCGGCGGTGATGCGGCCAAACCTAGGGTAGCGGCCGTGGCGGGGTATTTATGCACGCGGGCAACGGGGACGGCCCAATGGCGAAGGGGAGGCGACTCGGTCCAAGTCCAACCCAGTGGGCGCTGGAGCGGGCCCGCTTGGGTTTTGTTGGCCTGCCCCTGTCGGGCGGCGAAGAAGGTTGTTTTGTTCGATTGGTGTCCGTTGGAACGTGTCCGATGATGGATTCTGGAACTTGGGACTAGTCTCCTCTTGTGTGGCTGGTACTCCGTCTCTCGTGAGATCAGACTTGGCAGTATAATACTACTCATATATACTATACAAAATGGAGCGTTTACGACACATTCGGTTGTTGTTTTTTTATCATCTCAAGTTGACATTAGATCATCTGAATGAGTTGACTGTTTGAATTTATCATAATGTGATAGTTGTATTGTACAAATAGTCCATCCAAACACTGCCCAATCCTTCGACGGCGTGCCCTCCCCTACCCCACGTCGCGGCCGCAGTGGGCGCCGCGGGTGCGCGCGCCAGCCAGCAGCCCCGCAACACTGGTGTTAGCCTCGGATCATCGATTAGTGTAGCTGACCTAAAGTGTCATCCTGACAAACCTTTTGCATAACACATCCTATGATGCCCCGGCGTGCATTCAACCCTAACACCTATACCTGTCGATAGGGAGGGTCTGGGCACACCCGTGCCTCACCCACGCTCAAACCCATGCCATCGATGCCATGTCCGTGCCCATCCCAAAATTACCCAAATATAGTTTCCCATAACCATTGGACGATGAGGGAATTTTTTGGGTTATAAACTTATAACTCCACTCTATATGTTTTGCTTCACTGCTCAAATAAAGTCCTCCGTATAGGCACGGCATCCTTGAACCATGTGACGCGCTTCGTGCATTGTTTTGGCCTTGCCAAGTGGGACCTCCTCCACTGGCTGGCAGGCTGAGTCACGCTAATGCATTGAATTCAGACCTTGGGCCTTCCAAGCTCGACCTCCACCATCAAGCGAGTTGCGTACTTTTAATTTGTTGACCTTGCCAAGCTAGAGGAGTTTGATCTCCACGTAGAACATCAAGTTGCTCTACTCGAGGCCATTTTGTGCGACAGGGCATGTGTGCTTGACCTCTTCACTAAGCATCTTGGGCCTTAGGTACTCTTTCCGATCAAGACTCTCTACTTTTTTTTTTAAAACGAAGACTCTCTACTTTAGCTATGTGTGCTTTGGTTTCTCCGTCGCTTATATTAAGAGTTCATATGAATGAGAAGGCAAAGGAGCCTCAGATTATGGGACCCAAATGCAAAGGGCAGTTACCGATAATGAGGGTCGGTGTCACCCCATCCATGCTCAAAAATGTTTTTTGTCCTTACACTACCTAAATATTAGCCAAGATATGACTTTGGGCATGGGTAATAGATATCTAACGACAAGTATACTAATGCTACATCATTTGATGAGTAACGATATCCATGGTCAACACAACTATCATACTGCAAGTGTACTTTGGTAAAATGTGAAATCATTCTATGTGTGCTACTTCCAAAATTCAACCAAAACACACATTGTTTAGTCCAACGTGATCCTCTGCATAGAGAAAACTCAAGTTGAAGTTCAATACATAATAACCTCGCAGTATTCTGATATGTATGCTTACCCACCTATCAAATCATTCGATGTACTTAGTTTTTCTTAACTCCACCAATTTAGTGCTCCTTTGAGTTCAGTTTCTTCCGCACTTCAACATTGGCTTCAATTAATTTATATGGGCCTAGAAAAAACTGTGTGCGCATCCCACTAGATTTAAGCTCAATTAGGACACTTTGTGAGAAACATGACCCTTAGAGGTAATGGTTTCAAGTGATTAAGACAACTTTATTTTGTTGCTAATGAGTTCATGACATGAAGGGAGGATAATAATTAAGTTTGTGCTCATTGGTTGACCAAAAGAGACCTCATCAACTTGTATCTCATGAAGGACAGGCTTGTGGATTGGATGACTTAGCGAGACGATAAAGGATCAATAGCTCTAAGTGCTGTGAAATCGAAACAAGGGCACTTGGAGATTCTTTTTCTAGTTTCTAGATAAGCCGTACTATAAAGGGAGGGTCTAGGTGAGTAGCTTGATGCACCAAACTCAAAATTATTCTCTATTTTGAGTGCATCTTAGTCCTAAAGCTCAAACAGCTCTAAAATGTGCTAAGATACACTCACCTCTTTCGTTTGAATCAAAAGAAAAACCCTCGAACAATTTTATGTTTCATTTCGAATCAAAACAGTGCTGAAATCTAAGTTTTTTATGCACCATATCGTCCGGTGCATGCAAATCGTCATTGTAGTCCTTATCGTCGTGGTCAGTGCGCTTAGGGCGCACCGGACCGTCCGGTGGTTCACCAGCGGACCGTCCAGGTGCTTGCATCGGACGTTTTAGGCCGACGGTTCGTCCAGTGCATCTTTGGGCATTTTTAACACACCAGATCGTCCGGTGATCTCACTGGTCGTTCTAGATTGAGGGATCGTCCTTGGGCTTTGTTGTGCTTTTCAACGCACTGGACCGTCCGGTGGCTCTCAGCCCTAGGTGGAAAAAATGGGGATTTGAAAATACAACGCATCGGCCCGTCTAGGTGACTGAGCACCAGAGCGTCCGGTGATTTCTCAAAAAAAATGTTTTCGTACAATAATGGCTAATTTTTGAGCTAGCCTGTGTATAAAGGGCTCCCCCTCCCTCAATTTTACTAGCTTTGCAACTAGGAATCATTCACATACACACAAAGGTCACCAAAGCACCTAAATCCACACCATTCTTGAACTTTAGGGCAAGAGACTTGAGAGAGAGATAACTCCTTAAGTGGAGTTTAATCAAGTGAAGGCCAAAGCTGACGGCTTGCGAGTCATGCCTTCCGTGAGCTTTTGGGAGATTATGGAAGAAGCGAGAGAAGGTCCTTGCAAGGGTATTGTGTGCGGTTTGGAGCCCACCGCTCCGGAGTGGAGAAGGGCACCCTGAAGATAGCACTTGATCTTTGCGAAGGCCAAGGGGGTTTCTTGACTCTTGTGAGAGTTCACCTCACCATCCCTGGGTTCTTGCGAGACTGAGGCCTTAGTCCTTGCGAGGGGCACCAAACGAGGACTAGGTGGAGTCGCGACTCCTCGACACCTCGTGAAAAAGATCGTCGTGTCATTCTTCACTCTTTACTTTCCGCATTACCTTCATGCAATTTACTTTCTACATTTTGCATGCTTGGCTCTAGGTTGCAAACCTTTTGTTATCGTGTAGCATCTCTAGACACACTAGTTTAGGCACTAGGGTGAATTAGGATTTCATCGGTAGGATTTAATTTCAAATTTCGAAATTAGAAGTACAATTCACCCCCTTTTGGACATCTTGATCCTTTCACACTTAACCCCCTGTACTGCAGTTAAGACTACCAACTAGTGCAGTCAAGACTACAAACTAGAAAACCCTAGCTAAAATAAGTGTCCTCCACCTTATGACACTAAGGTCATTAATCTTCCATCCAATTCTATTGACCACCTTTTGAATTGAAATCAGGGGTCAAACTACGTGTTACATTGATGTCATAAAGTTTAGTCCAGGAGTTAAACACCCGCAAGGCGAATTGGACAATGGTGTTGGCTTAGCCTAGGAGTTGACTTAGATTGGGGAGACAAATTGGAAAATGGAACTAGATTGACTTGTCTTCTCACTTTCTCTCTGATGATTGTTGTGCCTTTGTATATATAGGTCCGACCCCTAGCACCCTTATAGTAACAAACCATTTATCTAAGATTTGCATTTGTTCTTGTACACCATTCATTTGATGCATAATCTGATGATGAATCAATTTGTTTTCCTCCGACTCTCACTTGCCATGCCAAATAAGAATGCCAGTGCTAGCTTGGGCACAGGGAAATGGAATAGAAATGACTCCTTTAACTTGTTAGTTGTGTAGCTGAAGCGCCCCAGTTTCCATAATAGGACTAAAATATGCTTTATTACTATCCTAGGGTTTGGTAATCATATTCCTACGTTCGAGTGATACAGATCCGCCCTAAACGGTTCGGATAGCAAGGGGCTCAACCCTGAAAATCTAAGCAGCGGAATATAAAACGTAGGCTTAATCTCGCGGTTGGAAAGTAGGTCGTAGCCCTTATTCATTCTCGCTCCAATATATGTCCATAGCACTGAGAAAACAACAACAAAGCAAGGGTGAGTACATACGTACTCAGCGGCCCACCTTCCTCTATAAGGAGTTGGGAAAAAACTAATCTCTATATGCAGGATATATCTGGGGCTTAAGATAGTTTTGCAGAAAAGTATTTGTATACAGGGTTTGAGATAATTTGTCAAGTTTTAATCTTTCTGAAAACATGGTTTTTTTTTCATTTGCCACTGGACTTTCCGGTCCAACATGGCTCATGGCATTCCAGCTAACACACTTTTCTATACACTCAGCCTCCACTGCTGAACCCAAAACCATTTTATCTAATCCCAAACCAATTCTATTTTATTTTATGAAAACTGCTAACTAAAGAACCAAGCCGTAACTCATCCATACCAGTAGACACGGACTATTCGAATAGGTTTTACTCTGATCAGATGTTGTACGGATTCCCACAAGTTGGACTCAGCGGCTCGTTACCGTCGTAACTGCCCGAATTCTAAACCAAGCCGTTACCTTTGTTTCATCACCTAGCAGAACTTTAGGGGTTCGGGCATCCGAATCACTCTAGTACCCCACGGTACTCTCGTTGACACCCATACTTCCCCTAGCCCCTTGTGCGCCAACACAGAAGCTACTAGGCTATTCACTCTATCTTGGGTCTAGCCAATGCCTCATACAGAACGATTGGTTGTACTAAAAGAGTTAGGACAAGATAAAAATCATAACAGTCCTTACGGAGAGCTCAGGTAAAACCATTTCCACTTTTCAAAGCTCGACCGCGCTGAGCAATCCACCTACCCGGTATTCTCCATGAATCCTGGGACATGGGGTAACCGCGAGTCGCTAAGTTACTCGATCATACCCTGCCCTTATGGCTATTTCAGCACGTAGCCGTATTCCGACAAAATCGGTTGCCGGGGTTCTTCCCTATTTTATTTCAAAAACCACACCGCAAATCCACTTTCCCATACCCATCACATTCCATATCCATAATCCAACATAGTGTCAAGATTATGATAGATAATTAAATGAGCGATTCCACCTATGCGCGCTATATCTAAAATAGGCTTAGGTGGCTGTATATTTTGCTGGGTTACCTTAGCAACCAAAACATACTAGTGGGGATTCCAGTGGGGCTTGCCTTATAACTCGAAGGGTGTGGGGCTAAAGTATAATTAGTATGCTTTCTCTGGTTTTCTGGTTGAATGTCGCAGTGATTGGACTACTTGGCCTCTCCAGAGCCTCCTACGTGCACAAACAACAAGGAACACACGAATCGAGGCATAATATGAGCTCAACGGGTTTGGCGGTGTAGAGCTTGGATTGCGGAGATGAGAGTCTGCCGGATTCTTACCGGTGATATTACTGAAAAGTGTTGGGGTGTCGCGAGTTTTCGGACGAGTTGGCGGGCTCGGTAACGACAGTTGCGGAGACGCCAAGGTAGGGGTGATGGGCGCGAGATGCGGAGTTGACAACGCCGAAGAAGTGGCGGTCGCATATTAATGTTTTGGAGAAGATCTTTTTTTATGTGGTGGAGAGAGTAATGATGTTTAGATGATTTTCGGTATTGTCATCATCTGAATTAAGGGCCTCGGATAGATTAAGACAGGAACTTTTAGGATTTATGTGAAATAAGAGATCAATGGCATCGATCACAAGGCTCACAATGTTTGTGCGACTGGTGCGAAGCACTGACTGGGCGTAGTACGGCGTCATGGTGGCATGACGGCGACTTCCCGCTAGGACAAAAGATTATGTGAAGTATATGGTTAGGTAGAGCTTGATTTTAGATGAATTTAAGCGAAAGAATCACCCAAATCGGAGTTGGAACAAAGAAGATATGAATTTTGTATATTCGGAAAAAGAAAAGGAAAAATGAATATTCCTGAAATATTTCAAAATCCGAATATTTGGAAACTGGAGAATAAAATCGTATTTTTGGATTCTTGAGGAACAGAAAATATTTCTATACTGCTTGCGAGCAGAGTTTCAGACTGGTCTCAACGGTCCACGCCTACGGTATCGAATGTGGCACAGCCTCGTAGGCGGGTCTAAAATCATGACATTAATTCAGGTAGTCGATATAGATTTTTAGATGAATTTAGAGAGAAGAATTAGCAGAATCAAAGCTTGTATAGTCGAGAGATTAATTCGGAAATAAATAGATAGCAAAAAAACAATGGTACACAGCTTGCTTGTGTCGCTAGCTGGTGACTTTGGATGGCAACTCAACCTCACATGGTCAGGAGATGGACTACTTACTGGCAGCTACTGCTGGCGTGGCACCGGGGAAACAAAGGGCTAGGCCCACTTGCCATTCATGGGAGAGGGGAATAAGGAACATAACAACAGACAGAACGGACCAGCCAGACAAGTGAGGAACACGAGCAGCACTGCTGCTCGGCTCCCTGCGCCACCGTGAGCAGCAGTAGAGACTCACCGGAGGCACGCCCAACTCAAGCTCCCGGCTACCGTTCTCCGGTCCGAGGGCACCGGGAGGGAGAGGACGACAAGGGGTTCAGCTCTGGTGGTTGTCAGCGTGGTGGAGGTGGTGGACGCGGAGGTGCTCGCCGCCGAGTGAATCGGACTGTGGTGGCCGGTGCCCGCAGCTAGCGACGCCCGGTGACTCGGGGGCTGGTCGTGGCGGGGTGTGTGGCGTGTGTGTGGGTGGAGGCATGGCGGCGGGGGCTATTTATAGCCGGTGGAGGAGAAGGCCGAGGGCCCGTCATGACGTGTCGCGGAGATGGAGGGTCCAAATGGCGCGGAGATGGAGGGAATAAGGAGCGATGGGCCATAGCAGGGAGTGGGCCGTTTGGCCGAGAGAAGGGGGAGTTTCCCTTTTTTTTTCTTTTGGGATTTTGGAATTGAATTTTGGAAATGAATTTTGGAAAGAATTTTGGCGGAGAGTATTTGCGATATTTGAAATTTTGTTGAGTTCATATTAACACACTCAAAACAAATAAGCAAACATACAAAGTTTTTGAAAATTTGATTTTGAATTAGGAAAAGATTAGAAGGAAATTTCGGATGCTAAATTTTAAGGCGTTACAGCAGCTCGACCCAAATTTATAGCAATCTCAATGGGGAGATGCCATGGCACCACTGAGAGTTCAGAAGAGCAGCAACATCCATTTTTATTATGCTGTTGGGAATTAATTAAAAATCATTCTAGAATTCTAAATGGCGCAACAGATTACTGAATTAGCAGCAGCTGTTTGAAACTCTTCTATTCAGATAATCACAGAGAACATGCATGTTTGTATCGTATTCCTGTATAGAGCACCAAGGACTTCCTTCTCTTCTCCCCACATATTAGTCTAATACTTATTCCGTGCCACGTTATCAACATACACTAATAAGTAATCTGCACCATTAATCCTCTATCTCCCCATCTTGATCACCAAAGATTAATAAGCCCTAATCACCTCTCGTATCCAACATGACTGACAGCATATCCACAACAATATTAAATAAAATCAGAGATAATGGATCACTTTGCCTAAGGCCCTTCTAGGTTTTGAACCAAGAACCCAACTGATTATTAACCTTTATCCCAAGATTTCCACCCTGAACTAAGGTTTGAATCCCTTTACACCAATTAGGATAAAAACCTTTCATTCTAAGTAGTATTTGTTGTAGGATACCCACTTGATTTTATCAGTAATCCTTTTCGAAGTCAATCTTGAATTAGTCCCACTTTGTTTTTTTTGTGTGAAGCTCATGTAAGGTTTCATGCAAAATGACAACACCTTCAATTATATTCCTTCCTAGGAGGGAAGTTGTTTGTGTTGGTTTGATGTGCATTGTGCTATTTTGAAAACTCTATTAGTGACAACTTTCGTGAAGATTTTGAAGTTAACATTCAATAAACAAATTGGTCTATACTGCTGAATTTGTTTTGCTTCAATACCCTTGTACCAAAGTTCAATCTATGAATGGGAAGTGTACCAACATGGAACTCACCAAACAACGCCATCGAGTCTTTTTTTATAACATCCCAAAAGACATATGAAACTCTAGAAACTATCACGTCCCGGTGCAGGTACATTTGGAAAATTACCTCTTTAACCTCCTCAACAGTGAATGATAACATTTGTAGTTCATTTTTCTGTTCTGAAACCTGAGGGATATCATCTCTCTGTGATTCGTCCATATACGCTACGTTTTCTTTTCCAGAGGCCAAAACAACTTCTTATAATATCTGGTAATATAATTTTTAAGTTCAACATCCTTTCTTGGTTGGTCTCCGATGTGTTGTGCATCTGTATATATAGATCCAACCCCTAGCAACCTTATACTAACAAACCATTTGTGTAATATTTGCACATGCTCTTGTACATCTATTCATCTGCTGCATAATCTGATGGTGAATCAATTTGATTTTCCTCCCACTCTCACTTGCCATGTCAAATAACAACACCAACACCAGCATGGGCATGGGGAAATGGAACAGAAATGAACCCTTTAACCTGTTGTTGTACAGCTCAACCCAAATTTATAGCCATCTCAACGAGGGATGCCCATCGAGAGTTCACAAGAGCAGCAGCATCCATTTCTGTTACACTATCCCTTCATGCCATTGGTGCCATATCCTAAATCTGTTGGAAAACTGAAATGTGCGGTGGTGCTTCGTGTACTAGTGCCTTGTCATACGCAGTTCATGAGGCTTCAATTCAGTTTGATATGAACAGTTCTTTCTGAAGACTGAACATGTCGCAGGATGTTTCTGCCAATCATTAATTAGCTGGGATTCGGCAATGGCTCTGGAGAGTTGGAAAAAATATCATTCTGGAAACCTTCTAAACGGCACAACAGATTACTGAATTAGCATCAGTTGTACGGAACTCTTCTATTCAGAGAATCACAGAGAAGCTGCAGGTTTGTATCGTATTCTTTCCTGTTTGTATTATACAGAGAACCAAGTGCTTCCTTCTCTTCTGGCCACAGATTAATCTAATACTTATTCCGTGCCGCGTTATCAACGTACACTAATCAATAATCTGCACCAAGTATCCTCTCTCACACCCTCCTGATCACCGGGGATTAATAAGCACTCATCACCTCTCGCCATCCATCCAAGAGAAAGGGCAAAGAGTTAAGTAAAGAAGCTACTGTAATTAACTAACTCTTCCGGTTCATTCAAGTCGATCTCTTGGTCAAGAGCTGATTTGATCAGATTCTTTCTACTGCTCCATGGATGCGCGTGTGTGTCCCTGTGTATGGGCATCAGCTTGGCCACAGCCATGGCTGGGTGGCTTCATTCACGATGGCCTTTTTTTTTCACCTCGGCTTGAGGCGGTCGAGCGCGACGTAGGCGACGACGCGGTATCCGACGAGCAGCAGCGCCATGACGCAGACGTCGCGCCAGTAGTTGTCGAGCCCCACGGCCTTGATGGCCGGGAACTCGGCCACGGGGCACATGGCGCCGTGGCCGCAGTCGTAGTACCCGCCGCCGTTGGGGAACTGGATGCCGAGCAGGAGGCGGTAGCAGTAGAAGCTGTAGTTGAGCCAGCGGAGCCACGCGACGAAGGGCGGGATGTGCTGCACGTAGTAGCCGCCGGCGATGAGGAAGACCATGGTGATGACGGACGCCAGGGTGGTGCCCTGCTTGACGTCCATGAGCACGGCGCCGATGGCGAGCCCGAGGCTCTGCGCGACGAGCACGCTGTAGAGCACGACGGCGAGCGAGAGCAGGAACGGGCCGGGGCGCGGGTCGAGGCCGCCCATCCAGTAGAGGATGAGCACGAACGCGGTGGGCAGGCCGAGCTCCATGGGCAGGTCGGCGGCGGCGCGCGACGCGAAGTAGGAGGAGAGGCGGTACATCCCCGAGGAGCGCTCCTTGAGCAGCATGGGGCGCTCGAGCGGGAACGTGAACACGGCGTTGTAGAGCGGGAAGAAGCCCCAGAAGACGGAGAAGAAGAAGACGAGCGCGGTGCGGTCCTGCAGGTGCGACGCCGGCGTGCGCCACCACAGCAGCCCCGCCAGCGTGGCCACGCTCAGCACCTGGAAGATGCGCAGCTTGTTGAAGGACTCGTGGCGCCGCTCCTTGAGCCCGCGCCGGAGCAGCACCGTGAACTGCGTCCACCACCCGGTCGTCCACTCCGACCGCCGCCGCACCGACGCCGCCTGCCCCGCGCCCGACGCCGCCGCCGCCTCCCGGGCGCAGATGTCCAGCTTCACCGCCGGCGCAATGTGCCGCTCGTACGCGGCCGACAGCTTGGCACGCACCTCCTTCTCCTTGAGCTCGCCCTCGCTGCTGCCGCCGGTCACCGCCGCCCGCGCCCGCGCCTCGCCGTCGCCGCCGCCGCTCGACGTCTGTGGCGCGATTCCTGCACGCGCAGCAAAGAGCACGTCAGCACAGTGACCGGGTTCGGCCAACCCGAGCTCCACGAGCTCGACAGGTGTCCGCCGTTGTTCATACAGATTGAGGCGCTGCCGTAGGAAAAAAAAAGAAGAGCAAGATCGGGATGGATCCATGATTGGGAGTGCCCGGAGGAGTGTGTCCCTGTCCATGTCTCCCCCCACCCAACGGCATCATTGCCGACACAGTTCATAGTATTTGCTACCTCGCCACAACTTCCTTTTTATTTTTTAGTGGTATAAAACTAGCTGAACTGTTGAGTATTTGCGTACAGGAAACCTCAAAATATATTAGTCAGTCCGGTTTCTGTAACATATTTTTGTTCAAAAATAAATTAGCCTGCGACAAACATTCAAAAACAGAGATACTAGTAACTATTTGGCCGTAGGGCCTAAATCTGATTATTGTGTGGAAATTGTGTACCAGCTGAGGCGGAGGGTGCCGATTTAATCTCACTGATTCTTCAAATTCATGTAATCGTCTACTGCTGCCACTGCATATATATGTATGTATCCCATGAAGGCGAAGATGGTGATGGATGCCCAAGGTGATCATGACGCAGATCAGAGGAGGCAAAAGGAAAAGAAACCGTCGCTCTCCTCAGGGGACCCCCCCCACTGGGCCCAGGAGACCAGCAGCATGCGCGCACCGTATCAAGAACACAATCTTGGCACATTTGTTTGTGCTGATCACACTCCCCTCCATATATATATGTTCTCATTTCTTTTTGATTCTTTATGTTTGTTTTGGAGCCCGTGGTATTCTTCCGCGCTTTTATTTTTGCCTTTCCGACGTGGTTAACCGAACAACTAATGTGCTAGCGGCCTCTGCTTTTTAGTAAAAACAATAATAACTGAAATTCATTGCCTCAGCCGTCGAGCTAGTTGGACATGTTCTCATCACGACCTTCGGTGGAACGCCAGATTGGGAGAGGAATGGTATGTGTATTCTGTACTCTAAACCTATGTATAGGCAACACTTCCTCCGATCTTTTTATTTATTTGACGCCCACCAGCTTAAAATTAAGCTGAGAACGTCAAATATAAAAGATCAAATCAATGTTTGTCCTTTGCAATACTACAGAGTCCTCCGGTTTAAGTTTTCATTTTTATGAGCTACCCTGAATTAGGGCTGGATTCCTCACCCATCTTGGCTGTATGTACCGGCACTAGCTATGGAGGAGAGATGGGATGACGTAAGCACAACAAGGAATGGAATGGCACATGCCAATGTGCCCTATGAATTGGAAGGCATCGTGAAAAGTGAGTGAGAGAGAGAGAAAGGGGGGAATATTTGTGTCCATCGTCGTGAGTGGGTGCAGTGAGAGGTGTATGGCGCGCGGCGTACCGTTGGCGAGGTCGAGCATGAGGTCGGCAGGGTTGAGCGAGAGCGGCGAGGCGAAGCCGACGGAGGCGAAGTAGGACAGCGCGTCGGCGGCGCGGCCGTAGTAGATCGGGCGGCCGTCGGCGGACAGGAGTAGCACCTTGTCGAACATGTGGTAGAGCCGCGACGAGGGCTGGTGGATGGTGACCACGACGGTCCGTCCGCCGTCGGCCGCCATGCGGCGGAGCGTGCCGACGATCCGGGCGGCGGTGGTGGAGTCGAGCCCGGAGGTGGGCTCGTCGAGGAGCAGCAGGCTGGGGTCGACGAGCATCTCGAGCCCGATGCTGACGCGCTTGCGCTCGCCGCCGGACAGCCCGCGGACGCCGCGCACGCCGCCGACCATGCTGTGCGCGACCTTGGCGAGCCCCAGCTCCCGCGCCACGGCCTCCGCCTGCGCGCGCTTCTCGCCGGCGCCCAGCGCGCGGGGCAGCCGCAGCAGCGCCGTGTACCACAGCGTCTCGGCCACCGTCAGGTGCGGGTACAGCACGTCGTGCTGCGTCACGAACCCCGTGCGCCGCTTCACGGCGCCCGAGAAGGGCTGCCCGCTGTAGGTGACCTTCCCGGACAGCAGCGCGCCCCCGCCGTGCCGCCCGCCCAGCGCCGTCAGCAGCGTCGTCTTGCCGCTGCCGGACGGGCCCAGCATCGCCAGCATCTCCCCCGGCCGAACCACGCCGGACATGCCGCTGATGATCGTCTTCTCCAGCGCTGGCGGCGGCGGCGGCGGCCCCGCAGCCGCCGCCGCGGCCTTCTTCTTCCTCCCGCCGCCGCCGCTGACAGCCATGCTCGCCGCGGCCATCAGCTTGTCGCACCATCCGGCCGTCTGCCCGAGCTTCACCTTGTACACCACGTCCTCGAACTGCCACACGTAAACATATATATGCATGTACACGTCTCATCACCATGCACCCGGCCGGCCGGCCAAAATAAACATGACAAACACACTAACGCACGTGCATCCTAACATATATACATTACCAATGACGAAAGACGAAACACACACACATATATATATGTATATATATATATATATATATAAGTAGCTCTGCAAATTAATTACCTTGAGGACAAGAGGGAAGGAATTGGCAGCGGGGCGGAGGCGATCGCCGGCTGACGGCGGCGGGCTGGAGGTGGTGGGGTGGACGGCGCCAGAGGGGTTGTTGGTGCTGGCAGTGGTTGTGGTGGTGGTGGTGGCAGCAACACAAGTAGAAGACGGAGTGCCGCCGCCGCTGCTGCTAAAGGTGAGCATGTTCGGAGGTGGAGGAGGCGCTGCTCGGTGGCTACCACCTCCTGCTGTCTGCTGCTCATCGTCGTGCTCCAGCTGAGGCGGCGGCATGGCGAGGCGATCGATCTGTCTCTCTCTCTCTCTCTCTCTCCCCCTCCCCTGCTCTATCACTTCCAACAGTCACAGCTGGTGTTACACCAGCGTTGGTGTGTAGAGGCTCAACAACTTTGGTTTGCTGCTGCTGCTATTCTCTCTGGCTCAGAGTGTCCTACTTGACTGATCAGCTGCAAGTGTAGTCCTGGGGTGGGCTGGCTCACGGCAAGGTATTTATCATAGGAGAAGGGGGCCTTGGCAAGGCCTGAGGAGGGAGAAGAGGGGGCATGGGCCTACCAGTTGGGGCCAGGGGAGCAACACTGGTTGCTATCACTTTTTTATTGGTCAGGGTACTATGGTACCCAGTTACCTATAAAGCTGAGTCTAGCAGATCGTCTATTACATTGTCTACATTCAAACTTCAATTTGTCTATAGTTTAGTTACAGTACCATTTTCATACTACAGACGATGATATAGACTATCTGCTGGGCTTGGTCTAAGGGGCAGTATTACTCGCTGGTTGTGATCGGTGCCAAACCACAATTAACAACTTAACTGTGCGGTGTGGGATAGTAAAGTGGAATCTCATCGCCACAATAAGCTGCATATATATTCTGCTAGTAGTTACAGATTGCAGTTTTTGGTGAAGACGGGTGTGGTGGTACGTGCGGTTGTTGCTGTAGGCTTTGTGTTCCGGGGGGACGGATGCCTGAATACATGCATCGATGATGGGTGAGTGGTGGATATTCAGTAGATAACATATCCTTTTCTCTTTTTCCTCTCCCTGATAATGGAAATTAACTGTGGTGTGCTTTGTGGTGGTGCTCAAGCTCATGCAATGTTTCATTGAATTGGATATGTACTTTGTTTGCAACAGGAAACTCATAGTGGTCTCAAGATAAAACCCCAAGTTTGGCCAAGTCCGATTATTTATTTATTAACTCTTTGGAAAAGAAAAGCCTCCAATCGTAAATAAATGATGTTTTCATGTTGACTAAAACCAACTATTTTAAACTCCGAATACCGTACTCCTTTCGTTTACAAATGTATGACACGGTTGACTTTTTCTGAAGCTTCGACCCTTTGTCTTATTAAAAAATATGTTCAAACATATAAAAGCGCACCTTATATTCCTATTATTAGTGACAAAACAAGTCACAACAAAATAAATGTTAGTTTATGAAATTTTTTGAATAAGACGAACGATCAAAGTTTTAGAAAAAAATCAACTGCACCATAGATTTATGAATAGAGGGAGTACGAGATATAGCAAAATTCATAATTTTATCAAACTATTTTCAACACAATTTTACTTGTACCAAAAATCCTAGACACAATATGTAATATAGAGACTTGTTATAATGATTGGAAAGTATCAATCGTACTTTCAGGATAATCGATAAGTACCAATGGTACTTTCATGTAATTACATACTCGGAATATGTTTTTACACCATTTAAAGTTTTAAAAATTTTAAAATTGGTACTGGGTCTACGTCTTTGTGATACTAGTCACACTGCTTTTCGGTACTAGTCCCTCTCTTTGTTACTTCTTATCAGTACTTTCTAATTTTGAAGCCATTAGATCTCAATCATTGTAAAACTTGTATATGTAAAATACAATGCGCTAGTCAAAGTCTATAATGATTTACTTCGGACACAATATGTAAAATGTATTGTGTAATTATAATTTTATTTGAAAATTTTAAATTGAGTTACCAGTTTATTTAAATATATACTCACAATAATAAGGAATTAATTAAATAATATGATTGCACTTTAGAGTATGAATTTCAAGTCTCATGCTAGTAAAATTGTATGTGTGGTTGGATTATATTGATTACTGGTTGGAAAAAATAAAAATCTGAATATTATATTAAAATATGTGCCTACTTTGCAAAATTGAATGAACCGAGATAGCAAGAGTCATGGAGGGAAAGATTCAAAGATTGTGGTGACAAAATTGGAATGGGGACACAAGTGATTACCCAACACTTGTCTTGTAGCGCGACAGCTTAACCCCTTTGCACGAAATGAGGATGAAACATCAATTGTGTGTTGGCGTGTGTTAACCTTTGCGGCGTTACGTTGTGACCCATTATTAGTGAGTAAAACTTAGCTAGTGGGTCATTGATTGATTGTGGAGGCTGACATAAGGAGATCTCAACCCACATTTTCAAAATGTTAGGACTGACCTCCTAGTCTTAAGATAGTGTTTCCCACCATTCTGGTTTTATTTGTAATGCATTTCTTATAGACCATTTCTCCAAATGCTTTGAATCTAGCTATATTGCCGACTATCTTTACATGCTTGAGATACACATTTACTCGGTTAATTATTGGTCTCTTGGATAAACAATAATGCCTACAAGGTATACTGCTTGCATGGCAACAAAGTTCAAGTTACATATTACCTAGATATCAGTTTTATTGAATGCCATCTCAGATACTCCACATTATCCCTCGTGGAAACTACAACGCACTAGCTTAGATGTCTAATGTTACATATTATCTATTTACTATACCTACTTTGTGCACTGCCAATCTCTATATTCTGATGACTCTTGGCTAACCGAAGCAACAACTCCTATAGTAGGCAGTGTACATATATATGTTGACATGAAGTTTAGAACCTCAGTTCTATTACAAAAACTCGATCAAATTATTGTCTATTTTGCTTGAGATGGCGGCTTATACAAGTTAAAATAATATTGTTTATAACAAATCTCATTATCCAGTTAGGTTGTAATTTGTATGAGTGATAAAATAATAATTAGAAGAGATAATATAAATCATGAAGTACTCCCTCCGTATTTAAATATAAGTCGCATTTAACTTTCTTTCCACAACTTCGATCTTTTATCTCTAATTCAAAAAAATATAAGTTGTCATTTATTTTGTTATGATCTGTTTTATATATCATTGTAAAGAGTTTGAACATGACTTATTTTCTTATATGTTTTTATAAAATTTTTGAATAGCACGGATGATTGAAGTTGTGAAAAAAATCAACCACGACTTATATTTAAATACGGAGGAAGTACATGTTTATGTGGAAGTTAGCAAAACATACATTAGTTAGTCTCATAAATTCAGAAATGATGGATATTTCTGAACCTATATGAGTTAAACTATTTAAATCTGGTTGAATGTTCACAAATTAAAATGATTCTTGTGAAATTAAATTCTCACATGCATGCATCTATCTAGAAGCTTTGATGATGGACAAAAAGTAATTAAAGACTTTTTGAATTTATATGAACCCAATAGATGATTGTGATATAACTAGCTGTTGGGTGCGCTCTGACCCAAATTAATTCTGAAAAACATGGCCTCATCACACTTTCCTCTTTTTCTCTTTTGTATTTATTCTAGCAGTTTAAAAATACTGTATCTTCTAACACAATCTCCTTTCTTCTCTGTGCAATCTAATCTAGCGCACCAACAGGCACTTTTCCTTTAGTTTTCTTGTTCACCTGTTCATTTCATTTATTTATTTCTTCATGCAGATCTCTACAAAAAAAACAACAAAATCAGCTGCATATTCTAGCTAGACCACAAAAGAAAAATCAGTCACCCAATGCGCCCAATTAAACACAAATTTTAAAAAATAAATACTCTTGTCAGCATACACCGATTCTATGATTATTGCTTTCTAGCTACAAATAAAGCATAGTACTACTGTTCAGAATCAGCTGAGAAATAGAGAGATCTTGAAACAAGATCTTCCTTTGGGCAGTGATGTCACATTAACAATAAAGCCCGAAACTTTGGCTACTTGCAGGACAAGTGTTGGCCCCAGCACCTTTACTTGCAGTAGAAAGCAAGCCCTGCTACCATGCAGATCAAATCCAAAATACTGATGCATTAGTCACTGACACTAATACTGATGTGAGTGAGACCTCTGGCAGCTAGCTGCAAGGTCGTTACTAATGAGAGACGGCACTTGTAGAGCTTCCAGGCGTTTCAATTCCCGGTCTTCTTGCTCCAAGGCTTTAGGCGCCTGGTGATAATTTATGTCACTCATGCATGCCACCAGTTCGTTTTTTTCCAGGGAAGAACTGGTAAATCTGTGCCACTAACGTCAAATTGTCATCTGAATTTGTGCTGGCGCCACTAGCCTCTTTTCTCTCTATCTCCTTCCTTCTCATTTCGGTCTTTCTTTCTCTTTTTTTCTTTGTCTCCTTTTCCGCTTCTTTAATTTTTTTTCTTGATTGCCTACCCTGGCCAGGGCTACTAGCAGCTATATATAGATTTTGTAAAGGCTGCCAATTTGAGATATGGGGTAGTAGATCAACTGTTTTTTGTTTCATGGGCTGGCTGGCTAGCTGCTTTGCATAACCATGTGCAGGCAATGATGCATTTGAGGACTGAAATCAGCCACCTAGCTCAAAGGTGCAATGCAGTACAAACCAAATCGGCTGGGGTTACCTTTGCATGACATGGAAAAAGTATGGTGGTACTTGTTCAGTTTTTCCCCAGCAGCTGCCATTCATTGCATGCTTTCCTCTGCCTGCTTTGGCCACAATGATCATGATGTGGGCTCACAAAGTTTAGCAGTGACTAAACATAAAGACGGCGCGCGGTGTTAATTTTTATGTTTCCGACCACTTGCTTTAATTTACTAAGCGAAAACTACACTAATCTCAAAGCAAGCCATCAGGGGATCCATCATTTGTGTGGCTGGACGTTTGGAGATCTGTGAGGTGGTTTTCTTTTTATATATAAAGAGTACAAATTAAGCTGGAGACCTCCTGAAATTCTGTCTCATATATGGAGTTGGGTACCATGTGCTGAGCCTGAGAGATATTTTAGACTAATGAGCTGAAATTCAGATGTGTCATTGTTCTAATTGTAATGTAGTAGTTGTAATCTAGCCTTCACTGGATGGAGGATCTATATTCTTTCCTGTGGATGGTGTGTATGTACTTTGAGCTAGTATATTGGTTGGGCATATGGGTCATTGGTAGGGGGCAGACTCAACTGCTACATTCAGAATCTAGTGAGAGGCAATTGAATTGAAGGTACTTGATTTTTGCATCTACTATCTCCCTCATTCATGTGATGTTGTTCCAGCATCGACTAACATTTGTTGCCCCAGATATATGCCCAGGAATTATTCAATTCAGTTGGTTAGTGTGCTCCACCCATCCACTGAGCAATTGCTCATCAGTCCTTTTCACATATCAAACATGCAACTTGGGGACCATTGGTACACATTTCCTGACCGAATAAGAGTGCGGCATGATGGATATACATGATGAGCATGGCTTGATGTCGATGCATCGGTGTCGATCTGCTAGCTAAGCATGCACTTGTGTTAATTCCTCATGATCATGAGTCCACCCGGAGGAGCCCAAGAATATATGTCAAGTCGATGATCTATGGACCAACAGCGCAAGATCGGTTCGATATCGATCCCCACAAACTTGTTCCAGGTTTGGTTATAATTGCATGCTCTTTATGGGCCGTGTGTGATCCCTACATCCATTGGTCACGCCATGCAATCCTGATCATCACCTATGGAGAATCCCATGCAATCCACATGCGCTGATCGATGTTAATGGAAAGCCAGTGTGAGTGCACATATATAGCTGCTAATGCTGAAATCTTCGGATCTCTGATCAATTCCTTCCTTCCAAGACCAGAACAGGCATCTGGGACTAGAAGAACATGCTAACCTGTCAATTATATTAGCTCGCCATAGTACAGAGAAATAGTGTGTGTATTACGCTTGGCATATATTGACTCAGCTTTAGCGAATTGTTTCTATGCATGTCTAGCTAGGTTCTCAAAGAACATAGGGGGGACAATAATTCCGTGGGAATATATATCGACTTTTCCCTTGGGTTTGTAGGAACAATTAAAAGGAGCGTTGGACCGAAGAAAGCTACGACCTAGAGATCGATAGATAGATGGATGCTGGCTGGATGGATATATCCTCATGTTTTCTTGCGTACTGAATGTAGTCTAATTTGTGTCTAGCTAGCTATAATGTCTTCTGAGCTTGGCCCCTGTACTGTGTTAGCAGGGCATCTTTCTTTGTTGACACTACTCCATAGGAATGCCTTGATGGAATATAATTAGTAGCAGCAAGCAAGTATGTATGTGTCCTTTTGGCCGGTGTGGGGTTGTTGTATGCCCCTAACTATCTAGGTGCATATATGCCAAGAAGTTTGCATGAAAGCCACATGCTGCCCACCACAAGCACACACACATATGTGCAAGCATCACAGTACGACATATGTGCAGCCCAACATAGCTAGGGTGATAAGATATTATATATATGTATATATACGGCATCAGAATTTACAAACAACAAAAGGCAGCCCTGTTGTGAAGGACCTTTAGGGTTGTGGGGTGCCTGTGTGTGTTGGGCAAAGCGCCAGGGAATGAAGGGGAATTCAACTCATCAAATCCATGTGCTCTCTCAGAGCCAGTCGTCCCTCCTTTCCTTTGTGCAAGAGGGGCAGTAGCCAGCAGCCAACAATAAGACAGAAAAGCCTAGCAAAAGGGGAGGGGGGAAAATGGGAGGCTGTTAAGCGTTTGTGAACGGTGCAGTGGATGTGTCAATTGGATTCTCAAGTACATTATAAGAAGGTTGAAGAATTGTTTAGCTAGCCCTAGAGAAAGATGGGCATCAGTTCACTACTCATTTTTTCCATATATACATATTAAGGCATGCACCCTTTAATTTGGCTTTTGCAATGAGGAGATAGGGAAAAAAAGGAAAGATAAAAGGCAGACAGTGGATGACTGATCAGGTCCCGTGAGAGATGCTGCCTGCACCCCTCTCTGTCTCTTCCTTTCCCTTACATACATAATCAACAGAGCCATCGCTAGTTTATTGCAATCCATCAGTACAGTAATGGTGATAACTCAACCACTACTAATAATACAGCACACACACCTAAGATTATGTTTGTCAGCTGGATCTTTTCCCTATTATTGTTGCTCGTGCATGCCTAAGCTAAATTGATCTATCGATGGACAGTGCTCCAATGGCAGACTTAGCTTGCTCAGTATTCAGTAGCCATCCACAGTTATTCGATCTCATCCGGCTCTACTTAAGCTCAGATCGACAACATCCACAATCACAAAGGGCGGCTACTAATAGCACCCGGATAAGTAACTTGCTGCGTGCGTGTAGGGAGTGTTCACGACAGACAGGGTGATGCCCACCGGATCTTGTGCTTGTGATCTGCACTTGCCTCCATTGGCGCAGCCCAAGCTAGTGAAATAATGTCAGTGTGTACATGGAGGAAGCCTACCCATTCCATCCATCAGATTAGCCCTTTAACTACTCGTTGCACAAATGGATTAGCTACTCGATCCATCGTCCCTGTACGTCCTGCGCACGCATGCTCATCAGCTCAGGCGACATGCGTGCATCAAACTGCGGCGCATGCCCGCTTGAGTGGCACGCACTCAGGGCACAGCCTGGGCCTCATCACATGTATATTCATCATCCTGCTTTCTGGTTGGGGGTGTTGGGAGGCGGCGTGCTGGTTCGCGTAGTGCGATTACTGCCTCCCGTCCAAATTGATACCTCAGGGGCTGATTTGGCAAAAACTCATTTCCTTTCGAAATTGGAGGGGAATTAAGGGCCCGGGAAATCCCAGTGGAAAATGGTTGATCCAAAGTAGCACGTATCCTTATATATACCCCCTTGTTTGCTTGTTGTTTATTGTAGTGGTGATGTTAAATTAAATGAACATTTGTTTAACTGCTTCATGAGCGCGTCGTACAAGGGTGAACTAATAACATGGAAATGATGAGGCCATGCACGCAACAATATTAATTATATTCTGATCTGATGATGAACAATATTATGTGCAGCCCATAATGAGCAATAATATTCTTGGTGAGATGAGGTAACAAGGGGCACAAAGCAAAGATTATATTCTGGTGCCCGCCAGCACGCTTGCAATGAAAGGGAATATAATAGTAGATATATGTAGTTTCAGGATCGACACGTACGTCAACAGTAGCACCTGCTGGCTGTCAATTCCCTTGGTATATATGACTCCATGACTACACCCACAACACAACTCTGTCATAGACCTTTACTAGAAACCACCAACTGAACCTCGAAATAATTCAAGGGCGGCAGAACAAAACTTCACCTAATTAAATCAATAATTAATCTGAATGTCACTATTAGACTGCCGTCATCGGTACCGTCCATTGGGGCACCTGAAGCACTATTTTGCATTGTAGGTGAACGGTAAACAGAGAGGAGTTTGAAATATGGATGGTGACATGGGCGAACTGGTGAGAATAGCCTAAAAATAGCTTAGTACTAAATATGTTTCCTTGGAACTAATAGTAGGCAAACAAAAGTGGTAGCAATGGCTATCATTAATTACTGATTACATCACCTTCACTACTAACCAATTACTACCACAGCTCCATTGCTTTTTTAAGCAGTAGTGATAACCACGGTATCAATGTCATTTTCGATCACTAACTGTCAATGAGAAACATATGTGCGAGTGTATCTAGGCCCCTAAATGGCTTTTTACGATTGGATGACAAAACACAAATTTTAGATTAATGAGTTTGTTAAATGTGAGTAAGTATCAGAGAAATCTCATCATGACCAACTCATGAAGAACATGTCAAGCAAAGAGTAAGCAAATGGTTAAGACAATAGAGTCAAGGTGATATGGAGATAAGTTGTTGAAAGAGAGATTATTGATAGTTCAATCGGTCAATTGATATGAAGAGATCAAGTTTGATTTAAGACATGGGTTTCAATGAGTGATTATTGGCTATGTTAAATTATGATCTAAATTCCTATGGAGGTGGCCAAGTTGGCAAGTGAAGCGGAGGCACATCGCTAGGAGGCTTGGGCTGGAGTGAAAATAGTGAAAGTTGTGGCTGGTTAGTGCCCGTGGTTTTTCCCTTCACATCGGAGGGATTTTTCACATTAAATCCTTGTATCTCTGTGATTGGTTTTGATCTTCTTCTTTCGTATATTGCTCGTCGATCTCTAACAAGATGCAGAATAAGTGTGAACTGAAAATGCCAATACAGGGTGTAATGGTAAAGCTAGGACTTGTCTATGAGGTGCTAAGAAATTAAAGGAAGAAGGGGAAGCAAGGGACTTGGCGCCAATAAACTTAGCTACAGTGATTGAAATATAGGTCAATGTGAATTGAGAATGGCAATATAGGTTTTCAAACGCAGCACTGTAGTAGGCCCCACATGATGACAACGAGTGAGTGCCCTGTGTATTCCATCCCATAGTTTGAAAAGTCTGTAGGCGACGAGCGAGCTTTTTTTGGGGTAGCCTTCTAACCCCCTTGCCATCTTAGGACTTTCATATTCCTCCGATGCAAGACCCTAGCTTGAACCCTGGAGTAATCTCTAGCAGGTCGTTTCAGTCTCTAGCAGCGTAACTAGGTTAGAGTTTGAAAACCTTGTCCCGTCCCTGCCAGGCACCTACCTTTCTACCGACCATTTGTTCTCTGGTTATACTATCGCTCTATAAACTTAATTCCGTTTAAACTCTAGTCAGTTTATTTTACCACATTGTCAACTAATTCAAATTTAGCTATCCAATTTATCTTTGCTTGTCGCTTCCTCAAAGAAATTTATGATACCCTGAAATAGTTCAGAGTGAAGTGTTATAGTGGTGATTCCGTGTGCTTTAGGATATAATTCTATTAGTCTAAGAAACACCAACAGTTACCCGATTGGGAGCTTGACCCTTGCGCAGGCTCACCTTGCCCTTGGTCCTTGCACGCAACAACGCCTTGAGGCCCTTGCGAGGGGATCCACCTAGGAATTAGACCAAGCTTGCGTGACTTCTCAATACCTCATAAAAAATCACCAATTATTCATTGTCACGGCCGTCAACAGGATTTTCACTTCTATCGTCCTCTTTATGTTATGCACTTACATTTTTACAATTGTGTGCTTACTTTTTTTATTCTAACTTGATAAACTAGTTTCTAGGATTGTAACTTAGTTTGCAAGTCTCTTTTGTGGTAGAAGTAACTACACTTAAAAAAATGTAGTGCATATTGATTCATATCTTGCATAGGTTTTATTTACTTGTAATTGTGAGCATTAGTTTCTAGAATGCCTAATTCACGGGGTTGATGTGTACTAGCTAGTTATAAGAATATTGGTTATTGTTGTTTAACAATAGACGTGACATATTTTACCAGCATAGTAACTTGAAGCTTTTTAAGGTGGTTGGAACAAATATCATTGTTATCAAGAGATGCCTCTCCTGCTGAATTTTTATTGTCTGTTATCAATGAGATCTTTAGCTAATTGAAAAGAAAAGAAATTTATATGGATACAAGTTTTACTTTTTTATTGGCCCCACCTATTTAGTATCTTCCGGTGTTTCTTCATTGAGTCTTTTAGTTTTGAACCGTTAGATCTCGCTCGATTAATGGCTCATTTTTGCGGTATGGGAAAAAAACAAGACTAATGGTGATGAGGTTAGTCTCGGCAGGTGTCTAGTTGACTTTGGTTATCTATAATTTCTAGGATGCGCTGGCCTACAACCTATGTCGTTCATAATATATATCAGATATAAGTAGTCCATATAAGATGAATCTACTGAGATTTGGGTAGCATGCATGATGCAACTATATTATATAGATTATTATCTAAAACCTACACGTCAAAGCAGCTAGTGTTAAATTTATATATCGGCATATAGGAGTATGTGCTGTCATTTTATCGCACCGGTTTGTAAACTTTAAGGCATCACTTTCTCTCCTTTGATTTCCGAATCGTGGAATCACGGAGACTAGAGAGAGAGAGAGAGGGGCATCAGTCTCAGTATAGCTCAAGCTAGTTCTAGCTAGGGCTGAATAAACGCAGAAACTAACGGCTGCCCTATTCATCTATAAATAATAGCTAGCTAAACTAATCGGCTCATCGTTTAGGACACCTTTTAGAATCTAAATCTATATTTGCGTTGGCATCAAGGCACATATACTGCTAACCATCCTTTTCACAGGAGAACACGGAGTGGAAATGTGTTGTATAGTATACTAGCTACTGTGTGGCCGACAAAATTAAGTTGTGGCTTTGGATTTACACAAACCTCAACATCAGTGCAAATCTCAGGTAGTATATGTTCACGAGAACCTGTATCGAAGGGACAGATCAAATAATATTTTCAGTGGATGATTTGCATTATGCATAAGGCTGAGTGCAGTAGTTTGCGCAAATGGTTGTCCATGTGCATTTTAGACGATAAAAAACAAAACATCAGTTTGTGCATATGCATACTGTGAATACGCGCAGAAATGAGGTGCAGGCTGTGCAAAATATACATCATCATGCACCTATTGCGTGCTGCCGACAGCCTAACAGGTAAGTTCTCTTATGGAATACTTGTGCTTTCCTATAGTTGCTAGCTTGGAAAATATATATGTGGCACTAATACTTCGAATCTGATATTGGTTTCTTATAATGGAAATTTAATTATAATAGACTTATATAGGCAAACAACGGTATTGTGACAGCTATTTAAGATGCTTCGTCGTAAGTTAATTATTTAACCGCAGGTATCTATATATATTTTGTGCGGACGTTCAATTTGATTGGCACCACTATATTTTTCTGCTGATCATCAATTGGGTCCGCCAAAAGTTTCATTTTATAGTGGATTGTGCATGTACATATGTGAAGTGATGTAAGTGTTAGTACACCTGAAGTGGGTCTTTTTCGAACCTATAATATAGCCATTATGAGCTTATGAAAGGTGAAAGCACTAGATGAATTTTGCATTTTAGATGTCGCATCCTGTCCATTCCCTGATCAGTAATGGAGGAGATCTGGACTTGATGTTGTATCCTAGGACAAATTATAACTCCCACTTACTCCATTCACAATCTAACTTTCTGCAATAAAGTTTAGAAACAGGAAACATGTGATAAATACTACGTCAAGTATATGTATATGACCATCAATTGATTGCACCGAATAAGCCCTATTTCACTTTGCTATTCATTAACTATTAACTCTAGCTCATCCAAACACCCGCTAAGTAGCAGACTAGTCAGAATAGAGTTCACATGTGTGATTAACTAAAACATTATTACATACCCTCGTTGGCATAAAACTAGTAATACTTTCCATAGGTACCGCAAGTAAAATGGATCCTAAGCGTTGTGCTTAGTGTGCTTAATGAAATGTTGGCAGTTGAATGACACCATAAACTAATTTGGGACTAATATGTTTGCAAGGGTATTTGTTTATGTTCCAAATTGAAGTGATGGAATTGGGTTACAAACACCTCAAAGAAGTTATCAAAGAGCACAAAAGAAGACTTGAAGATCACCAATAAAATCCAATAGAACATCAATGAAAAATGCCAAGTTGTCCTGACATGCCAGTCAATGGGCTAATTTTTTAGAACACCGGATGGTCCGGTGGGAAAGAGATTTCCGGTCAAAGGGACGGTCCGATACTTATGCATCGGACAGTTTGGAATAGCCAGACAGTAGAGGCCAGAGAAGGAAAGAGTCACTGCGTGCAAAATGCATGCAACGAATGGAACAAAGTAGGCAGAGGGCTTTTGAAAATCAAGACCCGGTGTGAACACGCCGAATGGTCAGTGTCCGACGGTCTACACCAACGGTTGGTTGGGATTGTTCTCATCAGATGGTCCGGTGATTTATACATCGGATGATCCGATACTACACCAGGTGATCCGGTGAAGACTATGACAATAGCCTTTTCTAATGGTTAGTTTGAAGGATTCTGCTATATACCTCTCCCTGCCTGACCTTGACAGTAAGCTTGGTGCCCATATTTTGCACTGTAGTGTTGTGAACTTGTGACACGAGTCCAAGTCATCAAGAGAGATATAGTGCTTGCGAGTGCATGTTTAGGCTTATTTAGCGAATTGCTCTTTGTTGAGACTAAGTTTAGGGTTGAGATTTGCATACTTCTTGTGGTCGTTGCTTACACACACCAAGTTAGTGCGAGACTTGTGCGAGACCCTCCAGTTAGCGTTTTGGCCAAACCTTAGTTGGGTAGCGTCCAAGAGAGGCCCTTGGAATTCTCCACTTGTGAATGGAGGAGAACCAGGGAAATCCGGAGTTACCCAACTAGAAGCTTTTAACCATTGTGAGGGGTCACCTTGCCAGCCTTGATTCTTGCATGGATCAAGGACTTAGTACTTCTGCAGACTAAGGGAGAGCGAGGACTTGTGCGAAGTTTCAATGAGGATTAAGGGGGATTTGCGCACCCTCTCAAGACATTGATAAAAACCACCGTGTATCCATCATAAGGAGTTTGCATATCATACGCATCTCTTTAGTTTTCATATTTTATTTTATTGAAATCATGTGTTTTATTATTCTAGACTAGCTTGATAGGTTGGTTTCTAGGTGGTAAGTTGCAAGTCTTTTTTTATGGAACACCGCTTAGTAAAACCATCGTGCACATTCTTATTTATCTTGCGTAGGGTTTTTTAATAAGTTGTTTTTAGTGAACCTTAATTTTAGAAATCCTAATTCAACTCTTCCCCTTTTAGAACGCCGGCTCAAGATCCATGCGACTTTCAGGTACATCAAAATCAATCAAAAAGCGGCAGAGGACTAGAGGTGGGTAAATGAAAAATAACAAAGGAACTTTGCGTTTTCAAACAAAGAGCCAGTCAAATTGATTGCATGGGTGTATATAAGTTAGTGTTTGTGTCTCTTTATACATAATAGTACGATCTATCATCAATCTGAAAACTCAATCACTCGGGTAGAGTTCAAAATTCAAATAATTGATGTGGGCTCTTATTAGGTGTCATGTGTACAATTAATGAGATAGCATATGCAAACATTGTTTCAACAGTAGTATGGTACTATTACAGTACAAATCTGGTCTGCAGCATCTATGCTCAACTAATATGCCGCACTAATCGAATGACGAAATATTCTGTATGCAACCGAAAGATAAATATACCAGGAGAAAAGTAGTAAAGTGAGGTTGAATTTAATGGACGCCTGACAAAAATTAATCCTTCCTTAACTAACCAGGAGATCCATACTTAAAATAAGTTATCTAGGTGTAAGGAAGTGGGCAGGATGGATTCCCCAGAATCCCACTTCGAATGGTGGTGATCAATCATGGCCTTGAATCCTGAAAGAAATTACTCAGCTTAACTCTAGATAAAGCTTCTCTCAAAACTCTAGATAAAGCTAATTAAGCTCTAGCCTCATGCTCAGTTGCATAACAAATTACGGTCCTACCACAGAAAAAGTGCATACTTTAATATGCTCCTAGTACTGTTTGTTGATTTCAAAGATTTGCATCAATGCCCAGACCGACATATATGACATCCGATTAGCGCATTCTCTTGCATTAGAGTGCCTACGTGTTGCTCTTAAAATATTAAGTTTTACGGTGGTTGAAAAAATAAAAGTCGTTCATCGAGCAAAATCTAATGGTTTTGAAATAGGATGTATGTCCAATACACAAAATAGTAGAACTGGTATCAATATTTTTTCCTTATATATTTCAAGAGTAAAATCCATCTCCGGTCCCTAAATTTGTCTTGGTGTGTCAACCCGGTCCCTAAAATTTCAAAGTGACCATCCCGATCCCTAAACTTGTCTTGGGTGTGTCAACCCGGTCCCTAAAGTCTCAAAGTGACCATCTCGGTCCTTAAACTTGTCTGGGTGTGTCAAACCGATCCCTAAACTTATATTGGTGTCTCAACATGGTATCTAAACTTGTCTTGGTTTGTCAACCCGGTCCCAGTACAAATGATCACTTTGAGACTTTAGGGACCAAGTTGATACACCGAGACAAGTTTAGAGACCAGGATGGTCACTTTGAGACTTTAGGGACCCGATTGACACACCAAGACAAGTTTAGGGACCGAGATGGTCACTTTGAGACTTTAGGGACCGGGTTGACACACCAAGACAAGTTTAGGGACCGGATATGAATTTTACTCATATTTCAATTATTCAATAATTCGGCCAAATAATTAAAAATGTGTGTACCAGTGGGTACCTTTCGAACCACTATAAAATCTCTCTTAAAATATATGAAGTAATACATGAGGATAAATAAATATAAAACATTCTATATGATTAATAGATGATGAAAATATCGTTTATTTTAATTTTCTTGTGTTTATGATAACCAGTCTTGCTCACGGTAAAAAATAGGGCTTGTTCTAGTATCGAGTTCTTAACTATATAGGATTATAGGTACATCAATGCAAGGAATGTTACTATTATTAATCTTTATGCATAGCCAAAAGTTTTAATGAAGTACCAGCGGATGAGACTTAGACTATCTGTTAATAGATGTATGTTATTATTCATTATTATTTTGGACAGGAGATTGATTAGTTTATAGACATTCCTGTGGTGTCTCACAAATAATACAATTCTAGCTTTGTCATAAGCCAAACAATCTTATATTTGACCAAATTTATAAAAAATCAATATTTATGGTTCCAAATAATCACAGTTCGGTTCATCATGAAACATATTTTTCATATTTTGCATTGGTGGTTAAACAGATGTCGATATTATTCTATACAAATGTAGTCAAACTTAATATATTTTAATTTATAATAAAATTATATTAGAAATACATTCTTTTAGAAATGGAGGCAATAATGGCTTTAAAGTCACACTTTGGGACATGAAAAGTCAACCACATTGAGGAATACGATAAAGTGATGACTTAAATAATAAACAATAGGAGCTATGTTATCCTTTTTTGCTTAGAAACTTTGTGAAACTATTTTTATTAGTTTACTCATGCAAAACTATATTCTAGAAAATAACATCGATCAAATTTTGTTTAGGGCAAGGAACGTTAAGCAGTGGACCTGTCTATTTCTTTTTCCAAAAGAATGGCAACTCTTCAACGCAATGCGTGTTTCCACCTGCACCTAAAAAATAAGAAAAACAAAACAAAACACAACACCTCAGCTCACCTCCTCTTTCAAAATGCTCTAAGGATTCTCAAGGATCTTTCAGATTTGTGCAATCTAGCCAGTGCAAGAGCAAAGTTGTTGCCTTCTTCTCTCTAATGGGATCCAAGTATTTAGTATGATTAGTGCTGAGCTATAATATCCCTAGCATGCTAATTAACTAGGGCGCGTAGTATGTATCCCACCCTCAGAATGACCAAATTGATACCTATTCCCTGCTTTGTTGCCTCCATCACCTAATCCACCATTACTACATACCTTTCTCTGGGCTGCTGCTAGTCTACTGTTACTAGCTAGGAATACTTGCAATTTGCAAAGTTCTTTTGTTCCTGATGCAAAGGGAATTTGTACGCTACACGTGGCATCGATTACGATGCATCCATGCAGTCATCAGATAAGACATGAGAGACCCATGCATGAACGCAGTTGATGCTATCTGATTACAGTACATTTCAGATATTAATTATATATCTCTGGAGTTACAAAAGCAACAGAATTGTTATTTCACACATGGAAGACATATGGTTGATGGATGCAATGAAAAACACCTATTTATGCAGGTCTCGACGAATCAAAGTATCGACGTAAGTATTTCACAAGTGTTGCTTTCGATTCTCTATCTCTATCTAGATATTATATTATTGGGGTATCAGGTAAAATGCAGACATGTTTTTCTAGTCACCTTCATGCATGCTAAGTGAATGCACGTTTTTTTTAAGATGCTAGTATATATTAATATATACGGTAAGGTAATCAGGCACCCTCCAACTAACATTTAGGGTCCGATAGTAGACTAACGTTTCTTGCTTAATGTAGCAGCATATCTGCAAACAAATATTTAGGTGAGAACACAGGAATTGTTGGACATGAATTGTACAAGAAAAATTAACAGGAAACCATACTAAATTATTAATTATTGCTACTATTATATGTGGTTCCAAATTTAAAATAGGCATATCTATATGCTTCTAAATTATCAGGTTGTTGCTACTATTAAAGTTGTCTATCAACTTTTAATACATATGCTTTCTAAAACTCTAACTCGTATGAGAGCACGAGTTGATGGAGTAGTAGTTCATAACTTATTTTCTCCTAAAGTGTTTGATATAGGAAATAGGTGAATAATTTATGTGGATACTATATATGTTTTGTTAGTTCATGCATAATTTTTTTCTGTAAATATTACATTGGTGAGTTCATTAACGATTTTGTAGGTGACAAGGCGTTGGAAGATATCAAGAATGTAAACGCCGTTCATAATATATGATTTCTTATTGCGATTGAAGCGTTTATTTAATATATTCACATTTTGAAAATGACAAGGATGAAGAGTGCTATTGATCGATGCAATTCAAGAACTACTCACACGCTTTCTTATGGATGTTTAGGGCTAAGAGTAAAATGCACAGTGCGGTTTGGCACCATGTGTCAAAGGTCCCGAACTCAGAAAACTAGAAATTTAGGTAACTAAACTTGATTGTTGTGTCATCTGGGTCACAAAACTAGGAATAGAGAGCTGATGTTTTTTATTTTCGTGAGAAATTTGAATAGTATATCTTTTTTTTCTAGCACGTTCAATGAGGATTAACATGAAAAGCTCCAAAAGAAGCCTTCAATTATTGTTGTTGTTACTACTACTACCTCGCTCTCTCTCCTGCCAACAGTTCTCTTCCATTGTCACTTTGGCAGTAGGAGATATCGATGGTGTGTAGGGTTACGGGATAGGCTACCATAGCATGAAAACGATTTTCTACTACCGCGTAAGACACAGAAACACGTACAAGCAAGAGATCATAAATCGTTACCGCTAGACGCGCAATGCAGCGGAAGACGAGTCGATGCAGCCGAGTGCCAAGTCAAGGCAGTTGGGTGCCGAGTCAAGCACGCCGAGTCGATGTGCAGAGAGGAACCGATGTAGACTTGTCCAGCTAATCTCGATCAAGATCAGTCGACCGCCCTTGAGATCAGTCGGCTAATCAGCGCAGCAATCGTAGCAACGCCTCTACGGTATCCACACATACGGAAGGCGATGCCGAGTTCTCTGATGTGCTAGCACCACGAACTTAGCGGAGGATCTTGAGAAATTGGACTAGGGCATAGCTAGAGTTCCGCAGAAACCTTTTCTGCAATGGTTCACGCACAGTCGGTGCCCTAAGCCGTGCCCTCTCATGCATATATATATAGTCTCCACTAATGGATTTTAGCCTCGTAAAGGCCCATCAGGATTCTAATTGCTTGCAGATCAAGTATCCGAGTCCCGATGAGGTCTAACTGTGCATATCATATGCGAGCGTCCGAGTCAGACCCGATGGGCCACGTCCCGATTGGACTCAACATCGGCTCATACCAGAGCTAATACGACTCGGAGTCGGACCTGAAAATTGCCGCGCGGGCACATCTCCATCATGGTGAACAAAAAATAGAAAATTATTTTACTCACAAATGGGCCTCATGTGTCATAGTCAAAGAAAAATATGGACCTAACTATTTGACCCTACTAATAAAAACTATAGTCAATGCATAGTCAACAAGTGGATTAGTAGTTTTGAGACCCAAGTGATACTCAAGCTAACTTTAGGGACCTACGCGATATCGTTTTCCAAGTTTAGGGACCTAGATACCTGGTTTCCTGAGCTCGGGGTCCTAGTTGAATAGAGTGCCAAGTTCAAAGACTGAGTGTACATTTTACTCTTTCGCGTAATATACAGCAAATGTTACCTCTATAATATACCATGCATTGTGTAGTGTTGTTTATATGAAACTAGTGTTATTCTATATGCGTGCGTGCGTGCGTTTGTAATATAATGCAGTAAGAAATTGTCCCCTTCAGCTGGTACTAAATGAAACCAGTGTTTACATGAAACTAGTGTTTATATGAAACCAGTTTGTGGCTTCAGCTGGTACTAAATGGGTCGCCAGTAAGAAATGATCCCCTTCAGTATCAGACCCTGCAATTGGTACTAATACGCGAGGGTATTAGTCTCAGTTTCTGGATTCCAAGGTGGGGGTTCGAAACCGATATTGATGTATTACATTCTGCAGTACTGGCATACTGTTTAAGCTGTTGCGGATATGCAATTATGATCATTCTCATAGTAAATTTATAAGAAATAAAGATACAGTTTGATAGATTCTGTGATCCAATAGTTATTGTATACTTGTTCTCTAGTTTGAAGGACATGATAACACCCTTTGCGACTTCTAAATCTCCAGGCAAGTTCCAGCACATGAGGCTAAGGTGGTCCGAATCAATACCACCTCCATAGTGTGGCCAAATCGTCGTTATCGTTTTTCCTAATTTTTATATGAGCATGGTTCTAAAACGACCCTACCTTTTATGAAAGTTGTAACGTAACCCTATCGAGAGGACATGTGTGGTTGAATAAGCATGACAGGACATGATGCACCATGCTTTCCTAAATTCACCTTTGGAGTTTAGTAATAGTTGGGTTAGCTTAGCTCCTCCCTTGCTCTTGTAGCTAGGAACAATGCCACTGCCTTCTCTGTCTCCCTTTTCAAAGGCTTTCTTGGGAGTCCGAGCCAGTGATGGATGATGATGATGATACAATGCAAAACAACACAATAGAAAACATTGGCCAGCATCTCATTTTTAGCATGGAGGTCCAGGACTTGATTTGGCAGATCAGGTATAACATTTTTATAACATGTACTTCTTGTTGACGAGAAACCACTGTCACTTGGGAATGCATTGTATATATGGGTGATGAAATCATTTGCGGCTTGGCGAGTTGGGGAGTTAGCTCTTGGAATAGTTTGGAGGGTGAGGCCCAATGACAACTAGCCTAGTTGCATCGAACTCCTACACTGATCTCTTCATCCGCGGCAACTTTACTCGAGTGAGCATCACCATCTGCTCACCCCACGAGCTGATTTGATTATATGTATAATCTGAACAAAGATGTCATTCGAGTTGATGATGAGCCTCTAAAAGAAGAGCTACGAACACTTTAATTAAGGGAGGCGAATTCACTTTCGTGGTGTTGCGTATTACAACCAAACTTAGTAGGCATGGAGGTACAAGCAAACTTGCTTAGCGGGGAGGCCTCGTTGGAGTGCAACCGTGCTGCCATCACTTTCGGTTTGGGCACTAATTAAAAAAAATGGAAAATCAGGAAACACGAGTCACCGGTGTATTTCTCGCAAATTAGCATCGATTTCACTTCCTAAATCTAGTGCACAGCTCAATTCTTTTCACTATACATGGTCATCATTAACACAATTCCACAAAGATTAGGTACAAGGAAACCAGCACTAAGTCACATTGGTTCGCCTCAGTTTAAGGGTATCTAGAACATGACTAGATTGGATCAACTGGTCCACTTCTCTTAAAGAAAGAAGAACAAAGAGAACTCACTTGGTCCACATTGAGTATGCCCAAAGAAAGGGCATGCGACAGACAATATTATCCTAGGGATGCACACTCAATTATCCATCCGGATGATCAAAAAGGTCTGGCATTTGAGTAGTAATTGGAGCGGGAATTAAGCAACAAGCTTCATACAGCGGCCATGTATCCTGCTTCCTGCATTATGCAGGTGATGAACTCAGCAAGGTAAAGCTGGGAGCAGAAGCTGGGAAGGTTAAAGAAACCCCAGCATGCTGTCCCCTTGCCCTCCCACGGCCAATGACAGGCCAGCCTAGTGCTCTATCGGTTCGGCCACAACTCCACGCCGGCGACAACACACAGCACACATCCCGTCCCTATCTCAGAGGTGCGCCGAGACCGTGGGCCGGCGACGGGTTTGGTGGGGATGATCAACAGGCAGATGCAGACGTGTGCAGGGAGGAGATAGCAGATGCTGGGACACGTCTGCCTGGGACTGGAAGCACCAAGGAGCCTGAACTGAAAGCTCCCGTTCTGAGCATGACACTTTCAACCGCACAAACTGCCACCAAACACTGCAATTTGCAACTGAAAATCCCACCACCTCTCTTTTGTTCACACAGGCAATGACATTCGAGCGAGAGCCTGATGCAGGATGCACATGCCGGATCAGTGGTCCCTGATGCAACCATCTTGCATTCTATGGAGAAAAGGTGGTCCTCCTCCCCCATTCCATTTCTGTTCCCGGGTAAGATGCCACAGCAGTCAGCATGCCGACGGTCGACGATCACAGCATGTTTCTCGAGCTAGATCTTGCGCCATGTCTGTGCGCATGCATTGCTTTCTATCTCGACAGATCTTGGCATGTTAGTCTTGTCTTTTTGTGTTCTTACTTATCATTCACTAGACACAGTTGTGGCGCAATGCACATGCACAGAGCTGTTCAAGAAAGGTTCAACTGATCTTATTGCCCCTATGAGCATGACCAACAGCATCCTACAAGTTACAGCCATGGAATCAGATTTGCTGTGAACTGTGAAGACATGTACTCTGCGAGGTGTCACCTTTTCATCACACTTGCTTCCATAATGGGGGAAACAGGGCTTCCCTTTGATGACTCCACTCATCTTTTCGTTTTGCCAAGAACTGTAACAAACTGTTTTGATGAAATGGCACACAGAAAGTGACCTCCAGCTGAAATCATGTTGAAGTTCATGCTGACAGGATCGTGAAAACTCCCTCAAGAAAAGAAGGATCTCAAGAAAAACTGATTTGCACAAACAACTCTCCTGGTGTTTCAGACTGCTGCCAACTTCAAATATGGCATGCAGCTGGTACTGAATACGTTCAGTGCAAACAACCTGCCAACAAAAGAAGTGAACAAAACATTGGAACGTTGTCATAGCTTTAGCAATCCAAAGGCACCAAAACAGTGAGGAAGAAACTGACCAAGCGTGTAAGAATTACTGCATTTTGTAGAGTAACAGTGGAGCAAAACCGATTTGATGGTTTCATTCCAATCTACGGCACGCATGTTTCATTCTAACCTTCAGCACGCATGTCTTCTCCATGAACTGAACTGCACCTGAAATACTGCAGCAAGATAAGCTGCCAGATGCGGTGTTAAACTCAGGCTGAGTTTGCTTGATATTTTGAGGTGCAGTGGCAAAAGGCAAGCAGTGTCTTGTGGAACAGGTGCTGTGTTCCCCAACCACTCCGCAAATGTGCAACCGAACACCCTCTCATTCATAGACTAGGAGAAAAATCCAACTATTTCTCAAAATAATATGAAATAAAGCTGCTCCTGAAACTAAACAGGATTAAGCATGTGCTAGAATGAGGAAATTACTACATGAGGAAAGATCAAGACATGTGAAAGAAGGAGATCATTGGCACAGGTGCAGTGTGAAGTGATATGTTGATGTTTGATGCCTGAACAGATGTTAAAAATGTCACCAAACAGCTTGAATAGCTTGTAAGATGTAATGCAACAATTCAAGAGAGGACAAACATTGTAGTTCAAAGGACAAAATTATTTGAAGTTAGGATTTTAAAAGCTAAAAGTATTAGTTACTGAAAGCTAACCAAGGTCACTAGAAAAAAACAACTTCAAGCTAAGGGCGATAGCCGTAGCAACCATTGCCCATTGGAAACAATGATTGACTAACACACAGGAAATATAACAAAAAAGGAAGATGTAACTATCATCTTGATTAGAATATGAATTCGGGTGATCAAACAGTACACACAGTGCAGATCAGAAGTTGCAACGTTCGTACCTTGCATAGTTGCATGGCACAGAAACGTCAGGGAAATGATAAAAGGAACACGAATCAGAGGTGACTGTTAATAGTTTGTGAACAAAGGAAAATATCTATCAGAAAAACATAGGAAAATCCACTATGCCACCATAATGTATTCAGGATCAATGTTTGGTATGTTTGGATGACCAGAATTTTGTTCAAATTTCCTGTGCATCCATGTAGACTAAACCGGGATTAAGCCACATCCAAACAAGGCCTTAAGAATGTATTTATCTGCAGTTGCAAACTTAGAACAGTAACACAGTACATGCAGCATGCAAAAACCATTTCATTACGACAGAACAGTGAGGATAAAATAAAGAGGGTTTCCCCCAAAAGTGGACTTTGCACTCCGAATCCACTAAAGGATGAATTGGATCGAAAAACAAGCTGCAACAGGGTGGTACAGAATGTAGAGAAAGAAAAAGGCACGGGAGGCAAATTCATATTAGGCAGTTTCATATTGTAAACCATACTGCACTAAGCTATGTGATTGCTAAAAAGACACCATTCTGATAAACCAAAAGTAAAAAAGCACTGTCATAGAAAAAGCACATGGTAATAAGATATGGTACCATCAAGCAAAGGGAAATGTTCAACTGCAGCCCAGCTGAAACCAATGAACTTTATTTTTCTATGGAAACACCTCAGAAACTCGCTGTTATATGTGTACATGTAGTTTAGACAAGCAATAGCATGCATACCAGACTACCAGAAGTCCAGAATAAATTTCATATTGTAACATGGAAGAAACTTATGTATAGTTTAAAAGAAGTAATAGGATCAAAAATATTTTTCAGAACATGCACAAGTTCGCATGTTCATTTCACTTCTCCAGATGATTGGTCATCTCCATGAATATAGTATTTTACAACAGAATTCATCACAATTACAGAACTTACCCAAAACGAAATAAAAAATGACGAAGTTAACCATTTATTTTGGTTGTATTTAAAAGCAAGGAAACTGCATCACACCTCTCACCAAGTGCAAGTGAGAATCTGAATTTACATATTTGATATTTCAGGATTGGAAATGTGCGATGTTGGGTGCTAGGAATTGGGAGCTTTATTTCAGGATCAAAGTTTTTGGACTCTCCATGGACCAGTTAAGTAACTCTGAATGAAATTGGCAGTGGGGCTCAAAGGAGCATAGATCATTATGTGGCAAACTATGCTGCCTAAAGGGAGAACATAGGTGAGGAACCAGGGTCAGGATTCAGGAAGCACAAAAAAACATTGTTCCACTTGTGAATCCATGAGATGTTGCTAAGTTAGGCATAGTATGCATAAGGTATAGGCAACTTTTTTGGATGAGTACAGGACCATTTGATATATGCCAATTGCCAAGTATGGGGATTTTTTTATGGAGGATGCCAAGAATGGGGTACGCAGAGGTAGGAGCACATGCCACCAATCAATTCAGATAGAGTAAAACTAGGATAGAACTTAGCATAATGAAAGTGTGCATCACCAATGGTGCAGTATCATAGTATAATTAGGTAGTGATATTGATATAGGCTAGCAATGATGTTTTGTAGCATTTTGGCAATTGCAGTCCAGGGGCAAAGAATACCAATGTCTGCTCCACATCTTCAAGCAATGTTCTAAATAGCACTGAGCTAGCTGTCATCATACCTATCAATGTTTGTGTGGTATGTGGCCTTGTAAGCAGTTTGAATGTTCGATAACTACTTATATGTGCAGAATAAAAACAAAGATTCAAGATAGGAGTTCACATTGTTTAGTATGATATCATTACATTTATGTAAACATAAGAGAAAACTATTTATTCTGGGGTGTACATGCATTTCAAGGCCCATTCAACCATTATATCAGCATAAAAACTGCTAATGTAACCATTGTGTCAGCTTACTTAACTGCTAAATATAACAAAGATGCATACAGAATCCTACCACAATTGTTACTGCCACAGTGCCACGTAGTCTGCCACTTGCAGGGTAATAAAGGCCAATATTTACAGTCCTGGCAGCACAAAATTGAACTGCAACTAGCATAATGGAAAATCACATTGGTGCAAGATGATACACATAAAACTAAGATCAAAGTTTCCTAAAAAAAATAGTCTATCTCAGCTAGTATTTATAAATATTTCTACAACTCTTTTGAGCATTAACCTCTCAAGGTGAGGGGTTCATTAGCACCCTTACAGCCACCAGATCTGCTAATAGCCAAATCATGCGGCAAGCTACAATCTAACTCATAATTATTAGATTGTGTGATGCTACATACAGAGTAGGACAAGTAAAATCACATTGTTCCCAGATTCAAGGTATCTCATCATCTAATATCATCACTCTCCATAAGGGGAGTTTTAGATGCTGACCTCTTTAAGCTTTTACTGGAGGAATCTTTGGCCTTACCAAACTTCTTGATTGGCCTTTTCAGTGACACTGTATGGCTTTGCAGATTTTGTTGCACTCTAATGTTCTTTGACAACAGAACTACCTCATCAAAAGCCTTGTGCAGTGCATCTTTAGCAACTGCATAGATTTCAGAGGATTTTGAACCTTCTTTTGCACATTTTACCGCATCACTGCAGAGATCGTTAAACATTGCAGTTGAAGGATTTTCATGGTCTCCCCTCAGATCAATGTAGTTCTCAAAGGTGACAATATTTTTCGCATGCTTTGTCCAACGGTTCAAGATATAAGCCTTTGGGAGGGCACGTACTCCTTCGATAACAAAAATTCGGAGAACATGCCTGCACAAGATACCACTGCTCTCAAACAGGCAGCAGCTACAATTCACCACATTTTGGTCTGGATCAAAAGAGACGGTGTGTATCTCCTCATCACCTTCATATCTTGTGACACGATACTTGTGTACCGTCTCATCCTCAAGTCTCTCTGCGTGGTACCCAAAAGAAGAAACAAATTGGCCCTGAAATAAGCCAAATACTGTGCTAGTGAATATTGAGCTCCCTTGTTTTTCTACTGGTGAGGCAGTGCTTAACGCTGGCATTTGAAACGTTGTGAAATAATCTGCCTGAACTTCAGCTTCAAATGAACTGGAAATAGCTTGTCCAAGATGCCAAACAGCTACCCGCAATTCGGTCTTGGATGAAAAATACTTCTCAACAACCTTCTCAATATTTCCACAGGTTGTTGGCATCTGATTTCTGGGACAAAACACCTTTTTAGTGTATGCAGGGGCCCATTGTCCGCGAATATCATAGAGGGACTGTAAAAGGTCATTATTGCTGAGCCCATGCTTTGTGATGATGGAGTTCCAACCTGATTCAAACGATTCTTCTATTCTGGACCCATCAATGCACTTCCTCAGATCAGTTATGAAAGGCTCTAGATCTGGAAACACACCACGTAGCTCCTCCTTCACGGTGTCTAAGATATGCTTTTTCACAGAAAATATGGTGGGTGTTGGGTAATACCTTGGCAACAGCAGCTGCCATTCCTCGGTTCAACTCTGTTAGCAAAGAAACAGGCGGACCTATGTGCATTGCTTCAAGCCATTTTTCCAATAACCATGTAAATGATGCTTCAGACTCATCAAGAAGTAGTGCACAGCCAAAAACAATAGGCTGCACATGATGATTGATTCCTGAGAATATGACAACAGGGATATTCTCCTTGTTTTTCCGGAACGTTATGTCAAACCTAACAGCATCACCAAAATGGTAGTAAGCCATCCTAGCTTTAGCATCAGCCCAGAAGACATTGGCAGACTGCCCATTCTTTTCATGCTGCACAGCGTAGAAAAACGAAGGGTCCTCGTCCTGTCTCTCCTTGAGATATTCAAATAGGCTCTGAGCATCCTCTGGACCTAAATCATTATACCGCATCTCTCTAGGGTGCTGAGAATCTTGGCCATTCAGGAGGAGATTACGTGTGTCAGCAAAATTATTTGCAATGACAAGTACCTCCCCCTGTGAGCGAACACAGTGAACCCTGCTAGCTGGTGCTGGATTCAGCTCATGGGTATGCTCCAGGACGAGTTTGGAGACAGTCCAGGTATCTTTGCCCTTACGAATTATCTCAAACAATGCATCACAACCATCCCTCGAGGGGTCCAACGCGCGCACTCTCTTGGCATCATCTCCATTGTTCTCCCGCCCTGAATGATATCGATGCCTCGAGCACACGAGCTTCAGCATCTTGAGCGAGTCATCCTGTGACTTGCGGGACTGGCGTACACGAGCTTCAAACCCGACGCGGCTGGCGTACGAGTAGTAGAATGTCTTGGCGGACTCAAGGGACTCAAACTCCATACCAATATAAGGATCAACCACAGCATCGCTCTCGATGGCAATATACTGCACCCGCCTCGGCAGCCCGACCTCGTGGTTGTGCTCCTTGACAAGCTTGGTAACGATCCACTTGCTGTCGCCTCTGCGGAGCACCTCAAGCATGGCATTGCAGCCCTCCCTGATGGAGGCAGGCCGCTTCCTCGTCTTCTTCCCACCGGCGGCTGCCACTGCGGCGCGTTTCTCCTTGCTGAACCCTTCCCTCGAGCACACGAACCTTAACATGATAATGGACTCGCTGCACTTGGACTTGCGCGACCGGGCGATGCGGATGGAGAAGCCGACACGGCCGGCATAGGCAATGTAGAAGGTCTTGGCGGCCTCGCCAGACTCAAACTCCATCCCCAGCCGAGGCTCCAGGCACGCGTCGGACTCCACTGGGAAGAGATCCCTGCAGACGGACTGCGGCTGTGCCGCCGCCAGCAGCGGCTGAGCCTGGTGGTCGACGATCTGGTCCACGAAGGGGCTGACGCCGAGGGAAGCCCAGAAGTTGATGCTGTCATCCTCCACAGGGGCGGACCCAGTAAAGGGCGTGGGAGTGCACATGTACACTCCCAGTATTTTTGCTGCAACGAAATCCAACCTAGTCCTGCGCTCGTCGTTGGACCATGCCTGAATACAGGTAGCCCAATAGCTCAGGTTAGGGTTTGGGAGCTCGGGTTTGGACAGCAGGAAGAGGAAGGGAAGAGAAGATACCTGGCGGGTGCTCGTCGCCGGCGAAGGGCACGAGGACCTAGGCAACTGTCGTAGCGCAGCGGCGGCGGCGGCGGCGGCGGTGCTATGAGAGAGCACGCGGGGACGAGAAGACGGGAGACGCGGGGAAGAAGGGGGGACTGGGTGAACGCCGGCACTTTTTCTTTTTGGCTTTTTACCGTACTAGCAATAAGCCCACATTTGCTACGGACATCTTATATTTGAAAAAAATAATATTATTAGTAAAAATAATAGTCGTGTAAGAGCGTACACAAGCGACCTATGTATAACCTTAAGCTATCAACATCCATACTACTCTATTTTTTTATTAAAAATAATATTCTATCTTGATTATCACGATTTTAAAATACGAGAATAATCTTCCGCGCTCATTTTCTCTATATTTTCATACACTTTTTTTATTATTTTCTTTACTTACACCCAACTACCCACGCACTCTCTCCTTTTCCCAAATCCACCACCGCCTCCCTTTCCTCTGACCCTGCCCCCGCCTCCGCGCCGCTCTTCCTCTCTGCCTACCACCTCTCCACCGCCGACCGTCGCCCTCCTCTCCCTCGCCTCTGCGACGACCTCCCGCTCCGCCCACCTCCTTCGCAGCCTATCCTCGCCCACACCACCACATTTCCTCCATCGCGTTGCTAGAATCTCCTGCGTCCTCCGCGCGCGTCCCATCTCCTGCTCTGGCGTCCTCCTGCCCAGAGTGTTACATGGACACGGACACTAGTGTGGGTGTCAGAATCGGACTCGGGTGCGGGTATCCTATTCAGCAAATCCTAAAAATCAGGATTTTAGGACTCGGCTAATATATCGATTTTTAAAATAATTTTTCAAACAAAAATAGCAGGGAGGAGAAAAAGAAAAGGAAAAGAAAATGAAAAAGGAGGAAAATAATAAAAAGAAGAGTGGATAGCCTAGCCCACCCAGTAGCCCATCAATCCCTCTAGTCATACCTATGTCAAAAGCCCACTCCCTCCCTCAGTCCCTCTCCTCACTCTATCTTCCTCCACCCGACGCCCCTCGGGTCCTTTCCCTTCCAACATCGTCGCCCGAGTGAGTCCCCTCCTCGGCTTCTCTCCCTTCCCTCACCACTGCCCTAGCTAGTCCCTCCTCTTCCTCTGCCACCGCTAGAGCCAGTCTCCTCCTCTCGCTCCTCCCAAGGCCCCTCCTCGCCTCCCCGTTCTCCCACCTGCACCTCCTCCGTGCTCCGTGCTCCCCGGATCCGTGCCATGCCATGCCCGCTTCATTCTCCGCAATGGCTCCCCTCCTCCACGTCATCTGGATCCGCGACGACTCCCCTCCTCTTCTGCCTCGACGTGGCGAGTCGCGTCAAATACGCGTCGTCCAAGTAACACTCTCCCGCCCACCATGAAGGACGCGTCTCCGGCGCCCTCCTCATCTTCCTACCTAGGGATGGCAACAGGGGACGATCCCTGATGGGGATTTCATCCATTAGGGGATGAGAGTATGAGAAATCTGCTCCCCACGTGGAGCTTAGCTGCCAAAACCAGTCCCCGTCGGGTGAGCCGGGGCTAGGAGCGTTCCCTAACTCCTCGTCCCCATTACCGGTTTGGGTCTTTGAGGATCTACAAAGGCCCGTTGACGTGCATAAATACAGTGGCCCAACAACAAAACCTCAGCCCAACTGCAAGCCCAAACAGCCTGTAACCCTACCTCCTCTCATCGATACTCCGCTCTACCTCCTGGCCGTCGTCGCATGGTGAGAAGCCAGGCCGAGAAACACTTGATGCCAACTCCTTCCCAACCGGCCCAGCAGTCACTCTCCTCTCCGACGCCCACCACAGCACCACGCTACCACCACACCCTTCTCCTACCGGCCGTATACGCGGCGTGGCGCGCTTCGCACAGTCGTCTTGCTCGCCGGAACTCCCAATCCATCCGCTGGCTGTCCTTATGCGCGTCGCCAGGAACCACCGAGAGGCCTCTCATGGCGGCATCTGGAGGAACGAGGCGACGTCAACCTGAGGCGGTGCGGGTCGTGGAGTCGTGCGATGGGCGACGGACGAGCGGCACGTGTGCAAAGGTGGTAGGGGTGGGGCCGGCACCCGAGAGGCGGTGAGGGTAGAGGCGACGGACCATGGGGGCGACGGACCACAGTAGCGGCGCGCCGGATTCGCTGCCTCCTCCGGCCTCACGGCGCCTCCACCGCGCCCCGCCTCCTACCTCCTCCGACATTGCCTCCTCTCTGTGGCAACGACAGCGACTACGCGGCACCGCCTGCCTCCTCTCTTTCCTCCTTGTCCTCTCTCCTTATCCATCCGTGGGAGACTGGGAGGGAGGCAGCGGATGGAGCCAAGGTCAGGGTGGGGGGGGGGCAGGGTCAGGCGACGGGCCGCATCCCGTTGGTTGGATGCGGGTCGTTTAAACCTTACAGGTTTTTATAGGGTACAGACTAGAGAATTGACTTTTGCTGGGCTTGTGATTCGACCGACGGAAATGCCACACCAGAGGGCTGATTTCGCTTCGGGTGAGGGGAACGAGGGGCATACCTTTGAGCTAGCTCCCGCGTCACGATTTGGTGCACAGTGCTGCGTGCGGTTGCGGCTGCTATGGTCAACGATCGGGAAGGGTTCAGGATTCACAATACTCAACACTGATTTTTTCATTTGGTCAGCTAATCCCGACTGGATCACAAATGATGGCTACTCATGCCGCCTAATCCAACACGTAGCTTGCCGCCGTCTAATCCAACACGACCCTCCTTATGTTTTGCTCTGATTCTTGTACCATTGTAGTATTGATTTTGTCAATTTTCTCTTAGCCCATGTTTATTGTTTTAGCAAACGGGCACTTATTTTCCACCATTTGTTTGGTGAACTTAGAACATTTTTTTTGTTCCATTGTTGTTTTTAGTTGGCCTATTCTTCTACAAAATTTCTCTTCCACATTTTTTTATTTTTATTCTTATTGACTGGATTTATATAATTTGTTCTAGTTGCAAAGTTTTGTCCCCTTAATTTTATATAATCGGTCTAGTTGTACAAAGATTTGTTCCACAAGTTGGAACATTTTTTTGTGTGTATATATCTTTGTTCGTGAGTTCATTTAATTTGTTATGTGCATACAAAATCTATTCATAATTTGTTCCACATGTTTTGTTTGATGTACATATATATTTTTCACAGCCTCGTATAATTTGCTATGCAGTCCTGCTCGCATTTGGTCCACAAGAGAGGCCCATGAAGCATGCACACGCATATACTCATGGGCCATGGCTATATAATATATATAAATGAAGCTTACTAATTTTCATTAACTCTAATTCTCTTAATATGCCAGCTGTATCTCTACTTCTTATTAAGAACCTAACGCATCCTTCACGCGTTCTGCCGGGGCATCACCCAACGCGTGCCCCCGCAACTTCGTGGCTCCGCCTTTGCCAACGAATCGTGCCGTCATTCACGCCCCTGACAAACGTTCGCCCCGGCACCGAGCTGCCATACCCGCACCCTCGCCCGTTGCCGGGCCCTGCCCCCACGATCCGCCATTCCCACCCCCACGCGATGCGCCCTAGCCCCAGACGCCGGCGACGCACTCGCCCCAGCCTCGCGCCACCACACTCGCGCCCTCGCCTCCCTAGATCCCGCGTGTGTCCCGCTCGTCCTCCCCACCGAGATGCCTCGTGGTCATCTCATGCATGCCGTCGCCAAACCGCATCCTCCTCCGTTCCCGGACACCCAACCCCATCCCGCACTCCCCGTCCCCGATCTCCCCCGCTTTGTGCAAGCGCCTGAGCCACCACAACCGCACTTCACCGCCGGTCCAAGTTCTTCTCTGCACACCCACCGTCCTACAACCTTTGATTTGACCCAATCATGCTCCGTTGCCGCCAGCCGCACTGTCAATTGGTTACCGGCTCAGCTCCTCCGCGACCACCAACCTCCTCCACAACATGCGAGGGAGCATCACCCTGTCGATGTACAAGACCGTGCAGGAGATGGGCTTTGATTTTGTTGTTCATCATTGGATGGGGAAAGGTAACTAATCCATGCGTAGCTTAGGAAAATACCTTTCAAGCACAAAGCATAGGTTCAACATATCCGATGTAGTAACTTCACAAACCCGTTATTTTGGCTCCGGGAAGTAAAAGATCAGACTTACAGATATGTTAAGTGGTAAACAGTATTAACCAATCGTCCAATCCCACAATTGCTGCCATGCCGTTACATAAAAAATTTTAGATGTGTGCAGAACATTGGATTCTGATTGATTAATTATCTCATCATTGTCCCGTGGAATTTTTGAATACGAATGATGTTGGACTGTTTCTGAAAGTTTCCGAAGTATGTTTCTTCTATTTAATAATCGTTTCACATACCATGTATTATTCAACTCACAGTTATCACAAAATTAATTGATTTTTTATTTCAAACTTATGGATCTCTGAATTTTTTATATGCATCTTTTTTTTCACTGCAATCACCAGCCTTCTACGCTTACAGTACTGAACTTTATAGTGAATAGAAAAGTTGTAGAGAATATTACATAAATGTTTTCGCTGTCCTCAATCAGAGATTTTCCCCATGCGTTCGAGAATCATGGTTCTGAAAAATATAGTTCAGTTCATTTCGCTCTTTTTTAAAGTTTTCGGACTCATGTTCATTGTTTCAGTTCAAGCTAGGTGATTAAAAAAATCATTCCTTTTACATTGTTGAATAATTTTCCTATATGTTGTAAATACACTTGTCCTTGCTTTTTTTTGTTGCAGGTCTTAGCAAAGAACTTAACAAGGAGAGTAGGATAAAGCATCAACTATTAAGCTCAAGAAGTGAATCAAGTCAGGTGTTGCGCTGATGTTTTTAGCATACATGTCCACGTTGCCAATTAGAGTACTCAATGTCGCTCTTAGCTGTGATTCAAAGTACCACAAATAGAGATAGAGATAGTAGGTTTGCTTTAAAAAAATTCTTAGTATACCTAATAATCAGCATAGCACGTGATCTGTTAATGCATACATGAACTGTTATATACACAACAAAAGTTAGTTCTTATGGACCATGTAGGATCCTTCAATCGTGACATTCTGCAGTTAAAGGCAAAAGCACCACCATTGTTTTGATGTTTCTGTTATTGACAACAATACCAAGGTGAGAAGAAGTGCCATTATATATATTTTGTTCAGCTATGCGAAGCTCTTACCACAAATACATGATATTCTTAGTTTCCGATTGTCTTGCGTTTGTAATTGCTTTGTTTGTGCTAAATGCATAATGCTCATTATTAGTCTGAATACATGTAGGGCCCCTTTGCAATGTATGAATTTCACAAAAATTGTAAAGAAAATACTTCAAAAACACAGGGAAAATATAGGATTTGGGAATTTTTCCCAAATTCCAAAGGAGACAGTAATATTCATTTTTGTCAAAACTTTTCAGATCATTATATCTGAATTCGATGGTGCGACCATATTGCAGCTTGTCCTAAATTTTCAACATATCATAAACAGATTCTGTGTATGGATTAATGTTCGCATTGATCTTATTTTGTTCTTAACCTATTTGTAAGTTTAGACATTGTTTCGTTGTATCGTTAAAAAAACTAATTGCACTGAAATTTGTTGGCCTCCATGGCCGTTGTATTAACAACACAATGTATTAACAACACAATAACATATAGTATCTATTATGCTACTTTGTTTGATTTGCCCCGTAGCAACGCACGGGCATAGACCTAGTCCACTAATTAAAAGCCATATCATCATCCACTAACAATCTCTATTGATGCCTTACACCGATTTTCTGTGGTTGATAACATCTATGTATGCATCTATTAGTATATATGATTTTCATCCTATAAAAATCATATATTGAAAACACGACCAATCATTTAAGTGTTGAAATATCTATTAGTGTATATGACTTTCATCCTATAAAAATCATATATTTAAAACACGACCAATCATTTAAGGTAAAGACTTCGTTTCATCCATGCGTGCGTTTGTCCGCTCGCACGCACTGCCTGTCTGGCATCCAAAGACGAGGCGGGACCCTTCGTGGGGCCTACTAGTCAGAGCCGGACCAGGACTTTGCACCACTATTCACATTCTCGGGACACGCGCCGCTTCATTTCAGTTCTCCCAATACCCCCAACAGGTTTGTCTCTGTCCTTTCGTCTCTCCCCCCCCCCCACGCTGTCATCTCTCTCGAGTTCTTCTCCACTCCATCCATGGCGAAATCCATCTGACCCGCTCTGCTTCTTCATTATTTGGACCTAGGCGGATGCGCAGGTGGTGGAGAGGTCAACTGATACTACACTCCAGCAACAGGTTCATCCCCCACGACCGCCCTTGTGCTCTTCAATGCTCCATACATGGCGAAAATCATTTCCGACCTGATTTGCTTTCTTCGTTTTCATCTAGGTGTGTGGTGGGGGGGGAGGGGAAGAGGGCTACTGATACCGCACTCCAGCAATAGGTTCATCCCCGTATCGTTCTCCTCGTGCTCTACTTTTTTCTTCGTCAATGTGTTTTTACTGCATTCACAGCATGGTGTGAGGGAAGTCCAGCTATCCTCGTTTTTTTGCTATATCCATGGGATGGGGAAGTAGATCTACGACAGGGATTCGTCACTATGTTGATTCATCCTGGATTATCCCTCGGGGAGGCAGAGATTCGTTCAGTTTTTATTTACTGCCAACACTGTAACTCGCTGATTTCGTATATTGTTCGGTTCATCCTCGGATTCCTGTTTGTGCCGGTGGTGAGAGAGGATGTGTAGCTGATCTGACTTGATCCATCCTAGGGCTGTGCAATCCTCTGTTGCGATGCAATTTTTTGGGTTCCTCATCATTTTTGTGCGCTTTTGTTAGGTATCCACATTAACCTTCATAGAACAGGGTTCGCCCCCCCCCCCCCTATTTCCTCCACGTGCGTTTTTTTCGCAGCAGCCATGACGGTATGGAGGTTTTTTGGTGGGTACGGTGCAGTGGGAGGGGGCAGGGGGGAAGGGGTGGAACTGATACTAAATGCCTATAATAGTACGGGGGGTTCCAGCTCCTCTGTTTTTTTACATGTCATGGCATGTCTATTTTAGTTAGTAAACTGCTTGTATTTTCTTAATTGCAGACTTATTTGCAAGCAGGCCAGCTCGATAAGAAAGATGTTACATTTGTATTCACAAATTCTAGAAATCACCTGGACCACCGCCACCTGATAATGTTCTTAGTTCTCTAAGAGATTCAAAAGAAAGGTCCAGAAATGGTGTCACACTATTTTCTTATTGTACTCAACCTACAGAACAAGAGGTTTGAGGTTCTTGACTCAATGAGGAGCTTGGAGGATGAGCAATTGAGGGACTGCTGCAATACAATCATATTAGCTATTAAATATCTTTGGAAAATTCATTACCCAAATACAGACAAGGACATCAACAATTACGAGATTGTTGATATTGGTGTCCCAAAGCAAACAAACAAGTAAGACCTTCAAAAAAAATCGTGCATTATCCCCTGTGTTTTTATTTCATATTCTTGCTTGAACTCATACTCAATCAATCAACATCATCAGAGTCTGACTTTTTTTTTGCGCAGTTACGATTATGGATTTCACGTGCTGATGCATGTTGACATGTGGAATGAGGTTTCAGTTTACAACTTCAAGGAGAAAGACATTCCAAACATACGAAATTTGCTCACTCATAAATGGTTTATGCATCCAAAGAATGACACCGATTGGAAGACTTTACTGAATCTGCATTAGGTATGTATCCACCTGTTCACAGGAGAGTTGGCTTCTAAACACGCTAAATTCAGCACAATTTAAATAGAGAAATAAATTTAGAGTAGTCATACTAACACAATAGCATAATACTTTTTATCTCTCATCCTAACATGCAAAGGTGTTTTTGTCCCTACTACAAGACACAACCTAAATCATGCAAAAAGCTTCAGCTCCTGGCGTTCAGCTCCTTTCTGCAATTTATTTGGGCACCTAGCAGCATTATGGCTAGTTGACTTGCACACGCTACAATGATTTTTCCTCTTTGCTTTCGCATTCATGCCCTTCATAAGTCTTTTCTCCTTTTTTACACCCTTTCACTTTCGATCTTGGTGGGTTAAATATCCCCGCTATGTTCACAGAAGTATGTCCATCTGTAGCAATTATAGAAATGGTAGTAGAAATTGATGCACCAACAGTTGGAACTGTAGCAATGGTAGGTGTAGGAGCATCACCAAATACACCATCTGTTGGGCCAATTTTTATTAGTGGTTTTTCAATTGGGCATATAATCTATATACACACCGCAATCTATTTTACAAGACAGTTGGCATGCAAAACTATAGTGATCATTAGGCAAAATGGCAGTTGTGATTAGGCTACAACACTAGAATGGTTATGCAAAATAAATGAACAACAATTAGACGATAATGTTTTACTTGGTATCACTTATATGTTTGCAAAAATGTATCACTAATTAGGCAATTTTAGACAATCCCTTTTCATTTTATGTCCAAATGTATCACTGTTTAGGCAGCAATTATATATTGATTAGGCAACAATAACATACTGTCATGCAAAAATGAAGCACTGTTTAGGCAATATAATTCTACCATTACTCAATAATCCAATAGGCAAATATGTTCTACTTTGACATGGCAAAAATGTAGCACTGATTAGGCAATGTGTATCAGGGGGATAGGCAACATATGATTATTCATATGTAAAGTCTTTTAATTATGGTAAAGTGTACCAGCAGTAGTAGATGGATCAGCCGTAGTATTTGTAGCTTCATTAGTTCTAGGATGTGGTGCAACCGGCCCCTTTTTGCATGTCTTGTTCTGTTCATCAACATTCTTCTTCTTCTTCACCTCTTTAATTTCTGACCGTATCATCTTAACTGCCTTTGGACGACTGCACAAGTTTCATCTGAATGGGCCCCCTCAATAGCCAATTCTGCAAATGCAGTAGATATGTTGGTGAATCTTAGTGTTTTTTGGTTAGATATAGGCATGTCGTGAGCCACCAAATCAGCTGGCACATTCATGACATCATTCTCTCCATTTGGAATTGTTTCTTGTGTCCATCTTTTTAGTACAAAACGATCTGGGATGGTCTTGACACCTAGCCTGGTCATAATTTTCATAATGTGACAGCAGATAATACCATCTCTGTCAAATTTGCTACATTCACAATAATAGCTCTCTTCTTTTTCAACTGCAGTCACAAGATAATTTTTTTTCCATAACCATAAACAAAGTGACTATTAGGAATTAGCCAAAACTGTAATTGCCCTTTAGGTTTCACGTCATATTCTGCTGTCTTCTCAAACTCCTTTGAGAATCTATAGAAAAGATTCTTTGTGTAAACAGTAGCAGCATGTTTTTCAATAGGGTATTTAGACCACCTGCTCCGCTCATTCTCATCTGTTCTAAAGTCCTGCCCATCCTGTGCCACCAGCCACTTCTCTTGAATCTTTTGGTATTGCCTAAAAAAGCGTAGGATTGATAGGTTCAGGTTCACATATTTCTTCAAAAACGCATTGAACCCCTCACTCCGTTGAGTTGACTACAAGAACGAGAAAAAACAATGCATATAATAGGCTGGAACAAAACTCTGACGTATGCTATACAGGTGCTCAAAATGCATGTTGCTCTGCAGCCCATGTTTCTGTATCATTTCTACCCATTTCGCCTCAAACTCCGACGGACTGACAGAGTAGTTCATGCGTTCCTTGAAATCTTCTTCTAGCTCTTTATTTGCATCAAGGTCTAGACCTATTATACCAGCAAACTTGTCCATTATATACCAGCGGCAATTGCGATGAGTAGCATAGGGGAATACAATTGAAATAGCATTCCTCATGGCAACATCCTGATCTGTTGTAATGTTCAAAGAGGCTATGCCTTTCATAGCTTTTAAGAATGTTTCAAACAGCAGCCACTTGTAACTAGGAATCTTTTCGTCCCTCAGGAATACACACCCAACTTGAATGTATTGCCATGTCTATTGATCCCAATAAATAGAGGGAATGGTATATCATACATGTTAGTCATGTATGTTGCATCAAAAGAAATGCAGTCATGGTAGGCTTCAATATAGGCATGCCTTGCAGCACTGTCCACCCAAAATATGTGCTCAACTCTATTCTCATCATCCAATTTGATCTTGTAAAAGAATGCAGGGTCTTCTCATTCTATCTCTCTAAATAAGTCCAGTGTTTTCCTGCAAGTCCTTGTACTTCCATGTTCTCCGGATTATTGAGCGAAAGTTGTCCACATTTTTGGCTTCATATGGAACAAGTTGCGCAGAGCCATAAAATTCAGACATTAGCTGCATTATACGCCCAGTTGTTAAGTTGCAGCCATGTAACAGAGTAATAAATTCTCTTTCCTGACTAGGTATCCCTTTGTGAGATCTCAGGAATTTTTTTAGTGAAGGCTTCAGAATGAGATCATGATTTTGATCAGGCACAAAATAGATTACTTGCCACCTTGAACCAATAAGTTTCACAACCATTCTCGCTTTGCATTTTGTATACTTCATTTTCTCACGCTTCCTTTTCTTTCCACCATCAGCCTTTTTCTTCTTCTTAAGGCCATCTTGATTATCTTCTTCATGTTCAGCACTTTCTTCATTTTCAAGGTCATGTTCATCATTATCAGCAGGCAATCCCTCGAGGGCCTTCTCACCCTTCCTTTTCCTCTCAGTCCCCTCCTTGTTACAAACAAACTGTATCTTCTCTACTTCATCTGTATAGCCAGAGCGTCGTGACGTATTTGTGCGGATTGAGAACCCAATTCTTTTTGCATAGTCATTGTAGTATGCCCTTGCTTCATATTGTGTGGCAAAGGTCTGACCAGTATATGGGACCTGAGGTGTAGACCAAACTTCCTCAACATTGTCATCACCATCAACCGCGTTTTGCGCATCACCAGCGACACCCTGGATATGGGGGTTACCACTTGAACCTTGGTCATCTCCTTCCAACCTTGCCTATTCAAGGGACAGCCTCACTTCAGAAACAGTTGGCACATTCTGTGAATGGGGGCGTAGCTGGGTGCAGTAAACAAGATTGTATGCATCTGTTGTTGCATTAGTTGCATCCAAGAAATCAAAATCAAAATTCGGAGGGGGCTCATTGAGGTCCATGGCAAACTGCAACAAAGTTAGGATGTATTAGCAAAATTTTAATGTTTTTCCAATAGCAACTGTACTGCACAATGCTTTTTTTTAAGCAGTTCATACAATCAGTTCACTGTTTTCAATAGGCAAAATACTATCTCCAGTTAGGCAAAGTAGTATTTTTCAGATATGCAATCCATTGTAATCAGTTAGTTAGGGTTAGATGAAATATTTGTTCCTAGTAAGCATAGTTATAATTTTTCACATTAGTACAGTATTTGCCTCAAAAATTTGCTTATCTCTTCACATTACTTTTGCAGACGTGCTTTTTTCGAGATGGGCGTTTTTGTTGATTGAGGAAGCTAAAGTGGATATAAGACATGTCAATCTGAACTACTTAGTATGCATCATTTTTTTTCTGTCAGATGTATATAAGACTATGGGGGATCAAGCAAGTTTGATAGCCCTTTTTTGCCGATCAATGAAGCTGGAGGGCATTTAGGACATGGCTATCATGAAATTACTTAGTATGCAACCCGAACTGCTTAGCATGATCAAACAACTTTAATACAATAACCTTTTCTCTCTTTTATTGCGGTGTTCTGTGAGCTGTATGGCTTAATTTGTAGCAAAAAGAGAGAATATGCGATGCTAGATACAGAATATGAGACGGTGGGTTTTCTTTACGTACCTGTGTTTCTCTAGTTAGGCAGATCTTTTAGTTCCAATCTGCTATTTTTTTTGTGCCTGTCATGCAAGCGGCGGCGGCGGCGCCTGCATGCAGCCGGCGGCGGCAGGCACTATGTGCATGTCCGGATACATAGCCACGCAGCTGCTGGGCTTGTTTAAGCAGTTTTCATTGTTTCCTTTCCTGTTTTTGGACTGCAATTACTGTAAAAACAAGCCGGCCCGAGCAGGCCCACGTTGAATCTGTTGGCCCACATACCTAGCGCGGAACGAATGAACAAGCGCGCGGGGGAAGGGATGGCGTGCGTGCACGGGCGTGCGTTAGGCGCTTCCATCATTTAAATGTTAAAAGATCTCTCAGAAAAGATGAACATGCTATCAATTATAATGTATTTTCCATGCAATCAAATCAATGTTTCTACTTCCAAATTCCACTTTAGAAAAAATTAAAAATTTTCGCAGCAACGCGCGCGGCATACCATCTAGTTTTAGCAAAAGTGCACTTACAAAATGTGTGGACCGCACAATGTGGTGTGAGTTTATGCTTGATTTAATTAAGATGGAGGGTGAAGGCATAAAAAAAATAAATATCACACTCATAGCAGTCAATCAGTCCTGAGGCATGGGTCGTGTCAGTTTTGACATTTTCGCTTCAAGATCTCAAGATTGAATCTATATACTTTGTGTTACCCTTCATGTTAAAAAAATAGTACGAAATATGCTTAAAATCTCTTCATTCCTTGAAATGTTAACCCATCTGATAAACATTCCCAGGAACTGCTTGTAACCTGGAACATTGAGGCATTCTTCAGTTTAGAGTTTAGACTTTACAGGGGATTGAAAAGGGTCTAGAGGCTCCCAAACCCCTCCAATCCTCTTGGACTTAGCCAAGCACAATCCCTCGGGGGGAGTGACCGTAAAAACGAGGAATGCAACGATGCAACTGTGAGAGCAACTGAAATGAACGCTGTAAGCATTCCGAAAATCAGAGGGACTGAAATGGACATAGTGACGGAGCTTCAAACAAATTGAGCAGTTTCTCAGTTTCTGTCAGATCACAGCACGATTCCTACAGATCATCGGCAACAATTTACTGAAGAAATTGTGTTTGCATGGTCTCAAAAAGAGTAGCGCAAAACTATTTTTCTTATCAGTCAGACAGATGAGGACTGAAACAGCAATCGTCCTAAAGCTAGAAACCTGAAAACCAAAACCGTTCGGCCATTCTGATCAGCCGCTGTTGATTTTGTTATCTTCTGAAGTTCAGCTGAAAGATCAAACCAAACCTGCTTCTCCCTGACACTAGAAACTTAGGACTGAACTCTAGTCCTCTGAACCTATCTGGCAAAAATGAACCATCCAATCCTCATACGACCACATATAGCTCTACTGCTTGATCTGCACTTCTGCAGTCTCCCTATCCACATCGGGGAATATCAGCTGATCATCATCTGCATTCAAACAATGTTGCAGTTGGACATGTAAGAATTAGCATGTTCATGAAGATTGAAAAAGCTAAACCAGCAGTTCTGCGAGTAAAACTACGATGCAGATGCTGCATGTCTCACTGAAAAAAAAGGACAAAGCAACCATTCCCACAACAAACTGAATCAGGTCCTGCTTTGAAGTAGCCTCAAGCGAAAGCGATACATTTTACAGCAAACAAACACGGACTCAAAGAAACTCGCAGATGAAACAATACACTCATCGGAAAGATTTTATGCTGATTTATACCATGCGTCCCATTAACAAAACATTCAGAGCTACAGAAATTCAGAATAATCCTGCAAGAAGTTTACAGAACAAAAATAACTCTGCATGAACACCATCAAGAACCTCTATGATTCAGAACTAGAAACTCAGAATAAGGCAGCAAGAACTCAATTAACCAGCACTGACCTATGCCATCGGCCCTGCGGACCACGATGTCGAGGCGCTCGCTTCCGCGCGGCAGGTCCGTGACGAGTGGTGTCAGCTGCCCATGGCGTCCGGCGCGGATGAACAGCGTGAGGCGGCAGAACTGCAGCGTGAGGTGCGCCAGCCTGTCCCGCAGCACAATCGCGGACCTCCCGGAGTGCTGGAAGGAGTCCCAGTCCTCCTCGCGAAAGCTGCCGGAGTCGTCCGCAAGTACCCACCGGATCTCCCGCTGCTGCTGGGAAGCTTTCCGCACCCACCGGCGAACGCCAGCCAGCAGCGGGCACACTCCGTCGAAGAGCTTGACCCACGCGGACTGCACACAACACAAGACCATCGCATTACTTCTTGATCGCAGCGCAAGGCGACAATCTGAAGTTCTTGGAAGAACGGGAGGATATTTGACGCGAACGGCCTCAAAGAAATCAAGAACTCGATCGCAGAACGAGATTGGTAGGCACAGGAAGGGAGGACGGGGCGAGGAGCTCACGTCGAGTTGGAGCGGCAACTCAGGCTGGCCGAGCTTCGAGGGGATGATCTCGACGACCCACATCATCGTCCGGCCGAAGCAGCAGTCGTCCCAGTCGCAGACGGCGACACCAGCGCGGCAGGGGAGGTGCCTCCAGTTGGAGCGGAGGTAGCGCCCGTACGCATCGTGCATCAGGACGACGCGGTCGCGGGCGTCGCTCCCCGGTCGCGCCACATGATGGCCAGGAGCTGCTGCTCGTCCCGGTCGCGTTGGGCGGCCGCGCGGCGGCGGCGGCGGCAGGGGAGGAGCGGCGGCCCGCTAGGGTCGGGGCTGGGGGAGCCGAGGTACCGGCCGTAGACGCCGCGGAGGAGCAAGTGGGGCGAGCCGCTGCGGCCTCGGAATCCGCCGCTTAGGGCCTCCCTCTGCACGGCCCACGCGGCGTGGGGCGCCGCGCCGCGCGCGTCCAGGAGGACGCCCCTGCCGTCCTCCGCGGCGTGGAGGTACGTGCCGTGCCCCGGGCTCCGCAGCCGCACGAACTCCGCGCCCTCGAACACGTCCATTGCTTCCGTGCCGACGACTTCAGAGGGGAGAGAGGCCGACGCGGATGGCTCTTGGTTTCCTGGCGTCGCGCCGCGAGGAAGACGAGAGAGAGCGCTGCCCAGCCAACAAGAGCAAAAGGAGTTCGTTACGATGGCGGTTACATTTAAAGGCGCCGTCAGCACAAGGCTTTGTCGCTGACGGGTGGGGCCATGAACTGGGCCCCGTCAGATGAAGCAAAATGCAGTCGCTGACTGGTGGGGCCAACTATGGTCGATCTGGGGGCAAATGCTGCAACTGCGATCATGCCAGCGCCGGCGTGCAGAGACTCCAGAGGTTCGCCGGCGGCGAGGAAAAAATCCGGCGAATGCTCAGTCCGGACGCGAATTCACAGATTATGATCACAATCACACATGAGAGTTTGGATTGCTGCAAACGATCCGGTCCAATTCGTGAAAGTAAGTGGATTTACAGAGTTAGATGGATCCATGGCCATGGATGCCGGTTGGTGTTTCCCGTGCCTTGCCCCTACGTGTCGAGCTCGAGAAGGTCGGGAGCCGGCGAGCCGCCCTTCTTGTTCGGCTTCCTCCGGAACGGGCGGCACGCCTTGACGCTGAGGTCGACGGCGGCGGCGAGCGCGACGAACATGGCGGCGTCCTCCATGCACGTGACGTGCCGCACGGCGAGCTGCACGAGCGGCCGGCTGCTCCTCGCCTCCCCCTCGACCCTGCAGCTCATCACGAACCCGCCGCCCGCGCACGCGGCGCCCATGCTCGCCGCGCAGTGCCCCGCCGCCGCGGCCGGGGGCGCCTGCCGGTCCATGTCGATGAAGAACTCCCCGCCCCTGTCGCTGCTCAGCGGCGCCTCCGACACGAGCACGCAGTCGTCCTGGCGGTCCGGGAGCAGGTGCAGCCGCAGGCGCACCGTGTCCTTGCTGCTGCTCGCCCCCGCCGGCGCCGGCTCGCGCCACGCCTCCAGGCGGCCCCACGGCTGCCAGCTGTCCGACGACCCCGTGGTGTCGGCGCGCACGATGAGCCACGCGCCGGGGTTGGACCGCGCCACCGTGTCCCCGCCCGGCGCCGGCACGAACGGCGTGGCCATGAACGCCGCCGCGACGGCCGAGCCGGACAGGTCGTGGATCACCACCTTCCAGGCCTTCCTCTCCCGCCTCACCATCTCCATGTCCTTCTCCTCGCTGCCGGAGCTCGACCAGCCGCCCAACGGGTCAGTCTGAGACGGCCTGCAAAGAAACACAACAGGTTGTACCAAACGCCATCAATGTGTCCCAACTCGAGAACGAAGATCGTCATCATCGCTTACCGCCTGTCGCGGATGAACTTGCAGCTGAAGATGGGCTGGCGGATGGTGCCATGGAGCTGGACGACCTGCGGGTTGAGCGCGATCTCGTCGTCGAACTGGAAGATGTAGCGGGGGTCAGCCTCCAGCTTCACCCTGAGGTGGAGCTCCGGCCTGGCCTCGCCGCCCCTGCCGATGCCCGTCCACCCATGGTGCAGCAGCACGGGCTTCCCCTCCCGCCACTCCGACGACGCGAGGTCCACCCTGAACACGCCGACCAGCCGCTTCCTCCAGGCGACGCCGCAGCGCGCGCCGAAGCGGGCCAGGTACACCGCCACCTCGAGGCACGACCGCGGGGCCCGGAAGCACCCCGGCGCCGCCAGCGCCTTGAGGTCCGACTCGTCGAGGGAGAAGACCGCCGCGTTGGTGAAGGGGTCGAAGAAGTTGAACTCCGAGGAGTGGACCAGCGGCACCGGAACCGTCTGCACGGGGAACCCGCCGAGCCGGATCTCGCAGTCGCAGAGCCGGGCAGCCGCCTTGCCAGCGTTCCCGCCGGGGAGCTTCAGGCCCAGCTGTCCCACTGAGAGCCGCACGAATGGCTGGGGATCCATGGTGCGCTGTCACTGGGAACCAGCTCCCTCCATTGCTGTTGTTGCTGATGAAATTTTGGAATGCCCGTGCTGTCAGATTTTTGAATCATGGTACAGATTGCAGGACAAAAAAAAAGAGAGCAGAGCCGGCAAAATCAGATAATCTGGCAATTACGGTTCAGTTATCCAGTTTTCATAAAGTAGCAACCGAAATCACCCAAGGAAAATGGAACCTGCACCGTAACCGATTACTTGGTTCAGGGATCAGGCAAAGGCAATGTATGAAAAACTAAGCAGCCTCAAGCTAATTCCAGGGTGCCTCTCTGAAATACACTAAAATACTAGGTGACGGGAACAAAATAGATCCCCTTATCTACTCCCCACAAAACAATTAATTCTTCTATAGAATTCATGCTAAAGAAATCGCTAGAAAGATCACTTTTAACCATAGAATCACTTCCCCAGTGACTTTGCTTCCCATAGAGAATCAAGAGCAGGAAAAGCTCTACCAAACAATGCCTTCTTAATCTTAAGTTAGTTTTGGTTAAGAATGGTGGGAATCCCAAAGTAAAATATCCATCTTACAATCCTAATCCACTCTAGCGGTCTAGCCTAACAATCTTAAGGATCAGGGCAAAACATGCATGCTCGCGTTATCTACTATACCATATACTTTGTTTTTTTTTCTATTTGACTTTAGACTAACCTTCTGGAACCTTAGCAAATACAGTAAAGATGTATGCTAATCCCAGCATATTCCCCTTTGACAGTCGCTGTTGCGAAAGCACTACAAAAAGACACCGTTACCTCCACCAAGTTAAACAATCAAAGCAACAGAAAAGCGAAAAAGGAATCCGGGCGGTGCTTTTGCAATGATCGCAGGAGCGGAGATGTCATTAGCATTCCAGCTCGATCGGTGCGAAGCAACGCAAATAAAAAGCATCCACGACCACGAGCGGCATCAATATGGTCGCCCCCGGAAAGGTCAGCCATGGCAGAGGCTGTGAGATGACAGTGAGGTTAGCCCAATCGCAGCGTGCTCCCTTGCGTCCATTTCTTTAACCCCGCGCCCAAAGCTTCCGGCATCGGCCGGGATCGGCGGATGCTTTCTGCGTCGTACGTACAAGCGAGATACCAAACCCTTGCCACGAACTCCCCCCCGCCCCGGGCAACGACGTCGACGGCCACGTCGCCGCCGCCCGCCCTATATTGCCCCCGCCCCTGAGCCGCTCGCCTCTGTAGCTCCTTGATGCTGGCATGCAAGCGGCTGGCTGATGCCGTGGCTGTAGCACCCCCATGTTCACGCAAGGCGGGCGCCGTGGCGAGAGCCATGGCGCGACGACGCACCCGCACAGCCTCAGCCACCACGACCAGCACGGCGGGGGCGGGTACGCCGCTCGGCAGGCGCAGGAGGAGGACTGGCGGCGGGACCGGGACGATCAGCCGCCGCCGCGGCGGCCGTACCACTTCAGGCGCAGCGAGCGGTCGGGCGTGCTGGAGTGGACGGCGGCGGTGGTGTTCACGGTGCTGGCGGTCGCGGTGCTGCTGGCGGCCGTGGCCGTGCTGGTGGTGGTGCTGCTGCTGCAGCCCCGCGCGCCGTACCTCGCCGTGCGGGCGGCCAGCCTGGACGCGCTGGTGTACGACCAGCAGGGCGCGCTGGACGACGTGCAGGTGTCGGCCGTCGTGGAGGCCCGCAACGGCAACGCGCGCTCCGCCGCCGCGTTCTCGCGGCTGGAGCTCCGCCTCGCGTTCGCCGGCACGCTGCTGGCCAGGCTCCGCGCCGACCCGTTCCGCGTCCCGCCCAAGGGGTCCCTCCCGCTGGCGTACGTGGCGCGCGCGCGGGGAGCGCCGCTGGGCGCCACCGGGCAGCGCCGCCGTGGAGGCCGCGCTCCGGGAAGGCGTGGTGCCGTTCGGGGTGGACGGCGAGGCCCGCACGGCGTGGAAGGTCGCGGGGCTCGTCGGCGTGCACCACTGGACGCGGCTCGCCTGCGAGCTCCGCTTCGCCTGGCCCAACGGCACCGCCATCAACCTCAGCTGCAGCTCCAAGTCCAAGTTCTGGTTCTTCTGACGGCCGTGCCGAGCTCTAGCTGAACTCGAATCCATGGCTTGGCTCTAGAAGAGCAGCGTTGTTGATGGATCAATCAAGATTCAAGATTCAACAACAGTGGCTGGCTTCTCACTTTCTTGGCCTCCTTTCTCACTTAAAATCACCCTGGCGGTCGGCGTAGAAGAGATGAATTCTTTACTACTACTACTAGCCCTTGCATCCATTTGTAAATTAATTCAGAATTGGGGTGGCAGATTGCATTGGGGGAGAAACACAGTAGAAACCAATCATACATATACTAGTTGGGATGTTGGTGCGCGTTTTTTTCGTTTCAACTTATTTTCCATCTCTCCAAAACTCGGTTGCTCTGCCTTGAGGATTTCTCTGAATCGCAGCAGCCCCTTTTGATCCCCGAAGGACAAAAGGCAGGTGGGAGGATAAAAAGGAGACCAGCACCACCGCCGGCCGCCGCCATGGAAAGGAGGAAGCAAAGCAAAGCGTGTTTGAAGGGAGTCGGACGGAGAAGAAGAAATGGAATGCGTGTTGTGCCTGGCAGTGGCACTGGCAGCTCAAAGTCCGCAGCCTGGCCTGCATGTGCATGTGCACCAACCTACCCTTTCTTCCTTTCCTTGTTCCTTCGTCTTTCTATCAGAGACGACTGATGAATGATTGAGATTTGCCTGTGAAGAAGCGAGGCCAGATCCCAAGAACCTCCCAAGTTCGATCGAACGTGCTCTCGTTAAAAGAAAGGAAAGTTACGATCAAAAGTGTACATGTGTACCGAGCACACCTCCAGTCGATACATCATACATGTGTGTGTATATGCATGTATCGAAACCAAATTATAGAGCTCTGAACACGAGGAAGAAAACGGAATTGAGCTGAAAAATCTCACCTGTCTTTTTCTTTCTTTCTTTCTTTCTTTCTCGAAACTGGCTCCCCTGGGCCCCTGAGCCGAAGAAGAAGGTGCCGATTGACGAGCCCACAGAAAAAGTACTAGGATGATCGCCCGCGGGCAGGAGGTCCGAGGCGACAGCAGGACGACGACGCCGACGGCCGCGGCAGAGCCCCGCGGAGCCCCCGGGAGCCGGAATTCATGGCGGCCGGCCGGCGGGCCACAGCTGAGCAGCCGGCGGAGGAGCCGATCGCCCGGAGGCGGAAGGGTAGAGGGGCCGGCACCGGCAGGGGGAGAAGGGGAGGGCGACGGCTGACGGCGGAGGGGAGGAGCTAGCGCAGCGCGCGCGGGAGGGAGGGAGGGAGGGAGACGACAGCGCGCGGCGGCGACCGTGAGTGGCAGAACGCCGAAACCCCCCTCGCGGGGAAGGCCGGGGAAATATAAAAAGTCGCCGGGGGTTTGGCTAGCTGAATTGCTGAAAGGAAAGGGAGATTAGATTAGGCGCGCGGGCGGAGATGGAGTAGGAACTTGGCGAGCAAACTGCTCTGCTGCTACTCCATCAACTGCAGCTCTTGCGTGGTCGCGGGCGAGGAACAGGGCGGCGGCGTCGACCGACGGGCGGGCTCGTCGTGGAGCGATGATATGCTACTCTCTAGTACTACAGGCAGCCCTGGTCTGGTACGCCGGCCGTGCAGGACGACGAGCTGGAGCGTCTCGGGACGGGACGTGATCACGGGAGGAGAGGAGAGGAGATGGGATGGGAACGGGATGACGGCAGCATCACAGAGCGGTGGGATCGTTTTTGGGAGGGCCGGAGGGGGGGTGCGTGCGCGCCAGCTGGAGCGCACCGCGCGCCCACTTGCGGCCGGGGCCTTCGCTTTCCGACAGCCTGGCGGGGACGGCGACCCACGCCGCGGCGGCGGGGTTGAGTGGTCAACCAGCCCAAAGCCCCACACTGCGGGCGCCGAGAGCGAGCGTACGTGCGTACGTACGCCTCTACGTACGTGCTCCGTAGAGTACGTGGTACACGCCTTGGGGACAGGAATGCTGCACTCTCTCCGGACGACGGGCCCCGATCCTCTGCGCTGTCTAGCCGACATGCGGGCCCACATGCTCACGCCGAGAACGGCCGGCGGCCTTTTGACCGTTGATCCGCGCGCGCGCGACCGGCGTGCTGATTCGGGGTCCTCGGCGAACGAGGAAAGAGTTCCAAACCTAGCATTTTGAGAAAAAAGGGCCCATAATAACGTTAACGCTAATTTGTCCAAAAAGCTACATTGTCACGATGCCACTCCTCGTGGAACAGGGGCAGTGGTTACTTTAACCGTAGCAATGCAGGACTGTCCCATGCACACGGGTACACGACCCGTCCAGCCGGAGCGCATGCCACCGCAAATCAGGGTGCCTGTCAGGCCTAACGTCGTTCCCTTTCCCCTTCCGCCTAACAAAACTTCGTGCGGGGTTTTGACCTTTGCGGACGCACGCTCATACGCGAGGGCACGTTTGGAATCAAAGTTTTCAGATACTATAGTTTTAGAATACCATAGTTTTATATTGGTCATGATATAACTATAGTATTTCTCCTCCCTATCAAAACTATAATATTCTAGAAAATGTTTGGTTTTATAGCTATACCATGGTTTTACTGGTCTCTTGCTTGTTTGGATGAGAAACTTTGGTATAAAGTGGAATTTACGATACTCCAAAAATACCATGGTATTGGCAATACCTATAGTTTTAAATACATAGAATTTTGAAACACATTTTGACTTAAATACCATGGTATTCTCAAATACCACTAGTATTATTTTAAAAACTATAAAAACATTTCGTTTCCAAACAAGACCTAAACATTTTTTTCGCAAAAGGCCAAAAGCATCCCTAGGAATTCGATCGGCGCCCACATGGTGTGAGCTGCGTGCCACGTACCGGTGACGAGCGCACACGTGTACCCGCCCGTGTGCTTTACGAGTTGGACAAACATCCGGGGACGGGGTGCTTTGCCTCGTTGGGCTACTTTAATACCAAGCCAAAACCAACAATTTTTTTTTGTAGGGGGCTTGAAGCTGAAGTTTCAATGGCACCTAAGGGGCCGTTTGACAGCGTTCTCTCGGCTCCGCTCCACGCGAGAATCACTCCCTAGGCAGTCAAACAGAAAAAAATAGTGACAGCTCCCACCGCGAATCACTCCTTCCGCTCCTCTCGTTTTGCACTACGCCCGTGGAGCCAAAAATACCTGCTCCCTCGGATTCTTCCCTGATTCTTCGTGTGCTGGACTGCTGGCGCATGCAGGAGCAGCAGGGAGTGAATCAGGTCTGCCAAACGGGTGCAGGAGTAGATGGGAGCAGCGTGGAGTGCGAGCAACGAAAAGCAATGAGCGGAGCGGAGCAGAGCCATGAAAGAGCGCCGCCAAACGAGCCCTAATAGTGTTACTCTCTCCATTCTTTTTTATTTGTCACTTCTTAGTTCAAAAACGAACTAGCAAGCGACAAATATTTGAGAATGGAGGAAACGATAAATATTCGAGAATGGAAGTAGTACAACATATAGCATCAGTGAATAAGTTTCGCAAATTTTGGTGATTTCGTTGGCGAACAAAAGGAATTTCTGAAATTTCGTACTACATCTATATACGTGTTTTATTGTACTCTATGCTCATTTTCTATATTTATTTTTTATATCCAATATATATGTCATAGCCATAAACATGTTAACAGTTCACGTTTAGATTTTTTTTTAATCTTATATGTTTGCAGCGTTTCTAAAAAAATTTCACGGATTTCGATGGTGGACAAAAAATGTGATGACGAAATGCAAGTCCGTGCATAGCATAGCTATTGGATCAATACCCGACTCATTGGCAGGGCCGGCTTCTGGTTGGCTAGATACGCCCCATGTGACAATTTGCCTTTTCCTCACTCCAAGTCGCATTTTTTTAGGAAAAAAAAATCGCATGTGTGTGTAATCCAGTCACCCGCTTGTTTTACAACTTTCTGTATTGGCGACGTGGTCCCATATATCCAAACTTTTGGTGCGACGGATCATATGCAATTATTATATGCATGGAATTGTCATTTTCCAAAAAATAGTGTGGAAACAGAAAGTCGGCTCTTTTAAACCAAGAAATTTTCGCAACATTTCTACATCCCTTAATTAAAACACCCTTCAAAACTTGTTGCGTTTATCGAGCTGGGCTTGAGTCTTGAGGCTAAGGTTGTATTGTATCGTCCAATCCTGATTAATTTCAGTTCTTCCTAGGAAAAAAAAGATGCAGACCGGTCTACCGAATTTGCAGGTAATAACAAGTGTACAGCTGGTCCTCTGATGAAGCTGAAAGCGAGAGGTGCGTGTTCATCAGGACGCCAAAGGCAGAGGCGCAATTGGCACGAAGGGCAGGCGTAACAGAAGCAAATACGCTGCCCGCCGGTTTCTGCTCAATGATTGGGGAATCTTCAGCTTCACTTCCACACGCCAACAAGATAAATTTGCTTCGGGCTGACAGTAACACCTGCAGCCAATCACTCCCAAGTCCCCAACTCTAGATAGCTACAGTACCAGCTTAGCTTGCGCTCATCTTGTTGGTTCTCAATTTCCATGAGGTTCTCGTTTTATCATGCACACTACTGAAAAGTGAGAATTGGAGATATACAAACTGATGCATATGCATGGCCACTGAATCAGCTTGTTTCTCTCCAAGATCCAATGTCTCACCTTCAGACATGTGTCTATGGCCGCTACAAAGTTACAAACTGTTGTCTACATGCCATTTTAGTTGGGGATTAGAGATTTTTTTTAAAAAAAAATTAGCCCCTTTTGATCTAAAACTCTAATAATAGTATCTCTCTTTTGGTCATGCCAATGACTAGAGGGTTCCTTCGTGAAAATTTAGTTTTCCCATGTTATTATTAAGAGTGCAGATTTAAAAAGATTAAGAAAAAACTAGGAACCGAAGCCACATCCATGTGGGAGTAAAAGGAAGTCACGAGGCTCCAGTTTCCTCTAATATCTCACCTTGATTGCTACTGCTGCATTTTAGATAAACGATTTTAGCACTGGTGCAACATTAGTACACAAGCACAGCGCCAATCATGGAAGCAGGATTACATATGGTTTGGTTCCAGTTTGTTAGTTCTCCTGTAGTGCCTTAACTAATAAATTCGCCGGAATTGCCTGACACATGGACACCAATAGGTACAAAACATGAAGCCCAAATACTCCAGGTTCATTCATACACGAGTTGCTAGCTTCTGACACAACCATGCTTCGGATCACTGAACCCACATCATCTTGCGAGCGTAGCAATGTTTAGAATTGGGTGATACCACCACTAATGCTGAACTTCTTTGGCACACACACAGTCAAACTCTTTGGTAGCCCAGGCGTTCTATATTTGACGAAGAGGTTATGGGCCCAAAGCCCAGTTACCCAACCATTCTACTAGGCCCACAATCTAACCGACCGGCGCCATTTCGCTGCTTTCTTCTGCGCCCGGCTGCCACGACGGAGTTGCACGGCGGGCGGCGGCGCTGGCACGGCGCGGTCATCGTCGTGCCGTGCGCTAGTGATTCAACAAGCGGGAGCTGGCAGTCTGGGGGCCGTGGGCGTGCTATCTTCACCGATCACTCTTTTTTCCATGTAAACTTTTTTTGCTCGCTGCCTCTCTACTTGTGCCAAAGCAGAGTCGATACAGGCGTTGCGCTCCGTAAACGTTCGATCAAATGCCAACAAGTGTTTGCTGTGTTCCAATCCCTGACCAGACTTGAATTTTTTGTAGAATTTCGTTGCCGACCATCCTCACTCAATCCTGTGACAGAAAGGAAGGACAGATAAGGCTTGTTCCAGATCTGCGAAAGCCCACCTCCCCTCTTTTGTTCTTCCAAATCTGGTTTGCCCACTTCCCTTGGAACGCCGCTCTCTCTAAAAAATATATATATATGAAAACTCTGTTTGATGCGTCGTGTGGGGTTTAGTGTTTTGGTAATTTGTAATAATGGTGGTCTGATCCTCTTTCTTGGAAAGGGATTGAAGCCAAAAACTCGTTTTGCGTCACCTTCAGTTGAGAACTTGATGTCTGGCTGCCCTGCGCTACCAATCTACCGTGCAATGCATGCATCCAATCCATGTACAACTTGCTGTTCCGACCTCACTTTCCGACAGCCTGGCATCATGGCATGTACTATGGTATGGTCTATGGCATGTACATGACGTGTCTGTCACTCTGTCCCACCACCTCTGCTTTTCTCCTGCTCCCACTTCTCCTTCAATCCTTCCTCTCTTGCTCATCCAGATCTGCTTGCCCACTTCGCCTGTAAACATTGTGAGAGTTCTCTGGGTGTGTGTAAGTGCAACCATGGCTGAACTGGTGACCAGTATGGTCGTCGGGCCGCTGGTTTCCATGGTGAAGAACAAAGTGTCTAGCTACCTTCTGGACGAGTACAAGGTGATGGAAGGTATGGAGGAGCAGCGCGAGATCTTGGAGCGCCGGCTACCGGCCATCCTACAAATCATCGATGATGCTGAGGAGAAGGGCGCACACCAGCCAGGAGTAGGTGCCTGGCTCAAACAACTCAAGAAGGTTTCCTATGAAGCAAATGATGTCTTTGATGAGTTCAAGTACGAGGCGCTCGCGCGGGAAGCCAAGAAGAAGGGGCACCGCAGTAGGCGCGGCATGGATATTGTAAGCTCCTTCCCTGCTCACAATCCCATTATGTTTCGTCACAGGATGGGCAAGAAGCTGCAGAAGATTGTGCACAACATCGAGGTGCTGGTTGCAGAGATGAATGCCTTTGGTTTCAGTCACAGGAAACAAGCACCATTGTCAAAGACACGCCAACCGACGGATCCATTCATGATTGAATCCGAGAAGGATATTGTTAGCATATCCAGAAGTAAGGACAAGGAGAAGATTGTGAATATATTACTTGGACATGCTAACAATGATGATCTTCTTGTTCTCCCTGTTGTTGGAATGGGCGGGCTGGGCAAGACCACATTTGTGCAACTAGTTTACAGTGACCACGAAATAGAGAAGCATTTTCAGTTCCAGAAGTGGTGTTGTGTAGCAGATGATTTTGAGGTGGGTAATATTGCAAGGAGCATCTGCAATAGCACAGAGAAAGACAGTGAAAAAGCATTGCTGGACCTGCAGAAACAACTCAGCAGAAAGAGGTGCCTCCTCGTGTTGGATGATGTATGGAATCAGGATGTTGATAAGTGGGAAAAGCTGAAGGCCTGTCTTCAACATGCTGGCAGAGGTAGTGCAATACTGACCACTACTCGTGATGCGAAAGTAGCTCAAATTATGTCTGGGGGATCTGGAATAATCCATAATCTGGGAAATCTAGATGACGTGTTTCTGAAGGAAATACTTGAGAGAAGAGCATTCATTTTGCAGAAGCCGGAATATGATAAGCTGGAAGACATTGTTGTTCAGATTGTCAAGAGATGCGCTGGCTCTCCTTTGGCTGCCAAAGCCGTAGGATCCATGTTGAGTACCAAGACTAGCAAGGATGAATGGATGGCTGTATTAAATAAAAGGAGCCTTTGCAATGTGGAGGATGGAATTTTGCCAATACTCAAGCTTAGCTATGACAGCTTACCATTACACATGAAGCAGTGCTTCGCATTTTGTGCTGTGTTTCCAAAAGATCATGAGATTCATGTCGAGGATTTGATCCAACTGTGGCTGGCAAATGACTATATACCACTTGAGGAGGGTGTCCCTCTTGAAATAACTGGGAGACAGACTTTCGATGAGCTAGCTTGGAGGTCATTCTTTGAAGACGCGAAGCGAACAACATTGGAGGGTCAAAACTGGACTAATTATTGTAGTATTAAGACATGCAAAATACATGATCTTATGCATGACATTGCCTTATCTGTTGTAGGTGAAGAATGTACAACTATCACCAATAAGACCAATCTGAAGAACCCATTGTCAAAACACAGTCGACACTTGTTTTTCTCATCATATGAAACCACTGATAGAACTCATCTAATTGATATTGTAAAGAAACAAGGACCAACTCTCCAGACATTGTTGCTTTTATCTGGAACTTCAAGGAACTTCGAGGAACATATTCCAAAGTATACTTCTCTAAGGGCTCTAAAATTTACAAATTTTTGGAAATTTAAAATCAGACCAAGGCAGTTACAGCGCCTGAGGTATCTTGATCTCTCGTGCAATTGGTGGATTACACAACTTCCTGAAGAGATAAGCATCATGTATAATCTACAGACCCTGAATCTTTCAAGATGTGAAAAACTTTGTCAACTTCCAAGGGATATGAAGTATATGACAAGCCTTCGACACCTCTATACTGAAGGCTGCAAATCATTGAAGTGCATGCCTACAGGCCTAGGAGAACTCACCTCTCTGCAAATTCTGACATATTTCGTGGCTGGTGCTAGCTCTGGCTGCAGTACCATTGGAGAACTGGGAAGCTTAGACCTTGGTGGAAAATTGATGTTAGGTTGTCTGGAAAATGTAACAGAGACGCAAGCAAAATATGCTGCTCTTAGAAATAAAGAGAAACTCAGGCAATTATCTCTTGAATGGAGCAGTAGATGCGATGAGGAATCGGTACCAGATTGTCATAAGAAGGTATTAGATGAACTTAAACCATATGATGGGCTGGAGATGATGAGGATAGTTGGTTACAAAAGCACCTTTTTACCAGCGTGGATGAAAGATCTTAGTTTGCTACAGCGGCACTTGACTGAGCTCCATCTAGTTGGATTTACCATGTGTGAGGAATTTCCTCAATTTAACCATTTGGAGGCTCTTCAAATTCTTCAATTAGAAAAATTGGATAAACTGCAAAGTCTATGCAGCAAGGACAAATTTCTGAAACTAAAAGAACTATGGTTATGCGATTTGAAGAGCATGGAAAGATGGGTAGCAGATGAAGGGACAAAGGAAGAACTGACGTTTCCTCAGCCTTGAGAAATTGTTTATCTGTGGCTGTCCAAAGCTGGCTACTCTACCTGAAACACCAAATCTCAAGGTTGTAGAGCTTGATGAATACAAGGCACAGTTATCTTTACGGATAGTTACACACAGATACATGTCTTTGCTGTCAAAGCTCCAACTGTATGTCCGCGATAAAGAAGTGTCACTTGAGCTAGACGATGAGAATAATGTCGAGTCACCTTTGTTGGAACTGAGACTAAACGGCTGCAACTTTTTATTTCCCCGAAGTACATCACAGCCAGCAGTTGGGATCTGGAGATGGCTTGGAAAACTTGTTTCTCTGAAGATATATTTTTGTGATGCGCTCATCTACTGGCCTGAGGATGTATTCCAGAGCCTGGTATTCTTGAAGCACTTGAAAGTTCTTGGGTGTGGTAATCTTGTAGGGCCTACAAAGGTAAAAGGTGAGCCAGCACCACCAACAATGAGTCAGGTCTTGCCACACCTAGACACTTTACACGTGTATGATTGTGAAAAGCTGACAGAGCTCTTTGTACTTCCCGCATCTATCAGAGAAATGAGAATTCGGAACTGTGGAAGTCTTAATTTCAAACGGGAGGAGGATACAGATTCGAAGAATGTGCATGTGGAGCAGCTAAACATGGGTACGTCATTGGAAAACTGTGCATCTACAAGTGTGCCAAAGCAATCACCAGCACAAACAAATCACCCTCTGCGTCACTTGGAATCTCTATCCATAGAGTCTTGTGATAACTTGGTAGCACTAGCACTTCCAAACCTAGCACTGGAATCTCTATCCATAGAGTCCTGTGATAACTTGGTAGCACTAGCACTTCCAAACCTAGCACCGGCCCTTCAGTTATTAATTATCGACTCATGTCCGAAGCTTTGTTCCTTGTCAGGACAGCTGGAAGCACTAAAGTGTTTGTACATTTATGGATGCAATAAGTTGCAGTCGCTGGATTCTTTGGGACACCTCCCGTTGTTGGAAAGACTCAGCCTTGAGAGGTGTAAATTTTTGACATCCATACCGGGTTCTCTCGGGAGTTATTCAGCTCTGCAGAGAATTCGTATCGAACATTGCCCTGCCATAGATATGAAGCCTCTTTACAAAATACACCAACAACGCCTTGATAGCATTGAAATAACAGACCATGCTCATTCAAGTGATCCCCTTGAAGGTATGTTCCAATCCATCACTTCTATATGCAGCCTACATTTTTCTCTAGACCTTTGTGTTTCAACTTCATGTTTTAATTCGCTGGGCTTGTATGTTTTAATTCAGTTCACTACACTATTTCATAAAAATGTGAGAATCAGCTCAAAGTAGGAATCAGGCTTGTTTGTTTTCAACATTAAAAAAAGAGCAAAAGAGAGTTTTATAAAAGTTTCTCCAAAAGGTTTTGAAGAGTTTCATTACAAGATTACACATCTAAGGTACGTATGGTTACGCAAATGCAATGTTTCTTTGACCTCTCGCATTTTCTCTTAGCAGCAAAAATGCACGTGTGAATCGTATATGTTACAATAAACAAGGTATCATATGTTATTTTTTTAAAATTATATTGAATTTGAAGTGTTATTTTTGTTTATTTAATATTTTGATTGAAACAATTTATTAGGCTCCTAGTTCTATACGATTGGTTTTAAAAAAAAATGAGCCAGAGAAAAATGTGAGAGTTCGAAGAAATGTTGTTAGTGCGTAACCATGGGTAAACTTAGTTACAAAACTTTACGGATAAATCTAAACAAAACTCATCTCTATAAAGTTGACTTTTTATGGATTCTTTTTTATTTCTGATACCAACCGTAAAGAATTAGGAATCTTAAACTCATTCGTCTTCACATGATTGGTCCACGATCAAGCTAATAAGAAAGATTAATGCGGGAGTAACACAACAATGGATATAGAATATATTGACGAAATAATAATCATATTTAAAATGCTACAATCAAGTTGCTCAAGTCCAAAGAGTATTTGGAATGCTATAATCAAGCTACTAAGCCTAGAGCTATATTCAAAATAAATTATAATAATATATTTTATTTCTCCATTATGAAATAATATTTCTCAATAGACACATGCACAAGATCCCTAAATGAATCAATCTAAAATTATAGTAATGTCTTTATCTAACAAAAAATATTATAATAAAACATTTAATACACATTATATAAAAATAAAAACATAATTTACAGCACATGTTCATACAAAAACTAATATATAGTTAAACATTATTATACATTGCATGAACATAAAGACATAATTTACAACACATGTTTTGTTAAAACTAAAACATTAAATAAAAATAACACCAAATTAAATAATCATATAATCTAAACGTAATTAGAAGGCATCTTTTTTATTGTCACGTGTGGGACACATGTCCATTTTACGAGCGATTTTTGTAAAAAATTCTCCGTAAGTTTTTGTAAGTTTTTTCAAATAGAAGTCGTGATTGACTTTTTTCAAAACTTCAATCGCTCGTCTTATTCAAAAAATTATAAGTTATCATTTATTTTGTTATGATTGTTTTATAATTATAGAGAATTTGAGTATGACTTGTTTTCCTGTATGTTTACACAAATTTTTTGAATAAGACAAGCGATTGAAGTTTTAAAAAAAGTCAATCTCTCTCACATTTTCTCTCTATATATTGGTTTCCGGCTGCTAGTATTCAGTAAGGCGCAACTTTACAATCATACTCTTAAGATGCAGTTCAGTTACAAGCTCATTAGCTCAAAGTTTGACATATTTCGACTTGGATGAAGGGACTGGTTTACAGTGATAAAGTCTGACATCATAATTTCCCGTCGTTAGGGCCTAAAATGAAGGATCCGAAATCCTGGAAATACGCAATTCCGGCACTGAAGTACCAGATAAAGAAGCGTATATTGAAAAATGTATGTGGCATAAACTATGCAACTTGTATCCATTAAATGGGTTTTGCTTGTGCCCGTAGCTGAATGTGTGTGGTTTCCTTTCAGGACCAGGAGGATCAGGATTGATCCCAGATGCCATCAAAGGAGAAGCCCATGGACATGGATAGAAAGTCTGCTACTTATGAGGATCACCAGCATGAAGTTTTACACCTTTTAGATAGATTTCGGCATCTGACAGTCGAGATGATCAATCTGAACACAGGGACGTGTCCTATCGACTAGAAGACTTTGCTTGAACAAGAACTCATGTAGACACTGGCATGACGTTTGTTTGCCTTCATCGCTCCTGTGTGGCACTGGCACTGCCATAACGCCCTGGAGCTGCCTGCACAAATCAAGCATAGGAGTGTACAGAGCAGCAGACTTCGGCATATGCCAGGACGGTCAACAGCTTTCGATCATGCATGGAGATGACAACGGGCAGGCGTAGATCAAGGCAGATGACCTGCTGTGGTTGGCCATTATGCCCTTTGCAATGTGCCGCGCGATCTCTGTAGATTGTGACTTGACTTAATATTTATCGTTTCATGAGTAGGACAGTAGTGGTACTGCAATGTAGGGATTATATAGTTAGACATGTATTACGCATGGTTGCACGGATTATATAGGGATATATATCCATTGCAGAGGGCTTTTGCAGTGTGCTTGTTTTCCGTGGTGGTCTGTGTATTGTGACTGGTTGGGCCGGTGGTGTATGCCTTTGGCCCTTTGCAGTGCTATCGTGTTTCTCATGGTCTTTTCTGAACTATGACTTTGCTATACTTATCAGTACTCAGAATAAGTACTGTAGCTAGGAGATGTGTACGCAGAATTGCGCGTATTATTACAGGTGTAATAATACGACCATCCCAGTTTTTCGAGTTTTCATTTCAACCTTGCGCTATTGACACGAGTCAGTGTACTTTTCTGGAGCTGAATCCCCCTCTATTGACAGTGAAGGAAGTCCAGCTTCGTCACCAAAATCTGCAGGATGCTCCTCGTGTATGTGTCTGCACTCTGCGTGACGGTCAAAGTCAAACCGAGCCCCGTCGTGGGTACAGTTCTTCTATTCTCCTAGGTGCGAATCACTACAAGACCAACCTAAGTTTGGCATGGATATAAAATGTACAGTAAAGTTGTTGAGCTTGATGAAATCCACAACTTTATAGTTCTCCATCTTTTCATTCGGAGCTATTTTTTCACTAAAATCATCTATAAAATGTTTAGGCCAACAAATGATAATGAATAGATTATATTTCAATACGGGTCTATATGAAAAAATTATGATTTTTAAAATGTTTTTCTTAAAATTAAATAAAGCATCGGCTCGAATTTGAATTGGTAGAATATAAATCAATAATTTCTTGATTTGATAAATTTACATGTTTCAAAATGTAGGTACATACATATTTGCTCATTCTTAGTATGGGCATTATTTTGGACAAAAAGAAGAATTAAAAAACATAAAAATCCCTTGCAGGTCCAAGGGCAGCGAAGGCCCTCAGCTACCAGCAGACGGTGGACTGACGTTTGTGGACAGCAGGCCCAACCGAGGTCGGGCGCCGGCCAGGCAGATGCCTACAGGCTACAGCACCTGGACTGCTCCATCCCGCTCTGCTGTTGGCACTCGATGTCGCGGAAGGAGGATGATCGCAGCTGCAAATGCATGGATAATTATTTGATCCGATCATATCTGAATCTTAATTATACGGTTAGGGAAGATTTGTTTTTATATTTGTACGGATATAGATAATCCGAATCCGATTCACGTGCAGATGCGGAGTAGGATATGATATCACTAAAATCCGACAGATGTGGAGTATCCGATTGTTGGTGCCAAAGGTCCTAGCTCCCTTTGCTTTGGATGCCTCGGTTTGTTATGAGTTTCAGGTTGTGATGGAAAAGAAGAGGCATTCATATGCAAAATATGAAGTGTGACGGACTGTCCGTTGTTGGAATCAAAGTTCCGATCCGAAGCTCCAAAGGCAGATGCTGTCCGAGGGAGTTGAAGCAACAAGAGCTCCGAAGTATGAAGGAACAAGTGAAGGGGACATCGGCAGGCTGGGAGCACCAGTTAGAAGCTTGCATGTTTAAGTTGGCTTCGGACTAGAAATTACTAGACACACCTTGTATCATGAATGGAAGAACGATTGCCAAAAGGATATGCCCGAGGGTAGTTATGTAAAATCAATGTAAAGTAGACTGCCGGTAGACTTCTATAAATACCGAGGAGACCAACCGACAGGGACAGTCTTTTTTGCTGTGATAATTGTACGCCAACATTGAACGTGACGTCAGCCCTAATTTTGGGTTCGAAGGTATAAAGAATGTCCTCTCTTGTGTTACCATATTCTCTCTGTGCTTCGGCTTTTCAAGTTCTTAATTTCAATACCTTCGTATTGGACAAAGAGCTTCCATTCTTCTTGTTGTTATTATTGTTAATCGTTCTGTGTTGCATTGATCACAAGGACTCCAAAGAGATATTCTTCGTATTTAATGTTGCGCTGTTGTTACATGATACGATGATAGGTCCCTAACACCGATATTTGAATGTGGATTATCCGATGTTTATAATAGGATAATATCCGATTAACTTGGCAAGTACGCGAGGGTCAACGATGATTGGTTTGTGCCAAAAATACTGTCACTATTATTTTTATTATCGATATGTAAATTATGATGTGAACAATTATACTTAAGTTTCTAAATTATTGATCATTGTAAAAAAAACTACATGTAAGCATGTATTATCCGATGTTTTCAAATCCGCTTCGATACCGATCTGACTCCGGATCATTTCCGATATCTTAAAAAATCCGTATCCATATCTGTAACCGAGTAATATCCGTTCCACTCCGAATCCGACGAAATAAATAGGATTAGGATATGGAAAATACATTATCTGCTCCGATCCGATCCGTTTGCATCCCGAATCGCCACCGCGATGACGTCGTGATGATCTGCGAGCCGCCACATGGAGCCGCCGATCACCGCCTCCCTGCCGCGCGGGCTAGGGATCCAAACGCCCAACTGCATCTGTATCCGTGATGCAGTCTGCATGGGGTGGAGGTTGGGCTTGCCATCACCTATAAATTGGAACGGAGAGAATACATCGGTGAGAGTCAAACACTGTAGCAGCACCTAAGAGTTTCTCAATTTTGATGATTATAGCACCTAAGAGTTTCTCAATTTTGATGATTATAGCAAGACATGTTTGCAGAGCCCCGTAGTCCTAGTAAATATACTCAATGAATTTTCATGTGTTTTGTTTAAAAAAAGATCCAACATGTGTACAGTTATCAGGATATTGTGCATAATATTAGTATTTTATAAATATGTTCACATTCGTGACGGTGCTGAATTTCAATTGCTTGAGTTTGAGGTTTGAATTCATGTTAGTATAAAAATCTAGATAAATACTCGGACTCCCTCCATTCCAAAAGGCAAATCAGGCTGCGTTCGTTTTGAGGGGTTGGGAGTGGGATTTTCCCACCAAAGACTAGGGAACCTTCTAGTGTCATCCATTGCGTCAGATGTATGGCAGCAAATCAATCAAATCACTGTTGGGAGATAGCAGGGGAAACTCTCCCCCGAAACGAATGGGGCCTCATTCTAATTTTGTTCTTGGTTAACTTATTTGACTAGGTTTACGGAAAAAAGTACCAAAATATATATAGTACACTAAATGAGTACCGTCGGATTCTTCATGGCATTTATTTTCATTTTTTTGGTGTAATGAATGTTGATAATTTTTCTATAACTTTGGTACAACTTTAAAAAAAATACTTAAAAACTAGAATGGGTTGTTTTTTTTTTAAGAATGGGAGAGTAAAAGAAAAGGCTATTTCCCCTTCTTTTTCCATCTTAGTTGGCCTCCCTTCGCAATTGAGTTGGGCCACTCCCTTTCACATTGGTGTTAGGACCTCGCTTGATCTGCGTATGCCCCGAGTGTCGGTCCCCGCACTCCATGCAGTTATGCAGCGACACCATCTATCGCTCGTGGTAAGAACATAATCCATCCAACAGACCCGAGTAAAGTCTCAGATAGTTATTCAGATGTCTTCTGGTAGATACCTAGATATTTTCTCTTTGAATAATGAATTCAGATATAAAACGATGGTATTCATCAAATCTCGAATATCCAGTCGGATAATCTAGATAGCTAAATCGGACATTATATTCATATAGTTTATTATATTAAATATAAATTATTAATCTATAAAATAAATATACTTCACTCTTTTAAAACTCCATAACTAATTTATTTTAAATCAGAAAAAAAATACAACTATTGTTCTATAAATAAAATGGTCCTATTATATGTCGGCAGATTTTTAGCATTCAAGTTTGTCAGATTTTAGAGAAACTAGAGAGTGACATATTGCACGAAATAAAATCTATACAAGCAATATAGATCTTAAAGCATAACCTAATTGATTAGAATTTGACAGATTTAACATCCAAAAACATGTCAGATTTTCGACAAACCAGAGAGTGACACATCACACAAAATAAAATCTACACAAGCAACATAGATCTTAAACTCTTAAAGCATAACCTAATTAATTAGAATTTGACAGATTTAACACCAAAAATTCTGTCAGATTTTCAACAAATCAGAAAATAACACGCCACACAAAATAAAATCTACACAGGCAACACATACCTTAACGCATGATTTAATAGACCAAAATTTGACAGATGTAGCATCCAAAATTTTGATGACAAATAAATAGCAAAAGTTTACATAAAACCTAGCTATTAATGCAGTATTTGTAGTTATCAAATATTGTTTGTTTGTGTGTTATATCAAATATAAAAAACTGTAGAAATGTATTAGTATATAGTGTTTTGTCTTTGTAACAAGTTAGAATGTTGTGCAATGGGCAGTAAGTTAGATGTCGTGCAATCGAGTGCTAGACATTGCTTTGTTTATGCTATATGTCTATATATGTTTATGTGGTTCCAAATGATATTGCATACGACTAATCTAGTTAGAATTGGATATGTGGAGCGAAAAAATGATTACAAGAAGTGTGATATACTCTCTTTGTTCATAAATGTATAAAACAGTCGACTTTTTTTAAAAATTTAGATCGGTTATCTTATTAAAAAAAGTACTCACTGGAGAGGATAGGGGCAGAAGAGAGGGACAATTTGGTCCAGAAAATATGGGAAAAGAATAAGTAGGGGTAGATCTCAAAGAGTTGTGAAAATATTATGAATAGTAATGCTATATTTCAGAATTAAAATATTTATAATTGCGTATATCCCAATAACCCTATCTTTATCCGATTTTCGAAGAAAAATTCCGTGTGATTCATCGCGGCGCCACGGAGCCGGAAACCGGATCTGATCCATCGCCGCGCGGATTTCGTTTGTGCCCGTGATTTGTGAACCAAGGATCGCCGTGCCCTACCCTAATAGGCCGGATGCGCAAGCGGGCCTACCGCCCCAAAGCCGTAAAATCCCCATGCAATCTGGCGCGCCCGACCACCTCGACATCGCACCGCCTCCCCGAGCGAGGATCATCTGCCGCCGGCGCCGACTTTCTCCGGCCACCGTTTCGCCGTCAAAGGGGGGGGGGTCCGTCCTCTAGAGCATCGCCCCCCTCTTCCTCTCGTTCCCCCTCGACTGTTCAATTTCCATTTGCGACTCTCCTAATTAAGCCCGAGGGTTTTGCTGATTTACCGATTATTTACTAACGAGTTCGATCTTTGCTTCGATCTCCCAGACATAAGTGAGCCAAGTTGAGCCATGGCGGAGGCGGATGTCAGGAACAAGACCAAATTTTCTGAACAGATGAAGGCCATGTTTGCTGTGGAACACTGCAGCAAGACGCGGCTCCTATTCGATGTTTCAAGCCGAAAGATCCACGGAGTAAGCAGCTCCGCGTTTCCTGATGCTACCTGTGCATTCGAGAACGGTGGATGGCTCCTCATGATCCAAGGCAAATCCCAAGAGCAGACTGCCTTCCTTGTTCACCCAAGCTCCGGCAGACAGCTTCACCTGCCTCCGGTGCTCTGTCCTCGTGACAGAGGGGTGTTCGTCTTCTATGTCAGTTCTCATGCTGGGACGCCTCTGGTGGTCGCACGCATCGAGATCTGGAGCCTTGTTCCCACCGTCCACATCGCCTGCCCAGGAGATGGGTACTGGAGCGTCTACACTCACGACGACGTTGATCTTAGAGGAAGCAGCAGCGGAGTGCCACCCGAGCCCCCCACTTGTATTGTCGACGTAGCTTGTCTGGGACACAGGCTGTCTGACTGGATCTTAGTGGAGAGATCCTGATGTTCGACGTCACTGAAATGACCTGGAGGAGGAGGAGGAGGATGAGGAGGACGACAGCACCTGGTCCAGCGGGGATCATCAGAAGAGATGATGGCTGCTTCCTGGTTGCAGCAGCTAGTGCCGGTGAGGTTGTGCTGGTGTCTCGTTCGCATACGGCGGCGGCGGCGGACGGTGCTTTCAAGTTCTTCAAGCTGGACATGGAAGCTCTGGAGTGGTCGCTGCTGGATGACCGGGAGCTGGATGACACTAGCTGGTTCCTTTGCAAGGGCCAGTCCTTCCGTGCCAAGGAGGCAGGCAAGAGGAAAGTCTACACATTCGGTCGTCCAAAAAACTGTACCGGCTCAGCAGTGGAGGCGACCACCACCGCCAGCTGTCTTAGCAGCACATTCAGGCACGAAATATTCAAGTCCATCACGAATATTTGTGCCTACGACTTGGATGATGGGACTGTTGACATGGTCATCCCAGCATCAGTCGTTACAGAAGTGCGTCATTGGGTTCAGCCCAGTATATTTGCAACCCCAGCCAAATAATCCCATGCCCTCAACATCTTGTCAAGACTCCTGAACATCTTATCAAGCCTTGTTTTACTCTTCCTTTTTTTACATGCTTTTGATATGTGACCATATCTTGTAATGACTTGTATTATTATGTATAGTTCTAAACAGCTTTTTAACAAGGAATGATGATCAGAGCCCAGGAGGATTCCTAGATTTCTGAATGAAAATAGGCTTCGTTGATTCCTACTAGGTTTGAAGCCCTTCCCCTAACTTACTTAGCGTCATGTTCTGTTTTTCCCACTTGAATCAGCAGCAGCTGCTCCGTGACTGTTGTGTCAAACACCACCTCTTGTTCATTCCAGATGCTGTGTTTTGTTCCTCACTTGCTATGGTGCGAGATTCTTTTACTTGCTAACCAAAGAAAAAAAACGTGGCAGACGTTGCTGTTAGAACGGGAGGAGGATTCTAGAGAATGCCCAAAAGTAACACGCCCACACCCTTAGTGTTCTGTATACATATGGTTATACAATAGACCACTTGGGCCATGGGCCTCATGGGCTGTATATTACTATCTAAGATACATACATAGCATAGCTGCTACACTTAACACCCCCCTCAAACTCAATGTGGATGTTTATTACGTGCCAGACACATTGAGTTTGAGAAGATAGAATCTATGTTGTTCCTTTGTTTGAGCCTCAGTGAAGAAATCTGCCACTTGAAGTTCAGAGGAGACATATTTGAGATCTATGGTAGATTGTTGGCAATGAGATCGAACAAAGGATGCATCAACACCAATGTGTTTGGTTAATTCATGCTTGACTGGATTATTGGCTATCTGAATAGCACTAGTGTTGTCACATAAAAGAGGTGTAGAGGTATCACATGGAACTCCAAGATCAGCCAACAGCCATCTGAGCCAAATTATCTCTGCTGTTGTAGTGGCCAAGGCCCTGAGCTCTGCTTCAGCACTAGAACGTGATACTGCACTCTGTCGCTTTGATTTCCATGCAATTGGAGAAGTACCAATGAAAATGCAGTACCCAGTAATAGAGCGACGATCCATAGGGTCACTGGCCCATGTAGAATCAGAGTAAGCATGAAGCTGCAATGGACTGGATTTTGCATAGAATAGTCGTTGTGATGCTGTCCCTCGCAAATACCTCAGAACACGAAGTAAATGTGCATAATGAACTGAGGTGGGAGCACTAACAAATTGGCTAAGAATGTGAACTGCATGAGCAATGTCTGGCCTTGTGATAGTAAGATATACAAGACTGCCAACAACATGACGATACCTCGAAGGATCAGCAAGTGGTGTACCATCATTGGCTCATAGCTTAAGATTAAGCTCCATAGGTGTCTCTACTGTTCGAGTATCAGTGAGGCCAGACCGAGCTATCAAGTCTTGAAGGTATTTGTGTTGAGATAAATAATAGCCACGAGAAGTAGATGTGACTTCTATGCCAAGGAAATAACTCAGAGGACCCAAGTCTGACATCATAAATTGCTCAGCGAGACGTGCCTTTACAAAGGCAATATATTCATTATCATCACCAGTAATCAGCATATCATCCACATAAAGCAAAAGTAATGTCCATCCACGTTCAGAAACATGAACAAATAGTGCAGGATCATGGTCACTGGGAGTAAAGCCAGCAGCTTTAACAACTGAGGTAAACCACTCAAACCATGCACGGGGTGCTTGCTTTAAGCCATAAAGAGCACGGCGTAGGCGACAAACATAACCATCAGGGACCTTAAAACCTGGAGGTGGCTGCATATATACTTCTTCATGTAGATCACCATGAAGAAAGGCATTCTTAACATCTAGTTGAAAAATAGTCCAAGAATGAACGGCAGCCACAGCAATGAGAGCTCGAACGGAAGTCATATGAGCAACCGGAGCAAAAGTCTCCTCATAGTCACGACCATAAGACTGCTGAAAACCCCGAGCAACTAGGCGAGCTTTGTATCGCTCAATAGAACCATCAGCTTTGGTCTTAACCTTGTACACCCATTTGCATGTAATAGGGACAGCATGTGGAGGTAAAGGAACCACCTCCCAAGTACCAGTATGTTGTAGAGCTGCAAGTTCTTCAGACATAGCACGCTCCCAAGCAGGAATGCCAACAGCCTCCTGGTATGAAGAGGGTTCACTAGCAGCACCAGCCATTAGATACCCATACTTGTCACGCGGATGAATGGTGGCTCTGTCTCTAAGATTATAACGGGGGGCCGGATTGGTTAGGGAGGTAGAAGGATCATCCGTGGTGCTAGGTTGAGAATCGGAAAGAGGTGGCTCATGATTTGATGGAGCACGAGGACGACGACTATAGTGAAATAGAATGGGATGACGTGAAGAAATAGGTTGTGCAGGAATAGGGGCATCAAAGGAAGGAATAGATTGTGAGGTCATAGGTTCGGTGGAATGAATATGTTGTAAAGGAACAGAAGGAATATCAGGTGACGATTGGATAGAATCTATAGATGGAGCGGGTGATGGAGATGATAGTGAATCAGTGAAGATAGGAGGTAGTGAAAGGAAAGAAAGAGACTCATTTGTCGATGACGTGTTGGATGTAGATGAGTGAAAATAAGGGCGAGACTCAATAAAGGTAACATCACGAGAAATACGAATACGGCGAGCAAAAGGATCATAACAACGGTACCCCTTATGCTCAAGACTATAGCCTAGAAAAACACACTCAACTGATTGAGCTGTCAATTTGGTCCGCTCATGAGGAGGGAGAAGAACATAGCATGTGCAACCAAAAACACGAAGATGATCATAACCAGGAGGGGAACCATATAGAACTTCTCCAGGACACTTGCACTGAAGGCGAGAGGAGGGTTGAAGATTGATCAAATAAACAGCGGTAGAGATAGCCTCTGCCCAAAAGTGGGCAGGTACAAAAGATGAAATCAAAAGAGTGCGAGATGTTTCAATTATATGACGATGTTTACGCTCAGCAACACCATTTTGAGCATGAGCGCCAGGACATGACAATTGGGGAAGAGTACCTTCAGATGAGAGAAGTTGACGAAAAGCATTTGACAAATATTCCCCCCTGAATCAGAACGAAAAATCCGAATAGTAGAAGAGAATTGGGTATGTACCATACGAACGAAAGATTGATATGTAGACAACAATTGAGATCGATGTTTCATAAAATAAATCCATGTATAACGAGAGTAATCATCAACAAATATAACATAGTATCTGTGACCACCTTTTGAAGCAAAAGGAGCAGGGCCCCACACATCAGAATGAACAAGATCAAAAGGATTTTTACTTCTAGAAACACTAGTTGGATATGGCAATTGTATTTGTTTGCCCAACTTACAACCAGTACATTCAAAAGAAGTGTCAACAGACACTTTACCAAGAGCACCCTGCTTAACTAAGGTGGACAAACGCGAACCACATAAATGACCTAAGCGATGGTGCCATTGAGGAAAGGTAACCGCGGGCGAAGCAAAAGATGACAAAGATGGTGGTGAAGATGTTGATGAAGACAACGGTAGATGCAGATGGTCAAGGATGTAGAGGCCGGAGGAGCCCTTATGGCGACGGCCAGTACCAAGAAGAGCTTGGGTTCGACGATCCTGAACAAAGCAAGAGGTATCATCAAACCCAATGAAACAATTCATATCGGCAAGCTGACCGACAGACATCAGATTCATAGAGAGTTTAGGTACAATTGAAACATTTGAAACAGTGAGGTTAGAGGTAGCAAGATTGCCATGATGAGTAACAATGCAAGTGCTACCATCTGCAGTTTGAACATGCTGATGATGAGTAAGAGGTTGACATAAAACCAATTGAGATTGATCAGAGGTCATATGGAAAGAGGCTCCTGAGTCCAAGACCCAGGGAGTTGAAGTACCTGAAACAGAAGCTGAAGCAATAGAGCCACCAGACATGTAGGCGCCAACAGGTGTGGGAGACTGAGGTGCTGCTGTCGAAGTAGTACTAGGAGGCATGATTGGAGGGGCTGCTGCTGCTGTACCCTTTTGAGATGATGCACGTTTCGCCCTAAACTCTTTCAAGAGGTGTGGATATTTCTTGAAACACCGCTCTTCAGGATGAGTTTTGCTGCCACAATGCTTACATTTAGGTTTCTCTTTAGAAACAAAAGAGCTATCCATGGCAGCATATTGGGGAGATGCCGCTAGGACCGAGTGTTGAGAAACAGAATCAGGAGCAGCTATAGTGCGAAGACGCGTCTCCTCAGCAATCACAGCGGAAAGTGCCTCAGCCATAGTAGGAAGAGTGGGACGGCCAAGCAGCTGAGCACGAATAGGTTCAAACTCTGAACGAAGACCCATTACAAAGTGAAACATTTTATTTTGCTGCTCGTACTTATCCCTAGCAGCACAATCTTTGCAGGTTGAGCAAGGCTTTGGCACCATTGAATCTAACTGACTGGACAGCTTAATGAAAACAGCATGATACTCTTCGACTGTCATATCTTGTTGCTGAAGGTGATGGAGTTGTTTGAGAATGGAATAGCGAAGAGCAGAGCTGCTTTGTTGATACCTCTGTTTTAGAAAATCCCACATTTCTTTGGCTGTAGTATGATCCTCAAGACAGAATCTTATGCTTGGATCAACACTCATGGCCAGAGTAGCCATTACACGATTATCAGCGACCCTCCAGTCTTTTGCATCTTTATCAGTAGTATCGGGGGGAGGATCGGTAAGATGTGATGCTAGGCCAGCAGAAAGAAGAAGCATTCTAAATGAATAAGCCCATTCTCGATAGTTTTGGCCGGTCAATTTAATATCAAGCACAGGTGCAGCAAAGGTAATAGGGGCCATAGTAGAGCTAGATGCAACACTCGTACTCATGGTCAGCACTTCCCCCAACTTAAGTCAGCAGATAATGTCTATGGGCACCTCAACCAAAACTGAAAGAAAGATCCAAAATACAGAGCAGTAGCACAGGAAGTGACCTTTTCAATTTGAGGGAGACCGAGTCTGCTATGTGAGGGAGAAGCAGTAATCCACGAAGTCTTCCTTCCACCAGTAAGATGCAGCCTGGGCACGTGAGAGCGAGCTGCGCCCAAGAGATGCCAACAAGTCTGCTATGCGAAGGAGAGGCAGTAGCTTGTGCCCGTGATGGATTCAGGCGCACGGCGTCGGCGTCGGCGTCAACGTCGGCGGCCAGCGCCCAAGAGATGCAGCCGCGACGGCAGCCTGGGATGGGGAATGCGAGGTAGATGCAGCAGCTCGTGGTTGATGCGAGGGAGATGCAGCAGCTTGTGGTGATGGAGCCGCGACCGCCGGCAATGAGGGCTAGACTGCCGGCGACGGCAGCGGCGCCAGAGAACCAGGCTCTGTTACCATGTTAGAACGGGAGGAGGATTTTAGAGAATGCCCAAAAGTAACACGCCCGTACCCTTAGTGTTATGTATACATATGGTTATACAATAGGCCACTTGGTCTATGGGCCTCATGGGCTGTATATTACTATCTAAGATACATACATAGCATAGCTGCTACACTTAACAGTTGCAATTGGCATTTATCCAGATGAAGCGGAACGAAATTGATATCAACTGTCCGACCGAAGCAGAAAAGGGAACTTGGCTTGCAACTGGGAAAGGTGATAACAAGATGACTTTCAAGGGAAAAGGCAAAATTAACTTTCATCCAGTATTTCTGTTACTGCTACTTCGTATATGAACGAAAGGAATACAATTATACAATCGATTAGTATCAACATCATTTCCAATGTTGCATGTATTGTGGCCAATCTCACGAACTTTTACAGATTTGGATCTTGTACAGACATAACTACGAGATGGCTGGAAATATCGTCATCCTGAGTTCCTGACCAACGTTACTGTAGGAAGAAGGTAAAGACGACTCCAAGGCTACAAGACAAGTCAGCACATCCGTAGAAAGAACGCAGACTACTGACTAAAGAACTGCAAATGGAATCATCCAGCATTGGTTTTACAAGCACATGAACCACGTAAAGAATCATTGTTTATCTTCACAGTTTTCTCAGAGATCTAGGCAGTGCTCACAGTGAAAAAAAACCCAACGTCCATTCAGCAGTAAGAAGCCCACATCCTCTGTTTATATTTGCTGCAAATAATTCGGCATCAGAATTAAGAGAACGGCAGTGAACAGGGTACCTGAAAAAAATAAAATAAGTAACAAATTCAGACAATATGGTAAAATCGCTTAATTCGAGTGACGTTCAGAGATTGCTGAGGGTAAATGACGAGGACTGCAGCACTGCACTAATAATTCATCAACACGAAATAAATCAAATTCATACAGTATGGTAAATTGCGCTAATTCTAAAGGATGTGCAGACATTGCTGTAAGTAAAACAAAAATACTGCACCCAGAATTTATCTATATGAAAGAAGCCTAGCCCACCACATGTTTGCCCAGAACTGCCTGTCAAACAAGAGCTCAGACATTTGGCTTCAAAAAGACAGACTGCGCACTTTTCTAAAAATGTACAGCCGTTAGATAATAATAAGTTGAAAGATCCTTTAGGATTCTACTTCAAAGAAAACTAAAAAATAACGAGACTATCATTACAGCTAGAACAGAAAATAAAAGATCAAAGATAAAACATTCGGGCAAGCTCAGACTAGTTAATTAGATTGCAGTGAATTCAATGAAATTAAAGCAAGCTGAACTTAATTTTATTAACCATTTGTGCCAATACAATTACTTGGCATCAGAAGAAGCAAAGAAACATTCAAAACATGAATCTTTATCAAAAAAAATTCAAAGCATGAATTGCCTATGTGATGCTTTCTCAGCAACTACCGACGTGTGTGGACTGCAGGCCCAACCGAGGTCGAGCGGCGGCCAGGCAGGCCCAAGCAAAAGGGTAGGGCTGGGCCCGGACGATGCCTACGGCACTTGGACTGCTCCATCCCGCTCTGCTGCCGCTGGCACTCGTGGAACTGTGTGTCGGATCCTCCAGGCGAATGCCGGCGCCGGAGAAGAAGCTCCCTGCTCAAGAACTCACACAAACACGAACTGGACACGGTAGAATTTGGTGCTGCGAAGCTGCAGCGTTTTCTGATGCTTGTATTGCAATTTAAAGAGACAAATGCAAAGATACAAGAGCCTATCCGGCGTTCTCGCGTCGTGCAAAACAGCGCGTCCATCCCCACGCCGCACGTCGCTGAACCATCCGCGAGCTCTGGGCGCGAGCGATTCTCGCTACCACACTACGTGCGCACGGCGTCCACAAATGCAGGAGCTCATGCGCATGCTGCTAACAAACTAGGAACTGAAAACATGCAACTAACTATCTACGTGTACAAGGCTTAACTAACAAATCTCCCCCTAAGCCTTGCACATCTGCTTGATGTCGACGAGGCCGAGCTTGGACCGCAGCTGTATGAACTGGTCTCGCCCAAGGGCCTTTGTCAGAATGTCCGCCAGCTGAAGCTTGGTGTCGATCGGCTCAACATCCACCCTGCCCTCCTCGATGCACTCCCGAATGTAATGGTACTTGACATCAATGTGCTTGCTGCGATCGTGAAAGACAGGGTTCTTACTCAGCTGAATCGCGGACTGGTTGTCAATGTTGAGGGTGACGGCGCCGGCCTCCTCTCCCTTGAGCTCTGCAAGGAGGCGCGCCAGCCAGACTGCCTGACAGGAAGCCGTTGCGGCGGCGATGTACTCAGCTTCACAGCTCGATAGAGCCACGACTTTCTGCTTCTGCGACTGCCAGGTGATGATGCTCTGGCCGAGGAAGAACAACACTCCGCTTGTGCTCTTGCGGCCGTCGACGTCTGCGCCATGATCGCTGTCGCTGTAGCCGAGGAGATTTGCTTCTCCTTTCTTCCTCCGGTAGTGGCAGCCGTAGTTCACCGTGCCTGCGACGTACCGTAGTATCCGCTTGACGGCGACCAGGTGCTCGGTGGTGGGCTTCTCCATGAACCGCGAGACGTAGCCCACCGCAAACGCCAGGTCCGGCCTTGTGTTCACCAGGTACCGCAGTGCGCCCACGATCCGCCAGTACTCCGTAGCGTCAACAGCAGGTTCAGTGCTGAACTTGCTGAGCTTGAGGCGCGTTGCAGCCTGCCAGCCCTGCTGCCTCTAGGATCTTCGTCGCGTAGGCGCCCTGGCTGATGGTAATGCCGGTGGCGGTCTGGTTCACCTCCAGACCCAGGTAGTAGTGTAGCAGCCCCAGATCGCTCATCTGGAACGTGCTCTTCATCTCCTCCTTGAACTGCTTGAGCTCGGTGATGTTGCCGCCCGTGATGATAAGGTCGTCGACGTACACGCCCACGATCAGCCGTTGCGCTCCTTGGCCGCGGGTATACACCGCGTGCTCGGAGGTGCTGCGCTGGAACCCGAGCGACGCCAGGGAGGCATCCAGCTTGGCGTACCACGCGCGCGGGGCTTGACGTAGTCCGTAGAGCGCCTTGATCAGGCGCAGCACCTTCTGCTCCTTGCCGGCGACCGCGAACCCCGGCGGCTGAGCGACGTAGACTTCCTCTCGCAGTTCGCCGTTGAGGAAGGCCGACTTCACGTCCATATGATGGACGGGCCAGCCCTCGCTCGCCGCAAGCGCCAACAGGAGGCGGACCGACTCGAGTCTCGCCACCGGCGCGAAGACCTCGTCGTAGTCGATCCCTTGACGTTGCACGTAGCCCTTTGCGACAAGTCGAGCCTTGTGCTTGGTGATGATCCCGGTGGCGTCCTTCTTGGTCTTGAAGACCCACTTGAGTCCGATTGGGCGCTGGCGCGGTGGAGGGTCGGCGAGCTCCCAGGTTCCGTTCGCCTGGATGGAGGTCATCTCATCGAGCATCGCCTTCCTCCAGCACTCGTGTGCCTGTGCCTGCTCGAAGTTCGTCGGCTCGTCCGCGTTCGCCACTAGGAGCTCCTCGCCTTGGCCCCGGCGCGCCATGCCTGGGGGTGACGCCGGACCAAGTATGCTATCGATGGTGCGGAATCGCAGGGGAGCGTCGTCGTCGTGCTCTGCATCAAGGTCCTCCTCTGCTCCGCTCGGCGGCGTCACGAAGGTGATCGGGGTACGCGGCGTCGCGGCCGGGGTCGGTGTCGGTGTGGACGGTCCTGCAGCGTCCTCGCGCGTCTGCGGGTGGAGTGTGGTCACCACCTCCGGATGAGCGACGGTGGTGTACTCAATCACGAACTCGTCGTCGCCGCTCGCCACTTGGTCCGCGCCTCACTCCCACCGCGCCTCCTCGTCGAAGATGACATCGCGGCTGATGTGGACGCGGCGCGCCGCCGGGTCATAGACCCTGTACGCCTTGGAGCCGGCTCGTAGCCAACGAAGATCATGGGCTTGCTGCGGTCGTCGAGCTTCTTCACGTTCGGCCCGACGTTCTTGACGTGTGCCACGCACCCAAATGTCCGCAGATGATGTACCGCCGGCGTGGTCCCGTTCCACAGCTCGTACGGTGTCTTGCCGCCGGTCCCCTTTGTCGTAGTCCTGTTCAGGACGTAGACGGCGGTGTTGATGGCCTCCCCCCAGAACACGCCGGGGAGCCCTTTGGCCTTGAGCATGCTCCTCGCCATGGCGACCACCGTTTGGTTCCTGCGCTCGACGACGCCGTTCTGTTGTGGTGTATACGGCGCCGTGAGCTGGCGCCCGACTCCAAGTTCGGCGCAGTACTCGGTGAATTACGCCGACGTGAACTCTCCCCCGCGATCGGTACGCAGGGCGAGCAGCTTCCTCCCGGTCTTGCGCTCTGCAGCCGCGTGGATCCTCTTGATGGCGGCCGGGGCGACATCCTTGGAGCCCAGCAGCGCCACCATCATGTACCGACTGTAGTCATCGATGAGGAGAAGGAAGTAGCGGTTGCCGCTCGGTGTAGCAGGAACCATCGGTCCGCAGAGGTCGCCGTGGAACAGCTCGAGCGGGATAGTGGAGCGTCGCAGCGTCTGGTTCAGGAACGGTGCACGGCGATGCTTCCCGGCGATGCAGGCGTCGCAGAGCTGCTCCACCTGGGACAGTAGGGGCAGTCCGCGAACCAGCCCCTCTCTGCCCATCTTGCGTAGCGCGGCGAAGTTGGTGTGGCCGAACCACGCGTGCCACCTCCATGCGTCCTCGCCAGCATGGGCAGCCAGGCAGACTGGCCGTGCGATGGTGAGGTCGAGCACGTACAGTCTCCATGGTCCACGACGGATCTTGGCGAGGAGGCGGTGCTGCTCATCACGCACCCGCATGAATCCGCGCCTGATCAGCACCTCGAAGTCGTCCTCGTCGAGTTGGCCGCAGCTGACGATGTTGGCGGTGAGGCGCGGGATGTAGTAGGCATTGGGAAGCGCCCGATGTTCCCCATTCTTGCAGTCGAAGAGGATGGTGCCGCAGCCCTCGATGCGCACCACCGAGCCGTCGCCGAACCGCACCGTGCCCGTGACGCCGGTGTCCAGGTCGGAGAAGGCGTCGCGGCAGCCCGTCATGTGGTTGGAGGCTCCGGTGTCGAAGATCCATCGCCGCGGATCTCGCTCTTCCTCCTTGTCGAGTACGACGTTGACCTTCCCCTCCACCAGGTGGACGAAATCGCGGCCCGGTCGTGTCGAGGCTGGAGGCGAGGGGACAGGCACCGCGTCGAGAGCTCGAGTGGCGGCCGACGAAGGAAGCGACGGCGAAGTGGTGTCGATGACAGCGCTGTGAGCGAGGAGAAGGGAGGGCTCGTCGTCTTGGGCCACATGGGCTTGCTGACCTTGCTGGGCCTCTTTGTCCCTCTTCCGGCTCCGGCAGTCCTTGGCCCAGTGGCCGGATTTGCCGCAGTAGCGGCAAGTGTCGCCGCTCCGGCCCGGCGTTGAGGCTGAGCCTTCCCGCGTCTCCGTGTTCCCGCCGCTGCCGCCGCCGCGCCCCTTGTTCTTTGGGGAACGGCGCTTGCCGCGGCCGCCGGAGCCACCTGCGCGGTTGTTCTCCGCCTCCTTCTGCTTGTACCGCTCCAGCCACTGTTCCTCCGTGAGGTACAGCTTGCCTCCCGCTTAGACCGGGGGCGGTGGCTCGGGGTCGTCCTCGGAAGCCAGCAAGCGCCCGGTGATCTCCTCGACGGTGAGAGTGGCGGTGTCCAACAGTGTTTCGATTGATACAACCAATTGCTTATACCTACCACGGGCGATGCGCAGGTACTTCTCAACGACCTTCTTCGGTTCCTCCGGGTCGCCGAGGGTGGCGAGCTGGCTGACGATGCTTGTGAGTCAAAGGGCGAAATCATCCACGCCCTCGTTGTCCCGGAACGCCAGCTGCTCGTACTGGGGTCGCACCCGCTGCGCGCTCGTCTTCCTGATGCGGTCGCCGCCGATCCGCATTACACGGATGCTCTCCCACGCCTCCTTTGCGGTCTCCTTGACGGCGAGGGTTGTGGCGGAACCGCCGATTTAATCCGAACTAAGCACACCTGCCACCTCTGGCTTGCAGTGTGATTAGGCCGAACTAAACCCGGTCGTCCGTCGAGCTACCCAAAAGGGCACTCGATGCAACCATCACCCAGGGATGCCGACATCACACACGTTAAGCCCTCGAAAGAGCCACAACAATTACAACAACCCACCATTTCATACAAACATAGATTGATTTGTTTAAAAATATTTACTCAAAATGGGGTACAATCATACTGAAATAGAGTTCCAAAATAATCTTGCAGCGGAAACCGTAACGTAATACCGATATACTCTTGCAGCGGAAATAAAACATCGAGCCATGACATTGAGCCCACCATTGTCATTCTCGATCATGAAGTTCCTGAAATAAAAATATCAACAACGTAGGGGTGAGTACGTGAGGTACTTGTAGGACTTACCCGTGGGCGGTTTCAACCCGACACATTTGAGAGTATGCAAGGCTTTTTGTGGACTTGACTCTAACCCGCGCAAATTTACTAAAAGTGAGTCCTTACTTTCAAGTATCATTTATTTTTAAAGTATAAGCCTCATTTGATTCATTATAGTTATTATGATCATCCATAACTCATATATATCATCATCCCAACACATATGTCATCATAAAGGAGCTTGCGGAAATGTAAACATACAAGTGCAAACATGTAATATAAAAAGCACGATTAAATGAACAAGATATTAAAGTTATTACTACGTTGCCCGTGTGCGATACTGGCATTCTCACACCTGGTGAGCATCAGCGATTCGAATCGATTTTTAATTTCCGGGAATAACTATCATGCCAGGGATATATGCTTACTAGCCATCGCGTTCCCACATATAGTCCCCATCTCCACTCGTCCCATCCCAAGTTCGATTCAATCCCGCCATTCCCCCGGGTTTTGCCCCCTCAGGAGCGATACCACGGCCGCACCGGGTCAGCCCTCCCTCAGGAGCGATACCACGGCCGCACCGGGTCAGCCCTCCCTCGAGTACAAGCTCCCCCAGGCCTAACTCCCTCCAACAAGAATGGTAGGAACCTGTCTCTGTTCTTCGGATGGCACGAGTAAGACTTTCACCGGTCCATTATCCCGGATAAGCACTCTAGCAATATTATGCCGATCAGCAGGCGAACAGCGAATCGGGCCTTAAACGACTCGGGCGGAGTCCACCAAACCATCCTCATCATTTTTCATCGTAATATGCCCATATCTCCGCCCGGTCTCATCTTTTCATCACGTCATATCATATTTCTCTCGTATTAAATTTTTGTAAAACATTTTGAGTCATATCATCTCGCGAGTGAATATCTTCACTCGTCTTCTACCGTCTAAGCATGGCTAAGCATAGACTTCGATCTAACCATTCTACATAGGATATCAGGTATTTATGCAGGTGGGGTTTCAAACAACTCCTGAACGTAAATGCACAATCAAATAAGGGGTGTTGAGATTCCCTAGGTAGGTGTATATGCCTAAGGGGCCTACCTTTGTTGTTGATAACTTGAACAAACTAAACTAAAGTTAGTTTGCCGGGTTGTGAGGCTTTGCCCCAGGCAACCCCTTGATCACTTGGACAGCTCCTCCTTCCAAATACCACTTCAGGGGCCTCCAGGTGGTATTTGGGTCTTAGTTGGTCTTCTGGACACCGTTGCTCGAAGTAGCTCCACGCACTTGCTTCTCGATCACGTATCTGCAGTGAGCGTCGCTATATGAATGATATGCATGATGCAGCGAATGAGATGCCTGAATGTCAAGCATCCGTATGAATAACCATATTTCACATAGCTAACTTAGAATTCCTAGCGTGCATATCTCAACATTAGTGAAGACCTATATTGCATTCCAGAAACAGTGGCTAAGTCTTACATATTCTTATGTTTCAAATATGGTTCATTGTGGCATTTATTGGATATACTAGTCTCACATTTTCTATTATTTACGTAACTATACACTATTTCTACCATTTTCAACTCAGAGCCAAAACCTTACATGCACCACCTCCTACTCTTAGCAATGAGTCATGTTCATAACCTAGAGCTCATATCAAGCCCCTAAAGTCACCTGGAGCATTTTTCACCATAGCAACCTTTTCTTAAATTAAATATATGCTTAAATACAAGACAAGGGCAAAATAGTAATTAAATAGTCAATGCTAGGGCTACCAAAATTTATACAGAGCCTACACATGTTAACATGGCCTCTGCCCAAATTTCATAGTTTTTGAAGCTCATTTTACCCACATTTCCTATTTATCAAGGTTTTTCATGCATGTACATTAACAGGGGCAAAAATGTCTTTTCATACCCAACCATCATATCCATTCTGTAGATCTACTTAATAGGAGTACACTGCAACAAAGTTTGCATTTTTCTGATTTTTATTTGATTTATTACGAATTTTCAAAGTTCTCTGTTTATAGAAATTCAATAAATCGAAAACCATAACAGTCAGGGACCTAAACGTGAATATCTATTAACATCAGGGGCTAGAGCGTAAGGATTTGATGACTCAGTGAATAGCGCACAGTACTTGAACGAAAATGAACAAAAGCGCAGGGGTCCTTTTGAAAAACAACCTTCTTCTTCCACCTCTCGCCAGGGGAGAGGCCGCGCGCATGGGAGTGCGCCGTGGACTGCTCTGGCGACGCGAGGCGCGGAATGGCGGCACCGGAACCCTGGAAACGTGTTCCCAACTCCGGGGCGTCTTCTCCCCCAGCTCTCGTCGCCTGCGGTGGAGAGGGCGAGCGGCGCGGAGGGGGTGAACCCGAGGCGAGGACGGCGCATGGGGCCTCGTGGGCGCGCTTCGATTAGGTACTGCAGGAGGGAAACGGGGACTCTGCCTAGCGGGCAGGATGCGCGAAGACAGGGCGCAGCCGTCGGTGGCTTCTCGGGGGTGCGGGGATGGCCCGGAGCTGGATCTCCACGGCGAGGTCGATGGCGCGGTGGCTCGTCCCGATGGCTACACGCGGACGGAGGTGGGGGAGGCTTCAACGCGCTCCGAGGGTGGCCGGATTCGGTGGAGCGGAGTGGGCGATGCGGGGGCGCTCGCTGCTAGGAGCGGGGGTGGCCGGAGGAGGCCGGTGCGCGAGCTCGGGGCGAGCTTCAATGGCGGGCGACGGCGCCGCGGGGTCCCAGGCAAGGCGAGGCAGGGGAGGGCCGCGGAGAGGCCAGGGAGGCGCGGTGAGGGGGGGCAGGCGAGTGAGGCGGGGCTCGGCCACGCTTCGGCTTGAAGGAAGCGGGCAGGGGCCAGGGCCATGGCGTGGCGCGCTGGCGCCCTTCGCCCGCCGCGTGGGCGCAGGGGAGGGGAGGAGGAAGAGAGAGGGCGTGGGTGGACCGGGTCCATAGACCGGAGTCAATGACAGGTGGGTCCGGGATGAAGAGGAGGGAGAGTGGTCTATGGGCCGGGTGCACGAAATTGTGAAGCGGTGGGACCCACGGCTGACGTCGCTCTGGTCCGGATCCGAGGTCCTGACGGGTGGGTCCCACGCGTCATACACACAGCGAGGAAAAGGAAATTCGAAAAATGGAAAAGTGATGGTTGACTGCCATGCCCCTTGTCTGAATATCGCATTTTTGAGTAAAAATAAGGCCAAATTATGGAAAACTCATAATACAAGAAATGATCTACACTTCATGGTCTACAACTTTGTTTTAATTTGTGTCACTATGTTATATTCAAATTTTAGGAGAAATTTGAATTCAAAAGCTGTGACCCCAGTTTGACCAAGGTTTAATGCAAACTTAGAAATTCCTAAAGTCTATTTTATGCTCATTTTCAGAGAAAGAGTATTATACCAATGTTGTGTAGTTTTCAATTATCTACAACTTTCATATATGATATTTTGCATGATAGGAACTTTTGTTCCATTGAAATTTGAATTTACCTTACCGATCAAGTTTAGGCAGATTTCTGCTTTTTCATTAATCGACTCAAAACTCCACCTAAACCTTTGTGCATGTTACCACACTCAGTACCAAAGTTATTCCTCATGAAATTTTCTACAAGTTTTTTATAGAGAGTTTGGTCCAAAACACATCATATTTTGAACTATAGTCACAAGTGCACTCAGGGGTTTTGCATATTCCACTAGAAAATTTTTGACTTCGTGATTTACTAGCCTAGTTGTTGCTCTTCTCTAAACATCATTAAGCCAAATCCTTGACTACCGCTAATCTAATCGCGTGTTAAGACTTTCGAGATGCCGGGGTCATCACAAGGGTCGAGATCATCTCCGGGGGAACGGCGGCGCAGATGGCGTCAAGCGCCATCCGGTCCTCGTGACGTTCGACGGCGTTGCCGCCAGGGTCGATGGCGCCCCAGAGACACTTGGCCTCCAGCTTGATCTTCATCAACAGCGCCCAGTCGTTGTAGTTGGTCTTGGTGAGCACGGGGTAGTTCGTCGACCCGCCTCCTCCTTCCTTGACCACGCGGTGTATCACCAGCCCGTGGTCGTTCCCGACGCCGCCATTGGCGCGCCTGCCGGAACCGGAGTGTGGCGGCGAAGACGATCGCGCGCGAGGCATGAAGACACCCTCGAGCGCACGATCACGCGTCCAACGCCGGTAACGGGCTCTGATACCAAGTGTCGGATCCTCCAGGCGAATGCCGGCGCTGGAGAAGAAGCTCCCTGCTCAAGAACTCACACAAACACGAACTGGACACGGTAGAATTTGGTGCTGCGAAGCTGCAGCGTTTTCTGATGCTTGTATTGCAATTTAAAGAGACAAATGCAAAGATACAAGAGCCTATCCGGCGTTCTCGCGTCGTGCAAAACAGCGCGTCCATCCCCACGCCGCACGTCGCTGAACCATCCGTGAGCTCTGGGTGCGAGCGATTCTCGCTACCACACTACGTGCGCACGGCGTCCACAAATGCAGGAGCTCATGCGCATGCTGCTAACAAACTAGGAACTGAAAACACAACTAACTATCTACGTGTACAAGGCTTAACTAACACTGTGGAAGGAGGACCGCCACCGCCACCGCCGCGACGTCGTGATGATCCGCGAGCCGCATGGCGCTGTCGATCACTGCCGCCCTGCCGCACGGGCTAGAGATCCGAACGCCAACTTGCATCCGTACGTACCCACGATTCAGTCCGCGGGAGCTGGGCGGGGGGTGGAGGTTGGGCTCGCCATCTTGATCGACCACGCTCGAATGTAAGCCTTTCCGCTTGCTCTGCCTCTGACCCCTAAAGTGTTCGATCAAATGCCAACGAGTAGTAGTATTTCTCACCACAGAGTGCTATGGGGCATCTTTCATCCGAATCAAATGACGAGGATTGTATTCGCCTAGGCTGCCCTTATGCACCACCGCGGATGACGGTGCACATGCATCCTTCTCGCCCCGTACCATGTGCGCTGGCCAGCGGCTCACTGCCTTTATGCATTTGCTCGGTATGTTTCCTTCTTATACGGCTCGGTACATGATTCCATGATAACCTGTGCTTTGTTCGTTTTTTCCTTTTTCATATTCCTTTAGTTACAGAATCCCTTTATCTGGCAAATTATTCCAATGTCCTGGTTGCCTTTAGTTGGTAACCAGCATGCTCATTGGGCCGCTGGTCTCCATGGTGAAGGACATGGTGTCCAGCTACCTTCTGGACGAGTACAAGGTGATGGAAGGCATGGAGGAGCAGCGCGAGATCTTGGAGCGAAAGCTGCCAGCCATCCTAGACATCATCGAAGACGCAGAGGAGAAGGCTGCACACCGTGGAGGAGTACGAGCCTGGCTCAAAGCACTCAAGAAGGTGTCCTACGAAGCAAATGATGTTTTCGATGAGTTCAAGTACGAGGCGCTCGCGCGGCAAGCCAGGAAGAAGGGGCACCACAATATCCTCGGCATGGGTGTTGTAAGCATCTTCCCTTCTTATAACCCTATTGTGTTCCGTCACAGGATGGGCAAGAAGCTGCAGAAGATTGTGCAAGACATTGAGGTCCTGGTCGCAGAGATGAATGCCTTTGGTTTCAGTCACAGGCAACAGGCACCATCCTCAAAAACAGGCCGTCAGACAGATCCCGTCTTGACTGACTCCGAGAAGGATATTGTTAGCAGGTCCAGAAAAGAAGTGAAAAAGAAGAAGATTGTGAAGATACTACTTGACCATGCCGACAATGATGATCTTCTTGTTTTCTCTATTGTTGGATTGGGTGGGCTAGGTAAGACCACCTTTGTACAGCTAGTTTACAGTGACCCAGAAATAGAGAACCATTTTCAGTTTCAGAAGTGGTGCTGTGTGTCAGAGGATTTTGAGGTGGGTAATATTGCAAGAAGCATCTGCAACAGCAAAGAGAAAGATAGTGAAAAAGCATTGCAAGAACTCCGGAATCAACTGAGCGGAAAGAGGTGCCTCCTTGTGTTGGATGATGTATGGAATCGAGATGTTAATAGGTGGGAGAAGTTGAAGACCTGTCTTCAGCATGCTGGCACAGGTAGTACAGTTCTGACCACAACTCGTGATATAAAAGTAGCTCAAATTATGGCTGGGAGATCTGAGAAAATCCATAATATGGGAAATCTAGATGATGTATTTCTAAAGGAAATACTTGAGGGAAGAGCATTCATTTTCCAGAAGCCGGAATCCAGTAATCTGGATGGCATTGTTAAAGAGATCGTGAAGAGATGTGCCGGCTCTCCTTTAGCTGCTCAAGCCATAGGATCCATGTTAAGTACCAAGAATAGCAAGGATGAATGGATGTCTGTATTAAAGAAAAGCAGCATCTGCAATGAGGAGACTGGGATTTTACCCATACTCAAGCTCAGCTATGACAACTTACCATTACACATGAAGCAGTGCTTCGCATTTTGTGCTGTGTTTCCAAAAGATTATGAGATTGATGTGGAGGATTTGATCCAATTGTGGATGGCAAATGACTATGTACCACTTGAGGAGGATGTCCCTCTTGAAATAACTGGCAGGCAAACTTTCGACGAGCTAGCTTGGAGGTCATTCTTTCAAGATACGAAGCAAACAGCATTGGAGGGTCAAAACTGGAGTAATTCTCGTAGTATTAAGACATGCAAAATACATGATCTTATGCATGACATTGCCTTATCTGTTGTAGGTGAAGAATGTGCAACTATCGCTAATAAGTCCAATCTGAAGAAGCCGTTGTCAAAACACGGTCGACACTTGTTTTTCTTATCATATGATACCACTGATCGAACTCATCTAATTGATTTTCTGAAGAAACAAGCCCCAACTCTCCAGACATTGCTGCTTCTACTTGAAGCTGAAAGGAACAGTATGAAACATATTCCAAAGTGTAATTCTCTACGAGCACTAAAACTTCCAGACTGTTTGGAATTCCAGATCAGACCACGGAACTTGCAACACCTGAGGTATCTAGATCTCTCAGACAACTGGTGAATCAAACAGTTTCCTGAAGAAATAAGCATCTTGTATAATCTACAGACCCTGAATCTTTCGAAATGTACAAGACTTTGTCAACTTCCAAGGGATATGAAGTATATGACAAGCCTCCGACACCTCTATACTGAGGAATGCAAATCATTGAAGTGCATGCCTCCAGATGTCAGAGAACTCACTTCTCTGCAGACTCTGACATATTTCGTGGCTGGTGCTAGCTCTGGCTGCAGTAATATTGGAGAACTGCAGAACTTAGACCTTGGTGGAAAATTGATGTTAGGCTATCTGGAAAATGTAACAGAGGCGCAGGCAAAAGTTGCTACTCTTGGAAACAAAGAGAAACTCAGGAGTTTATCTCTTGAATGGAGTAGTGAATGCCATGAGGAGTCGGTACCAGATAGTAATAAGGAGGTATTGAATGCACTTAAACCCCATGGTGGGCCGGAGATGCTAAGAATAGTTTGTTACAAAAGCACCTGTTTACCAGCGTGGATGAAAGATCTTAGTTTGCTACAGAGGCACTTGGCTGAGCTCCATCTAGTTGGATTTACAATGTGTGAGGAATTTCCTCAATTTAGCCATTTGGAGGCTCTTCAAATTCTTCGATTGGAAAAATTGGATAAACTTCAAAGTCTATGTAGCGGGGACACATTTCTGAAACTAAAAGAACTACTGTTATGTGATCTAGAAAGCATGGAATGATGGGTAGCAGCTGTAGGGAGAGAGGGACAAGTGACATTTCCTCAGCTCGAGAAACTTTTTGTCCGTGGCTGTCCGAAGCTGGCTACTCTACCTGAAACACCAAATCTCAAGGTTGTAGACCTTAATGAAGGCAAGGCACAGCTATCCTTACAGATACTTACACATAGATACTTGTCTTCGGTGTCAAAGCTCAAACTGCATGTCCGTGATAAAGAAGCAGCACTTGATCTAGACGATGAGAATAAGGTTGAGTCACCTCTGCTAGAACTGAGCTTAAATGGCTGCGACTTTTTGTTCCCCCCGAGTCCATCACAGCCAGCAGTTGGGATTTGGAGATGGTTTGGAAAACTTGTTTCTTTGGATATCCGTTTGTGTGATGCTCTCATCTACTGGCCTGAGGATGTGTTCCAAAGCCTGGTATCCTTGAAGCATTTGCACGTTAATGAATGCTGTAATCTTGTGGGGCCCACACAAGTAAAAAGTGTGCCAGAGCCACCAACAACGAGTCGGGTCCTGCCACGCCTAGACACTTTACATGTATCCTATTGTGAAAAGCTGACAGAGCTCTTTGTACTTCCCGCCTCTATCAGAGAAATACACATTTGGAACTGCAGAAGTTTGAAGTTTAAATGGGAGGAGGATACGGATTCGAAGAATGTGCACGTGGGGCAGCTAGACACGAGTACATCGTTGGAAAACTGTGCACCCACAAGTGTGCCTGAGCAATCACCAGCACAAACAAATCTCCCTCTGCCTTGCCTGGAATTGCTATTGTTAAACTCCTGTGATAACTTGGTAGCACTAGCACTTCCAAACCTACCATCGGCCCTCCAGATCTTATGTATCGTGTCGTGTCCGAAGCTGCGTTCCTTGTCAGGACAGCTGGACACACTTAAGCATTTGCGCATTGATAACTGCAATAAGTTGCAGTCGCTGGATTCTCTGGGACACCTGCCATCGTTGGAAAGCCTCTGGCTTGGGAGTTGTAAATGTTTGACATCCGTACCGGGAGTTCTCGGGGGCTATTCAGCTCTGCAGAGACTAACTATCAAATATTGCCCGGCCATAGATATGAAGCCTCTTTACAAACGACACCAACAGCGCCTTGACAGCCTTGAAGAAAGAGACTTGTCACATGCACATTCAAGCAATCCCAATGAAGTTATTTTCTTGTTTACTATACTATTTCAAGTAAACTGTGACCATTAGGCCTGACCCTCGTTTAACTAGTTATATCCAACGATGTGCAACTCTATCTTTCTATTTTTAATTCAGTATGACAGGGTGAGTGAGCCCTTTTTTGTTTGAATTTTCGCCCTCTGGACCTCCTTTCACGATGCAATTCAGTTACATGTTCAAACTTTTGACCTATTTGTATTGGATGCAGCACCTAGTTTGCAAAGATAAATTCTGACATCATATCCCTCATCATTAGGGCCTAAACTGAAGGATCCAAAATCCTGGAAATATGCCATCCCTGGATGTCGGAATTACTGAAGTCCCAAATTAATACAGATGCACACATTACAAAAAGGTTTGTTGCATTAAACTATCTATGCAACATGTGCCCATGGAGTTGGTTTAGCTAAACCATCTATTTTTGGTTTTGCTTGTGTCCATTGCTGATCGTGTGTGTGGCAGTGGCTCCCTTTCAGGATGGAATGATGGATCCACTAATCTTTCTAGCATGGGGACGACTGTGGCCAGACGCGGAGCAGACCAGAGCAGGGCATGGCTGGGCAGGCAGTACTGTCTTACAATCGTGGTGAGGCCAAAGCACTTGTTGGATGGGTTTTTGGACGTTATGGCCTTTGCTATGTGCCTCTGTGAACTGCGACAATTCGCCGACCTCTGCTAGAGGGCTAGGTGAGCCAGTGGGGCAAGGCTTTTGCATTACACTCCCTATGTTAGTCCTTAAAAAATAAGAAAAAAAGGGGGTAGGTGTAGACCAATTTTACCAGTCTTCTGGACTGAAAGCTCAAAAACGATGATTTCAGGGAGGAGGGGCTCGTCCAGCATGCACACAATGGAGGTGCGGTCTCGTCCTCGTCCAGCCATGTACACACGGCCACTGGGAACGAGCAGAAGCACGCGGCTGCCGGTAATGGTCATGAGCACAAGCGTCTACTGACCAAGCATAAAAGCCTGTGGAGTGTAGAGGACAGAGCAGAGTAGCCGGCGTTCGTTTCATCATGAGCCATGACTCCACGGGACGGCTTGAAAGATGGAGGACACAAACAACAATAGCGTGGCGTCACAGCAAGGTGGGGAGAAGATGATTTTGTGGTGTGGGGCGAAAGGCACGAGAGTGAAGGGAATTTGAGAGTGCTTAGGCACGATCGCAATAAGTTTAGAGTAACGTGTGGGCATATCATTACTTAACAGTCGATTTCGTTTTGCTATGTCAGCAAATGCGTGTTCAAACTGTGTTTATAATGTACAGCGTGTTTGGTTCACGCCATTGCATCATCCAATCCACAAATCTCTCGTTTGGTTTACGACATGGGATCGACAAGAGGCCTATTGGTCTTAGCTCAGCCGTCATAGCCAAGGCCCAGCATGCTTGGGCTTTTTTTTTTCAAAGGCCGGATTTTATTGGGTTTTGGAAAAATATATAACCGTTAGGGCACCGGCAATGTATAGGTTAAACCAATAAATTTATGAAGTTATATCTCCCAAGCTCTTCATTTCAAGTGCTTGCAGATACCCCCATGCTATTTGTGTGATACTCAGTATCTAAGACCCTCTAAGTGCATTGCATACTATCGTAATTCTCTTTTGAAAATTTGATTCAAATTCGAATTTGAGGCCTTTTAAAAAATTTAGAGTTTTCTTGGGGCAAAAATATGAAAGGGTAGTTTAAATTAAGTCCTTTCACTTTTGTATTTGGACCCCTGTCAAAAAAGGTCAAAATCGAGGGTTAATGGTAAAAGTAAAAAGAAAAAGAAAAGGGGAAAACTTCCCCATGAGCCGGCTGGCGGCCCGCGGCCACGCGCCCGCTGGGCGAAGCCCAGTCGGGGGCGGCGGCCCGCGTGGCGGCCGGCCCCCTCGCCACCCGCGCCGCCTGTCAGGCGGCGCTGACAGGTGGGACCCGCGGGGGCGGGTTCTTCTCCGCCCAGCCGAGCAGGGGGGAGCACTCCGCTCGCCGCGCCCCGCACCGCCGCTGCCGCACCCTCCGCCGCCGTCGTCGTGTCCCCGTGCCCGCGCCGGTGAGCTATGTCCTCCCGACTCCCTCCTTCCCCTTTTGCGCCGCACTTAGGGCCAGCCCGAGCTCGCAAGAGCTCAGAGCCAAGCCATGGCGCCGCGGCCGTCTTGGTCGCCGCCGCCGCGTTCCCCGCGCGTGGGAACCCTTAGGGTTCCGGCGGACGCACGCACCGGGTGCGCCACGACTGCGCGGGGCACCCCGCGCGGTAGGTGGTTGACCCCTACGGGCACCACCGCCGCCGCGAGGCCACCTCGCCGGCGCATTGCGTCGGCGAGCGCCATGCCGCGGCGGACGGCATGCACCAATAGGGAAAGGAGAGGGGAAAGAGGGGGGAAAGGGAGGGAAAAGGGAAAAGAAGCGCACGCCGCGCCCGAGGCCACCGCCGGCGAGGCCTTTCGGCATCCGCCGCGCCGGATGGTCGCCGGCGAGGCCGACGCGCAGAGCGCATCGCGCCTGCGCGGCGCGCCAGGCAGCCGGGCGAGGCCGGTCCGTTGGGCCGCCAGCCCAGCTAGGCCGTCCGCCCGGCAGGCCGGCTTGCCCGCCCGCTCGGCCGAAGGGCCGAGCTGAAAGAGAGGGGGGAGTTGGGCCGCGCAGGAAAAAGGGCCGCCGGCCCATTTAGTGGGCTGGGCCAGGGAGAAAGAAAGCCCAAGTGGATTTTGGAGGGGAAAATCAGGACTTTTTGTTTTGTTTTTTCCGTGGTCTGGGCCGAATTCCAATTTCCGTTTCTGTTTTCTTTGTCTCCTTAATTCAATTTGGTTATTTAATTTTAGTTTAATTTAATCTGTTTATATTAATTAATAGAATTATTTATTAATTCATATAAATATTTTGTATTTCTAAAAAGAAATTAAATTAAAGTTTATATAATTTTAAAAAGTTAGATTTTTTTAAAAATATAGAAAAATTCATTAAAATGTATTAAAAATATAAAAATTAATGCTAAAACACATTTGAATTATTCAAAAATTTCTAGAAAATTCATTTAAGCTTTTAAAAATAATATAAAACTCATTTGAGCCCTGGGACAGTCAGTTACGCCCCGAAAATCCAGAGGTTTAACCCCAACCACCCTTTTTCTTTAGAAAATTGTGCACTTTACTTTTTCAACAGGTTGATCATCCTCATACTTTTAAACTCCTGCATGTCATCAACCTAGGCACGTTGGTCCCGCCAATTCCAGTTGAAGAGTCTTCCACCGCAGCAGAAGCTCCGGAAGCCGGTGTGGCCGAGACGTCCTTCGCACCAGCAGGAGGAGACTCCGAGTCACCGACGGAGACAGACCCCGTGACCCAAGGTAAGCCCCGGTGCATTTCCCTATTTTTCTTTGGGTCCTTAAATTAAATTAGAGTTATGGTTGCGCATTAGAGTTAGGAATTGATTGAAACCCTAGAGCATGGTTAATCGGGATCCAGCATGATAATCCTATACGCAGTAGATGGCTTAGATGGCATAGGCTTAGAACGGAAATCTTTTACTAAAGTTAATTGGTTAAGAATGAGAAGGATGTTAATAATTTGACAGGCATGCGGCGGGATCAGTTTCGCTTTCGTACTTTACATGTTATGATTATTGCTATGGACCCTGATGCTGCCTGTGTCACATAAGGCCGTTCGATGTATGGCCTGGTTGGGCCGAACGCGCCTCATTCACTTGCCGTCCTTAACGGGTTTCCGGTAAACCTCTCGTTCGATTGTACCTAAGCGCGGAACTAGACGAGACCAACTGGAAGGAGGAGGTTGAGCGGGTGTCGAAGGACTGACACCCGGGTTCGGTGAGGTTGGTTCCGGCTAGGTGGCATTGGATGTTGGGTTGTCATATGTGGGGTCAGTGTACACACATATGACGGGTGTCTGAGTATCCCTCTCGAAAGGTGGAAAAATCGATTCGAATCGTCTGTGGCTTGCCAGTTGTAAGCTGCCTGATCGCGACCAACATAGTAGTAAGAAAATTGATCCTGTTGATAAAGAATGATTTGGCAAAGTGTTTGCTTTTTTTAGTAGAATAAGTATAACTTAGTTTGGTCAGGTAATAACTAAAAATTAATCCAATTCTAAAAGCTAAGGATTCACTATCAGACCTGCCGCAGTGTGAGTTGACCTAATCACCCCCGGCTATAGGCTAGAGAGTCGGGTTTCGACCCAGTGGTCGGGTAAGTCTTGCCGAGTAACTAGTACTCAGGCTTCGTGCATATTCTTTTTACAGGAGCAGAGTATACTTTGTTCGAATGGGATCCTTACCTTACTCCTCCCTTCTTCTGAAGCAAGCTTCCCTACGCCTTGAGCGGTAGAATATGTTTTTTAGAGAAAAACTTGTGGTCTATGTTAACTTTTGGTAAAAGGGCTGAAGAAGTTACCAGCCTGGATATAATATAATAAGTACCGAACCATGTGTGTAATATTTCAACTCTATGTAATAAATGTGGCTGTGTATGTTGTAACCTTTGGATTCCTTCGAGAGTCGCCCCAAAAACCAAGCTCGATCCGGATGGGAAGGCCAAATCAGGATACCTACATCCTGAAGGACTACCGAGGTTAGTCCGGATCTGGTGATTAAGCATTAAATCCGGGTTAATCTGGGCAGTTCTGCCACAATTTGCTAGCACAATTCAGACATATGAAAGTCAAAAACTTCTGGTTGCTTTAATTCAACTAGGATAGAAAGAAAATATTCAGTCCCTAAAGGGGGCATGAAATATATATTCTCGCATAATTGACTTGACCAAACTCAAGCCATATGCCAAACAAAGTTTTCCAGAATGTTCAGAAAATTCTCCTGAGATCTATTTGCTAGCACATGAAAGATATTGTGAACCTCAATCTTGTAAGCATTTTCTTTTTACTGGAGAAGAATACAGATCCAGGACATAAATGTTGTTGCTCTAATGATTAAGATTCTAAATGGTACATTGCATGTATTTATATTACATAAAACTCATGAAGCTTCCAAGAAAAAAAAACAGCCTCCCTTTTTTGTTGGATCACCTTGATGATTGTGCAGCCATAGTCCATAGATACATTAATCATGCATGCCTATTAATTGTCACAAATGTACATGTATAGTTATCTGCAGAGTGAGTGGCAGTAAAGCCTTCCAAGGATGATGTACCCTATGTTTCCGAGTATATACAACCACTGTGTTTGTGGAACCGACTCAAATGGAAAATATCTCAACTCAATAATCCTCAAGCAACGCATCCAAATGTTTCCTCCTTGCTGCATGCTTAAGCTTCTCCATCGCAACGAGTCCCACTTGCCTCACACGCTCCCTTGATAACCCAAACCTGGAGAATATGATTTCCATGCTAGAATTAGAACGTCAAAATCCCAAAACATCTCTGCAAATTCTCATGGTTGTCACATGGTGGGGGGGCAGACTGTACATGGAAACCCATATCAGACCCTTTTCAGGTAGACTGTACATGGAAACCCATATCAGACCCTTAACAGACTTGGTTACAAGTATAGAAATCCATTGATAGATCGGTCTTCATCAGTCAAGGCTCAAGAAGACTGAATACTTACTGTCTGCTAATATCCTCCCATGTATGGCACTGTTTTCCTATGCCATGGTATAACCGAATGATGTCCCTCTCACGCTCGTTGAGAGTTGAATCTATAAGATTGTTGACTTCCTCCTGCCATCAGCAGATCATTTATGTTAAAGCAGATGTGGAAGTTTCATAGAAGGAGAATCTGTAATTTGCTAGGTACAGTATTAAAAAAAATGCTAGTACATTAGAAACAAAACATCATACCCACAAAAAACAAACCAAAATGAACTATTCATCAGTGACTACTATGTTAGGCCATGTATGATGTATCACAACCAACAACGAACGAAGCTGTAATAACTGTTTGATGCTATCACTGCCGAAAGAAAAGTAAAGGGAAATTTCACAAGTCAGAGGTTTTTATTTTTATTTTTTAATGAGGTAGCATGCATTAGTATTCTCTTCGGAAGAACATTTGTGTTCTTACCTTGAGATACCCTTCCTCAAATCCATGCCATGGATCATTTGCGACATTTTGATCTTCTATATACTGAAAAGAAGAAGAAAAGAGCAATAAAGTTAGTTTCTGGCATCCAAGTCAAAAAGATAGAATGTTTCAGAAGTGCTCATATAACTCTACTTACACTGTGGAGTGTGTCGCCAGGTAGGCCGTTTAAGGAGGGGAATGCCTGTTGATCCAGTGAAATGACCTTGTTCACAGCCTGCATTTTTACCCATAAAAATATTTTTGAGAATGGCAGAAATGTCAAAAAGCAATAATATTAAAAGAAATTTCACCAGGCAAGATAAAGATGCTTCTACCTCTGTAGCATTGTGCACTTTCTTTTCTGATATATTGAGCGACCCTGCTATGTTCTGAGGACCACCACAAAGGTCATAAGAAAAAATAGAGGATGTTTTTAAAATTCATTATTATTTAGGTTTGGAATTAATAGGAAATTAAATGAATGAAACACATCAACAACAAGATAATAACACAGGAAATGGCGTCTTGAAATACTGCAGTTTGCTGGAACAAAAGTAGCCAAAATTTCATCAATATAACCTCCTTACTTCTATTGTTGGAGGAATTCCTTGATCTTCCAATGCATACTTTGCACCACGAATCGCTATTAACCTCTCATGCAAATAAGTAGGGAGCCTGAACGTTTTTGAGTTCTCAGCCAATGCTCTTGAAACACCCTGGTTACAAGCAAGACTCAATTCAGCTATGGTCTCATTAGGTCCGGATGGCATAAAGATATCAGTAGCTCCTAGCCATCTGTGTGACCATATAATACTACAGAACAAGAAAAGTTGCTCTAACCTGACGAATCCACCAGTACACATAGGTGGAAATTCTAAACCCCCTTGAGGCATCAAACTTTTCAATCCCACGGAGTAGCCCTATCAGACCACCCTGCAACATCAATGGAGATCGCAAGATACATTGTATTTAAGCATTTGAAGTACAATGATCTACAGTGTAACAAGCAAACAATTGAATATCCAGATACAAGTCAATTGATCAACACAGCTTATGTCATCACCTGAATAAGGTCTGCCAACTCGACACCAAGGTTATCATACTTCTGGGCAATGGATATCACCAAACGGATGTTGCTCATTGTCAACATCTCCCTCGCAAGAAACGACTCACGCATCCTTGCACGCAGTTCAGGGGCTGATATCCGCAGCGATTGCGCCAGCTGCTTGTATGACGGTTCATTCCCCAGCTTCTCCTTCAGCCTGAATCCAAAATTGAGGGCAGATGGGAATCAGATAGGGAATTGGAATTCATTAGATTTACACAACCTTCAACATGCATCGTTGACCACATCTAGTTTATACTCTATGAACATGACTACGAAAACTTGTAGCTAATATTAGCATGCATTACAGCAGCCTATTGAGCATTTTGAATGGTTCATGATGTGACAAAGATGCTCATAGATTTCAGTCTCGTTCCATGTAGCCATGTTATTAACAATGCAATGGCAAACACTCTGGTTTCGGGTGATACGATGTCGATTTTCAAACGCTAACGACAACGTTGTAATTGAATACTCCTAGAAAATAAGATTACTTTGATCTTTGGTGCTGGAGCCAGATGCCGTCCTTGATCTTCTTGGAGAGCTGGACGACCTGCTTGTGCGTGAGGAGCTCCTTGCTGACGGTGCCCCGGAGGTAGATACGGTTCCGGCTCTGCATCAGCTCCGGGCTGACGCTGACGCTCTTCCTCCCGGCTGCTCCGCGGCGCCGGCCGCTCATCCGCCGCTGCCGCGCCGACACGCCCGACCGCGCGACCACCGCCGCGGCCTTGTTGAAAAGGCCCTCGACCTCGTCGCGCTCACCCTCGTCCTCGTCCTCGGCGGATGAGACGTCGTCCTCGAAGGGCAGCTCCCACTGCTTCTCGAGCATGGAGCGCTGCAGCAGCACGATGGCCTCGAGCGAGCACTCGAAGTCGAACTCCAACTCCGAGTCCAGCTCCGGACCCGCCGACGCCGGGTCCGCCGGCAGCGCGGGGGCGAGCGGCGGGGCGAGCGCGGGCGCGGAGTGGTTCCTGAGCGCGCGCACGGCGTGCGCGCGCGCGTGGCCGGCGTGGGTGGAGGAGGAGGCGGGGGCGCGGTGCGCGACGACGGTGAGCTTGGGCGCGGCCGGCGCGAACTGCAGCGACGGGTGCGCGTCCGGCGGCGCCAGGTCGAAGGAGGTGGCCAGGAGGCGGTTGCCGGCGCTGAGCCCGATCACGGCCGGCGTCGCCGTCATGGCGTCCGCTCCACGTGCGCGCGGAACGAAGAGCCGGCGGCAGGCACAGGGCACAGGGCTGGCGGGTGTGCAGGAGAGCAAGCGGCGGAGACGGGAGACGGCAGCGAGGAGCTAGCCGAAGTGACTGAACTGAACTGAGCGCAGCCTCCCTCGGCGGGAAGGAAGGGAGGAAGCGAGAGGACAAGTGGAGGCAGCGAAGCTATGGCCACCACACGCCGGGTGACGAGGAGAGAGGGAGAAGGGCGCTGGTCCGCTAGTGTTTTACTGCTGCCGCTCTGCTCAGTGCTCGCTCTCCGTGCGCGTTGTTACTGCATGCACACAACAGTGCACCGGAGGGCGGAGGAAGCTAGGGGGGCCGGCATCGGAGGTGGAGCCGGAGGGAGGTCGGGAGGGAGGCGGGGGGAGAGGATAGGGTGTGGGGAGCGAGAGGGCGCGAGGCCATTGGTGGGCGGCAGATATTCTGGGTGGCTGCCCCGCCCCTCGTCGCTTTCGCTCCGCTCGTCGTTGCCGCCTGCGGCCGCGCCTCCGCCACGAGATCGCTGGGCCCCGCCCGCCACCGCCGCGCCAGCGAAAAGATCGGCGGCCCCCACGAGGCCGAGGCCATCCGGTGGCTCGTCGTCGTCGTCTTGGGCTGGGCCTCATCTCATCCGTCACAGATTTTGCTTCTGTAGGGCCGGTACCGGAATACGGCCCATGAGCTCTCCTCAACCCAAACCCAAATCCAAACCCTAGCCGTTGTCAGGACAGACCGACCACGGCGGAAGTGGGATTCTCGCCGGGGCGGAAGCGGCAACTCACCCGTCGTCCGTCGCCGCGCCTCCTGTTCCCATCCGACCCATCTCAAACGCGCCTCCTTCCCATCTCGCCCCGATCGGTCACTCTTCCGGGCACGCCTCCCCTACTCCTACCCTCGACTCCGCCGGCCTCATCCGGCGCCGACGCCGGCGCCCCTCGCTGTCGCAGCCTCGCTCGAGGTCCAGCTCTGTTGAAGGCCACTCCGCCAGAACCGGGGTCAGGTAACCCCCTCGCCGGTTACTCTTCCATTCTCGCAATTTGGCCTTGTGTGTGAATCCATGGATTAGTATGCTCCGAACCAACTGGCTTGCTGCAAAATTTGGTCACTCTGGTACGAAACGTAGTGCTTTACCTCAACTGTAGTTGTACTCGTATTATTCTGGCAAAGAACAAGTACTCGTGGTCACTTTATTATGCCTAATTTGTGTGGCAGAAATTGCGAGGTGAATTCAGATGTCTGTTGGTAGAATTTCCGTGCAACTTTCATCTCCTGCGTTTGCATGAAGTGCTGACACAATCAACCACCCAAGAATCACGAGCTAAAATTTAAATTTCTAGAACGATTAAGTGTTTGCTCTTATTAAGCCTAGGGTAGGTCTATTGTAGTACTAGGTATATGCCTTGAATGCAACCTTACGGAATTGCTAATACCGGTTCATTTCCTGATGCTTCTAGGCAGCAGCAAAGAGGCAACGCTGCAACAGGGGAGGGGGTACCTGTGCAGAGTACAGTGTGGGGGGGAAGGCTGTTATGAGCAACAAGGAGGAGGGGAAAGAATCCCACATGACCAAAGAAGAGAAGGGGCGGAGAAAGGGGAAGAAAGGCAAGGACAAGGGTCATGGCGGCGATAGTCATAGATCAGCTCATTCTGGTGACAAAAACCGTAGCATTGAGATGGAGCAAACTGAAGTGCCGGCCGAGATGCCTGAAAAGCCCTGCTCAGAGCATTCGGAGGGTGTTCTGAGCGAAAGTGCTGTGAAGCACAAGAAGAAAAAGAAGAAAGATAAAGGGGTTGAAACTGTCAGCCAGAAGGAGGTACTTGATGCTAACGAAAACGTTGAGCAAACTGAAGTGTTGGCCGAGATGCCTGAAAAACCCTGCTCAGAGCATGCAGAGGGTGTTACGAGCGAAAGTGCTGGGAAGAAGCACAGGAAGAAAAAGAAGAAAGATAAAGAGGTTGAAACTATCAGCCAGAAGGAGACACTTGATGCTAACGGAAATGTTGAGCAAGCTGTAGTGTCAGACGAGATGCCTGAAAAACCCTGCTTAGAGCATGCAGAGGGTGTTATGAGCGAAAGCGCTGGGAAGAAGCACAAGAAGAAAAAGAAGAATGATAAAGAGGTTGAAACTGTCACCCAGAAGGAGATACTTGATGCTAATGAAAATGTTGATGCAAACTGAAGTGTCCAGCCGAGATGTCTGGAAAACCTTGCTCAGAGCATGCGGAGGGTGTTATGACCGAAAGCACTGTGAACAAGCACAGGAAGAAAAAGAAGAAAGATAAAGAGGCTGAAACTGTCAGCCGGAAGGAGGACACTTGATGCTAACGAAAATGTTGGGTCAGAGCATGCAGAAAGGAACAAGGGACAGAGAGAACACGATAGGAAGTTGAAGAAGCGCAAACGAAAGCACCAGGATGGTGAGATTGCCACAGATGGTCCTTCTTGTGATCAAATTGTTTTAGGGGAAGATAAGAGGATGAAAAAGAAGGAATGTTTAGTTACCTTGGAAGAGGACAACAAAGTTGACATGTTAAAGATGGAGCAGAGGACAGAGAGCAAGAAAAAGAGGAGAAAGGATAGAGAGAATGTTGGTGTCGACCTAAGACATAATACACCGTCTGGAGAGGGCAAGAATAGTAACAAAGAGAAAAAACTGTGTGAGGATGAGAATGATGGTGAAGAAAGAGAAAAAGAAAATATGGCGAAGCGGAAGGATAAGGGTAGACGTGTGAGGTTCACTGATAATGTGGAGGTTTTTAATATAGATGGCGCTGATGATGAAGAGGGCGATGCGAGTGGTGAATCAGAACTTGTGCATGGCCGGCGATTTACCCCTGAGGAAGATGCGAAACTAATGGAAGCCATTGTGAAATACGCAGAGGTTTCTTCTCTTGCATTATAGTTTATAATGCTGACTTCACAGATTATATACATTTCTATTTAGTGACTTTGCTTGATAATAAGTGTATGATCATGTATTAGCATACTAATAGATTGGAAGTTATCTAGACATGGAAGTTTGAGACAATTCTACTATCATTTGTTACCAAGTGTTATGGACTATTGCTCTTTAAATTACAAAGATGGACCTTGACAATTCTTTTTCCAGGTTCAACTATGTAGTGGCAGAGTAGTGTCAGTTATTTTCTGAAATATTAAAACATATATTGATGAAATGAAGTTGTCATGTTGTACAGATATTTGCATATGCTATTGTTTTGTATAAGATACTTCAACTAAGTAGCGAGTACTCAACAATCAACATTTATGTGATAAAGCTCTTGCTACGATACTTCAACTAAGTAGTGAGTACTCAACAATCAACATTTATGTGATAAAGCTCTTGCTATGCTTATTTATCTCTCCTTTTTTGCGTTAACTTTAAAACCAGGGGAGTTCATATGTTCTTTACAGAGGCTTAAATTAGGAGTATATTTTAGGTATTTTTGTGTTCCATATTTGGTAGTAACCTCTCTTATGTATATTGATTATTTTTGACCTTCAGTGTTATATCATATTTATTGTTTGTACTTGTTCTACTTACCAAATAAATAAATATGTGACATGTTATGTGCTCACCTTGGTTCAAACTTCAGGTTCTTTTAATGTTTCCACTTTTCCTCAATATAGATGAAGCAATTGGGAGAGAAGGGGTTAGAGATGATTCGGGCTAGTATTAAGCATCCAGAAGTCAGGGGTTGTTGGGCCGAAATAGGTAAGCCGATGTTTACATTCCCCTTATACTGGCTTGCCCTTTTGTAATTATATCAGTTACATACTTACATGTGTAAACCTGTAGCCAAAAACTGAAATTAGGTCTAGGATCATATGCTGAAAGCAATATCTAGTCTGCAGACTTTATTCTCATAGAATATGCACATTGCTGATACGTTAGAAAATTGGCTAGTGAATAATGTAGCATTGCTTGAATCTCATAAAAGTCTATGTTTTCCTGTCCTGGTTAAGCAGATGGCTTATTAAAGATTTTGTTGCAGCAACATCATTACCTCATAGACCCGTGATGGCCGTATACAAACGCGCACGAATTCTGCTTTATAGGAGTGCTGAACGTAAATGGACCCATGAGGAGTACGAGATAGTTCGACGGTAACATAAAATCCTTTTCCTGAGATCATTTGAACTTTATTTTAGTTTGTCCATTTCGATTATATGCTCGCTTTACTTCACATTGCTATATTTTTTGTGTTTTAGCTGTACAGGACAACCAAAAATTTGGATTGCACGAACACTAGTCCTTCATTCTATCTTGATTCTTTACTATTCAAAATGTGCTAAGAGATGAAGAGATAGCTATTAGCATCTCTGCTTTTTTAAAAGTTAAATTAACTATGATAACTATGATAGCATATTAGGTTCTACTGTGATATGCTATGTGGTTCTATGCTTTCCCCATCTGTAGACTTAAACTGAGATATTTTCTTTGGTACTTCACGGTTTAGATTATTAACTTAATTTAAGAAGTTAAATTTTCTGTGTCCCATGTTTTTTGTATATGATATTCTATCTCTTGGCATAACTGTTGCACATCACCCTTATCTCAGCATACACTTTTGGCATTTATCGCAAGAAGTAATGTTAGGATCTTATCTTCTGACTAGCTTCATGTGATTTAGATTGCCATGCTTGACTAGGTTTGTTGAAAAGAATGGCACAAATTGGAAGAAATTGGCAACAAAACTTGGAAAGAGTGAAATTCATGTAAAAGATACTTGGAGACGAATGAAGCCCAAAAATTTGAGAAAAGGTATCTGCCACTATTTTTTTTTTCTTAAACACGCACACATGTTGTAACCCTTACAGTACAGACCCACACACATGTTGTATAGCTTATAAGTCATCACAATTTCGCTCATTCATTAGCAAATATGCATTTTTGTTCATCGTATACTTTTCTTTAACATATAAATGTTTGTTTTCATTATTACAACCATTCCCACTTGTCATTGTTCCGTTTGATGTACTCTCTACCAGAATGTTTTTTTCTTACATTAGTTGTGTGGCACTCAGGGAATTTGGTTTAGTAATAAAGAAGATTATGGTATTAGCTACTGTTTTAGTTTTGTTTCCGTAACTTATGCCACACTTCGTTTGAAGAGATAATTGCACAAAATGTTTTCATGGTTTGTAGTGTGTCTAATGTGAAACTTGGTATGAACCATACAGTGTTAACAATAGTTATTGTGCATCTTTGGAGTAGATATCATGCCCCTAATTTTGGATGGAGATGGTTAATTAGGGTATACTGTTAAAAAGTAGAGGCATGGCCATGGCCAATGGCATCAACTACAAATTTTGTTTATTTGGTTCGTGTCAGCTTTGAGATTGCAGGCACATGTTTGGAGAAAATGTCAAAGCATTGGTACTTCTGTATAACATGGCTAGACCGCATGTGTATTTATATCTTCAGTCACAGTGTGTTGATTCAACTAAATGGAAAGATAGGCCAAAAATTTCAAGGGATGTACATATTAGACTTTGAGGAAGACAGTAGGGATGCAAGTGGGGCCGATTAGAAGGCCTAGCGGCAAGTCATTTTTTTGTGGGCATCCGCAATGTCTGCGAAAAAATGACTTGCCGCTAGACCTTCTAGCCAGGCCCGCTTGCATCGATAAAGACAAGTCACAATATGAAGGAATTTACTAATAAAATTTTGACTAAACAGAGTTTCACAATGCAAATATGTGTCCTATGTTTTTTCTACCATAAAGGAAGTGTCATTATATACCATAGAAAAGATAAGACTCGGTTTGGCTAACCTGTCGGTCATGTTTCCCTCTTTAATAATTGGCAAAATATTCAGGGGCTTGGACTCAGGATGAGTACCAAAACTTGTTTGATTTGGTAAACTTGGACTTGCGAGTGAAAGCCCATCAACCCTCAGATCATGGTCACCGTCAGGTGTGTAATTCTTTATCCGTGTGCATAATGTGTACTTCACATCAGCTTTCATGTTTACCATCTTCCATCAGTTTCCTTTCATATTGATGTATCCCTTCATTCCATATAATCAAGTGTACTCACTTATGACAGATAAGAGATAACATTTCTTGGGAGGCTATCAGTGAAAAATTATCCACACGTAGTAACAAGGACTGCTGCTTGAAGTGGTTAGTTTGTTTGCTACTTATTTACATAACATAATTTCCCCTTTAATATGTGCCTAAGTTTTTATATTTCATGCTTTTTCTGAATTTTCTTTTACATTATTCTTCCTTTGTCTTCGTTAAACTGACTGGACCATCTTGACTCTTGAGAGCTGAAGTACAGTGATTGCATCATTGCCCATGCATTGCATCAGTTCTGTTTGTAAACGCTTAGTGTCTCTCTGGTGTATTTTGTCGTTAGACATTTTCCAGTGAGGCTGGTGCTGGCACCTCGGCACTGGGCAGCAGTACAAATTCACATTGTCTAAGCTAACATGCTTGTGTTGGCACTCTAGTAAAATGTTTATTAGATTCAAAATGTTTAGGGTCTTATGATAGTGTCGGCTCGGCATGCCTTGACTAATTGAACACAATCCTTTGCACTGCTAATTTTGGTTTGTCTGCCCTGCCCTAATTTTTCAGCTTATATATGAATGCCATATCTTCAGATATACTCAGTAAAGTGCAACCTATCCATAACAGGTACCATCAATTAGCATCACCATTGGTTAAAGAAGGAATCTGGGCAGATACAGATGATTACCTGTTAGTGGAAGCGTAAGTTTCTATAGGTTATCTATTGAATACTGTATTATTGTCATAACAAAATATCTTATGTGTGTTGTTGGGGATATGATTGTGAAGTGCCTTTGAATTTTAAGGTATAAATTTGTGATATCAGTAAGGTGTGTTTCCATTTAACCCCTCTGCTTTTGTATTTTCAACTTGCACCCTATGCTTTAAAATCTGGCAAATAATCCCTTCTACTTCTGCACCAGTTGAAAATAGATCTAGCAGCAGAGACATGTGATTTTAGCCACCCTTATAGTATTCTCCTCTTTCGTGCACAAAGTCTGAATGAATATAATGAAATGCAAGCTTTTTGAGGAAGGGGGTGTGACTTATACAAATTCTAACATGTTCACCATAATAGACTGATAATGTGTACCTATGTTTGAATTCTAGGCAATAGGCCTATTGTTATTGTCGCATGTCTGTTATTGTCGCATGTTAGCATTATCTTGTTGTTTCCTGGTATCATTTTCCTTTGTATATTTATTGCCATGATAGATTATTTGTTGCCTACACTAATTTTTTCTTGATGATAAACCAGGCTTCAAAAGGTTGATGCCGTCTGTGTTGAAGATGTTGACTGGGAGAGCCTTCTTGATCACAGGTGACTGCTGATTTCTGACCTAGCTTCAATCCTTCAACAAAAGCATGTTGCTAGTATTTAATTTTCTTGGTATATGGCCCCATTTTCATTGGCCTTTTTACATGAAATTGAATTGAATTGACCTAGACTTATGATGGTTTCAGCAAACTGAAAATCTGCATGTATTTTAGTGTCTATCTTATCAATGTTAGATTGCCTCTTCCTTTCTGTTAGCTAAAAAGACATTTCTTCTGTAAGTGTCATTTCAGTAGTAGAGAACTTTTGAGCTCTTGGTGACTATCTAAATTGTTTGCATGCCATTTCTTATTTCTATCTTGCTGATGTTCTTGCTTGCTTTGCCTTTCTTGTAATGTGCTTAGAAACCTTGCCCATCAAGACAGCTGTGTAGCAAATCTGCTCTTTAGCTAGAACTTGTGATGTTATGTTTATAATAGATAATAGCGTTAGCATGAGACTGCACCTAAGTGAAATTTCGATAGATGGCATGATTTCCATATATCAAAGCAAGTGGTATTTGACCACTTTGTTTAGTGATTACAGTAACAAGGTGTTTTTCTCTTACTAAGGTCTGGGGATGTTTGCCGTCAACGATGGAACCAGATGGTCCGCTTGATCGGTGACCACAGAGGGAAGCCTTTCATCGAGCAAGTGGAAGTGCTTGCACGGCGGTACTGCCCAGAAATGCTTCGGTACAGGAAATCAGAAGCATGTGAATTATCGCCTGATGAACTTGCTGGAGGCTCTGATTTGTAATGGCCAGCATAACCCTGCATTGTGTTCTGTACCCAGCAAGACTCTTTGGCTTTTGTAATGTATGGCATTGTGGAAATGTAAGATTCAGCGCAGTCTGTGAAATGCGGCAGTGTGGTTTGAACAAACTGTGTTATTGTTGAAGGCATATGACTGCTCATGTACCAAAATGAGAAAAGCCACTGCTCTGCTGATCAGTTCTAGATTTGCACCGAAGTTCTGTTTACACGTGTACAGTGTTTTGTACGCCGAATCCCCCCAAATTGATTCCCACCCCATGTAGCCACTTTAACGATATGTCCTATCGGCCTATCGCCCTTCTCTAGGTGGAGGCCTGTATATCGTCTTCCACCCGCTCATGGGCCACAGGCACGATGCGTGAGACGGTGCGGCCTGTAGTGGCGGGGAGATATCAGTGATGGCGGCGCTTGCAGGCCAGTAGCCCAGTACGGAGGACGCTAGTGCTGGAGATGTGTCGCGGAGAGGGCGACGCTGGGGCGAGCAGATTTTATGTGTGGCCACTGAGGACGTGTGAAAAAGACGGAATTTGTAACTGTATATAAAGTGGAGTTTGAATATAGATCGTGTGAGGTTGAGTTCACCAGGAGAGCCAAATGACGCAATCTACGAGCAATATAGTATACAAAGTGGAGTTTGAATATCATCGTGGGATGGTCATTTCCGCTGGAATCAGCGTGACGCGAAGGAGCTCGGAACTCGGCGGCAAAGGGGCAAAAGGGTGACGTGGGCGACCCGCAGAGGTGGATTAGTTGGCACGCGAAGGCTGAATTCAGCATAGGGACCATAGTATGGAATCTATATTGTAGCCTTGTAGGTGTAGCAACATTACAGAAAAGTGAAGTTAAAAATAATGATTCTGTACTTTGGTCTTTTCTGCTGGAATCAGCCTAAGATTGTTGATAAATAGGACATCGAACCTAGAGATTGCATGGAGAAGGTTAGAGCAAGTATTAAGTCTACATAGCAGACTGGAAGAGTTGTCGTGTCATATTTTTGCTGAGTTGGAAGAAAGAGAAGAGCGGAGAGGAGAATGGGCTATTAACTTGCAGGCACCTGAAGCACAAGCGTCAAGGCATCTTGCGAAAGGGAGATGTAAGCCAAATATTAATTGTAAAGACTACACCAATACTAAACTATTATGTGTGTGCTTTTAATTAACTATATGTGATATGACGCACACATAACCTGTTGTTGGCAGTCTTATTAACCTTGCTCTTAGAGTAGGGGATGCGGTGGAAAAGAGGATGATGATGTGTGACCGCGAGAAATAGTTTTTAAGAAGCTAGCGTAGATCCATGTGCGTCACATATGCGTTTTGCACTGATCACGTGAAAACGAAAAATGTATAGGGAAAGAAAAGAGATATAGGCAGGCAATCATGAAAAGAGGGAAATGAAAGATAAATAAGGAATTAAAAGAAAGGATATAAGACTAACAGTGTAAACATTTTCTTTCTACCACCATTTTTCAATCCTTTTCAACCAGTTAAGTGGGTCTAGTGCGAGGAATACAGATATTTTATTGAGCGAAAAATGGTTTTACAAAACCTCGCTTTTTTATAATACAGAGTGTAGATATAAAATAATAAAGAGTGAATTGCATGTATGTCAGATCTCTAAACTTAAGCAGCGATATTCCAAAGTGATCATCTCGGTACTACTTTTCAAAGTGGACATTTAGATACATCAACTTTCCATTCCTAAATCACTCAAAATCACTCAAGGTCCAACCATGGACCTAGAATTACATTGGAAAGAACCACTCGAAATGTTAAAAGGGTGGTTCAGATGATCACTTTGAGATCACATGTACTTAGATGACATGTACTTAGATGGTATAGCGGAATAAGTTTAGTATTTGGGGATGATAACGGAAGTGTTAGGTGACTTTTTGGAGGGTGACATGATTTTAGGGGAGGGTGAAATATTTTTTTAGAGGCAGAATTTAGAGAACACTATTAAAGGGTAGTCTTTTGTGTCTAAAATCGGGATGTAAACGGATCGGAGCGGACAATGCCTTCTCTATATCCAAGTAATACTATTTATTTTGTCGGATTCGTAGCGGAATGGATTACATGGTTACGGATATGTATATGGATATTTTAGATATCGGAAATGGTAAGAAGTCCTGATCGGTGTCATAGCGAAAGCGGATTTAAAAAGATCAGCTTTTTACAATGATCAATATTTCATAAACCAAAGTATAATAGTTTACATCATAATTTACATATCAATATATCATAAATAAGTCCCTAAATAATTAGTAATAGCGATGACAAATTTTTGTAACTAGTGACCAACAAGTTATTTTAAAAAATAGTCGGATTATCCTATTATAAAGGTTGGATAATCCCTATTCAAATGTCAGATAATTCATATATGCCGCATTTTGGTAATGCCATATCCTACTCTAGGTCCGCCCATGAATTGGATTGAGATTATCCATATTCACATACATATAAAAATTCCTTCCCATATCTGCATATTTTGGATTCAGATCGGATATAGAAATTATCCACGCCACTTTTGCCCCTACTAAAATCACTCCACTCTCCCATGATCTTAGATTGCTCTTTATGAGAATGTAAAAGTGGTATTATGGGTTTAAATCTTTTTTATCATATATACGCATGTTTATATCTACTAGCATAGATGTGCGTGCGGCACGCACGTTGCGACTTGCATGTGAGTCTGTATATTTATGGCTCTATGTGGATCGTGTGAAAATCGAGGGCGTTGAGGAAAATAAAAAAGATCACCAAGACAATCGTTCTTTTCTCATTTATTCCAAAACAAATCAAGCAGTGGGCACAGATACAAAACGAAGGTAAAAAAATAAAAAAAATTAATGATAGAAAATATTTTTCTTTCAAATCAGTTTTAAATCATTTCCAACCTTTTTAGACAATTTGACGGTACAATGGTTTTCACCGGGGAAAATAGTAATTGTTAAAAAGAAAAAATATGACAAAGAAAAGAGACGTTCGCTCTCAGCCCCTCCAGCCGTTCACACCCTCCATTTATATTTTTTTCTCCTCCCGTTCATCCCTCTCTCTCGGCGACGACCGGGCAGCCGCCGCCGCAGCCCGCAGGTGCTGTCTCGGTTGGGCTCATCGCCGGCGACGAGCTCCCACCTGGTATGCCCAGCCCTTCTTCTCACTTAATGTCGTGCAAGACAAAGCACCCAAACCCTAAGCAATTTGGTTATTTATATTCGGGATCCGATCTAATTACAAGTGTATATGCCTAACTTCGATCCTTTTTTTTCCCACTGGGTCCTTCCCTGACTAGGCATGTCCCATCATCATGATGGCGATGTTGACGAGATGGAGGATGAGTACGACATGAACGAACCAGTTGATGACATGGAGGAGGACGAGGACCAAGAGCTCGTGGTTAGGGACTCCGATACCGAGGAGGAAGACGATGAGGATCAACTGGTGTGTACCTAATAGTTTCATCGTTTTTTTCTGCTGCCTTTGTAGACATGTGTAGCTAGCAGGAGTACTTTATGTATGCTTATCTCCCCTGCGGTGGCTATGCCGATAAACATAACTTCTTAAGGCTATGGAAATTGACTGAGTTAATTTACTTAATTTATGAACCTACAAGTTGTGAATGAATGTAAGGAATGAATGGATGCATACAAAATAGACAATGTTGAACTGCTACCATGATTAGTAGGGTTAATAATTAAGCGCAATCTTCTAAAGGATATTGATGGTGCTATCTGATTGTCCCATTCATTTTCCATGTGCAATTTCTCTACAGCATGTGTCCTTTTCAATTTTGTATATCTGTTTCGGTATTTTTACTACTCACAATCTTAAGTAACCTTGTTGTATTTACAATTTTACATTATGTTTCAATGTTGGACGGGAATAAAAGGTCATTGTGTTCTCGATTTATCTACAGTTACATGTTTTTGAATATTTGTGTTAATTGCTTGTACAGTCCATGGGTTTATCTGAAAGTTCTATTTTATTCAGCATAAACTATCAGACACATCAGCAGCTGATGCAAGGAGCGGGAAAGATATTCAAGGAATACCCTGGGAGAATCTTGCATTCACAAGAGAATCATACAGGCAGACCCGACTAGAGGAGTACAAAAACTATGAGAACATACCTAATTCTGGAGAAGCAGCAAAGAAGGTATAACTTATAAATTAACCTACTTTCCATAGGGGAAAAACTTATCACATTCGGATTTATATTGGTGTTAAATAGGTGTGCAAATCTACTGAGAAAGGTGGAACATACTACGAATTCAGACGAAATACTAGATCAGTGAAATCTTCTATCTCACACTTTCAGGTGAGTGCATCGGCACCTGCATATGTGCATTCTACCTTGTGGAATAGATTAAGGCGCTTCATTGGTTTAATTGAAATGTTACAGTTCACTTATCTGCAGATGTTGCAGTACAAATTACTTGTTATTTAAAAGCATAACCAGCAGATTTAAACTAAACTAGCGAACCCATGTCCCCTATAATATTTATTAAGAAACATGTTAGGGGACAAATACCCATGGCCGGCCCAACAGAGTCCCACGTGGTACTGTTCACCTATGAGTATGGTATTGCATCCGCAGTCTGTCTAGTTGAGGGTTTATGAGGAGTCTAGAGTCAAGCTTACTTGAAATCGAGCCTACTTCTAAGACAAAGTCATATATTTTCTATTTATAGAGGCCCCCTCTTATCAGATTGCACCAAAAAGAAAGTAAGGGTTAATCCCTTAGGTTCTTTAGCTCTCAAACCTTCTAGCCACCACCGCCTCTTCTATCTCCCTGTGCACCGCCACCAGTTCGCCGGCCACGTCCTTGTTGGTCCACAGCCATCCAGCAGGAGCATCACCAGCCCCTGAACTCCTGCTGGAGAAAAAGGGAGAACAGGGCACAAGAGAACTTGTTGCTGCTGAACTGCTTTGCAGCTGCTCTCTTCTCTCGTATATACACACAACCTTGAGGTCTACAATATATGGTGCTTACTACCACTAAATTCTGCTGCTGCAGTTGACATGACATGCAAAGCATGGCTAAAAGTATGCTCTGGAGCATAGCTATAACCTGATTATACATCACTCCTCCCCCCCCCCCCCCGCCACCCCCGAATAACTCAGGCCCCTAACAAATGTCTTCTCCTTAAGACGCTTCATGAAGAAACTCGTAGCCCTTGGGTTTTATCTTCATTATGTGTGTCATAAAAACATTCACCGAGTTGTTCAGAACCTTTAGCCCTTTACTGAGGGCGAACAAACTCCAGCCTTGTGCCCTTCGAATCTACTAGCCTGTACCACAAGTACTCCATACCTCTGGAACCAAAATAGTTTGATTAATTCCTGATTGCCACAGGCCTCAAAGATGTAACCCAGGAACTCATACATGTTTGGTGCTACTGAGTTTCCTCGGTTACCTCTTGTAGGCCTTGACTATTAAGTTCTCACATGACATGGAGGTAAATTGATGGCTTAGCCCGTATCATGGGGAGTTGTCTGGGCCTTATGGGTCAGATTGGTAGTATGGTAGGCCCCATTAGGGTTAGAGATAAGACTAGATATCTTGCTTTGCTGTCAAGTAAGGCTCTCTATATGAGGAGATGTAGCAATGAAGGCAAGCAGTCCCTTGGCATATCCCTGCCCTTGTGGTATGGCTTGCTGCCTACCGGCAAGGCTGTGCTGCTTAGATTCAGGGACCAACTAGATCAGTGTACATGGCTGCCCGTTTAAGATCAATCTGCTTCATGATTTGATGATGATGCTTCATTTTGGGTTGATGAAATATGAAGAGTTATTGTGGCAAGTCCTGATTGATGCCACTCTAATCTGTTTCTGGTGCAGTTATTGTTGTTTGATCAATAAGGCAAAAATGACTATTTTTATACCTGCAGCTGAGAAATTTGGTATGGGCTACATCGAAGCATGATGTATACCTATTATTGCATTACTCTGTACTTCATTGGTCGGCCTTGAATGGTGTGGATACAGATATTATGGATGTACATGGGTATGTTGCACCAAGTGAGGTAGGTGAACTATTTTTCATTTATTCTCTCTTTTAATCATTACTGCCTATATTCATGCTATTGCATTATCTTATTGCAGAAGCACCCAGGAAGCTTTTCAGAAGTTTTTTTTCGTACTCAAATCAGTACCATGGCAGTGAATGATAAATTGCTAGTAGCTGGTGGTTTCCAAGGAGAGCTAATATGCAAAGTAAAGTTTCCATGTTACTTCCGTTTGATTTTGGAAATGCTGATATCTTAATGAACTTGTAATACTCATAATTTATTGATGGTATCCTTTGTAAATATGATGCAGCACCTAGATCGAGAAGGAATAAGCTTTTGCTGCAGGACAACATTTGATGATAATGCAATTACTAACGCATTGGAGATATTCAACACAGTCTAGGTGAATGATCACCCTGGGTGGTTAGACATTTAACCTTGTTAAGCATTTATCAAGGATAAATGCCCATTTTGGCCCCAGTTTGGACTTTGGACTCCCCTCTTTTTGGCTCCTACTACTCTTATCTTGTGAGCAACTCCAAAGTAGAAGTTAGAGCCTAAAATTAGAGCATTTCATTCAAATCCTAGCTCCAGCTACTGCCTCCTCAAACCTACTCTTATATCTACTGCTGCCAAAAGAACTATTTTTTAACTAACTTTGACATTCAAATTTATCTCTGGTATCACTGTTCCTTTCAGTGGAGCTCTTCACTTCATTGCATCTAGCAACGACTGTGGTGTAAGAGAGTATGATATGGAAAGTTATAGACTATATAAGCATTTCCGATTTGATTGGCCAGTGAATGTAAGTACAGTTTTTTTTTTTTACTTTCCTCCTTTTGTCTTCAATTTTATTTATTCATTGATGTGAACGTTAGATAAGAATCCTAAAAAAAATAAACCTTGACCATGGAAGAAGACATTCCTTAGGCTGTCTTAAGAGTGGGGAATACCATATCATTACAGGGAAATGACCTGTGGGCCCCTGTGTAGGACGTCCTCTAAACAGGGGCCTCTACAGACTACAGAGCTATTGCTCAGTTCTCATTACGGAAGGGTCATTTTGAAAGTATTCAGATTAATGGGCCATATGTAGTGCTGAAGGCTCCCACACAAGGTGGGCTCTTGGGGAGGGAATTTTTCGTCTGCCTTACTGTCTCCAATTTTTGCAAGGAGGCTGATCGAATCCTGGACCTCCAGGGCATGAGTACAGCGACTCTACACTGTGCAAGGTCTACAGCTCCAGAATTTTCCGATTAATAAGAATGGTGAATGTAAGAATGGCCTATAAGGTGGGGGAAAATACTAGAATGCAAAGAAACCAGGAAACCAGCCTAAGAGGCTAAAATGATTTAAGGGGCATCAATAAATAGCAGAATCATTACATGGCTTATCATTAATAGAAGGACATCTGGGATTTAACGCCCAGGCATGTGGCAGGGATTTCTTGAAAGCTCTCTCCTTAAGCTATCAACATATATGCTGGCAGACTGTTTTGCAGTGATGCTTGTTGGTGTGAACTTTGTCAAAGATATGTCTATTGGGCATTCTTTTGCCACCGTCATTTCTAATAGCATTCCAGTATTTTTCACCTTAGCTTGTAGTCTTTGCAAGGTGATTCTCTAATACCAACTTGGTAGGATGAACTTTCTTGTTGAATTAATCTTCTGGTGCACTTTGGTGCTTTTTTTCGTTTGCTTTACCAGTGTGCAAGGGATCCAAACATAGGTGAATCACCTATAATTCAATTATACATTCTATATGTTTACATTGCCAACTATTAACAGCTTATTTGTTGTGTTTGTGTCTCTGATATTTCAAGAGCAACTTCATCTGTGTCAGTTCAGTGCAAATGTGAACTAAAAATGATCATGGGCTCATTTTTAACTGTTTGATTTAGTACCTCTGGTTCTTTTGTTGACACAGCACACATCATTGAGTCCTGATGGAAAGCTTGCTATTATTGTTGGCGATGACACAGATGCTTTGCTTGTTGATGCTAATTCAGGAAAGGTAAGTTCTCTGTTGCAAAAGTCGGTTTAAAAGTCAGAATGTGTCAATGCATCGATTTAAGTTAATATGTCTTGTATCCGGAAGCAGACTATTCATTCCATGAAAGGTCACTTGGATTACTCCTTTGCGTCGGCTTGGAACCCGGATGGCCAAACATTTGCCACTGGTAACCAAGACAAAACTTGCCGGATTTGGGATGCCAGAAATCTCTCCCAGTCTGTCCATGTCTTGCGAGGCAACGTTGGAGCAATAAGATCTATTCGCTTCACATCAGACGGACAGTTCTTGTCAATGGCAGAAGCAGCAGACTTTGTCCACATCTTTGACATTAAAAGTGACTACAATAAGAGACAGGAGCTGGATTTCTTTGGTGAGGTATCTGGTATGTCCTTCAGCCCTGGCACAGGACACACTTTACGTTGGAATCTCGGATAGGACATATGGCAGCTTACTCCAGTTTGGCCGCCTCTATAACTACTCATACCTTGACTCACTTCTATGAAAGCCAAATCAAACATGTTTGGGCATCTTGTGTTTCCGCCGTGGCCGTGCTGATAGTCAGCTCAGGTCAGGTATCCCAAATCAAATTTATTTAGCTTGGTTGTCACACCAAGAATCATGTACCCGGTTATATGTGTATATAAAGAGTGGTATGGTATAGACACTCATAATCTGCTTTGAGATAGGTATCAGGTGTCAGGACTCGGGACTTCCAATCATAAGTTAGGTTTCAATTCATTATAGTGCTAGGTGAATAAAAAAAAAAAGAGAACTTTCTGATGTTTGTGTGGTTGACATTTGTTATGCTGCTGCAGCATGTTTGTGGTTCGTTTGCATAGCTGTCGCAGCTCGCCCTGTAGTGGTAGCAAATCCTTGTTGCCCCTTTTGTTGAGCTGAACCCTGTTATGTATGGTTTTTAATTTTTCATAGATTGAATCTGGGTTCATGAAAGGGAGTATTGTGTACTCCTTTGACACTCGTATTTGATCAACTTCGAGCTTTTTATGTGCTTTGTTGTGTCCGCCGTGCGCACGTTCGCGCTTGTAGCTATATTTTTGCTACTTTTGGCTAGGTTTGACCAGCTAATGAGGTAGGCATCAGCTCGGTGCCTAGTGATCTATCCTAAGTTTTAGCATTAGCAGCTTAACTATTAGGCCCTCTTTGATTGGGCTGTACTTAGCTCTGGCTCTACGTGCGGTACACTGCATGGAGCTAGAGCCTGCGAAGCTAGAAAAAGCATGCTCCATTGCCTTTAGCTGTTTTGGAAGGTGAGAAAAACATCGTGAAAAGTAGCATCTACATTGCGTGAACGGTGCCGTGCAGGTGAGCGCCGAAGCTGCTGGGCGCTGTGCCAAACAGGCCTGGGCCAAATCTTATACTACTTCCATCCCAATTTACAAGTTGTTTGATTTTTTTTAACATAAGTTTAACCGGCTCGTTTTATTCAAAAAAATTTTGTAACAATATGAAAAATTTAAGTCGTAGTATATTATATGCTAAGCTAAATTACAATGACAATAAATGACAATATAAAGTTTTTTTAATAAGGCAAGCAAATCAAATTTGGTATAAAAAAATCAAACGGCCTATAAATTAGGACGGAAGGAGTATGTTTTCCTTGGCAAAATGCAACGCTACACGCCACAAAGTGCTATACTAGTAGCTAAATAATGTCCAATGTATAAAGTTGTTATATCATGCCATGTGGATCTAAATATGATAAAATATTGAACCTCCCCAATCAACAAAGATAGTGGGTGGAAAGTGAATGCGATGGGAGAAATGTTGCTATTGCTAGCACGGTAACACCAGGTGAAAAACAAGCAACACATGCTTGTGCTTGGTGAGTCTTATACTAGCACATCATGTCTAATATATTGCACCTCCTTTTCCTCTTCTATTTCCTTAACCTCCTTAGCACATTGCGTTAGAGCTGCCTTGTTCAACAAGTGGTTCTGAACCAAAAAAAAAATCTCAGTAGGATGATTTGGACGTCTCGAAGCATGAGGAGAGTGGTGTCTAATTTTTGACATTTAGGGTAGAATCAGTTATCTGGCCCTAGCTTGTCTGGCGGGCCAAGAACCAAAGAGGGCCCAAGAGCCTAGTGTTTCGGATGATTTAAGGCTGAGGTCATCAGAATCGTGTATGGACACATAAAACATTGTACGTTGACGTGAACAGAGTAGAGTTTAAAATACAAACAGTAAGATAGCCTGATAGGGTCGCCCTATTGCACGAAGGATCGGGTGGTTGAAGGATAGAGACCCTCCAATGGCTCTTTTGTGAACAATGTATTCGCCATTTGGTTATTAAAAAAAATCTAACTCGATATTATAGGAGGGATCCCTTTTTAATCTACCTGCTAAGTACATTTTAGAGCCAGTCATCAGCTTTAACGGATGGAGATGTAGCTATATTTGTGAACCAAGAGCCGACACATGAGTAAGAGGAACAATGCGAATCCGCACGCACGAACTCAGGCAGATTAGAGAAATTGTAGTGGGTCTACTGGTCTAGATCCATAGGTCGAAATCCTACTCATCTTTTTCTAGCTTATTATTTAATAACAAGAGTCTGTCAAATTAGACCTCCGGTGGTTCCAGTTGCAGCTGCAACGGACGGACGGTTGGATGGGAGTGGATTCTCCGAGAAGGAGCAGCATCCATGGCCAGGCGCGCGTTGCCAGGCTTCCAGCACCACTCGACTCTCGCTCGAGTCGTGGAGACGCCCATTTCAAAATTCAAAATTCCTCGCAACGGCCGCACCGCCGTCATATAAACCCCCCACACCCCCATCCACCGGGCGTCATCGGTCGTTCCCCCATCTCCTCCGCCGCCCCTCCGCATTCCAATCCATTCCCACCATCCACCCCCCTTCCACCTCCGCCGGGGGGAGAGAGAGAGAGAGAGAGATCGCCGGAGCCATGACGAGGGGCGGCGACATGAAGTCCTTCTTCCGGCAGCAGAAGGCGCACGCCGGCGCCGGCCGCCGCCACCACCAAGCCCACGGGCGGCGTCTCCAAGACGGCGGCGCACCAGCACCAGCACCACCACCACCACCACCAGAAGGCCGCGCCCGCCCCCCTGCACGCCCGCCCGGCCCCAGGTAGCCATCCCGACCGCCGCTCGCTTCTGCTGCCGCACCGACGATCCTTTCGGTTCGGTTCGGTTCGGTCCGATTTGACCCGTCTCTCGTCTGCCGCAGATCAAGGCGCCGGCGCGGCGCGGCGCCAGCAGGAGGCGGAGGAGCGGGAGCGGGCGGCGCGGGAGTTCGACATGGACATGCGGTTACGGGCCCTGCCTCGGCCTCTCCCGCGCCCAGCGCTGGCGCCGCGCCGCCGCGCTGGGGCTCGCCCCGCCGCCCGCCCTCCTCGCGCTCTGCACCGACGACCAGCCCTGCATCTGGGAGGGCCGCGTCTAGGCTCTCCGGATGGAATGGGGTCGCCTCCATGCGCTGCGCCACCACCACCAGCCTTGTGTTAAGCAGCAGACAGCTGCATGATCTATCCGCTTCGGCTTCAGTCTACCGCACCTCGTGGTAGCAATGTACTAGTCCATCTCTAGTAGTGTGGCGTCGTGTCGTCTCTTCATCCTTGCCAATCGAAGGTTCTGTGATGCCATGGCATGCCAAGTGATGTGTTGCGTGTCTTGCCTGTCGAACCCTTGTGTCTGATGTGTGATTGTGATCAGAGCAGAAATGGCATGGATTCGTCTCTTGTTGCAGCATCTGTAGTTCGGTTCTTGTTGCAGCATTTACATTTTCCGTGGATCACCTACTACCTCACGAGGCACACAACTACACAAGCGATGAAGATTCGTCTCATCGAAACAAATTACGCTGATTGCGAACAAAAGCCGATGAACAAACATGGCCACGAAGCGAACACTGCATACATGGATCCAACACAGTTTTCTTGTGTGTGTGTGTGTTTCCCTTTCTGCAGTACAACATCGTTCTGTGGCTGCTAAACAGGCACCTTTACACGGCCAGTAAACGCCTCATTAGAACCAGGTAGAAGTAGAACAACACAGGTACACGCAAATATAGCATTAGCAATGTAACATGTCCTTTTTTTATGTCTAATAACTGGAACAATAAGCTCTTATGCCAGTGAAGTGCTGTCACGAATGGACTAAAATTCACAGCCATCAGCATTAGGAGCTCAGTATCCATGTTCAGGCTCAGAAAGGAATGATGGATTCTATTAGATCCTGGAGCGGAGCCAGCTCCTTCTTGTCAATCAGGCCGAATTCCTACAGCACAAACCAATAAATATTAATTTTGCGGCCATTTTTTCCCCATCCAAGAAAGCAGATGTGTAATCGTGTTGCCTAAAAAGCAATTGCCATGAACGATTGCACCTACATTGGTAAACAGAATGAAGTGCTTGAAACAGGTGTTCAGATGGGCCTCCTCTTTGAGGCTAACAATCTTCTGGAAGTGAGAGTGATATATGTGGGCATATACACGAAACAGGCGCTTGAAAATTGTCTTTACTACTTCCTTGAAGTTTGGCGGAAATGGTGTGCCTTGACAAAGGGAAAACAAAAATCCAAATCAGATAACATGCTCGGTTCCTCCAATATCACGTGTTCATAAGAAACCAAGAGAGTGCCACAAACCCACAAGAAAAGAAACATACCAAGTTTTTGAGGAAATATGGATTCATCATCAAGCTGGCCTTCAATCCAATCCATTAGATACTCCACATATTTTGGTGCTGATACCTCTATGGGTTTCTTTATCTGCACTCCATCTGCCCATCTGTACTCATACCTGCATAAACCTCATGTTTGTTCTGTCATGATATGATCCAGATACTAAACTAATTCCAGAGAATATGGGCAGCAATTTATAGTAGATGGATTTATATGACAAAAATATTAACTTGTCAGTTTAGCAACACAAAAGGCATGGCCACAAACAAAGTCTTCTATGAATTTTTTATTCTCTCAAAAAGAGCATAACCTTGACTATCCGTTATCAAGGTTCAAATGTTACTAGAGCAGGCATATGAATACGAGAATGGCATTACAGGGGAATGCAACATTTAAAAAAACACCATGAGGCAATCGTAATCTTGTTGAGCTTTTGAGTTATCATACCACATTCCTAAGATTTTTTAACACCCTAACAGTTGTAGTTATATAAGTGCTAAGCTGAAATTCAACAGCAGAACTTCTTTTATATATTTCAAATGTGGCATTTCTAACATGCAAAGCTTCTGCACAGAACAAGATTGATCATTTTTCAAGTACTGCTGACATTGTGTTGGAAAGCCAGAAAAAAAGGAGTCGCTACTTAGACAGCATCAAATAGCAGCTTAGCATGGAGACACTTAGCATCGAAGTGTTTTTTTTTTCACCAATTTGTATTTTGGCAGTTCAAACATCAAAAGAAATATAATGTATGAAAAGGCTTACTTTGGGCCAGCTGTCATTGTTGGGCAGCTCTCGGCTGTGCAGAATTCTGTGAGCGTGCCATACAGCAGATTAACTTGGTTGAAGAAATCCACAGCTGCACATCAACACAAACATGTTAGCTTCAATGAAATACTAACTGGGTTATAGAAAACATTAAAGATTGCTACATAATCCAGAAATAAACCCTCAATAATCGCCGAAAAAAAAGGTAAATGGAATACGCCAAGAGTAAGTAAAGGTGAAAAATAAAGTGAAGAGCATTACTATTCACAGCAAGCCATTCATTAATATCCTCGCCAGGAGGCAACCTCACAGCTTCCCTAAGGTTTCCACTGCCAAGAGTGGCATCTATGTGCTTCCGGAGCTGTGCACCCTGCAGACAGAAAGCAAAGGTCAAGTTATGTTTATCACATTATTCACAATGTAACTTATGACAACGTTGGTGCCTTATCTCGAGTGGGACATAATTACATAAAGCATGCAAACTCTGCAGAAAATGAGGAAAACCTAGAGGTTCGCTCATCACATGAGATTTAAGAGCCAATGCCATGCACTAGAAATAACTGCTCGAAATTTTTTAAGTTAACATTCAATGTTCAATAAGCAATCCTGCATGGTTTCACAAAGCATTCATTGGCTGCACAAATACTAAAGCCATAGGTGCGGGGCATCGTTTATTGGAACTTTAAATGGGAGTAACTATGTAATTGATTTAATTGGCATATGATAAGCAACAAAAAAACCTTGGGAGCTGTGTGTCAATTTTTTGACTGCAAACTTGTAAAAAAAATGTTGAGTGCAGCAGGTTGTTTTGGAATAGATGGAAGAATAAAGCGAGCAGTACACTAGAAGGCTTTCACTTATGCCAACAAATGTTCAGCAATAAACAGATCTCTCGGAGACAGCCAACAAGAATGGCAATCGAACAAGATGTCTTCTAGTTTTTGCACATGGCTGAAAACAGAACAACCGAAGTCGAACCAGTTAACTTAAAAAGCTTGTTTACATCCGAGAGATTGATAAGATCCATCACCAATCCATATTCCTGGAGTTAAACCAAAGTCCTAAACAGAAGCTTGCAACAAACCGACACCTAGACACACTGCCTGCGTATTCAGTCATGATCCTACCGATCGCAACAGCAGTGCTTAGCCAAGCTGTGACGCACGATCACCTGACCGCATCAAATTACTATCCATGGCCCAGAGAAGCAAGGCAACGCCCACCATCCATGAAACGCCCTCTGCATGCTAACGCCGCACACCTAACAACAGCACAGGTACAGGCAGCTGTTGCCGGTGCCTAACTACCCAAAGTGGGGGGACTGGGTAGCCGCAATTCTCACCTTGCTGCCTGACGGAGCGCTCTTCTTGGGACGGAACGTCTTCTGGTTCCTGCCAAAAGGACCAAGGCCACTGATCAGAACAACCGCCGCATCAGAAGCTGAAAACCAGGCGGAATTCCTTAACCCCGCGTGAAGCAGGCGGACGGGTGAGCCCACCGAACTCAGCGAGACCGGCGTGATCCGAAAATCGAGATGGGAAAACAGAGGCCGCGCGGGGCAGGAGCTGCGGCGGTGGCACTCGCGTTCTTTTTTGGGTGGTAAAGCGTGTTGGAGCAACGGCGGTTACTGATTAGGGCCGTCGGAACTCGGAAGAAAGAGCAGAGCAGCGGATCAAGCAGGCGAGCTCCCCCGTCCCTGAAACCCCCCCGCGCGAGATCCCAATTCCAGCATCCGCGGCGCTGGATCTCGCCGCCCGGACCTCGCCCGCCCACGGGATCGAGAGCCCCAAGCCCCGGACGAGGCAGAAAAAAAAAAAAAAGCACGGCGGGAGGGAGCAGCTGCGGGCAGAGGAGCCACGCGCGTGAGGGGGAATTTCGATCGGGGCCGCGCGGGCACTCACCGTCCGAGCCCGAAGAGACTCATCCCTCCCCTCCCTCGATCCGGCGCGCAGCGGAGACGGCGACGGCTGGAGCCGCTGCTGCTGGGCTCGGCCGCTGCGAGGACGAAGAGACCGAGGCGTGGTGGGGGAGCAGAGCACTGCGACGCGACCTGCGGGTGCGGTGCGACGGTGCGAGGCAGGGGACGAAATGATTTGGGCCAGAGAGGCCGCGTGGGCCGGCGCAGCCGCGCAGGGCGGTGGAGGCGGGGGCGCCGTCAGATCGGGCGGGCGGACGGCGGATGTGGGGCGGCCGGGCTGGCACCCACGATCCCCCTGAGATTCCCCCGGCCCGGGTCAGATCAAGATCTGTCTAGGTTTGCGCTGCGTCGCGCGAATTCGCCGTCGCTGCGCCGCCCACTGGCGCTGGGCCCGGGCATGTGCTCGCGCGCGCAAATTTACAGAGAGCGCGTGGGCAGAATAGCAGCGCCGTGTGTGTACCAGCTTTTATCAAATTTACAGAGATATTATACTAGAGTTTTTTGTTTCCATGTGAACGTACAGGTATTTCGAACAGACTACCAATGCGAAATGGCGTGTTTGATGGGCCTCATCGGCTGCACTTGTTGCCGCTGCACTGCAGCTACCACTGAGCAGCCGTTGAACAGCAACTATAGCAACTGCAAGCAGCTGGAACAGCCTCATTGACAGCCTTATTTACAACAGTACATTTCCTGCTGGCGGGAACAGTTTGCGCTCGAGCCGATCGGCCGCTCTGTTAAGCAGCAGCAAAAGCGGATGAAAAAGTGAAGCCGATCAGGCCTGATATGGTTCGACCAAGTAAATTGCTGCACACAGCAGGCTGCTGTGCATGCAAAGGACTTTGATCGATTTGATAGCCAAACCACACGTGTTTTTAACACACGGCAAGTTGAAGCAACCGGCTGTTTTATAAGTAGCTTCACATGCTATGAATTCGTGGTGTTGAATTGTGAATGTACAACAAGATAGCTAAAGGCACAAAAACATTGGGTCCAAAATACTATGATTTTTTTACCAAATCACAATTTTAATATAAAGTTTTTGCTGCGAGGTAACAAGATATTTTACTACATAAAATACTGTGGTATTTTTTTTTATAAACCACAATACTGCACAGAGTCCATTTAGAACACATGAATTTCATAGAAAAAAAGTTCAATTTTGTAACATAGGAAAAAAAATCACATCTCAACAGGCTCTAAAAACACATTGCTTCTAAATGGGCCCTCAAATGTCAGTTGTCCAATGTCTACACGCAACTATGGATCACCACAATTTTACACCCACGTTCTTTTTGCCAAAGGTTGCTTAAATAATCACGAACATACGCAAAAGTGGCAAATAAGTAGTGTTCCAAATTTCGATCACGTCCTAAGGTTAAATTCAATGTAAAAGTGGTATTATAGCATGATGTATGCACGCTACAAAAGGACACTACATCATATCTGTGATGAGACTGATGGAGAGAAGAATAGTACTAATTTACAACCAATTGGAACACAAGCTATGATAAAATTTCGAGAGAAAGAGGTAAACCAAGTATTACAACATTTATCAACAACAAGCTGTTATATGACTCGGCCATTTGTTGGTTGTATGGGACATATATCTTACTTTTATTAAAACCAAGGAAAAATTGCATACATGCTCTCGTTTTTAACTCTAATTGTAAGTTTGCCCCTATTTTTTAGGGTTTGCATGTTTGCCCCTGTTATTTGAACGTGAATCGTCCGCCTGCCCCTGATTTGTGATGCCGGAAAAGCAAGTGGCTTTTCTCGAATTAATAAAAAATAAAATGAGAAGTCCGAATGGGGAAAAGTCGTTGTTGCCCCTGCCTTATCTACTCAGTGTCTCCACTATCCTATGGGGGCAGAGGGACGCAGCCGGGGAGCTCGGGACTGCCTGCTCGCCTTTGCCGTCGCGAGGTTGCACTCTTGTCGGCGCGGAGCCACTGCACTCCCGCTGGCGTGGAGCCACGTGCCCGCCGGCGCTGGGATGTGCGCTTGCCTGCGCGGGGCCGCCCGCTCACAGGGTCTAGGAGCTGCGCGGGGAAGGAGGGCGCGGCAGGTGGGGGTGGTGGGGAGAGGCATCGACAGTGGCGGTAGGAGAAGGAAGGCCACCAAGGGCATATACGTCTGTTCCTCATTGGATTAACACCGTTACATGCTCTTAATGGAACAAGGTCAATGGCCATCTTCAGATTCAAGAAATAGGGGTAAACAGCAAAGTCTAAAAAATAGGAGCAAACATCCATTTAGAGAATGAAACGAGGGCAGTTTTGCAATTGCCCTTAAAACCAACAGTGGGCTACATCATTATATTATCTACGATGTAAGCCGATCATTTCTTCTGCCTCTTGTTTTCTGTTGGTACACGACAGTCCTCTCACCAATCTTGCATAAAAAGGTAACGGTGAAGTAGCCCTTGTTGGATCGCTTGTACAAAAATTGGAACTTGGAAGGGCACGTAACTACGGTGATGACACCTGAGCTTTTGCAACATATATACCCCGGCGGTTGACTCAGAAACATTCTTATTAGTGGATTACTGGATTGTGTATGAAGCATCTTGTGTATACAGATTCTTCCCCCTCAACAATGGATTAACAGAGCTCTCTTTGACATAGTGAACAATGATCGCACACATTTTGCGCATTCCAATTTTATGTACTATTATTTCATTCTAGTCGAAGCTTGGACTCCCCAAAGTTGGACCAAAACTATGCCACGTGCTGGCATGGTAGATTTTTTTTTCTTTTTTTTCCCGAAAGAATCAAAGAAAGCAACACTTTTGCTTCACTTCCACAGGCTAAGCCTGTTGCTTGCTGTTGTGCGTGCCTGAGTCAACAGTGCCCGTGCCCCGCACGGGGTGTGGATCGCGATTGTCTCCAACCCAAGTACCTAACCACCACACGGTAGAGAGAGAGAGAGAGGAGAGAGCCAGCTGAAAACCAGACTCCGGCCCCTTCCGCCTCCCGTCCGGCTCCTCGCCGTCAGTGAGCGGGAGGTGGACCGGCCTCCGGTGTCCTGAGCAGCTTCGCGTTGGACACCTCATCGGCTCCCACAATATGCAAATTTTTCTATCCGATGGAGCTTGCACGGCTTACGAGTGCTCCTGCACACCATGCATGGGATGCATGCAGTAACAACTGTGGTGGGTGCAAATGTACACTTTTAAGCAGTGCAGGGTTGAGAACGCTTCAACATTCTGACCTTTCGACTGGCTTCAAGCACGGAAGTGGTAAAACAATTACCGACATTAGGGATGACCTCTGACAACCGTGGACTGCTGGTCCTCAGATTTGACGTGGGTGGATGTGGAGCAATATTTTGAATCCGGAGAAGCTATATTCATATATACGATTCAAGGTTTCAAATCCTCGAAGGCACAACCCCAGCCAGAGAGTTGAGGGGTGCGCCGACTGCCCTATCCAGAGTGCGAGCATGAGGATCACCAACATCTTCATCGTGGCTACTCTCTCCGGCGCCGTCGACGGAGGTGTCACCTATGTTGGTTGCTAGAGAAGAAGGGTCCGTAGAATCATCCTGTTTTGCTCACGAGCAAAAAGGTTTGAGTCATTGTTTTGGCTCCCTTGTTTAAGCTAGAGAGAGCTGCAGAATCGTCAATGTTGTACCGAGGTTTGTACTAGCTTAATATATATCGGTCTTTATAAAAAAAAAACCATCACACACTCGAGGGCCACAATCTTATGGCCCCAGTGACACTGGTCCTTCTTGGGCCAAAAGAGAAGCCCACATATAGCTAGACCGCAGTCCCCATCATCCGCAAATGGGCCTCAAAGCCCACCGACTGCTCACAGCGCGTCTCCGCCATCTCTCAGCGCACACACCCAAACCCTACCCGGCGCCCCACCTATAAAATGTCTCGTCCCCCTCTGCCGCCTCCTCTCGCGCCGCCACTCCCCTCGCGTCCCACTCGCCCAAAACCCTAGCGCTCTCTCGCTCGCCGCCGCCGCCGCCGCCGCAGCGAGCGCCTCCTCTTCCTCCGTCAACCATGGCGACCCAGATCAGCAAGAAGAAGAAGGTATGCGAGCTCCTCCTAGCCCTAGCGCCGACCTCCCTTTCTCGCCCCGCATCGATGGATCTAAACGATGGTGGTGCCCGTGTGCGCAGTTCGTCAGCGACGGTGTGTTCTACGCCGAGCTCAACGAGATGCTGACGCGGGAGCTCGCGGAGGACGGCTACTCCGGCGTGGAGGTGCGCGTCACCCCGATGCGCACGGAGATCATCATCCGCGCCACCCGCACCCAGAACGTGCTCGGCGAGAAGGGCCGCAGGATCAGGGAGCTCACCTCCGTCGTCCAGAAGCGGTTCAACTTCCCTGAGAACGGCGTCGAGCTCTACGCCGAGAAGGTCGTCAACCGCGGCCTCTGCGCCATCGCCCAGGCCGAGTCCCTCCGCTACAAAGTTACTCGGAGGCCTCGCCGTTCGCAGGTATAACATGATGAATACCCCCTGGTACCTGCTACGCTTGCTGATTTTGACGTGGTTCTAGATGCTTGTGTTCCTAGCACTACGTAGATGGGCCCCTTAGTTGTGGATATCGTTCCGTGGCTATCTTTGATTTTGGAGTTAGGGGACGATAAACATTGAGAAATTGATTTAGAATCTTGTTATAAGTGGATTTCTTATTGGCTAATACTTTCAAGTTGATGTCTGTGATGAAGTAGAATTTTGGCCCCAGCGATTTATGTTCTTCCTTCGGTCCTTGTTGGTGGGATACCTTTCTGGGGCAGAAAGGGAATGCTGCTCCATGAAGCAGTGGCGGCCAGACAACCGTTGATACAGATCCACAGATAAACGACTAATCTTATGTTGTTTGTCTACTAAATCTGTCTCACATTTGTTCAGTCCCATGAAGCAAATATAGCTTACGATATCTAGAGCACTCTAAACTAGTCCCATTTGATAGTGGTCAGACTTTGCTGTAAATAAGTTCATGGTTCAATTGCGTGACCTTGTACGAAATCACTCGCACTTGTGTGTTTGCGTTATGTTCCATGGTTTTATAGTTTGTCCTGTCCTTTCACAAAATCAGTTTCAAACATAAATTTATTGGGACTTCATATGCCGTATTAAATTCATCATTTTGCACCTGTATTAGTAATGTCCTGCTTTCTTCTATGATGGTGGGAACTAAAGCAGGTGCATAGAGGAAATGCTGCTCTTGTAGTAGCGGCGGCCAGACAACCGTTGAGAGATAGATCCACAGATGAACAATCTTTCTGCTGTTTGTCTACTAATTCTATCTCACATTCCTATTGTCATTTTTTTCTGCATTGACTCTTGCTATTATGCTATTAATTCGAGAGTTAGTAATTTTGTGCCCATGTTGTTAGTATGATCAAATGTTAATGACAAGACAATGCATCATTTCTTGTTTTGATGCCTCTTTTAGTTCTTTTGCTCGATACACTGCTTACCTGCTTAGGTTCTTTTTATGATTACATTATAAGTCTAATATGTGTGTTTACTTGGCAGGGCTTGCTATGGTGTTCTTCGCTTTGTTATGGAGAGTGGTGCCAAGGGTTGTGAGGTGAGTCCTCTTATGCACATCTACTTTAATATATCCATTTTGTTGTATTTGTTGAATGTGTCTCAACAGTTGCATTCGTTCTTGTTTTAGGTCATCGTGAGTGGGAAGCTCAGGGCCCAAAGAGCCAAGTCCATGAAGTTCAAGGATGGCTACATGATTTCTTCTGGTCAGCCAGTGAATGAGTACATTGACTCTGCTGTCAGACATGTCCTTCTCAGACAGGTTTGTTTTGTTGCATTCTTTTTGTAATGTCTGTTCATCCTTCCTAGTATGGGACTTCCATGTTCCAAATGTAGCCTCTGAACAAACTTGGTGTGTTGCGCAGGGTGTTCTTGGTATCAAGGTGAAGATCATGCTCGACTGGGACCCCAAGGGCAAGGTTGGCCCTATCACCCCTCTGCCAGACCTGGTGACCATCCATGCCCCCAAGGAGGAGGATGAGCTGCGCCCTCCGGTCCTGGCCCCTGAGCTCTAAGCTCCCAACAAAGTCTGAAACGGCAGTTTGATGAGTCCTAGCTAGGTTTCTATCTTATGATAAGGGCAATGCGAAGACACTTGGTTACCCTAAGCTTTGTGGACAGAGGATATGTATTTGTTCTGTTTTACTTTTGTTTAAGCTAAGTTTTGCCGAGACAAAGCACCTTTATGTACTGGATGAAATTGTGGTTCCTTTATCTCAGTTCTCTGGTATGTTTATTCCATAACTTGCTTAGGCAGAAGTCCGCTTGACCTGTGATTCCCTGGTAATTTTGATCAATTTGTACTCGTTCCATCTTCGCTTATGTTTTTTTTATTCGGGCTGATATGTTTAAGGTTAGCTGGACATACTGCTGAAAATACAGTTAGTCTATGGCTCAAGATTGTATTTGATGTAGCACTTAAGTATTCCAACCTGCACAGTAATGTAATCTTAATAATCCACATAGGAAATATGTGCACCGAACCCTCAAGTATCATCATATCTGCTGGTGAATCTACACGCTGGATATGTATCCGGGGGCTAAGCTGAAATCGATCTCAACGTTGATGTATTCGGTGCATTCAACATTTTTGCTGCCGTACTCCCATGGAAGTGAGCCGAGCACAGCCAAGAGGAGTTAGATCCATCAGTATGTAAACTTGTGTGGAAAGCCATCATTATCAGAAGGCTGAAAGTCTTCGACATGTTTTATAAATCTTAAAACAATGCTTATTGTGGGACCAAGGGAGCAAGTGTCAATATAATTCAAAAAACATTTACAAAGTCAAATAAGTTAGGCTTAGGTTAAAACTAAAGCGAACTACAATTTTTATTGGAATTTGAAATGTACACATTGTATCCTTGACAGCGTTTTGTGCGTTTATAGCAAACATTGCTTGCCCGTCATCCATCCAATGAATTGATTTTGTTTCCTCCCAAATTTCCTATTCTATCGATTTGCACTTTCAGGCACTGCACTTTTTTGTTGAGTGAACTGCTCCATCGTAGGATATTCTGGTCTTGGTCTACGCAGAGTCACATCCGGTCATGCATGAGCATGTCAATTCGTACGCCGTTCACTAGAAGAAACCCATCCTTATTATGAATCAATCAATCAAATACAAAATTTTAGCATCTAAGAAACCATCCTTCGATTCTAAATCATGGGCCGCCGTTAGACGATTTGAATACTAACTTTGACCACTCGTTTGATGCAATGTCTAAGTATTAATTGATATTTTTTGCATTTTTAGAAATTTTCTAAATAAAATGATATGTCAAAGCTATTTCGAAAAAGCTGAACGACATATAATTTGGAGTGGAGAGAGTAGTGTGCGGAAATTTATTCGGTGAAAATACGAATTTATTTTGCATCCAAATTCAAAAAAAAAAAAATTTGTGAAAAAAAAAACTCGTGCAATAGGAAACGCCGTGGATCTGCTAGCACATATCCTTGTTGACCTTTGTGCAGTGTCAGTTGTTCGTTGTACACGCGCGCGTGTACTGATCTACTACAATGCTGAAACTGGGGCTATGCACTCGGTTGACGACCTTCTCCGTGGCCGAGGCCAGTCGTCAGGAGCCGCTCCATGTTGGTGAGCAGGAGGCAGAGCATGACCCGGAGCATGCCGACCTCCACCTTGAGCTCGAACTTGATGTCGAAGTGGTGCGGCGCCATCAGGTAAAGCGCCCACAGCGAGGTTTGCTCCGACAGGAGAACGCGAGACACCTCCGCCGCCACCTTGCGCAGCCATGTCGATGTCGAGAGCGAGAGGCTGACGATGACGAACGGGCAGGTCTCCTGGAGCTTGAGGACGAGGATGCCAATCCAACTGCGCACCGAGCGTAGGATGGGCAGGATCACCAGGGATTGGAGCAGGGATGCCAGCAGCGCGGGGAGCAGCGGCGCGCACGCCGGAATGGCCGAGGAATCCTTGGGTCTCAGCTCAACCGAGAGCGCGAACAGCGGGTTGGAGATGGTTGCTGCGATCTCCATTGCGGGCGGGGACGACGTCGCAGCTTCCTGGAGGGGTTTTATGCAGTTGTTCTCTGTGTACACTTGTGGTGGAGTTTGTGGCCTCTGTACCGATAGCATCCAGCGACGCAGACGACGTGGCAGCGGGGGACCGCCACCGGCTCCTGCCAGCGTCTCCAGGTTCGGCCCAACAGGTACCAACCGGCCCACTCAAAGCGCAGCCAAGGAATGAGATGACCGGAGGCGTCGGCGGCGCGGACGCGCGGTGCAGTTGGCCGCTGGTAGTGGGTAGAGCTTTGTCCTGCAGCCCTTCCCTTCTCCTCCTAATCATCCTTCCTCCCATGTCCTCTCCTGCGCTACAGCCATTATATTGATGGCCGCTGCGTTCTCCTAGTTTGAACAAGAACCTTCCGCTGGTGCTTCATCACCATCAAACTCAGGGAGGGCGCCGTCGACGCCGGCATCGAGAATTCCTCGCCGCCGCGACCCCCAAGCCGCGGCACCTGTCGCTGCTGCTGCTGCTAAGGAACGGTTGCGTGCTGCCATCGCGCCAACTAGCCATGATCACAAAATCACAGCAGCATGGCCTCCGGCGACCGTGAGTCCGTGACGTCGTTTCTTGGTTGTTCTTGTGTGGGCCGTGGTTGTACTCATTGGGCGGGACGGGACCTGGAGACGCTGGGAGCATGGCAGGAGGCGGTGGCGGTTGGATCAGCAGCTGACGGACGTAGATGCGCGATCTCGTGTATGTTTGCCTGGGCTTCTCCCATTCCGGCCGGCCCTCCACCCGCACCATGGTTGCCAGCAGAAGCAGGTGCCGACAGCGCAGATGGCCGTCACAGGACGGAGAAGAAGGCGCAGATAATCACCTTGAGAGCATCCCAACCTGCACCTTGAGCCCGAAGTTGATGTCGAACAGGTGTGTGGTGTGGTGCAAGCAGGTAAATCACCCACAGCGACGTTTGCTCTGACATGAGAATGCGAAGCACCTCGTCCGTCACCTTGTTCAGCACCTGGAGCCATCTTGAGTTCTGGCAGGGTAATGCTGAGAGCTGGATGATGAAGGGGCCATGTCTCCTCGAGCTTGAGGACGAGGAGGCCATTGCACCTGCGTATGGCCACGGCGAGGGCCGGATCAGGCGATCACCATGGCGTGGAGCAGAGAGCTAGGCCAGCAGAGCCGGGAGAAGGAGCGCTCATGTCGTCCGAATGGAGTGCAAACCTTGCCAAGGCTAGCCAGACCACAATGCAAAAAACCAATCAAAATTCTGAATTGGATGAATTTAGTGAGTAAGCATACGTGCAAGAGGCCCGGAAGTCCACTGATAGGGCACTAGTGCCATCCGGCACGGCGAATCGTCTTTGGTAGATACTCCTGAGGGCGATTTTCAGACATGCGAGCATCCGTTTCCCAGGAAGTCGATCTCTTTTGCCAACACTCGCAGAGGCGATGGGAGAGATGCGAGAATGATGTATACAAGTATTTTGCAAGTTTACATTTCTACTCGATACCCTCTTTCCTTCTTCGTTGCCTCCTTCCTTGGGCTGAGCGCCCGAGGCTAAACATTAGACCATGGGTTGAAACACAAGGATATAAAACATTTTCTTGAGCTTAGGCGTGGCGTAAGCCATATTGGTCCATAACGGTCCCCTCTGCCCTGATCATGTCAATTCTGCACATGAGCTATAAAAGGTTCTTTTTTTTCACAATTCATCTAGGTAAATAAGAACAAAGTGGAAACAAATTTATCCTTATTATCGCGAACCAGATACAAAATGGTAGGATAACAAAGTCCAAAACAAATACTCCCTCCGGTTCAAAATCACAAATGATTCAACTATTTGAATACCAACATTGACCGTTGACCACACGCCCTATGCAATATTTAAATTTATGGCTTTTTAAAGTTTTGAACAAGATGAGTGGTAAAGAATAATGCCAAAAAATGTAAACAACCGATGATTAGGAATGGAGGGAGTATTGTACATGAATTTGTTTGGTGAAGGATAAGATCTACTGTACGTTCAAAAACAAAACGTTGGTGGTAAACACACACACACACACAAAACCCTCTGCAACAGAAAAACACCACGGATCTGCTCCTGTGCAATGTCAGTTCCTCCGTTGTACGCACGCGCGCGTGTACTGGCTTACGATGCCAGTGTCTCACCTCCACCTGCACAAATCTCAACGCGGTCGTCGATGTGCCGCCTGTTCCCAGGCCCGTGGAGTGGGGCGGATGCTAGTGCTGCACCCTGCTGATGACCGAGGCCGCCGGTCATCAGGAGTCGCCCCATGCTGGTGAGCAGCAGGCAGAGCATGGCCCGGAGCATGCCGATCTCCACATTGAGCTCGAACTTGACGTCGAAGAGGTGCGGCGCCAGCAGGTAGAGCCCCCACAGCGAGGTTTGCTCTGACAGGAGAATGCGACCCACCTCGGCCGCCACCTTGCCCAGCGCCTGTTGGAGCCACCCTGCTGGGCCACTGTGCAACGGCGGCAGCAATGCCGATGGCCTGACGACGAAGGGGCAGCTGGACTCCTGGAGCTTGAGGACGAGGAGCCCGATAGACCTGTGGACGAAGCGTAGGATGGGCCGGATCACCAGGGACTGGAGCAGCGATGCCAGGAGTGCGGGGAGCAGCGGCGCACACGTCGGAATGGATGAGGAATCTTTCGGCCTCAGCTCAACCGAGAGCGCGAACAGCGGGTTGGTGATGGTTGCTGCGATCTCCATTGCGGACGACGACGACGTCGCACTGCTTACTGCGAGTGCGGCTGGTCTGTGGCCCGGGAGTGGGGGAGACAAGCACGACTGCGCGAGTGAGTCCGGCTGTCCGGGCCGCGCGCTCTAGGGATTTTATACAGCGGGTTGGGTTCCCGAATCCCGAATCATCTGCCACGTGTTTGAATCGCTGACTGAATTTTAGCACGTATCACATCAAATGTTCGGCCGATTGTTAGAAATATTAAATATAGTTTAATTAAAAACTAATTATATAGACGATGATTAAATGACGAGATGAGTTTATTAAGTCTAATTAATCCATGATTAACGAATGTTTACTGTAGCATCACATTTTCTAATCATATATTAATTAAGCTTAACGCCATTTAGTCTCTATCTGTGTAATTAGTTTTATAATTAAACTATATTTAATACTTCTGATTAGCGTCCGAACATCCGATGTGACCGGTGCTAAATTTTAGCAGAGTGATTCAAACTAGGCCCCTAGTCTTGCAAGTACAGTATTTGGAGAAGTTTCACTCGCCACTCTGTATATCATATCATCTATAGTGCAGAACCGTATCAGACAGTGTCGAAACAGTGTCAGATTCCTCAAAATGAGTAACACCATTGGAGATAGCCTTATACTACTTGTGCCCTGTTGGCTACCAAAATTTTTAAGTTACTACGATTTAGAAATACTATGTTCTACACCTATCTATAATAAAAATAACATACTTTAGAAAACTTAGTCTAAACTAACAATATACTATCAATAACCCAAAAACAACATAGTTTTAGGCTTTTAGCGATACTAGAGTGTTGAAAACATTGTTTTGCAAAGATAAACGAAACATTTTTAGACCTGGAATACTAAAAATTCTCAAATACTACGGTATTATATTGGAATTGTAAGAAAACTGGCTACCAAACAAACCTTAAAACTTGTATATAATGTGCGCCCTCTGCAAAGATCACTCTTTTTTTATAAAGAAAACTAAGATCACTTTTACAGCCCGCTTTTTTCTCTCCCCTCTCCTTTCCTTCCTCTTCAGTATCGTAGCAAATTTGATCCCTCTCCTTTCTCTTCCATATCAACGCAAAAATGACGTGACAATACATAAAGCTCACTTAAGTAAATTTATTATATTTGCTACAGATCACTTGGAACAAGTATAATAAGACGATGTAGCCGGGTTGCAAGGATGTCACGTCAGATTTACGATGACATGGAAGACAAAAAAATGGAGAGAGAAAAAAAGCGGACTGCACACTTGTATGTTGCCAGCTCAAAACGGGCTGCTCAGGACTCCAAAACAGTTTGTGAGGGGAAGAGATGGGTGTGGGAGATAGATATCTCCTGGTTCCTTTGGCGACACATTCAGTGCATGGGCGGAACGGAGGGTCCAATCCAAGGGCTGACCGACCGACTCGGGCCCGAGGTGCCGAACACCTTGGCGTGCAAGAAAAGGACTCTTTAGGAAAGATATGGATCACGGATTTTATGTGATCTCTTGTAATTTGAACTGTCTAGGAAACATAGAAGGAAACCGATTTGTAACCTAAACCACGCCGGATTATATAAGGCGGGCTAGGGACCCCTCCAACGGATCTATCTCTCTCCAATCCCTCAAAGGCGGCTCCCTCAATTAGTCCTAGACTCTAGTTTTACCGCACACAGGAAGTAGGGCATTGTGCGATTTTACTGGTCCGAACCCATCTAAATCGCGGTCTTCCTTGCGTTTTGTGTGACTATGGAGCTACAGTCGATCTAGACGCCATCAAAAGCATATCGTGGTACATCCCGTGGTGCATTGCCGGCATTAAACACCGATAGTAGGTTATGTATTAAATGTACAGATTACGTAAAAAAGAGCAATGTATGATTAGACTTTTAGTTAGCTAAATGTGTTATGGCAACATCATATAAGTTTATAGTGAGCTATATTGTTAACCACCCTTCTCTTATACTCGCTATAAATAAATCACGGTACCGATGTCTTTGTTCGGTGGGCGGCGGCACGGGGGCGGGGATCGCAAGCACATCTGCACATGGTTGCGATGTCTGATCGGAGTTATATAGATAAAGAGCAAATTCCCTCTGTGCCACTGGAAATTATACCGATTTCTTATGTGCCATCAGAAATTATAGTATTTTCTCTGTGCCATCGGTTTTAGAGTTTGATTCCCTCTATGCCATCGCCGTCCATTCGCTGTTTAACGCCGTTACCTATGCACCTGGACCCACATGGCATAGACTCCCTTCCATCCCTCACGTGTGGTCCTCTTCCTCGGCCCTCCACGCGCGGCCACGCCGGGCCTCGCCTGGCGCTTCCCCTCCGAGGCCCTCGCCCGCCTCCGTGCTCGCCTGGCTTCCCACTCGCCGCGGCCCACGTGCCGCCCTTCCGCGCAGCCGCGTCCCACCCGCCGCGACCGCTCGCTGGCCCCCTTTCCTCCGCAGCCCTCTCCCGCCTCTCCGAGCTCGCCTAGCTCTCCGCCTGCCGCGGCCGGCGCGACGCCCTCTCGCTCCTCCGCGGCTCCGTTGTCCGCCCGCCATGGCCGTCCTCCAGCGCGGCCGCTCCCCGTGTGGTCACGGCTGGCGCGCCATCCCACGCCTCTGCTGTCCGCCCGCCGTGGCTGTCCTCCAGCGCGGCCACTCCCTGCGTGCCCTCCCGTGTGGTCGCGGCTGGTGCACCCTCCCACGCCGCCGCTCTCCACCCGTCCACCGTGGCCAAGGCTGAGGCCGTCACGGAGCTCAAGGGCGACGGGGCCTGAACGCGGCCGTGGCTATCCACGCGACGCTCTCCGACCTGCTGCTTGCCGCTGGACTCGTGCCCCACCGCCTCGCGCTCCGTCTCCGACCTCGGCGTCATCTGCCCGCCCGCCCTCGAGCTCCGCGACGGTGCCACGCAGCGGTACCGAGCCGTGTTGCCAGCCCCGCGTGCCCGCGCCGTCCTCCGCGCTCCACCGCGCAGCCGCGCCGACGCATCCTCCCGCGACGAAGGCCCGGCCGCGTCGGGCGCGCGGCCGTGCGCGATGGTGAGGGTGAGGCGGCCGCAGGCAAGCCGGCCCTGGGCGTGCGCAGCGAGGCAGCCGGTCCTGCACACCATGGGCGGAGAGGATTGGGGAGAGGACGAATGAACAGAGACAGAGAGAAGGGAGGTAAAGGACAGTGAGTGACAGGTGGGTCCCATTGGCATATGTAACGGCATCAATCTGTGAATGGATGGCGATGGCATAGAGGGAATCAAAATTTAAAACCGATGGCGTAGAGAGAATACTATAATTTCTAATGGCATATAGGGAATCGGTATAATTTTTAGTGGCGCACTGGGAATTTGCTCTAATGCTAAGCTGATAGTATCGGATGTGGGAGGTGGTGGCGACGCAGGTCCAACGAACTTCTCATCACGACCGGTCAAACCCCACACAAAAATGCATGGCATTGGCAGCTGCTGCTTCTTCTCATCGCAGCAGGGCTGCACGGCTATAAAAGGACACGACTATAAAAGGAGGCCGTAGCACTCAGTTTTTATAGAAAAAAAATTCTCTATGGACAACTAAAGCGTGGTCGTTTTTTCTCTGAACCATTGAAAAACTCATGGAGATGTAAAAATCACCGAATCAAGTGTCTGTTCTCAACATGCCACACCGGTTACTTCCATTAGGTTGTGTTTGCATACTGTGACTTGTTTGGGACATGTATTTTGATTAAGTCCATTTTGCCCTGGCTAAGTGAAAACAGCCCCTCTGCTGTCGCACTCGTAGGGCGACAGCAGGCAATGCCCGCCTGCTGTCGCCGGCCCTCGATGTGCCATCACCGGTCCTTACGGTGCGCACCCTCGTACCCGACGTCGGCGCTCGCGACGCCCGCCCCTCCACGCGCAACTGCACCTCCTCTGCGATGCTCCGTGCCTGCCTGATGTCGCCGGCCCTCGCTGGTCCTCGCAGCGGGAAGTTGTCGCCGGCGCTTGCACCCGCATGCCCCTCCCCACGCAGTCATGCCTCCTTTGCGATGCTCCGTGCTTGCGCCACTCCTCCTCCACGAGGCTCTCCATAGGACCACAGTCGTGTGATGCCAGCCGGGCCGAGGCGCACGGCCGTGCAAGGCCGGCTGTGGGGCGGAGTGGGCACCGCGAGCGAACAGCGGGCGGAGTCGACCGTGGCTGCGTGAGGCCGCCGATGGGGCAGAGCGGCACAGCAGCGCAAGCGGGGCGGAGTTGGACGCGGCGCAGCGTAGGCCGTGCAAGCAGGCGGCGGGTGCAGACGGGCGCGACCAGGCCGGCAAGCAGTGGCAGAGGGAGGTAATGCGTCTGGCGGCGGAGCGAAGGCCTACTCGACCTCGCGTCAGCGAGTGTGGTAGAGATCGGCCAAAGTCAGAAGGGCATGAGAGTGGCCAACAGAGAACAGAAAACCTGATTCGGTGGCTTTCACATCTCCATGTGTATTCCAGTGGTCCATGAAGAAATTGGTCAAGTTTCAGTCGTCCGTAGAGAATTTTCTCTTTTCAGATAGCAGTGCGCAAGTGAAGTGTCACAACCAGGTTTAACCTTTCCGGTTTTGATTAATTTTCCATATGGCGCCGAAAACGAAATTTCGACAGTAATTTCGTGAAATTCGAATTTTTCGAATGCCTCCATTCTTGAAGGTGATGGCATCGGATCTTCACTTGTGTACATGTGCAATCCACCTCTGGAGAGTCATTTTGATTGGATAGTCACTTTTTCATGATAGGAGATGGCCCGTTAGCTTATGGCTACGATTACATGTACACTTATTATAAGAGTGAGAGCAAAACTATGTTTCCAAAATCAATATATGCTTTAGATCTCAAATTGACCCAAAATCATAGGCTTCAAAATGTCTTTTATGCTGGCAATACTCAATGAAATGACCTTGATGTCTCCTAGAGGGGGGATGAATAGGCTAATATGAAATTTAACCACTTAAACAAACTGTCAGCCCCTAACACCGGATAATCTGATGCTGCCTACCGAACAGTCCGGTGCTGCTCACCGGATAATCCGATGTCACACAGAATGTTGGCACGAGAATACTTATTCAGCTATGTAAAGTTGTATCAGGTGTTTCTCTGGTAATGAATAACTTTTCTACACTGCACACCTGCACTCACAACAAATACTTGCACACGAGATAGTAATAGCAGAAGCAAAAATATAATGCAAGTAAAGAACAAACTACAAGCGCAAAGCTTGGGTCTCCCAGCAGGGGCAAAACACACAAGACACGCAATTTAATTTCTATGGTTCGGGCACACCCGTAAGTGTCCCTACATCCTCGTTGAGGCACCCACCAAGAGCTAGAGTCTTTTTCAACCCTAGCCTCTCCTCACCAACCACCAAAGTACGATTAGGTGCTCACTGCAATGCTCCGAAGAGTGGGGGTAATCACTTACAAGAAATGTGGCACTCGACAAGTCGAGTACCTTTCGGGACACTCTAGCCGTCTAGGAGGAAACCTCCAAGAGAAACAAAAGTTTTTGCTGGAAATGCTTTGCCAACTTGTGCTCAGAAGCTAGGTTACTCTATCAAGCTCACACAATCTCACAAAAGCTCTCCCAACTCAAGAATCTCACTTGGTTTGCTCAATCTCACAAAGGGAGTGTTGGGGAGCTTTTCTCTGGCCTCTGAATGAATATGGACGTTGGAGGGAAGCACCAACCTCAACAAGTGGAGAGGGAAAGGTATAAATACCTAACTCTCAAAAACTAGCCGTTGGTTCTGTGTCAGAGTCTCACTTAACAGTTCAGTGGCTTCTACCGGACAGCCCGTTAGAGGTCAACTAGCAGTTGAGGTTCAAACCCCCTCTACCGGACAGTGCGGTAGAGCTCACTGGATAGTCCGGTGAGAGGTTCCCAAAACAGAGAGGCTAAGGCACTGAGCTTTGGTCACTAGGTGAGAGATGTAGGTGTTTGTCTCCATTAGAGATACACCTAGTTAAGAGTTAAAGCACAAGAAAAGAATCAGAGAGCTCTCACACTCGGTGCCACAATCATCACAAAAGATGACATGGCTCGATGCTCTCTGAACTAGTTAGAGCACATGTTGACTAGTGACATTTCGAGCTTAGCTTCCCTCTTGATAGTACGGCATACCTATACTCAAGATGAAATATAAATCTACACGAAATCCACTTTATTTCGGTCTTGATGAACAATGCCGTCTTGTTCAATTTCATAAATAGAGAGAAACCAAGCCGAGCTTCTTCCTTGAGCAATCCTCTTTGAGCTGGATAGGTTGGACTTCGTTAATGAAAACCTCTTCTATAGGTAGATGGAGCACATTTGCTCATTAACCATTCAATGTGCTTGATCTTCATTATAGTTGGCTTTGATATGCAATAGAGAGTCCATATGATCAGGCATTTGCCATTTGTAGAACAATTCACTTTAAGTGTCCAAATAGAGAAATAGATTACATGTCTCTTGACTTAGTATATAAGCCATGAACCTCAAAGTGCATTATTAGTGACAAACCATTGATAACCAGCACTTACCCAAAGTATTCATTTGAGATAGCTATAATCATCATGACATAACCAAATAACCAGAGTGATATAAATCCAATGTCATAATGTCCAATGTAGAGATGATTCATGACCAGACATTCTGCTTGTATCAGTAGATGTACAATAGTGATTCATTATCATCAACACACATGAAAGATATACAATGAACACATTTATACTCAACACATGAGAACAATCATGCTTGACCATGAGATATGTACATTAGTGTCTATTCAATAATATTTGAATACAGTTAATATACCTATGAAAAACCTGTCAAGTCATCTCACAAAGAGATTAGACCTTTAATCGTGTTGTCACTCAATACACCAAACCACTGAGGAGCCTTGTTGCATTTACAATCTCTCCCCTTTTTAGTGATTGATGACAACCCCGATTAAAGCTTACATGAGATAAATAAATTAAATGAATGAATCCTCAGATATTTGGTATGGTCCCCCTAAATATGTGCTTGAGTTACAAAAACTCGAATTTGAGCCACACATGCCCAAAAGCACGTATTCTGTGCTAGGAGAGCTCCCTCTATATCTCAGCATTCTAAAACCGCACAGGAAGAAAGTAAACACAAAGTAAACCAACTAGGGTGCTTGGAGGTGCTGCCACTGCTCACTCACCGGATAGTCCGGTAGCCTTCATCGGACAGTCCGGTGCACCGGACAGTCCGGCAAGCTCCACCGGATAGTCCGGTGATGGCAGCCTGCACCCACCAAGCAAACACCAACCCACAAAGGGAGTCACAAAGACACATAGTCAAGCACACAGCTTCTAGCATATATTAACCATAGTTATACATCTAGTTCACACAGATCACACAATAGTTTTGAAAATTATTTCAAAGCAATGTGTCCAACATATGACACTAGGCATTCGATACATGGTTCAACATGCGAATCATCACAAGATACAACTGAAAGAAAATCGAAAAGATAAAACATGCTGCAAGAAGCCGCTTCATGAATCGCTCTGAATCTACACTAAGTTGTTGCTGCTGCTGTGATGGTCTTCTCCCCTTTCATCTGAATTCTCCCCCTTTGTCCTGTAACTCTGTAAGCACAAAGCTTTAATGCATATTTCTCCTCTTTTATCATTAAGCACCAAAAAGACATAGGTAGGAAAGAGAAGTATCTCAAGGCATCACTGAGTGCCTTGGTCCCATCCCGCACTGGATGTAACGCCCTAAGAATCTTAAAATCCTAAAACAATCCTAAAACCTTTTTTTTCTTCCAAACTCACTTTAGCCAAAGAATAATAATAATAACACTAATAATGTCTATAAAAACAAAAGGGATAAAACCCCTCCCAGGTTTCTTGGCCCAGCCAAAGTGAACACCAACCCCCCTCCTGCTGCCCCGCTCTGCCCGCCCCCTCAATTGGGCCATTTGGGCCGTCCCACCGGCCCACCCACCCCTTCTCCCTAACCGACAGACGCCGCATGTCGGATCCGTGCCCCACCTCCGGTCCCCGCCCCAGCGCCGTGCCACGCCCACCCCCGCACTGCGCCTAGCCTCGCACCGCACCTAGCCCCTACCCCGCCGCGCCCAACCCCTACCCCGCCGTGCCCTGCCCCTACCCACCGCGCCCGGCCCTGCTCAGCGCCGCGACACCCCGACGCGCTACTCACCCCGCCCCCACTCCCTATAAAACCCCCCTCGCCCTTCGCCTCGCCGGACCGCAACCATTTCCCCCTCCACGGCCTGGATACCCACCCCGGGAGACCTCCGGCGCGGTGACACACCGCCCGCACCAACATTCCCTCCGCTAAGCTTTCCGAGCACACCACCTAGCCTCACCCTGCGCAAGGTAAGCACCCCCCATCCTAGGCGGAGACCCGTCACACCCCCGCCCCTGTTTCCCCAGTTCACCGGCCGCGGCAGCCACTTCGGCAGCGAGCCGCACCACCCCCTACGCCGTGCATGGGTGGCGACCGTCACCAGGGCACACCACCCCCTCCCTGCCCCTCACCTGCCCACCATGAGGTCCGCCGCGTCCATCGGCGCCTTGCACTACCCGCCCCACCGCCAGGGACCGCCTCGCCGACGGGGGACTCCGCCGGGCTCCCATCTCCCCTCCGCCCCGACCGGTGCTACCGGTTGAACCAGTCTGCCCTTCCTCCTCCCCCCACGCCGTCACCCCAACCCTCCTCCCTGACACCTGGGCCAGGCACCTCTCGCCATTTCGCCTCCCCTGCGCGCGCGTTGGCACGATGGGCCGGCCCATCTGCCGCGCCACGCCGCGCGTGGGCTGGGGGTAGGCCGCCCCAACCCCCGCCGGAGACCTTGGGCCGTACCCAGTTTCGGCCCACTAAGCCTTAAGTCTTTTTTTTTCCAATTATTTTATCCCCCTCTTTTGCAATAAAAATCCATATCTTGTCCAAATCAACCCCATTTTAGGTGATCCATGCACCCAAATTCTCCTAAAAATCCCCTCTACCCAACCCACCTTCTTTTAAGGTAAATTGAGCTTGAATGATTGTATTTATTGCTTGTTTATTGTTTGTGCACGATAGACACCGAACCGGAGGATCTCCAGGAGCCAGAGCCAACCGTTGCGGACCAGGAGGACGACGACCCTAGTGCCGACCTCCCCTGCAACGAGGACCTAGACGACGGCAAGTCCACTGGAACCCTTTCTTGATGCATAAGATACCAAGTTTTGCAAAACAAATATTTTGGCCAGTGCAACCAAATAAAAACCTACATGATTTTGCTTGCTAAGGGAAAACCCCGGTAGGATAGCCATCACAACCTATTTAGAAGTAGTGCGCATAGGAGGGATCGCTCACTTCAACTATATGGATTAAAATTATGCAAGGGAGACGGGGTATAATAGGATGAGGTTGAGGTTAAGGGAGTTGTTTTTCAAAATAAAATGGGGAAGAACCCCGGCAACCGACTTGGTCGGAATACGGCTACACGCCGAAACAGCCATAAGAGCAGGGTTGAATGGGTAACTTAGCTACTTGCGGTTACCCCATGTCCCGAGATTCGTGGGAGAAGATCGGGTAGGTGGATGCTCGCGGCGTCGAGTAAAAGAAAGGCGGTAAGGTGGTGGGTTCAACCCGAGCTCTCCTTAAGGACCGCTATGATTTTCATCTTGCCTAACTCATTTAGTACAACCACTCGCTCTGTATGAGGCAGTGGCCAGACCTGAGCTGGAGTGGATAGCCTAATAGCTTCTGTGTTGGCGCACAAGGGGCTAGGAAATGGGTGGTGTGCCAATGGGAGTGCCGAGGGGTACTGGAGTGGCTCGGATGCCCAAACCCCTAAAGTTCTACTAGGCAATGAAGCAAAGGAAAAAGGTTTGGTTTGGAATTCGGGTGCTTATTTGGCCGTAAGTGTCGCTGAGTCCAACTTGTGAGAATTAGTACAACCTGTGATCAGAGTAAAAATCTATTCGAATAGTCCGCGTCCACTAGTATGGATGGGTTACGGCTTGGTTCTTCATCTAGTGTGTCTTTCTTAAAAGTGGACGGTTTGAATAAAGGTGGAACCAGGCGGTTGGGGAAAACATGGTTGTGGGTAAGATAAGCTTGGGCCGCTCGGACCGGTAAGTCCAGTGGCACCTCCCCTCCAATAATAAAGTTGTTTTCATAAATTAATAACTTGACCACTAAAACGAACCATGCATTGTTTTCCTGCAAACATAAACCCCAGATATAGCCTTGCATCTAGGGTAGGTAATCTCCCCACTCAACAGGTGGAAAGTGGGCTTGCGGAGTACATAAGTACTCACCCTTGCTTTGTTGATATTTTACAGATAGCTCCGACGAACTGTGCGAATCGCTCTTCGGCTAGGTCATGATCCTACTTCCCAACTAGCCAATGGCATTGGGCCCCGAAGGATTTGCTTCCACCATATCTTACTTTCATGCTACTATCTTGTAATGGTATGTAATCATTAAGTTTGACTCGATTCTATCTGAAATAAATGTGTTGCTAGCCCCTGGGACTAGCATTTGTATCACATTTGAGCTCTCATAAACTTGGGGGCACTTCACTGGAGCTGCCACCCTACTGCCCGTACTGAAACTGGCTGCTGCCCTGAAAGAAGGCTGCACTGGAAGACCCCTGACCACCCAGACCCATGGTGAAAGGTAAGGAACCTAAAAAGCTAGAGGTGGCCATGGTGGAGTACCCTAAGTATCCAGCGGTGAAGGCATCACTGATCCTAAAAAGTGACTGAGCAACTAACTGGGCTATGGCATCCAAAGATCCTAAAGCTGGAGGTGCCTGAGGTGCCTGAGTGTACTGAGGTGGCACTGAGGAACCACTAACCTGTCCTTGATCTGCATAGTAGTCTGGAAAGGGGTCCTCCTGGAACTCCTCCTCAACCTCTGTCTCCGTCTTCTCCTCAACCTCTCTTTCCAGTGAGGGTGGTGGCTGCATCCCAATGTGCCTCAGAATCTCCTTGCTTCTGATAGATCATTCTTTTCTCGGCCTTGTCTTTGGCCCTGAAGCACTTGAGAGCACCCATGATGGCTTTGAAAGCTTGAGCAACAGGTGAGGTGCTCCTCCTCCTCTCACTAGTATGCTGCCCACTGCCTCTCCTTCTCTGGGGTGACTGCCTCTGCTGTGGCGGTACTGGGGCCTACTGACTCTGAGGTGGCACTAAGCCTGAAGGAGCAACTGAGGGAGAAAGCACGATAGGACGCTTGACAATCTTGATTCTTAGAGGCTTATGAGCAACATACTTGATGAAATCAATTCATGTAGTTCTCTCAATCACCCACATGATAATGGGAGTATATGCACAACTCTGGCATGGGTCATAAGAAATAGCCTTGATATCCTCCCATACGATGTTGGTCAAACTGAAAGATCTGGCATTCTCTCTCATCCTTGCAAGCAGGTTTTTAGCATAATGGGAAATGTTTGTAGCGTTACCTCCCCTGAAAGTGAGTGTCTTCCTGAACATCTTGTACAGGGAGGCGTAGAAAGTGTACAGTCCTATAGCATGGACACAATATCCCTAATTCTGAGGAGGATACATGAACTTAATCTCATTATCAGGCAAGCACTCCTCAAGGTGTATCTTGGGCCTGTTAAAATCAGGCTCATGCTTCCCAATCAAGTGAGCAAACTCTTGTAGGAGATGAAATATACAGTGCCCTCGGTCATCCAAACCATTTCCCACTTGCTCTCCTCACCATCTATGTCATGGAAGTAGACAGTTGCATAGAATTGAGCTATGGGTTCTACATTATAATCATGCTAGTAGCTCATAATTCATTTGATTTTCTGCCTCTCACATGCAACAATTACTTGATCAAATATTGGATTCTTTTTCTCTTCCATGTATTTACAATCAACACATTGATCAAACAATGCTGGGTTCCTTATATCTTAACTTATCACTTATGTATTAAGCATCAGTTGATCCTAGATCCATCTTTCTTAACTCAAAATTCACCCAAAATTCACTTATAATCTTAACTTCATCACCTATGTGGGTGGGGATGACGTGTCGCTTCTTGGCCGGAAGACACGAGCACGTACGCGCGAGCCCGAGTGGTGCGGTGCAGGCCACTCATAGTATATATGTTCAAACAGGTAGCACGGCCTGGTACGACATAGGCACACCAGGGCACGACACGATTAAGTATGGCATGGCTAAGCACGATTGTGCCGGGCCGCCCGGTGTGCCGAAATGGCTGCACAAGCACGGTATTATTGCAAGGTCGTGCTAGCCCGGGCCCAGCGTCCACAAAAAACACTCTATCAACCCCAAATTTCTTGATAAATATGAAAATGAAGGAAAAAACACATATCACAATGCAAAGCTACAAAGCCACAAACACTAGATTTAAGAAATTAAATTTGAGTTGTCTAACATATCATCCCGTGCAAGGTCACTAACACCATACTCATTGTTGCCGGTCTTTCCCATCATCCTCGTCGTTGATGGAGTGATCATTGTCTGCATCGTCCTCCATTGCCGGCACACTGTCAACACAGGAAGGTCGACGAAGATCTAGATCAAAGAGGGAGAGACAAGAGAGAGGCGAGCGGTGGCCGGTGAGCGACGAGGCGAGCAACGGCCGGTGAGTGAGGATGCGAGTGGCAGTTGGAGAGCGAGGGAGGAGAGTGACGACCGGTGAACGAGGAGGTGAGCGGCGGCCGACGAGCGAGGGAGGAGAGCGGTGGCTGGTGAGCAAGGAGGTAAGTGGGGTGAGCGGCGGCTGGCGAGCGAGGGCGGAGAGCGGCGGCTGGCGAGCGAGTGAGGAGAGCAGCGTCAGCGGGACGAGCAGCGGCCGGATGCACCGCTGTAGCCGCGAGGTTAGGGAATTGGGGGCGGATAACTAGGGTTTCGGGGGATCGCCAAGGTTTTATTTTATACCCCTCAAGGGATTAGGCCCTGATGGGTCGACTGATGTTAACGGGTCGTGTCGTGCCAGCCTAGCGTGCTCGATTTCTCTAACGGGCACCGCACGGCCATTGTGCCGGGCCGGGCACGAGCCAGCCCGCTTACCGCCATGCCGGGCTATGCCCGTGACGGACCTATTAAGCCGGTTGACGGGCCACGAGCTTTTTGGCCATCTATATAGCTCCTAGGGGTTTTATACATTAGCCTGTCCGCGCGCGGGCGGAGTGCCCTACTGACGGCACATCCTTCTCAAAAAAAAAGTGACGGCACATGCACGGCTTCTTGCCGTGTGCTCCGTGTGCTTATTCTGAGTTTCTGACGTGGTTTTACGTTAATCGCTCATGTGACTGCTTCTCTCTGCTTTGCACAGAGCAATTCTTTAACCTGGTTGCCATAGCATAGACGGCAGGGATCCGATCTCCTGACGACATGCCTCTGGGTCACTGACGGGTGGGGACAGACCCACGCGTGGGTGACTGACGTCACAGTAGCGCATGAACAACCCAGTTTGTTTGTAGTGTAATGCTATAACACGGGGCTGTGTGCAGTGATTTCTTAATGTCAGCCGTTGTGATCTCAACTCTCGATAGCTTATTATACGACTCGATAGCGGTGCCAGAAGCCCACGATAGATGAGGGGTGCGCACGGTGGGCGATATTACGTGCTTGAAGTGATGTTAACGCTGGTGTCGTCGGAGAGTGGAAATAGACATAAAAAATACTGTTTGCGTATTATATACAGAATAAAAAAATATTGTTTGCATACTATACACAGAGTGAAAAAAACACTGTTTGCACTTGCATTATCTGTGCCACTGGTCTAAGGCGCTTGGCACCTACGGGATGCCCCCACGCAAGCCGTCGCTGCTTCACGCGTCCTCACTGGATGCCACGGTAGCAAGGGAACACTGTTGATGACATTTTTTGTTCCAAAGCCTCTGGCGCTAACGAAGAGGAAGCAACTGAACAGAGATGAGTATCGTATTCGAGTTTTGTGTCACCGTTCATTCCAGGCTTGCAGCCCTGCTTCAACGCGAATCAATAAAGAGTTAGTGAACCATTTTACTTCCACGCTACCGAAAAGCCTATAGGAAAATAAGTTGATCAAGGCAGACATGTATAATGTATGTGGTGTGCCTGGCCACACGCCATGTCTATAGTTGCATAAAAAATTGAGTCATTGGTCTTTACATATAACCAATGCAACACACCAAATGTATTCTCTCACCACTGATTCGACGATATATATTATTTTTGCATTGTATAGCATATTTTCCTATTTTATACAAAGTAATAAAGTTAAAAGTATTACTTCTTACATGATTAACTCACTTATTTCTATTATATTTAACTCTAAAAATCACTTCCTTACCTATTTAGCTAATCTAATTTATAAAAAGTAATAAAGTAAAAAATGTTACTTCTTACATGGTTAACTTGCTTATTTCCAGGATATTTAACCCTCAAAGTTACTTCTTGCGTAATTAGCTAATCTATTTTATAAAAAATAAATAGCAAAAAAGTTACTTCTTACATGATTAACTTACTTATTTCTAGTACATTTTAACTTTCAGAAATCACTTCCTCATGTAATTAGCTAATTTGTTTTATAAAAAGTAACAAAGACTAAAATGTTACCTCTTGCATGATTAACTTACTTCTAGTATATTTAACTCGAAAAAAAATATCCTTGTGCATTTTGATAATTTATTTTATAAAAAATAACAAAATAAAAAATGTTACTTCCTGCATGATTAACTTACATATTTATAGTATACTTAACTCTTAAAGATCAATTTCTTACGTAATTAGCTAATTTATTTTTATAACATGTAATAAATACAAAAGAATAACGAGAGAACGAAACTAATTAAAAGAGTATAGTTAAACAACAACATATTGTTTTGTGCCTCTCCAATACTCGAATTTCTTAGCCAATTCGAAGACACCACGCATCCTTCGGCGAGGTCAGAGTTTGGGGTTAGGGGCACGGTTTCGTGGGTGGAGGTTACATGTGATCTTCGGGTTTTGGAAAGAGGTGGCAGGGAAGCCCGCCAGCCCAGTGGTGGTGACGGACGATGGGCGGGATGATGAGGCAGCGGTGCCTCCTACCGCAGGGTGGAGGACAACGGTCGATGTATGGAGGAAGCAATGGCGTCAATCTCTACCTTGGTTAGCGTCGGGCAGCAGCGGAGGCGGAGGGGGCACTGTCAGAGCCAAGGAAGGCAGCATAGCTGGGAGGGGATAGACGATTCTCTCGATAGAATATAAGGTGGAAAGAGGTGAGATTGGATCTCATCTGAGCCACTAGATCATGATCAAATGATCAAAAAATAGGATGTTGAGATGGGCTAAAACAACTGGAAGCCCAATAGACATACTCAATTTAAAATGGGTGGCACAACCCTCCCATGTACTAGTATCATGCATGTGGCAAGCAAATAACGAGTGTCGTCTATTCATGTGTTATGGTCAGATGAGCTTGTATGAGATGGGGATATAGTTCGGACCCACCAGGTGAAGATTGACGCTTATCGTCATAGAGCGTGTAAAAGGGCTTGTAAAAACACTGTAGATGCACCGTACAGATTGGAATTTAAAATAGAAGATGGGAGAAAATATTGGTTAAAAAATCTGGTGAGAATAGCCTAGCAAGATAGACGCCTCAATGCGGGTATGGAGCTAGAGTATGAGTGCATGCATGGCGTATGTTGCATGTATATACAGAATACAACTGCAGCTTTTAGCTGACTGCGGGAAGCCACTCTTGCAGCTGTACGATGGGGCTGAAACCTTCGCTAGACTAACATCTATATTTAACCTCACCTTTTTATTTCAAATTTTATTATATATAAACGGTGCATTATACTATGCAAAAAAGTGTTTCGCCTATCCATATAGCCAATCCAGTAATCTTAGCCTTAGATGTTTCCCTTTAGAGTGGTTTCACCCTCTGGTTTGGACTTGTCCATATTTTTCACATAAACGGTAGTATTTATTTGAACTATCGAGGGTTAATACATAATCCCTTATACTATAAAACTGGATGATATTGAATATCTAAACTTTTAAAAATTAAAGAAAAACCCTAGGCACTATTGGAGGGTGTTTTTTTTACAAACCTGGCATACATATTGGCTTAAGTCTACATACAAGTTTAATTTTCCTCCCTCTTTACGCACACTCTTCAGTCTCTATCTCCATATTTTTACCCACTCTATTTCTTTCTGTGTCTTGCCTCCCTTCTACTACCACACTACCCCTCTCCACTTTATGCGCACGTGCATCTTGCTGAATCAAAGAATGCCTCTAACCCCTCCCCGCGTGCTTGCCACTAGCCACCTATTCCCTTGCGCACTATGCTACATTAGTTAGCCCATGTTTGCCATAGGTAATGAGAGAGAAAAGATAGATTGAAAATAGAGATAAAGAACTTACAAGTTGAACTGTGCCAATGTGACATGTCATGTCAGCGAAATCATCTTTCAATATTGCCCAAGGGTTATTTGTCCAATTGTCAATAGTTTAGGGTGTTTAGTATCCAATTAATTTAGGGGGTGTCATGTCAGCAAAATCACCTTTCAATATTGCCCCAGAGTTATTTGTCCAGTTGTCAATGGTTTAGGTGTTTAGTATCCAGTTAATTTAGGGGGTTATGTGCTTGATCCTGAATAGTTCAGAGAGTTATATATACTTTCCAAAATATATAGGTGGACTAGTGCCAGTGTGGCAATGCCACATCAGCAAAGAAAACACCCTCCAATACTGCTCAGGTGGTTATTTGTCTGATTTTCAAAAACTTAGGGTGTTCAGGTTTTGTAGTTTAGAAAGTTATGTGTCCAATTATCGATACTTTGGATTATATATAGACTTTTTCTAGCTGAACACGCCAGCATGGATATCAAGGCCCACGACGATGTTGAGGAGCATACCATATTAAATCTCAGGCAGATGAATCATTGTCAACACCGTGTTCTCCAACCTCCTCTGCTCCAGCTCCACTGCTCCCTCATAGACGTCCTCAATTCCAACCCTAGTACAGCTCAGGTAACCCAATTACAATTTTAGGCTACTGACATATATGACCTGAAATAAGATAGCGTCTTTTCTTAATTTTAGGATACTTTGAAAGAATCTGGCATCTTTTATTTTTTGAAACAAAATTTAGAAAAATATCTTTTGAACTTTGAAAAAACAAAATGATATAAAGCTAATTTGCAGTGTTGATGATTTAAAAACACCGTGTAAAAGTGCCTTCTTATAGGCTCCATTTCCTAAATCCTTAAAACACAGGGCCTTGAACTTCAGATGTCTCCAATAGTACCTCAGTGCAGGATGTAAGCATACTGAGTTAACAGCAGATGCAACGACCTTAGCTCAGCTGATGAACACTGGGGTTTACATTTCTACTCGATGCCATCATGATGTTTCAACAGCAACGGTGACAGCGTAAAGCATCATTACACAAGACGACAAGATCTCCAGCTTTGGAACTCACGAGGAGATACAAGTCGTGAATCCCAGTATGTTCCATTCCATCCTAGGCTGTTTTGATCAGGAACCACACCTCCAGAACGCAACACCACTGCACCAGAAAACGTCAGAACACAAGCGGGACAACATCATCTTCAGCAGTTTCCTGGGAATCAGGCAAGTCAGGCAGGTCTGTGCTGATGGAGAACCTTAGCCATCGCTTCTTCTCCACGTACACCAGGCATGGCTGAAGCACGAACCCAACAATCATCGCTAGGATGCTAACTGCCATTACCTTGAAGGACGCCAGGGCCATCACCACGACAATCAGGACAGCAGGCGGGATGATCATCAGGACGGCACCAATGGTGCCCAGTGGGATCTTGTAGGGCCGAGAGGCATTTGGGTGGGTCACCCTCAGCTTGATGAAGGCGATGAACTCCAGAATCATCCCGAAGCAGTAGAGGTAGTTCTCCGCGGCGATGATCTCCTGGAAGCTCATCCAGGACAGCAGGATTACACCAAAGGCAGAGAACAAGATACCAATCAGTGGGGTTCCATAGTGAGATCTCTTGGCGAAAAACTCAGGGAGCATGCCACGCTCTGCCATCCCGAGAAGCTGGTAAGAATCGCTGCTCATTTCAGTGAGGAAGTTCCCCATGTTGGATAAAGCAGCAGCTGCTTGGATCCATGAGTGCAACCAGATGCCACCGAGAATTCTTGCAATGTCTGAAAAATACCCATCTGACCAGTCCTCCCGAACAACTGGAACTGCTGCTGTGCAAGTGATGAGAGGGTAGAGGTATCCTCCCACCACTAGAACTAGAGCATAAGAAAGCGCTCTGGGTAGGGTTCTCTTTGGATTCTCGACTTCTCCAGCCAATGTGCTGATGGAATCCCAGTAGTTGAGGTTCCAAAACAGTGTGTTCAGATACAATCCCCAATTCACACTACCCAAGTCCATTTCCAGCCACCTTGAAGGTTCAATCTGGGGAATAGCAATCACTCCCATCACAAGGAATGGTAGGAGAGAGAACACCCCAAGGAGGACTGCTACCCAGCCAACTATAGTCAGCCCTCTGTAGTTCATGTAGGTAAGTGCGACCGTGAGAATGAGCACTGCCAGGGTCCTCGGGAGTCCACCTCCAAGAGCTGGAACACTAGACTTGACATAGTCGAGAAAGAGGACTGGATAGAGCGCATTATCTATGACACCACTGAGCCACTTTGCCCAGCCTTGCTGAAAACCCCAAAATGGACCAAGAGCTGAAGAGACCCAGACAACGTAACCACCATTCTCAGGGAACATAGTGCCCATCTCAGCAGTGATTAAAGCTTCTGGAATACTCCATATGAGCGCAAACAGAAGAAAGCCCACAATTGCCAGCAGTGGCCCAGCAGCCTTGACACTATCCTCGATGCCAAAGGGACCCCCAGAAACTTCATAGAATATGAGGAAGATGAGGGGGACCATGGAAACCTTGGGGATGCCATGCCCTCCCTTACGCTCTTCACCTTCATCGATGCTGCTGTACTTGACCGCGACACGATCCCCCATCGGAAGACAGGCTGAATTCGCTCGTGTTATTGCTGTGCTCCTCAATTTCTGCAGTAGGAAAGCCAGACAATCAATAATATGCAAGCATATGGTTGTTGCTTGTTTGAACATGCACGGTGGACATGACAAACGTTACCACCATTCTCAGGGAACATAGTGTGGCCAGTGTGGAAAATCATGCCACTCAGTAAGGAAGTAGAACCAACAGTGATAATAAACCGGACTAGCTTGAACCAAAATTTCTCACAGGCGGTATATTCCTAAAAAATCCAAACAGGACCAGCCATGGAAGATTAGATGGCCTTAATTATAAATTACCACACGAACTCAATGCTCAATAAATGAAACTGTGATTCGGTATACGGCGGTATGAAAAAAAGACGCTGAGATAAAAAAAGGTAATAAAAATAGTGGCACAGTGTCAAGAGAACTCAAATAAAATGCTATGTTGCCTCCAATGAGATTCTACATTACTACATCAATTAGGATTTCCTTGGCTGCCCATATCGAGGAACACATGAAAAAAGGATAATGAAAATATTGGGTCAGCGTCAGGGGGACTCAGATGAGATTCTACATTACATCGATTATACTGATTCCCTTGGCTACTTAGATAAAGGAACCCATGAAGCCCTAAGAAAATAAGGAAACAAAGAATTTATATGCCGGGGTTAATAGCAATGATGGAAGCTGCATTCCACAATATCTGCAAGGCGCAGACAAGTTATTGTGCCTATATTAGAGCTGATAGTTGATAAACCGAGGCTGCCATGAAGAGCCGGCACTCCACAGCTTCCGAAACTAAAGGGTGGCCATCAGCATAGTTGGGGCAGGAGGACTAGCTGGGAGGGACCGTAATAACTGTCGACCCTGAAGAGAGACGGCAATCATGGGCACAGACGCGTGGAACTAGAGCAGCCGTGCGGAATCAGACGGCGAAACCGCAGGGATGGGTGGCTCTGGGACGAGGCGGCTGGCCGCGCCGGGATCCTAGTAAGCTCGAGGGACGCGGCGCCGCGGATCGCACGGAGAAGCTCGGCCAGGATCGGAGTCGAGGAGCCGGCACGATCCGCGAGCGCGAGGCCAGGATCGCTCGGAACTGGAGCGCGATTTCAGTTCAGCAGGGAGGGAGTGAGCGGGTTGCGCGAGGAGGGGCTCGCGGCGAGTCCGCAAACCGAGCCGCCGCGAAAGGAAGGAAGGCAATCGTAGGAGGGTGGGGAGGGAGGGAGGCGTGGACTGGCGACCGGGCAACGAGCGTGCTCACCATCTACCGCCGGCCGGTCCGCATGCTCGGGGCGGATCTCCGGCCGCCCGCCCGCCGCCTCCCCCTCCGACGGCGCGAGCGGGAGCCCTCTTTCCCGGACGGACGCCGCGCGCGGGGTCTGGGCTGGGAGAGAGGGCGGCGCGGCGGAGACGGAGGCGGAGGCGGAGGACTGGAAGAAGACGGGAAGAAAAGTAGCCGCGGTGCGGGGGGGGAGTAGGATGCTGGCCCCGCAAGCCAGATGGGGCGGACAGCCAGTAGGCGGTAGCCCACCACCGCCATCTGCCGCACGCGGGCCGCGTGGGAGCGTGCATGCTCCGCACCAGGGACACATTACACGTCACCTTCCCGACTTCTCCCATTTTCGATTTTTTATCTGGCCCATCTCGTTATCATCGAAAAGGCTCCCATCTAAAAAAAACTACGTGTTTTTGAACGTCGTTTTGTATTATAGTCAATTCAGTTAAACAGCCTATTGGAGATAGCTTTAAACCAAAAGGACCGAATGTACAGTGTAGAACACGAATGGAGTTTAAATTTGAACGGTGGAATACTCATCGTGCTAGAATCAGCTTAAGTATTGTTCCAACGAATTGTGTAACGGATTAGACCAAATGTATAGTATAGTAACATTGTATATACAGTGGAGTTTAAATTTAGAGTTTTGGACGGTGAAATATTCATCGTGAATTAGGAGTCGTTCCACCGGATTGTATAAGTATACATGTATTTAAACGATGGATTGAACTGGTGAGAAGGATTTGTGTATAATGGTGTAAAATAGAGATGAACGCCGCTGAAAAGAGCCTAACGTGATAGAAACACTGCATCTATTTTTGAACGTAAGAAACTATGCATCTATAGAAAGTTTTTTTTTTATCTGCTTGAATTATCTCCAATATATCTGTTAGGGTGACACAACGGAATTCCGACCCGGTTCGCTTGGCACCACGAGCCACGGCCCATCAGGCTCATGTACTAAAGTCTCCAATACATAAGGCTCATAGCCGCGGCCCACCAAACCCATATACTGGAGCCCCTGACACATAATGTTTATATGCCTAACTCAGCTCAAAAAACTAATCCGTTAAGTGAGGCCTGCCACCGCCTTACATACCGTGCTCCCCACCATCAATTACCGATGTGAGATTAAACCTAACAATCTTCCATGTCACACATCGATCCAACGCTTCCGTCACACAACACGAGGCAACATCTCCTCCTTTCCCATCAGAGAACTCCACAGACTCCCCCGTCACCAGTGACACACTGATATTTTTCTAGGTTGACAATCATGGGCCCTGATACCACTTGTTAGAGTGGCACAGCAGAATTCCAGTCCAGGATTGCTTGGCGTCCACGAGCTGTGGTCCATCAGGCCGATATACTGGAGTCCCGACATATAAGACCCACCAGCCTAACTCAGCCAAAAAGATTAATCTGTCCGTTAGGTGAGGACTGTTCCCACCTTATATGCCATGCCCTCCCATCATCAATTATTGATTTGGGACTAAATCTAACGATATCAATGTTTACTCTTAAAGACATCTAAGTTAACCTCTATCCTAGGTAAAAGTGATTTTGGGCCACATCAAAATTTTTTAGTTCGAAAATGATACTAAACAATAGTTTTAAACCATAAATAAATAAATAATATATGTAAGCATATAAACATTCTAAGAAAAATCCTATGGGTACCTTGGAAGGAACCCAAACATAATATTTGAAACTTGCAAGAATATTTTGGAAGAGCTTTTATACATTGGATTTAGCTCTAGAAAAAACAAATGCCAAGAAAATCTAGACATTGTTACCATTCTAGTCTTTGAATAACTTTGTTTTGAAACCTTTCCAAAACAAACATGTGAGATGCAACTAACATGAATGCAACATGATCGAATACATTTTCCATTAACACTGTTGAGTTCTTGTGGTGACATCCAATGTTTTTGTTGTAGAAACTTTTCAAGATGTCCTAGTATATCGATTATAATATTTTAGGGATTCTCTAGAAAAATTTTACCATTTTTTTAAACCTAAATCCAAGTTTTGAAAGCTTTTAGATATATTTTCACTACCTCAAAATATTTTATTTGAGGTTTTATGTCATTTATCTAGTGTTTAGCAATTTTTTTAGAAAAATAAAAAGTGTTTTTAGCTCAAAAACACAATGAGAACCACTTTAATGTGGGGGAAGAAAGTAAATTAAATATTTTGAGAGTTGAAGGAGACTTGTTAAGTACTGTTGATTAAGGTAAACATGAACTATAGCAATTGTTTAACAAGGAACCATAGTTTTCTCTATCTTTAAATAAAAATGCACTGCACCACTGTTGGCCTTCTATTATTTTGTTAGCCAAGAAAGGCTATTGGGCCATTGTGTTCGAACCTTAATGTAAAGCATTTTTTGGAATTTTAGAAACGGTACTGCTTTCTCCCCCAATGGAGGGAGTATAATTTACAAAATACTTTGGTTTTAATTTTTAGAGAGTCATATGATGTTTGGATGAAATAAAACATGTAGTTTTGAAAACTATGGTATTGCCAAAAATAAAGTCTTTTGGAGTTTTAGAAATTATACTATATATTATGCGTCTCTTGTTCTAAAACTACAATTTTTGAATATCACGATTTTAAGCTATAGCATCCAAATAGGGCCTTAATGTAAAGTATTTTTAAAGTTTTGGGAACATACCATAGTTTGCGAAATACTTTGGTTTTTGAAGAGCCGGTGTTTGGATAAAAAAACTTGTAGTTCTAAAAATCATGTTAGTGTCGAAACTAAAGTTTTTTGGAGCGTTAGAAACTCAACTCTATATCTTTTTGTAAACCATGGTTTTGTGCATTTATTGGCTCTAAAATCAAAATTTCATAATACCATGATTTATCAATGCTATAACATTCAAACATGGCTTTAGATTTTTTCTTTCACTCTCTATTTTTTATTATAGATGAATGGATAAGTTGTGAAAAAAGTTATTCGTTTCATACTTCATGGAAATGTGAAATCTGAGCCGCATGCAAAGTATCGTGGATGATAAAATAAGTCATTACGAAATAAACAGAATTCCTATAGTTTTGGAACAAAAAAACGGATGAATTGGTTGAATTGTGATCCGATGGCTGCGAGAGAACGTGGTGAACCGGTGACGCGATCCCATTTCCGATGGCCGTCTCTGTCATTATCCTTTCCCCCCTCCTACCAGCGCCGCTGCTGGCCCAGCGCCGCCGACGCCGCCGTGCTCCTCCACCGCTCCTCGCGCCTCCCAAGCCGCTACGCGGGGAGCGATGCGAGGGCCCAGCCCGGGTGGAGCCGCCTCGGCGTCCTTAGCCTGGAGCTCCAACTCCGGCTTCCGCGCCATGATCTGGTACGAGCCGCTGAAACTTCCCCCCTTTTCTGCCGCCCCCTCAGCCTCAGGTCAAGACAAACCCTCGTGCGATCTCGCAGGCCAGGGCCAGCGGCAGCCGCAGCAGCAAACGGCAGGAACTGGACCGGCCTCCCCTCCGTCCGAGCAGCCACGAGGGGGCCGTCTCGCGCCGGCGAAAGGGCCGCCGGAGTTTGCTATGCTAGCCAGGCGGTTGATTTGCTGCCCGCGCTGTACCCTGAGATCGTTGTCCGGGACGCGCGGCTCGAGGACTGCTGGGAGGTGGCCGACACTCACTGCAGCTCGTTCTTCCCTGGCTACAAGTTCCCGCTGGACCTCGTTCTGCGGATCGACCGTTACATTGCTCTCCTATCTGGGTTTTCGGTTCCGCCCGGGTGCATGAGGACCTGCCTCGTCGCCGTCAACTCCAATTCCGTGGATAACAGCTTCAGCGTCGAGTGTGGAGATGTGTCGGATGCCGATTTCCAGAAATACAGTCTCGGCAGAGGCTCTGTGGCTGGCATTCTTACAATTGATACGGTGGCAGACTATCTTCCGAGAAGGGGTCCCCTGAAGCAGAGAAGGTACATATTTAGCTACTGAAACACATACGTTGAATTTCCTAGTCTATCTGTTCAGACTGTTTACTTGTGCAATTAGGTAGCAATGATGTTTCAACACGACATATGATTTATTGAATGTTAGAAAGCAGTCCTAATGCTTTAATGCGCCCTTCCAGATTTTGGAGGGCACTATAATCTGGAGAAGTATTCATGGAATAGACCGACAATATATTCTGGTCACGAACTTAATTTCATAGGGCGACTGAATCACTGAAGGTTGTAACCTAGATCTGCTCTTGATCCAGGAAGACCAGAAAACAGAACTGTTTATAATCAGCTAATTGCCAAATTGGCGAATGCTTAAATGCATCATTGGGTTTATCAGAAGTTTCAAACTAGTTTAAGACTATATGGAGGGCTATGCAGCTTTTGCTCTAACCAGAAGAGGGCTGAGGTTCTGTTCTCTTTTGCCAAACATAATGCACTTCTTGCATCAATATAGTGATTGATGATTGAAGGCGTTTTCACTGTGAGACTATGTTGCAATTTCATCTAAAAAGCAAGTTCTATGATTGTCACAAGTCTTTTTTGAAAAATTTAACTACTTGAATCAAGATATAAACTGTTCTTATTCTAATCTGACTATGAATGCAAACTCCATCATCTTAAATGCTAATTCATGTAGAGGTTGTTGAATTGATATTTGTTGAAGACCTGTCCATGGAACAAATGTCTAGCTTCACATATGAGCTGCAATGGATTGGAACATGTGGACACATTGCTCATCTGTGTCCGTCTGGTAGCTAATCTGTTTATCTCCCAGGTGACATAGACTTACATTTCTATGTACACCATGTATAAGATATTTAGATGAACTACAAATGGCTGAATCATGATCTTAGGCATAATTATCTACAATCTCATTTCCTATGTGTTTCTTGATTAGAGTGGTAGACAGTTAGATTAGAGGAAATGAGGCTTCGGGGCTTAGCTTGTGCAAAAGCATCACCTTGCTGACTGTCCCGGTGCCTGGATTTGGCTAGTTCCTGTTGGTGGTTGCTTGTGTTTTTGTAATAGGAGCTAATTATTTGGAGTGGTCTGGGTGTGTGTTTTTGGTGTCTCTGTGCTTTGTAGGGGCTCTTTCCCCCCTCTTTTCATCTTATTATATAATATAAAAGATATGCAACTCACCTGCATGTTTGAGAAAAAAAGATAGGTTAATACTGTAAGATTAAGATAGCATGATTAACACTTTGTTGCGCTAAAGAAAGCTGTGACATGATTTCAGCTAACTATATTAACTTGTAACTGTGCATCAATCTTCTCTACTAGTCTGGTCACGAAGTCATGGTATTCTTATCAACCCTACCCGTTTCAATGTTGGAGAAAACACACTTTTACAAGTATGTGGAGATGTGTTCAGATGTAGAAGCTTGAGAAGTCGAGATGCTTATAACTGGCATCTTTTATGGATGGGAAAGTATATGGTTTGGCCGTTTGGGCTTCTCTTACCCTTTTATGCACTGTGGTTGCTTGACTCCCTTTCCATATTTTACTCAGAACTAAGGCAGCTTTGTCCAGCTTAGCTGCCAACTACACAAGTTTCCTGATATAGTGTTGTACTGCAGATGATCCCTTTCTTTATTGGCTCAACGACAACTTGAACCAGTGAGCCATTTCTAGTTAGGGGGTGTTTGGATACACCCAACTAAAAATTAGCTGCTAAAAATGAGCTACAAAGTGCCCAAACACTCATAGCTAATTGGTAGATTGTCTTAGCTAAAAATTAGCTACAAGCTACTAGCTAAAAAATAACTAGCTAAAAATTAGTTGGGTGTATCCAAACACCCTCTTAATATATTGAGGAAAACTCCACATATATAGAGCTTCTTAAAGGAAATGTATAGTGGCAAATAGAATATAGCATTTCAGGCACTGTTGTGTAGCTAAGAAAACCCTTCTCATTGTTGATTCTCCCCCCTTGACTGCATATCATTGCATTGAAGGACTAACCAGGTACAAGGGTGAATTGAAAACCACCCGCCATCGCACAAGTATACAAACAAATAATTGAAATACTCAAAACAACGTGCGCACCACAGTGTAGGCACTTAGGCAGCAAACTTTGAATTTTCATTTTATTAGGATTAGGGCAAAACCATGTGTTTTGTTACCTTTAATATTTTGTTGAAGTAAGGGAAAGGTTATTAAATTGGATGAGTTATGTGGAAGCAAAAGGCAGCATTCTATTTGATCAATGAAATCTAACATAGTTTGTACAACAGAGCAAACACTTCTCAAGTGAAGCAGGAGCAGAAACTCTATCTGTAGTCCACTTTGGAGTCCGTTCAGCAAAAAAAGAAGCTTTAATTACATTGGCATATTGTATTTTCTATCTAAAATTACCACAATTAAATCGCCAGGTGTCCCCAGTGCCAAAGGCTCCCATACAAGGTGTGGTATAGGGAAGGGAATTTCTAGGCAACCTTTCCTTGCTTATTTTTGCGTGGAGGCTTGTTCGAACCTAGGACCTCTAGGACAAAAGTGAAGACTACCACAAGCCAGGCCTGCCTTAACCATAACTAAATCATACTTAGATAGTCCCCCCTTATCATATCTACATCTACCCATTTACTTTGTAGCTACATGAGGAAGAGCCGAAGAATAACCTACTTCCTTACACAAATTAAACTTGAGTGTACAAAATGCTCGGTTGGGCATATGTGTTCTTCTCATCTTCTAGGAAGTTTGAGGGTATGGCTTCTCGCCTGACATCACTAAACACGATTACTTAAGGACTCTTAAGTCAGATCACATTTTGAAACAACCTTTTTCAACTCCTTTTTGCTATAACATGTAATGAACAACTTATATTTGTTTGGTTACGAGTCAGCCCATGCCTGTTCTACGCATCAGTTTGTAAGGGATGTCAAAAGATGTACCATTTTGCATTTAATTGATGTTTTTAAATGTGCGGGCACATGTATCCCCCCCCCCCCCCTCCTTAATAAAAGCTACTGTTCAATGACCTCAATCTCAATTCCAACTTGTGCAGGACAGGTATTGCATACATAGCAAATGTCGCTGTGCGAAAGGAGGAACGCCGGAAAGGAATTGCTAAAATGTTGGTCCAAGAAGCAGAAGCACGAGCAAGGAGTTGGGGATGTCGGTCCATGGCACTGCATTGTGATGAAAACAACATAGCGGCCCTACGGCTTTACAAGAATCAAGGTTTCAAGTGCATCCGTGTGCCAGAAGGAGCCAAATGGCCCGAACCCAAGATATCTAAGGGAGTGCAATACAACTTCATGATGAAGCTAGTGCCCAAGACCTGAGCTGTACAGGATCTGACCAGGACAGTGGGAGGGGGGAGGGGGGTGTACATTCTACACGGAAGCATCATTTGCTCCGTTCACACGTACAGCAATTGGTACATAGTTGAGGCTACTTTGTAAATGGTATATATATCAGCTTCGTATACATATAGTTCCAAAGTGGTGTGGGTGTTTGTGTTATATATCAGCTTCGTATACGTATAGTTCCAAAGTGGTGTGGGTGTTTGTGTTCAAACTGGCCCAAACCGGCTGGATGGGGAATGAATTAAAAGCATGCTTGGCTTTTGTCCTCTTGTGTGTCTGTTTTCTTCAGAATACGGGTCAGAAGGCTGCCGAGGCAGATAACCTGTTCAACATTTTTTTTAATACAAGCGTCTGGCCTGATTTATGTGAAAGCTGGGACTTAATAAAGCCTTATTTTCAGGGAAAAGAATAGAACCGTGAAAGCTGTTGATGTTGCTTGGATGATTGAATGAAACCCGTGCTTTGTACAATGGCATCAATGTGGTCACATACAGACAAGTGATGGCTAATATAGGGTATGTTTGGATCCTTGTCTAAACTTGCCTCATTTTGCTAGGCAAGAATATGTGTTTGGTAGGACATACAGAACCTTGCTTTGCTAGTCAAGCTCTCCCTTCCCAGCAAGGAAAAGCTTGCCCAGCCAGGAGAGCCGAATTCACTCTCCCACGCTGGCAAGGCAAGCGGGGAGCGCATGCATGCAGTAAAAAAAATATGCCTTGATTTCCGAGGCCACATCCACTCACTGCGGCACGGAGGTGGACCGTTTGCTATTATTAAAAAAAATTCAAACTAGGCTCCGTCTGATAGGGCAAGCTTTTTGTCAACCAAACGTACTGATGTGTGTTTGATCCATCTTGTCTGGACTCGCCTTGCTCCCAAGCATGGCTAGGCAAAGTTTGGCGAGTGATCCAAACACACCCATACATTCTGTGCCCACTGGCACCGCGCCACTAGCTCGCAGCATAATATTTTTGCAGCGTCCACTTGGAAAGGAGAATCAGCCAATCAGGGACGGGTGTGTAACCGTTGCCATTCTTTTCGTCGCTGCCTTTCTCAGTAGAATTCCCAGCAGTTCTTGTGAGATGAGACGGGAATAAAGGATGGTTTCTTACTTTCTCTAGGTAAATGCATATGTAGTGTGACCAATTCTGAATAGGAAATTAGGAGTTGATTGCTGCCGCGAGATGATTGAACTCTATGCTAATTTGGTCAATCCATTGTAGGATTGGGACGAGCGCTGGCATCTTATTTGATCTCTCACCGCATTCAGAGGTGGTGAGATTCTATGCCCACCACTGACTGGCACCAGCATATTTCGCAGCCACTTTTTGGCTGGTGCCAACTGAGCATATCTCAGCGCACTGTGCTCCAACTCTTGTTCTTGTGCTGCGAGATGCTCGTCATCTGATCTTTTTGGGCAACTTACTAGATCAACCGAATGACCATGACCCATGATGAATAGCAGAACTATAGCAAGATTTGTCAAAGGTGCGTGCGATGGGTGTGTCCTGCGTGGTGGCGCCCATGTGAATCTGCTGCCAAGCAAAGAAAAGCTATTTTCATAGGAGTACTACAGCTATTTTTATTAGGTTGAAACTTCAAACGCTGAACTTGTAAATGCTTGAACACTGCAGTAATTTATGCACAATACCTGCTCAATCCAACTGTAAGAATAATTGATGAACGTACAAGGTGCATAGCCTGTAGGTTCAGTGTTCTTGCTGGGAAAACATGCATGCAAGCTACTGCTCGTGATGAATGCGGCGCCTGTGCTGCGTGGGTTGCCCATCTCTACCATGTGCCCGTCAGCCTGTCATTTTTTTACTCTTAATTTTTGTACTGTTTCTACTCCTTCAGTCAGGACTGTTAGTTGGATGTTAGTTGCTCCCCTTCATTGTCTCCAACATTAAGACCATTCCTAATGAAATGTGTAAATAGATGAGAAACGCTGCAGCAGAGTAAGGTTTGAAATTTAGACAGTAAAATAACTATGCTGCTGAAGATGGTCTAAACGGTTAGCTGATTGTTCATAAAAGCACCAACTGCTAGCTTTGTCTCATTTTTATTTCATTTAGTTGTCTCTAATAACCCATACATATAATAGCAGTAGTTACCTATATAGATAGATACAGAGGATGTGATTGGTTGCCCATGTGAGCTTCGGCCTAATTGGGCATCATATGGTAGCCCAAGCGAACTAGGATACCTGATGCAACCCGACCTCGTTAAATACAGGCCGAAAGTTTTATGTTTCAAGGTAACGTACTTAAAATCTACGAGAACGCTGTGGTCCGGACGTCTGAAACGTCGGACGCTTGGCACCCGCCTGCTTGTTTTTTTCTTCTATTTTTTCTTCTAACAACCTTGTACTTTTTATTAATTAATAATTTTATCACATGGTTTACATTATGACATGTTGCGATAGTTAAATAAATATGTTATTAAAGTTAAAAAATTGATTTTTAATGTTGGGACTACTATTTCTGGACGTTGAGAATATCAATTTGCAATGTTGCAACCACAGGGTGATGGTTTAACTAGTATTACGAAATGTTGCGAAATAGTTGTTTTGTAAAGCACACCGCGTTGTTTGTTGTGGGAATCTTACGATGAATTTTTAGTTTAAGTTACTCATGTTGCAAAGTTGAATTTTATTGTTGCGTGCACTATTTTTCGGTGTTGAATATATACATTTTCAATGTTGCACCGAATATTGCAGTAGTTTCTCTTGAATCTGGATGAACGTGATGTATTTTTTATTCGATTTATGGATGTTGTGATTGTTGAATTTGAGTGTTGCATACACTATTTTTTAGATGTTGAAGATATGCATTTCTAATGTTATGTGAATCTTAATGTTGTTTTTTCATGTTGTGTGAAATATAAACCGATATTGTGGTGGGATTTTTTCCCTTGAATTGGATGGACACGGTGATTTTTTAATGCAAATATCGATATTGCAAAAACTGTTTTTCAATGTTGTATACTATTTTTCAATATTGAGAATATGTATTTTAATTTTTGCACGCACCGTCCGACCTCTTGGTGCCCGGATCGGACGTCCGGGAGCCAGCAGAGCCGTAAAATCTAATATATTTTTTCTTTTTTTAAAATGGATGGAACCGAATTGTTTGGTTGCCGGATAGGGTGAGTAGGTAGCTGGCTACTTGGCTAGTGAGGCAAGAGTAAGACCAATCCTAGTTCCAGTGTACCCATCAAGCTAGGATGATGAAATCCAGATGCATGTCCGGAGTTTGGGAAAATAATCCAACCTAGCTAACAAAACTTGTTTACTTCTGCACGAGATGGATTTCAATTGAGGGGAAGCAGGCTAGCCAATCACACCATGCTACATTATTGATATATATATGGCCCACCTCTGTCCCCTCGTTCTCCCATCAAACTTCAAGCTCTACGTTTGCTACCCATTTTTCTTCTCTCCTATCTCTCCTCCAACTAAGCACAAATCTATATGGAATACCTCTGTTTTTTTTATGATGCTCCTCAAGTCAATTTTGAGCTACATGACGTAAAACAAATAAAAATCAGAGGTAGTAATATCTATAACCCGCTTATATTATCTTTCTAAACGATTTACATAGAATGTCAGAAGCTTCCTCTCATTATTCTCTATTACTTTCTTTGAAGAATTTTGCTGGAATTAACTTTGTAATTTTCTGAATAAAGAAAAATAGATAAGTGTATTTTTGACAAATTGGTCATCTGTAAGCAAATTCATCATTATGCTTATAAAATTCTGATTCAATACAGCAATAATATTTTGCGTTATTTTACTAACCATCCTATTTTTTCCGGTTAAAACATAAAAGATAGAAATTATACCGAGTACCTTTATGTAAAGCTTTGCCCCATACAGGGGCTTCTTCATAATTAAAATTAGAAACAGGGGGTTTGTCACTACGCGACAATTCCAGCGCTGCCCTATATAGTGCGCGGATCCGATCTGGTCGCCAGCCGTCGTTAAAACCGAGAAGACACAGGCCAAAGGAAAACAATCCTAAAACCTCGAAGCCATGGGTCTGCAGGTAATTATCTGTTACGAGCGTGTTAAAGATTCAATCTTTATTCATCTAATCATCTCAACAATTTGTTCTTCTTTTCATTTGGTTCTGAGTTTCCGGTTCCGGTTAGATTCGTGCACTGTGACCCAAGTTAGTATCGGTAGGAGGCTAGGAGCTTCGTTAGATTATCCAGAGGACTGATCTACACTTGAACCCGTTACTGCATGGTCTTAATTTCCGCCTAGATTTATGTGCGTAGCCAAGATCTGGTAGATTCAGAATGTTAATTCTTTGCTGCACTTAGAATCGTAGATGCTCTGCGCTTTATGTTCAGGCTCAGAGGGGTTCGATGCATTTGGGCCGTCCTGACTCCTGATTCATGAGCAGCAGCTATTGCTGAGTTTCCATGATGCCTTTGGGTGTAAGATGGGAAATTCCCTGTTAGTTTTAAGTAATTTTGGGATCTCGTTTTCTATAATTCGTAAAAAAGATAGAGAGACAAAGCGCATGGTCCAAAGACTGGAATTCTCAAAGCAGTTTACATGAAAGATTCAACTTGTGAAACGATTTAGCTTGATATGACAACATGACCCATGAGCTGTATCTTTGTGGCAGGAGGAATTTGAGGAGTATGCTGAGAAGGCAAAGACCTTGCCCGAGAACACAAGCAATGAGAACAAGCTGATCCTCTACGGACTCTACAAGCAGGCCACTGTTGGAGATGTGAATACCGGTAATCAGGCAGCTACTAATGTTTTCCCCCACTTCTCTTTGCAAGTTTGTAGTGCGGATTAAATTCTTGGTTTCCACATACCCAATTTAAGTGCCATGGTTATATAATTCCTAGCATGGATAGTGTTTAGCTTTGTGTCCATAATAATATAGATAAGGGAAAACTCCTCTAATAAATAAAAAGAATAAGAATAAGATATACTGAAATATATTTTATTTCCTCCTAAGTTTGGATATCAAATTTTAACTGTGGTTCTGAGATGCGTTTACGTAGGACATAGCAACAAAAAGTTTAGGAAGAATGGAAGTCCGAAATGGTTGGGATGGAGGCTATCACCCAAACTCTTGGGATTCAACTAATGTGTCCTATGCTCCAACATCTATTTAGTGATGAAATTTGCTGTACCTTATTGCCGATAAATGATAAATTTAAGTGCATAGTGCTAGTCGGAGTCACTGAATATGCAGTTTCAAGAAATGTAATGTTTTTATAGCATTATATATATGCTTCAAAGCATTCATATGATTTTATTTTCGTTCTATGCAAAAGGAGCAAGCCTAAACGATAGTTTCAGATCTTCCTGTAGATAGCCATGTCTCACTTGTAACTAAGTCATAATTATGCTCTGCCTGTGTCAATACTAAATACTGCCTGTGTCAATATTAAATGAACTTGTAGTCAGTTGGACATCAGAATCTGATCTGTGGCCAATTGCCATTAACTCCTCACGGGATCATGAGTGCCTCTTGAAGCACATAGTCTGTTGTCATTGTGTTCTTTGTGTATCTTTTGTGTTTACAATATTATGCTTCCACAACAAGTGTGCTTACATGTTGGTTGATTCATAAACTTCTGAAGCTCGTCCTGGCATATTCAACCAGAGGGACAGGGCCAAGTGGGATGCATGGAAGGCTGTTGAAGGTTTATATACTTACTGATCCTTGTATTTTGGGCAACATAATTTTGTTCTTTACCACAATACTAGTGTTTTACAAGGATCACATGATCGCATTATAGTGCTTGCTAAAACTTTTGCAATTTTCGTAGGCAAATCAAAGGAGGCTGCAATGAATGACTACATAACCAAGGTGAAGCAGCTCCAGGAGGAGGCTGCCGCCTCTTAAGTCTCTTGGCAGTTCAACCAAACAGCTACAGCTATACTCATCTGAGCTATATCCATCTGATCATGAGAACTTTGAACCACTGGGGTTGTGAACCATGTACCTGTTTATGTACCTGATGTTTACCTAAGTTATCTTTCTATTCTGAACACTTCAGTCTTCTAAATTATTATACCTATCTGTGTGATACTGAGTTACATAGAACACTGGTCTATAAACCAGTTTGAGATAAATCTAAGCAATTAAGCAGGCAGACACAAAAGTAGGTGAATCTACCAAAGCTAATCAGACATTAGGCATACGCTTCCTTTCTCATATGGCATGCATGCCAAGAAGAAACAATACTGCCCTGGATTGGAAAAGGAAGCATCCCATGTTCAGAAGTATTCGTATCCCCAGACTTTCCCGCCGGAGAAGAGGTTGAAACAGAGCACGCAGGCAACCAGCAGCACACCTGGTATCCACCAGCTGCCGCCGTCGTCGGAGAACATGGCGCACAGCACCAGGCACAGCAGCAGCAGCATGTAGAATCCCAGCCCACCGCCTCCGCCGCCCCACTCGCCGCCGCCGATACCGCCACCATAATACCCTTTGTCGGGCGGGTAGTAGTATATGCCGGCGAAGTAGACCACCACCAGCAGCAGGAGTGAGGCGAGCATGATGTTCTGGATCAGGAACATGATCACGACCAGCGCCACGGGCACGAGCACCACCTCGCTTCGGCTGCCGGCCACGGCCATGGCCAGCAGCAGCAGCCCGGCGCCGAGGACCAGGATCACGGCGTTGTCCGTCACTGTCTCCTGCACCTCGGTCACCTGCTCGTACCACCCCGTCAGGGTCTCCTGCCAGATAACCCACCCCAGCGCCATCACGACGAGGAGCGGCACCACCGGCGATGGACCCCGGCTCGCCGCCCACGCTGGTGACCCGCCTGGGCTTCCCCAGTAGCTCATGATCACCTCTACTGCTCTACGGATACTTGTTGCAAATGGCAATGCAAGCCTGATGAGCCCCTGATATATATGGTCTATGCTCATGCTGCTCCAACTAATTTTAACCACCAGCTTTTGTATGTGTAATGCTGATGTATCTGTCTGGACTGTGGTTGGGGCAGGAGCCAACTTTGATCCGGTAGATGAGCTGATCCCAGAGAAAGATGACACTGAAGACAAGGACTTGCAGGTCAGGTCATTCTCACGCTTAACTCACGATCACAAACTGAACTAGGGTTTAATGAAGAAAAGATTCTTTTATCAACTCCATTAAGACTTAAAAGCTGATTGAGTAGCTGAAAATGATGGCTGATATCATGAGCAGGACCGTGGATCACTTCAATCACAAAAAACTGTCAAACCATAGTGGGAGTAGTTATGGGCCGGCCTCAGTACAATCTCTCTTATTGTAATGGATAAAAGATAAAGTATTGGCAGAGCTTAATGTTATCGGTCACGAGCAGAATTACAAGTTGCTTAGATTGTCCAGAAACACAACGTTCAGTGAGCTAACACAACCATAATTAGAAGTCAAATAAGAGCTTGCTCGTTCCAGATGTAATTGTCCCGAAACGCAATGCAACAGTGAAAAGGAAGATTCTGGACATCGATGGTGCATGTGGCCGGTGTTCCTGTTACGGCTCTCAGGGCCTGTTCTTTTGGGCAGTAGCATGGCATAGCTGCTCTGCCACACAGGAGCCCAGGAATTCACAGCCGTCTATTGGAACTGAAGGACGTACGGGAAGCTTCTTGAACATTGCGGGCTTTTAGTTTCCGCCACTTTCTTGCCCAAAGAAACAGAACCTCACACCGCAATATCGAGCGGAGCCTAAAAAGATGCTTCTATATGATTCTAGAATCCGTGCATGACAAAAGGTGTACAAAGTATATCGTTGAAGCTTGGATTAGTAATTAACTGTCCGATGCCTTTTGCAAAAAAAAAAATCTCTTTGCTGATGCAAGCAGCATGACATTTTTTGTCAAATGTATAAACGTGTCTTCGTATTAAGACAGGTAGCAAATTACAATTATAGAGAATCTTCCAAGTCCCAATGCACCGACGTCCACCCAAACAACCAAGTAAGAACTAGGGCTGCAAGCAGCATGACATTGGAAGCATTTCTGAAAAGTGTGCCGCCTTTTGGTGACAAAATTGAATAACTGTCTCAACAACTGTGAATGGAAATTAGACCCGCCAGTAGCTTCAAATACAGTATATTTCCTTTCCTTTTGATACAAGAATGTTTTGTGACGAGGTACAGCAGCAGCCAGCTGAGCTTCTTGTGCACAGCAAAAATTGGTTCTGAAGAATGAAAAGCCTATTGCAGGCCATACACAAGCAGAGCCCCTACTCCAGCAATGCCAATTACCAAACTTATGATCACAGCAATAGGCGGCAGCGCACCACCGATTGCCCTCCCAGTGGCTGGATCGTACTTTGCAAATCGCTTCTTTGGCGCATTACATTGCGGGCAACCATAGTCATCAGGCTGCAAATACAGAAAATGCTTAAAATTCATCAGAAGAAACTGAAAATACAGTACTAGCTCCACTTTTAATTATTTGACTAGGTTTACTTTTGACACAACATTTTATCATTCATCATATTAAAAAAAAGTAAACTGTGATTCTCTAATTGATTAACTATGCATTTACCTGCTCTTCAAAAGGCTTAGGTAGGAAGTATATGTATCCACAATCAAGGCAGATGTGTGTTGCTCTCTCCTGGAATAAAAGGGGTATTTACAGCTTATGACATGAATGCTGATGGTTCAAGTTGGAAAAAATAAAATGTAGACATGGTTATGCTGATCCTGCCTTTTGAGCTTCAGTCAACTTGCGTCCAAACCGGGGCGGTGCCGGCCTCTTAGGTAGACGCTTCACGTCAACATCGCCACCTCCCCTGAGATCACTCAAAATGAGATTTGAGGGAGCATATACAAGCATGATTGCACGAAGAGTTCAACGTAAACTTCAGGACAATCATTTCACTCGAATTTAATATTCTCATAAGTTGCTACTACTCAACCATGTAGCCAGGATAATCCAAAGGGAACAAGTGCCTACCTGCTAACTACAAAGTAGACGGAATCTGACTTTGCTTGGATGGCTGTCTTGGTGAACCCAAGCTTGTCTGCAGGCCACAGCTCATCTCCGAAGAAGCTACTTGTGTACAAGACCTGGTCACCGACTTTCAGACCGGCTTTTGCTGCATTCCCTCCAGACTCCACAGACTAATAATCATAATCCCATGCCAAAGAAAAAAAATCACAGTTACTGTTTGCAATACTTGCCACCAGTTTCAGAGAATCTACTGAACTGAACATGTTTGCAATTGGACCTTCAGTTTCAGATCATTTCTTGAACTTTAAACTAGTGCAAGCATTTTAGAACTCAATGAAGCATGGTGACTCTGATGTTGATCTATATTTTTGAAACATCAGTTCAGGGCTGAAATTTGCATTCCAGGATCATGACGGGAGAACAAAAAACAAGAACATAAGCCATGCGTGAAATGGAAGCAGGGAAAACGCAAGGGCAGAGGACTGACAGTGATGACGACGCCACCGCCGGGCTTCTGGCCCAAGGCCAGCCCGAGCGGCTTGTCGACCTCCACCTCGATGTTCTTGGCAGCGGTGGACCTCGCGTTCACCTGCAGCAGCCTCCGCCGCCCGCCGCCTCTCCGGTGGCCGGCCAACCACCCCCTGTCCACCAGCGACACCCCATGGAAGGCTGTCTTCTGCACCATAAGAACATCAGCAACGTGTACGATCACAGGAACAAATCACAGAGATAAACATCAAGAACGGACGCATTCCTACTCACAGTTGATGCCGAGATGATGGCAGGAGGTGATTGCTGCTGAGCTCTGACAATGGAGCCGCGCTTGGGGGTGGAAGGGGCAGCCACGGAGGAGAGCGTGGCAGCCATGGCGTGGGGCTGCGAGGATGGCGCGTGGTGGCGGTGTGGACCTGGAGAAAGGGGGTGGTGGCCATTTGGATGGATGGAGTTGCTGCCTGTGGGATGTACCTGTGGCTAAGGCAAGAGTGGTGCTCATGGCCTCTGGTCGTGTGGAAACTACAAGGCTGACACTGATATGTGGGGACAAAATGATCAACGAACTCACTTTTTTCTGTTGGCACGAGACGACATTGCAGTTATGCGACCAAAAGTGATACCTAGAACTGAACATGTCAGAGATAAGCATTGCATGAATACGAGAAACCTCATGGATCCAAGAATCATATCCAAAGTACACACAATCGTGTTTCTTACCCTCCTCTTCTTATGAAAAATCACCCCAAAAAAAGATCAGATTTTTCTTGCACGGTACATAATATGCATCAGGGATTTGAATCACTAGGTAGCATCCTGGCTGATTTACGAGTCACGTCATCCAATCTAAGGGTGCGTTTGTTTCCCTTCCAACTTATGCCCAAAGGCCTTGCGGTAAAACAACACTCAAAATGCAAAAAATAAACTGAAACATACATGCACTAACATCTACCACACCTGACACCCCTATACAAAGATGTGCCTTTTGGCACCAGTGGATCATCATCAGGCAGGCTCAACAGCATCCATGCATGCAGAATTCCATTGCTTCAGCTATAAGAAAAAGAATGACCAAGAAATCGAATCAAAACGAGAAGAGCAATAGAACAAACCAGATGAAAGAATTGTGTGGGGTGGGGGTGAGGAGTACCTTATTGAGGACATCTCTTGCTGCAGTTGAATCCTCCTCTTTCTTCAGAAGTTCAATTCGAGCTTTCATGGCATTGTTACTTTCTTCGGCCTATGTATTTGTGACAAGGAAACACAACATGCTAAAAGTATTCAGCATTTTTTTTACCAAAAAGTAAATGCTGGCACAGTGATAATAAATATGACCATATCTTGTAATATTTTTTAGCAACGAAAAATGATATCCGGGGATAAGTTCATTGTGGATTAGTCTGAAATTAATCATCTTGCCGTTTGAGTTGTGAAATAAACAAATATATTCTTAATTTCTTTTAAGAAAACAAGGCTGTGGAACATTGCTGATATACATATTTGCATAGAGAACATTTCTAGCTTCCACATATGGGCACAAAGACTAGAACTCTCAATATGATAATCAAGTCAAACATCAATTTACTTGCAACCACAATCAACTCCAATGCCCTCAGATTCATCCTATATTCTTGTGAGAAAAATAACTACCTTGTCGTGTCAACTAAGAGTAATTTTTTTAGCAATGTTAAGGCACAAAAGGCCCAGCATTGATAATAGACTAACGGCTCATTTGGATAAAACTAATCCTCCCAAATCCCAGTACATGTGGATCAAATGGAAAGTAAATTAGTTTCTCCATCAATCCCTCCAAATATGTATGGATTGGAGCAGATGGCCTAAGTTTCCCACACCCATAGTCTGCAAAACCGATTCGATACCTTTTTCAGTAAACCAGTCAAACGTTCAATTTCATCTTTCTTTGCCCTTGATATCTTTTCTTCAATTTCTTCAATGCTAGTCCTGCAGTTGAATGAATATTATTTAAATGAACTATATTGGTCACTTTAAACAGAAAGCAAGTCAATAAAAGATATGCTAAATTTCCAAATGAATGTCTAAACTTGATCAAAGGAAGAGACGTCCCCTTGACATTGCTATAAGGAGGGGCCCACCGAACCTTCGTACAGATCGGATGTCATGTGTATTCTCGCTTTTTTGGGCAGACATGAAATCCACGTGCTGCAATACTCAAAGGAAGTGGGCACAAACAGCAAATGGTGCAGTAACAGCCTACAAGGGTTCGAGCCCTGGTAGGCAGGCTGCCCACTGCAAGCCCTTAGCCACTGTGCTATATGCAAGTCCAAGTACTATATATACTAATTTGCAAACGGCCAAACATAGAAGTGAGGGTGCTGCATGCATCATAACCATACCAGTCTAATATTTGAAACCATGAAATTTTGAAAAAAGGGACTTCGATTCCAAGGTGCATATGTCACTTACTTCTCTGAAGACAATACATCGAGATTTTCGCTTTTCAATAAAGTCATCTATCTTGTCAAGGGCAGCAGCCACCTAAAATAATGAGAGTGATGATATTACATATGAGAAAGTACCCTATAATAAGCACTCCGAAAGTGCCAAAGAGTATTACCAACCAACCATTAATATACTTACCAAGGTTATGCTATACTGTTAAAGCTTAATTGTTTGTTTTTTAGAGAATAACAAATAATTTTGTTCTAATCCAAGGTGTCCCTAACAGCCTAGCTTTCCTGAAAACATATCATTGTGAGTTGATGGCTAAATGCGAAACCCAATAACCTATTCACTTTCATGTCTAATCGATTACAACTCGAGAAGCTACCAAGTGCACAGCCATACAGCTTCGTCTTGCTGAGAAATAAATCTACTACAATAGTTTTCTGTTAAATTGGAAGGATGGTTATGTGCTAACCTACTAGGCCATTATGAGCAAGAAACATATTCCATTAGGAAGGGCTTTAGCTCTCCGGTAATCCTAGTCTGCTGGGAGCTGTGGAAACATAGAAATGCTTGCGTCTTTCGAGAAAATCAGGCCGGATGCTCAAATCGTGTTCCAGTCAGTAGTTGCCGAAGGGCACTTGTGGTGTCTGGCTGAGGCAACAGCCCTCCAGGATTTACTTGTGAGGTTTGGTTCCTAGAGGTCGTGATCGTGTGCCTTTTGGCTAAGTCTGTAAGCGTGTGAATCCGTTGTACTGTTTAGCCCTAGGGGAGCCTGATCTCCCAGGGTCACCTCTCTTCTTTCTTAATGAAATGACGCGCAGTTCTCCTGCGCGATTTGATAAAAAAATATTCCATTGGAAATCCACAAAATGTGCTGAAACAGTCAACATAACTTTGAAAAATGCACATTTCAAAATTACCTGCCTTTCTTCGCAAATTTCGTCGAACAACTCCTGCAATATGAAGAGAAAAAATGGTAACATAATGGGCTCAAAACAGTGCCCGCACATGCAAAGAAAGGAAGGCAAACATAAACTAACAGGTAACAGCATCAGGTTTGGAAAACAGAACAGAAGCGATACTGTTCTTGCAATTCAAGAATGATGCTTATATATATGATACAAGTGGTTAACAGTGCAAGTCAGGCAGCAGAAAACATAATGACAGATAGAGAGGTTATAGAGGAAGATGGAAATTAGCAAGTCAGCTCAAAACGTCGAGTCATTGTATAACAAAGAGTTAACATAACCATGAGGCCGAATTTTGTTTCTGCAGCGCGGTGCCACTTAGGCTGGCCAAAAGTTAGCAGCCAAAAAATAAACACAGCATCAGCAGTTGATCCAGGGCATGCCAACTTTTGGCATCGATCATCCTAACTCCTAAGTCACGGATGAAATTTGGCTAGGCCTCCGCAGGCATCAATCCAAACGTGCGCCTTGTTTCGTGAAGGAAAAAAAAAAGGAATGCAATGCCACTACTAAAGGGAGGTACATACATAAGAAACCGTTTGTAGAATGGCATGTATCCGAACAAAATTTGAATGCTAAACCTGATATTTTTCAAGAATGAGACCATATAGGGACAAAGGAAGTGAGGAAAAAAGGATCACTTATTTCTCTCAAGGTAAGCCTCCATCCACCCCAATTACCTCATGCACACTTGCACATATCCAAAACTTCCCATAGAAATTCAAGTGAGCAATTATGCCTTAACTCATAGTTCTGAAATGATCAATTCAATCTTCAGCCCTTTACAACGCAACAGAAAACAGCTTGGAACAGAAACGCACCTCTACGTTGGCATGGATATTCTTCATGACCTGGCAAAAAGACACAGAGAGGGATAAATCTACAGGAGGCCGAGGCACAGTAGCCGTATATGGAAACTGAACTTTGAACGGCATTCACATTTGTAGGTATTGCGAGAATGAACCAGTTTGCAAGGTTACTGCAAATCGTAACTAGTGGACAAAGCACAGAAGAGGAGACTCACGCGGGCGAGCATTCGGTGCAGACGCTCCCTCTCGGCGCCCGTGAACGATGGGAAAGCCCTATTGACATCCTGAAACGCCGAAGAACACGAGTCAGTCCGTTTCCGCACACCACCCCCGAACAGCTGAGAAATCGAATCCCCACCCAGGACCCGTGCTACCCACTGCCACAGTTCTAGCGCGTGCAGTGGGACCGCGTCCGCCCAGTGGAGGAAGAGAACGGGAGCCGAGGAGGGGGAGCGGGGGGCGACAAGGGAGGTAGCCAACGAGAAGAAAGCAACCTCGCGGGAGCAGGCGGTGAGGAGGCACTTGGCGGAGAGCTTGAACGCCCTCTGGAGCTTGTCGAACCTCCCCGGTTCTGCGGGATCCATCGGTGGGCGCTGGCTGATTCCGGCGAGGTGGAGGTGGAGACGCCGCCGCGATTCGAATTCGACGAGCGGCGAAATGGTTTGCCGAGGAACTCGAGAGGAAGAGAAGGGTGGCTGGGCTGTATTGAGATGGGCCCCTGTTTGCAGTGCGGCCCAAATCGAGGTTGCGGGCGGGAGGGGAAAAAGTCCATCTCAGACCCCATGTCCATCAACTCACATCTGAATCCAGGTTGAAAATCCTATCACGGGTTTTTGAACCTGTGAATCCGGACACAATGTATTTTTGAACCAAACTGATTGTGATTTTCGCTGACGTGGATACATAACCCGCATGTCATCGTGTCTATGTGGCCATGGCCCACATGTCCCGCAGAGGTATGATTGGGGGATCGTGCTCTTGCAATTGGTCCTACGACCGACGATTCTATCACCGTCACGTACAGCGTCATGTTTGGTGCTACGGCTGACGATTCCATCACCGTCACGTACATCGCCATGTGCGATAGAATCGTCAACTATGTCCACGTACGTCATGTACACCGTCACATACGCGGGGGCATGTGCGCGTATTTGACGGTTGGCGGGGAGCGCGCTCTTGCAACTGACGATCCTACACCGTCACGTATATACACCTCCTCACCGACAACGGCGGCAGTGACCTCGCCGAGACCTTCGCGCCCACCCACATCCGCCCACGGCCCTCGCCTTCCCTCTTCCCTCCCACCTCCTCCTTCCCACCGTGGTTCCGCCTCCATGGAGGCGGTGGCGTTAGCATCTAGGCATCTAAGGCGTGGTTCGGCAGCAGCAGTAGAAGCGCCACGCTGCCTCCTTCATGTCCACGGCCGACTCTGCGGTCCAAGAGGCGAGGTGGAAGCCTTCGCGTCAGCACCAGTACTAGCGGCGGGGGCATGTGCGGAGGCCGTGCTGGAGGGGTGGACGAATCAGGCAGGGTGGCACTAGGCCCCGCGCGTCGCCACGTGGCAGGTACAACATCGCTCGAGGAGTAGGGCTGCAGCGTGGCGGCCGTCCGTGTCCCGCTGCCCATCGCTATGGCCGACGTGCTCTGGGCCTAGATCACCAGCATAGAGCAGGAGATGAGGCTGCGCTGCTACGGCGGCAGGTAGAGGTCACGGCGTCGTGCCGTCGAGGCTGGTGCTTGGTGTCACATCGTGATGGCGTGCTCGGGGTGGAGAGCGAGGAGATGGAATGGATCTCATAGCCGGAGCCCGGAGAGGAGCAGAGGATTGACCATAGAGGCGAGTAACAGGGGTAGGCATTCGGATCATTTGGCGTAGGGATGAAAACGGGGCGGATATTATCTGCCGAATAATCTGTCCGAAATGGGTTTAGAGACCAAAGGGGAAGCCGATATCTGAATCCAAAACGGATAATGCCTGATTTGTATCTATGTCCGAAGATTCGAGGTATATATATTAATGTCTAATGTATTTTGATGTTGCATGTATTCAAATCGAATCCGAGAAACACCGTATCCGATCCGGTTTCATCTCTAATTTGGCCGCCCAGGGCCGGGGCAGCAGCCAAGCGCACCTTTACGTGGCGTGACACGTTAGCAAAATGAACAATTTGTAGACCAATTTTCGGCGATTATGTAAAGACCAAACTAAAAAGAGAGATTTCAAAACGTGGGACTCAAATTCGCATGTCTTTCAAGATTTGACACCACACCACCATGACATGTGAAGTTGCTATGAGTCACTGATAAGTAAGTCGGGGTGTCAAATACGAAATAATTTTTGAAATTTCTCAACTAAAAATGGCAAAATGGCAAACGGAGGGGTGGCAAATAGTTAAAAAAAACCCCGGGCGTGACACCGCCCGCCGCCCCGCCCTACCGCCCTCCGGCCCGGGCCCCGGCCGCCCGCCTCCCTGTCACCCCCCCCCCCCTCCCCCGTCCGGCCGCCCCCGCGCCTCGGCTCCGGACGCTCGCCTCCCTGCGCCCCCTCCCCGGCTCCCCTTGCATCTACACGCCTCCGCGGCCAGCGGCCGGTCCCCTGGTGCCCTGTTCCCCGGCGCTGACTCGACTGGGAGCCAAGGACATCGGTGAGCAACGCGGACCCCCTCCTTGCATCTCTGTTCTCTCATCTGACCTTGGCTTCTAAGGAAGGTGACTGCAAAGCGATTACAGGATTCAAAATTTGGTGGATCTGTTGTGTTCTTGGCTCAAAATATTGGGGTTTTCCCCCAGGAATCGCTATAGCTCCGCCTATGGAGCCTGGGGAATCGCTCGCCCCGGTGGCAGCAGCCTACTCGCCGTCGAATGCGCTCTCCATCCCGGAGGAGCAACCGATGCTTGATCCAATAGTTTATTCCTGGCTCAACGGCCACAGCACCGAGATTGAAGAGGACACTGGTGCTCTCGAGCCGGTGCAAGTGGATGGTGACAATGTCTCATGGCCGCAGCTTCGGGTGGCTGACTCTGGATTGGAAGGCAATGTTCGTCCACCGTGGCCAGTGTATGTGCGCCCTAGTCGGGTGGCTGCGGATGCTGCTGCTGGTGGTGGTGGAATAGAGATGCTGAGGACAAGCATGCTGCGTCAATCCATTCGAGGAGCTGCTGCAATTGAAGCAGGGACTCCTGAGCTCCGCTTCCAGACAGTGATCCAGGTTAGCCAGCAGCACAACATTGTGAGGCCAGGATCTGCGAACCGCAGTCAACTGACAGATAGTCCAGAAGCAGATAGGCTGGCCTGGGCAATCCAACGCACCCATAACAATTTAGAAGCAGCAAGGCGGCAAAAGCTGGATGGCGACAACAAGGTGGGCGGCAAGGATGCTGCTAAGAAAGATGGGTGCTGTGAATGCAACTCCAGCTTTGAGTGCAATATCTGCCTTGACCCGGCTAAAGAGCCCGTGGTTACAACTTGCGGTCACCTCTTCTGCTGGCCATGCTTATACCAGTGGCTTCATGGACATTCACCCCACTCTGAGTGCCCTGTCTGCAAGGGCGAGGTGCTCGAAGTGAATGTCACTCCAATATATGGAAGAGGCGGTGAAGAAGGGAATTCTGCAGGCCTTGACATGCCACCCAGGCCGCGAGCAAACAGAAGGGAGAGCCTGAGGCAACAGCTGCAAATGGCTGACACAAGGGGAATTGCAACTGTGGTAAGGCAGTTGATAGAAAACCAGGGTATAGTGAGAGGCCTCCCTAGCCCAGAGAGGATCGATAGTATGACTGCGGCTCTTGCAGGCCGGCAAAGGCCTAGGGCTCGGAGACAGCAAAGGCTAGATAACAATGCATCTTCTTCCGTACCTCCCATAACTCTGGATATGGTTAATGTTGCCCCTGAGAGCAGCATTCAGGTCCAACTGCCGCCTTCTAATGTCAACAATACTGCACAGGCTGTTCTTGCAGCTCCTCAGCAGTCATCGTCCGTGGAACAATTATCGACTTCTAGCACCACAGCTGTTACAGTGGGAGAGCAGGGGTCGAGTAGGCAGTCAAGGCCTTCGGAGTCCCCAACCACAAGAAGAACAAGGAGGAGGCTGCAGTAGGTACCAGAGTGTTGTCACTCTCGTCAATAAAACCTGGAGACCATGCCTCCTTGTTAGTTATTACCATGATTGGCTCCAGCTGCATCTCAAGGTTAATAATGTAGGAATGTGTATGTCATCACCCATTCCCCTGTTTCTCTTACATACAATGTATGTAGCTTTGTCATGGAAAAGGAGCCGAAATGTCAGTCCCAGTATCTGTGGTTAATCATGTTCTTCTGTATACTGGGAATAATTTTTCTGATTTCGCCTGTCACTATAATTTCCCTAGTGTTATGTGGGCATTCTGGAGTTAAACGTTGTTCACGGCAGCCCAAAAGTATTGTAACGAAAATCAGAGTAGCACAAGATTTGTATTTTTTTTTTTTTGAACGTTTAAAGCAGGAGCACTGCTATTTCATTTAAGAGTAGAAAGCAAGTGGGTCTTACGAATTAGACTTTACATGAAAAGAACAAAGAACAAGCACAATACATTGAAACATAAACAACATTGGAAACTAAACTGGGCCCGGATGACCAGACGCAGCTCTAAGGTTTGTAATTGTGACTGGGTGGTCGAGTGCATCAACCCCTTACATTGTATAGCGTAATGGCCAAGATGCCTCGTTATGCCACTGGGTATTAGTGCATAAACTTTACACAGATGTGATGCCCCGTAACTGAATATCACACAACTGGTGTGTGTTTATCCTCAAACAGAGAAAGTGCTCTTTGGTTTTAGCACAATCTTTCATGCATCATTCACCAACAGTCAAGCCCGTAATAGCTTTATATGGCAAATGGAGACGATCAACTCAGTGGGGTATTTACCATTTACATGAGTACGTGCCATTTGACTACCTGAGTCTAACAACCCACATCCTCATGATGATGTCGATTGTTGATGGCATTTGTGTGACCTCCAAACCGTTCATATTTTCTGATGGAAAAGCAGCTCATTTCTGGAGATCAAGAACAGCCTGATGTGGAATGTGCATATTTATAAAAATAATCGAATGTACAAGGTCCATAAGATCGAACTACAAGATCTAAAAGAGCAACAAAAACCATGCTGTTGCTCAGGCCACATGATCCCTTTAACCAATGCAGACTTCTAACCTGTAGACCTATTAATCATTATTCTGAATCCCTATATAATTAAATCAACAAATGAGACCGAAATTTCTTGGAGCCCACACGTCTAGGATAGTCAGGCTCCTCCGCAATTGGATAGTATCTGAAGCAATGAGACCAAGAGAAGAAAATTGTCAGATTCCTTCCACTTCAGAATGGAATTTGCCAGTCTTTCAACCTCACAAATGGGCAGTATCTGAAGCAACGAGCTCGGAGAAAATTATTTGGATAGGGTAGTAAGTTCACATTCTTGGTGAAATTGCTCTGTGTTCATACAATTCTATTAGAAAAAAATGCAGGATGAAGTCATATGTGTTCAGTTCTGCTTATCAGGTAACCGGAGAATAGCACTTATGCACTTGTTTGTTCAGCTTGATTTTGGCAAAGCATGTACAAAGGATGCCTCGTATGTACATCTAGCACCTTAAAAGTGCTGTGGGAGGCAAGGGTCTCCATTGCAAACAGCACCACAACGATATCTTCAGGATGTGTAACATGTCAAGCGGCATGATAAAGATGTTGACCTCCTTTTTTTTTCTTGAGTATTTGTGTTCCATCTAATGCAGTTTTGCCCTTGCTCTTCTTTTCTACTTGAAACGAAACGTAGCGTTGGATGATGAATATGATGCCTTTTCAGTTAACCCAGTTGATTTTTCAACTCAAGTACGTGGAGGAAAAAGGAACGTTTTTAGAACTTGGGATCCACAAGTTTTGTGTATCATGTAGTTCTGGGAAACTGTATATGTCACAAAAGATAGCTGTACCTCTCCGGTTGGATTGTACACATTTTGGGATTACATTGCAACAATTCGACCACCAAAAGACAGGTTCTCCACAAGTTCTCTACTGATTTTGCAAGATAAATTCAGCACTGATTTTCCTTGTATCCATTGGAGTCCTTGAAAGCAACATCACACAGAAGGCATTATATCTTGAACTGTTCGATTAGGCTGAGAAGGCTATATGTCTCAGCATCAGGCATTGCCCCTCTCAAAATCATTGTCCTCAACAAATCTGGCTCATAAACTTTTGCCTTCACATATGCTTTTAGGAGAGTGTTATACACAAAGGAATTCCTGCAGTATTTTGATTCATTCAGTTCGCCGTATACTCTCTTTGCATTTTCCAAGTCACCGATTTCTGCAAAGTTCTCAAGCAGCATATGTGTAGTCTCCAACCACGGTGTCGAACTTCTCACCTTCTTAGTGACGACTTCTTTCTTTCCCATATCTATTGTGTTCAAAGCTTCTTTAACAAGACCCGATTTCAAGCAACCCACTGCTAAGTGGCGATATGTAATAGCATTCGGCTGGCATCCACTTGCTCGCATTTCCTTGAATACAGCTGATGCTTTATCCACAACACCGTGCCTGCAGTAAACTGATAAAATGGAATTAAACTGTTCTGTGAGGCTTAACTTCTTTGTTGATTTTATCTCGGTCCATATTTTCTCTGCCTTGTCAATGGAGCCGACCTTTCCAAATGCTTCGATAGCTAGAGTGAAGCTTTTGGATCGAATATGAGGGAGGCTTTGCATGGTCTCCCATGTCCTCTCGAGCTCCTTTTCCTTCCTAAGGTATCCATACACGATGAGAAGAATTTCCAGTGTAGACCAATTAGTACCTGTCATGGAACTGTCAATGGCTTCTACATATGTCTGGCAAACAGTATATAGCCTTGCAACAGCATGTGCAATTGCCAGAATGCCATAAGTGATCTCATTGGGCTCAATCTTTGCTCTTTTCATATCATTGAACACCCTTGCTAGCCCTTGAATGTTGTGCTCATTGGCCTGTATTTTCAACAGGATGTTGTAGGTCGACGTGTGAGGGGTCACACGATCAGCTTTCATCTGAGAAAGGACCTTGGATATAGTTTTCCTGCGCCCAGGTGATGAATGAAGGATGATCAGGCGGTTGTAAACATAAGGCGAAATCGGTAGGGATAATTCCCTCATCTTCCTCATGTAAGCATATGAATGCTTAATGAGACCCTGATCTAGAGCAGCCATAACAAGGTTGCTGTAGAGGAGCTCTTTCTGATATTCCTGAGGCACGCGAAGGAACAGGCTTTCGGCTTCAGAAATGCCATGGACTTTAGCTGTGAACTCCAGCAGATACGAGTAATCAAGCTCACTAAGCTTGTAGGGCCTCTCTCTCACGATCCATTCCATGACCTGCAGCAAGAAAGAACAAATGCAGAAGTTCAGTGTCTTCATTTAGACATCACTTCTGGTACACTGTTTCAAGCATAATTAAAGAGAAACTAGTTCCATGCTTATGAGATAAGTAATCAGGCGGCTAGAAGGCTTCTAACATTCAAATAAGATTTTTCAACTTGAGGGAATCTGAGACAAGGCCTGCAATGCGATAAACGGGAAGAAAGAAGAGAAGAGGTGGGGGGGGGGGGGGGGGCACACCTGGAGCGCGGTGCGGTGTAGGCGGTGCCGTCGGAGGCGGTTGATGGCGTGGAACACGTGGCCGCGGTGCACGGCGCGGCCGTCGGCCATCCACCCCCGCATGGCCGCGCCCACCGACGCCGCGCGCTCCACCCGCCGCGCCAGCGAGCCCTCCTGCCCCGGCTCATCGAAGGGCACCCCCACCGCAGGAGGAGGCCGCGGAGGCGGCGGCGCGGTGGATTCGCTTCCGGAGCTGGTGAAGAATCCTGCCGCGGGGAAGGGGAGCGGCGGCCGCCGGCGCCGGAGCACCGCCCGGAGCAGCAGCATCGCGCGCCGCGCGCGGCTTGGCTCTCTGGGGACGGGGAGGAGCGGGTGCTTCCCCTTTCCGCGTCTCGGGGCCGTTGGATCGGAAATGAACGCTGCGGAAGGCACCGAACAAGCTCTCTCGTGGCCGTCGGCCGCCCTGCAAACGCACGTGATCTTGAGTCACCGTCAATGTGCACCCAACAAATATTTATGTCGCAAACCAGATCAAGACATTTGAATCAGGGAGTAATGCAACACACGAATCATTCAGGCCAATTGGCCAAGCATCCTAATCTCACCGTAAACCCGTGACAAAATATTACAGCAACAAATCGAAACATCCAGTCGGGGGAAATCTGCCTCAACTTTGATTGAATTTGACCACAATTCGCAGGTCATGCAAACCTCACCATCCAAAGTGTTGCAATATAAGTAGACTGTAAACAGCTGTCCCGAAGGACAGAAATAATACATCTTGTGAAGTCAAAAGTTTTATAAAATAAAAACATTCTGATTGCTTCGCTGCAGAGTGGCTAGGGCTTAACGTAGTTCATCATTTTAGGTGGCAAGGCTTAGAGATAGCAGAGGGTATGCCATTGCTTATGCCCTGGAACTGTCTCTTCAGGCTACTGCAAAATCAACTACAGTACAATAACAATTATCACAACCAGTAAAACTGTCACTCCTAAGTCCGAAATGCCCCTGGACACAATTTCAAGTTTCAACCTGGGCAATTTGATTTAAGACACATAACTATAGTCGCTCAGAAGAAAAAAAGATACATGATAAATTCAGAAGCGTCATAATAGCAGTAGATGTAGAAGACAGCTGCGCTAATAATTTATCAACCAAGTACTATTGCTGACAGTGGCAGCCTGGCAGGTATACCCCTCAGCTCAGCTGAAAAGAAAAAGGATCGCAGTTAAAATCTTTGCAGCAAATATCATCTTCAAACACGATTTCTGAAAGTAGAACAAACATTATAAGAATGCTAGCTAGTCTTCTGAACCTCTTAAAGGAGATTCGATTTCAGCACTTTATCAACTGATATGTAATCTATTGAAAATCCGTCACATTTCTACAATAGTGATGAGAATTGACTGTTGCATGACAGCAAAAGTTCTTCCAGAAAGAAGAAAACATTAGAAAGCAGGTGACTAAATCCATCAAAATCTAAAACGGAAGAATAAGTTCCATAGTCCATGCGGTGAAGTAGTCAGTATGATTGCAAAAAACACTATTTGCCTATTTCACAAGGTGATGTAACTCATACTTCACAATAGCTGTCTTTCTACGTTGCAGTAAGCCACTCTTCATAACATCCACAATTATTCTCGTGGTCAGTTATATGGATAGAGGCACCCAACAATTACCTCAACGACGGAAAGCATAAGGCATTACACAGCTAATCCACAACCGCTAAGTATAGCTAATCCACAATGACGTTGCTAAACTAGCCCTAATAGGTACAGGTAACTTTATGCAAAGAGAAATTAGCGTTACGTCAGGCACAGTATATTATTACAGAACTAAAGTAAACTGTAATAGATACATGTAACTCTATGGCAGATCTATTAACATCAATTACCCAAGGCACACGACATTATATGACTAATGCACCATTGTAAAGTAAGTTGGAAACACTATGCACAGAACAATTAACATCAACTTGAAAGGAACAACACATTTCATAACTAATGCACAGCTCCTAAGTAAATCGTGATAGATACAGGTAACTCCATGCACAGACCGATTAACATTGATTATGATGTGTAAGGCGATGTGCAACGAGAAGAAAATTGCAAAGCATATATGCAGACATACTTGAGCGAAAGCTGGTAGCAATATGCAAATTATGAGTTTCCTGACGAATGCTTGATCTTTTCCAGGTAGCAGGGTTGCAGAAGGGCATCTTCATGGAGCATCTGCATCATCTAGAGAACACAATAGAAAGATCATAGTATCTCCATTCTAACCTAACCTCTTCAGAACCTTTCATTAAAATATGCATCAGACAATCCCGCACGTCAATGCAATCCGAGATTTCTCTTTTGATTCTTATGCCTAAAGCTCTAAACCTTCATTCTCTGATGAAATCAGATGCGTCAAAGACTAAACATAGCTAACTTATGCCATTAGACATGCCCTAAAGGAACAACTCAATCAATCTGGTCTGAACCCATGCAGAGAAGTCAGGAGACATGAGGTACAGGAATTCTGTGAAGATGAGCAACTAAACAACTGTTGTGAACTTGCGATTGATTCCTCAGTCCTCATCGTCCCAAATTTTAGTGACCAAAATCTGAGTCATATGTTGATTCGTCAGCTAAGTAACTGACTCAATTCATTAAATGAGTAAGATCGGTAGAACAGATTTACATAACATGCACCCAGCTACTCCCAGGCATCTTACTCAGACCCCTCTCTTCCATCATCTTCCTTAAACTCTTGACCTTGTCCCACTCCTTTGCCTGCGCATATATGTTACCCAAGAGAACGTAATATCCGCTCTGTTCAGGCTCCAGCTCAAAGCACTTGGAGGCAACAACTTCCCCGAGCTCAACATTGTTGTGCAACCTGCAAGCAAGAAGCAGGGCACCCCAGACACTAGCATGTGGCCGCACTGGCATCTGCATGATCAGCTGGAGCGCTTCCTCCAACTTCCCGCTACGCCCGAGAAGGTCTACCATAATGGTGTAGTGTTCCTCTGAAGGGTTAATCCTATATTTGGTTGTCATGGAAGTGAAGCAAGCACGGGCTTCTTCCAGCAGCCCCGCGTGACTGTATGCAGACAACAACCCCACAAAGGTCACCGCATTAGGATCAATCTTCGCATGGGACATCTCCTTGAAAAAGTTAACAGCTTCGCTCAACTTGCCATGCATCCCACAGCCCACCATCATTGCGCTGTATGACACCACATCCCTTGTTCGCAAGTCTCTGAACAGATCGAAAGCCCTATCCATCCGCCCGCTCTTGGTGTACAGATCGATTAGAGCGGTGCGCAGGTGATCATCCAGCTCAACCCCCACGGATCCCATGAAGCTCTCGACCCACAAGCCGAACCTCAAGTCCCCCAGCTGTGAACAAGCCGAGATGACCGAAGAGAAAGTCTTCTCGTTGGGCAGCACCCAAACATGCGGCTTCAACATCCGGCTAAAGATGCCAAGCGCCTCCCGCGCGCAGCCATTCTGCGCGTAGCACGAGATCATCGCGTTCCACGAATAAAGGTCCTTGCTTTCCATCCTCTCAAACAGGTTCGCAGCAGCTTGGACGTCCCCGGCCTTGGCGTACCCCGAGATCATCGTGATCCAGGAGACGTTGCTCCTGGCGGGCATCCGCTCAAACAGCTCCCTCGCCCGGGCCAAGTGTCCCTGCGTGATGAGCCCGGACACGAGGGCGTTCCAGGACGCGGCGTTCCTCTCGGGCATTCGGTCGAACAGCTCGACGGCCTCGTCGAGGCGGCCGGCCTTGGCGAGGCCGGCGACCATGGTGTTCCACGACACCACGTCCCGCGCGGGCATCCCCTCGAACAGCGCGCGCGCGGCGGCGACGTCGCCCGCGCGGAGGAGGGAGGCGAGGCGCGAGTTGGAGGAGACGAGGAGGGAGTGGCGGCGCAGCGCGGGCGGCGCGCCGTCGAGCAGGCCCCGGGCGCGGTGGTGCGCGGGCAGGAGGCGGGAGTAGGCGTGGGCGAGCGCGGCGTGCGGGTAGGGGTGCGTGAGGAGGCCCAGGCGGAGGAGGTGCGCGTGGAGGGCGGCGGCCACGGGGAGCGCGGCGTGCGCGGGGAGGCGCGGCACGGACTTGAGGACGGCGGCGAGCGCGAAGGGGCAGGGGCGGAGCGGCGAGCGCAGCGACGCGAGGTAGAGCGCGACGGCGCGGCGGGGCCGGCCCTGGTCCGCCGCGGCGCGGATGGCGAGCGTCCAGGGCGAGTTGAGGCCGGCGGCGGCGGGCGCGGCGCGCATGGATAGGAATCAGAAAGCATCAGAAATGGGCCCCGAACACAGTGATCTGTATCTGTGTCAGATTTGCCGTCAGGCCCACCATTGGATCTCAAACATGTCACAGAATGACACGAAAACCATGATTTCTGTAGACACAGGCCTCGAAAATACCAGCACCCAACATGTCATTACAGTTTCGCTGTACAAAGTCATGTCCAACCCACAAATCGGACACAAGGTATCGCCAGCTCAGACTCAAGAGTATGAAAAACAATCTAAGCCACCGTCTTCTCTTTTTTAACAGTTTCTTCTTTCTCCCATCTCCTACAGAATTAGCAAATGCAAATCTGAGTGCTACTGGCTACGCTGCTGATGTTGCTAGGGATCTGCTCCATTGTCATTACTCATGAGTAGATGATGTTCACCACCTTGATTGGGGTCCTCGTCCGATGGCTCCAGCACATGAACTACGCCGTCGCTCATGCCAAGTGCTATCTGGTTAGGCCTCGAGGGGTGTGCAGAAACAACCACGGGGTAAACTTGTACAGCACTGCGGCATAAGACAGCAAATTTGGGGTATAATCACTCAAAATAAGGTTGCCACAATGCGGAGAGAGAGAGAGAGAGAGAGAGAGAGAGAGTAGCAGGCTAAACATACAGAGATATTGAAGGTGGGATGTAGGCATAAGGCGCTATTCTGCAACGTAAACTGAGAGACTTTGCTTCAAAGATTCCAATTGCAGCATCACAGAATCCAGCGTAAACCAAGAGATAATCACATGAGTATACCGCACTTGAAATCGGAGCTGGTAGTGTATCTCTCGGGGACCACTGAATATAGTCAGATATCAAGAGAAAATCAATGGAACTGCTACAATGATCCAGTTTAACAAAGCTCAAGTCAAATATTTATCGCATGACAGCATCTTCAGTTTGTTTTTTCTGCAAGAAACAACAGAAAAGAAGGCATAGTGTAATATGTCTCTTAAGAAACATTAAGTGAAGCTGATTATTAAGTAATATTATTATAGATAAATGATTGTGGAATACAGGCAAGGCTTTATGTGTGGTACTAACTCAGTTTAGACGTTAGAATTTATATGCCCATCATAATACATATCCACACGCAATGGGGATATCCACAGGGCGACAAAAAATTTATTAGATGAGTATTGAGTAGTCAGATTAGAAACAAGAAATGGTTGATGCCTCAACAATAACCCTAGGAGAGTCTTGAGCACAGAGTATTAAATTAACCAAGTTCTCAAGTACAAAGTACTAACCAAGCACAAGCATTCCAGATTCAAATTATAGATTGCCAATTGGCTCCTGTGAACTACCAGAAAATCTGTGCTGTCACTTTGAAACTGCACCCTTGTATCACCGACCAAAGGACCATGCCAGTTTTCTGAAGATTGGATGTATCTTGATCTTCCTTTCACCTCACCACTAAGGCCCCACCATACACATATCTGAAAAAAATTATTCAGAAACAAGCAATATTTTGACAATCTTGTAAGACAAACTACTTGGAGACTTGCTACGAGAGTTCAGAAATAACTAATAAAGATGGAGCCTTTGTACACATTGGAGTTTTTCTAATACTGAACTCGTCATCCATCAGAGTCATATATGGCAGCATTAAGAAAAACATACCTGTCCGTCAGCACTTGAAGATACCAATACCATCTTTGCTCGAGGAATGCCAGTCCAGTAATCATATTCTGATGGCCGCAAAGCTTAACGCGAGCCTGATGTAATTAATGAAGACATGTCACTATTTAGACAACATAACTACAAAGATGAACTAAAAGGGTAACAAGCACACAAAAAAAAAAAGATTGAACATAAAATCTTAAACTGCTAATGAAACGACGACTATTCAAAATCTAGTTAATGTGTTGTCAGTTTGTCACAGAGTATACTGTAAATAGAATTATAAAGAGAAAAAATATGTGAAAGGACATCTATTCCAAATCAAGTGTCCCCTTCGTCCCAAATTGTAAGGGATTTTGGCCATCCCTTCTTCCGTCCATGTTCATATGGATGTTGCATACATGAAATAATGCATGAATATATTCGAAACCAAAAAAGCCTTTATAATTTGGGATGGAGGGAGTGATAAGCAAGTGGAGGTACAAAATATAAATACAAAGTTTATTGTTCCCTCTACTCAGCGAAAAGAAACAAAAGCATGATATTTCTAAAGTACCATCAGTCTGAAACTAATAGGGTACTATTTTCAAATGATGGACATAAGTAGTTTTGTGCATGTTAGTGTTCAAAGATAAACATAGTTAAGCTGACAAAAATATTTAGAAAATTAACTGCTAATTAAATATTTAAATATCATATATTCTGAACGAAGAAAGTTGCCAGAGGGACTAACACACAACTGACGACCAAAGTAACTACAGACTAGAATGGTAGAGTCATTCATTCCAAAAGCAACGATTTGACAGTCATCTGGGTGGATTGTGATGCAAGTTGGCGGAGGTCCATTGAAAGTAGACAAAACCTGTGATGGATCCCACATATTCAATCTGAAGGACTAGAAAATGGCAATAGTGCAATTATGGAATAGCAATGTGTTATACGAAGTTATTGTGACAGGCATTATAAAGGCATTTACCCTGGGTGTCTTCAGACAGAAAAGTGAGACACTGCTACCAGAGGCAGACATAACTGTGCCATTGTTGGACATGGCAATGCTTGCTATTGCTTTTTCAGGATTGCTGTTCCTAGTGTCATTTTTCATTGAAATTCCTTTTGCTGTTATCCATAGCTGAGGCAAAGAAGATGCAGTGGACCAAGAAAATGTAAAAACAAAGATACTGTAGAATGATAGAAAAAAGATTGCAAATGAATTTGAAGTATCATTCTGTAATCTAACCTTTCTCTTAGGATTTCTGTCACTGTGTTGCCATTTCCAACACTTAAAAATAGCATTGGAGCCAAGAGCCCAAAGTGCAATCCCATCATCTGTATATAACAAACCGACAACCTGAAATAATGAACCAGAATGTATCCCTCATCAGAAAGTTGCATCGCACTAAACATAAGATGGACTGTTACTCTGATGACATTACAAAAATAAAAATGACACAAAGTCCTGAAGTTCAGGCATAGATCATTGTGGGCACTGGCAAACATCAAATAGATAAATTCACTAGTCCCTACTTTTAACAAAATATCATATTTTCCAGGTTGGTTATGCATGGTCAATATGTATAACTACATGATAATTCCCTGTAAAAAACTTGTGCAAGGAAATATAGATCATAATGTACTGACATAAAAAAGATGTGCAAGAAAACAGTGGTCAACAGACTTTGCTGCGAGTTGTTGCTAATTTGTCTGGCTCTGGCATACAAAGTGATTGAAGGTATCCGGAATCATAAATATCAGCTAACTTCCAGGTCTTAATCTTTTCAGATTCAACTTTTGTTCTACGGGCACCCATCTTTTGTTCTTCTGTTTCAGATTCTGCTCCATCTCGAGAAGCATCACAAGACTGATCACAGTATAGTGTCATTAGCTCAGGCCTTTGTATGGGCTTCTCACAACGAGAATGTTGCCAGTTAAGACTGGAAACCATAAAATACGTATGCAGCCCAATTAGAATCACTCTTTCCAAGCAAGAAATGTTCATCTATTTCTTATGAAACATTTACATATATGTTATGATAATACCAATTATGGAATGTATGCATATGACCTTTGGGTAAGAAATGAAGTTATCTACCATAGGCATCCAATTTAGAAATATCAATGTGAAACAAGATTTCATAAACCCACAATATGCCAATGAGGCAATGACTAAGTCTTTGCTAATGTGAAGCTGAAATGTGGATCCTGGGTCCACGTGTCAGCCTCATATCAGTGCCATATTGTAGATTTATTTAATCTGGACAGTTCCATAAAATGTCACATGACCAAATTTCAGGTCTTGTCTTTATACCATGAAAACTTCAAGACAAATATATTGCAAACAAAAATACCATATTAAGAAAAGGACTTCTCTAAACAGGCTACTAAAAGAACCAGGTATACTGGAAATTTCAACAGTCCACAGCTTTGAGTAAACAGACAGGGTAACTCCCGCCGTCTCCCATATCCATCACTACAATCCCATTTCAGTAAAAATACTAAGCAGTGCTTATTTTATTTAGCCTTTCAGGCAACCAAAACTAATCTGGTTAAAATTTATGTTTTGGCTTGGGAATGTTCACAGTAATAATCACTACCATCCTTTAAACTGAGTACGTGCCACAGCAGAATATAACACCACTTTTTTTTTGTGCATCCATGATCCATCATTATTTCAGCAAGATGCGGAAAACACATCATTTAGAATCAAATAACTAATCAAAGAACCGAAAGAGAAATCCTCCATACATCGCAGCTTTCATGCCACAGCTGTTTCAATAACCCATCTGTGCCTACATCATACACCGTACGCAAATTGTGCCAAACTTGCTGGCACCAATTTAGAGTACCAATTCACTTCCGTACAGAGATACATCCTGAGATTAAAATGAAAATGGGTAGGATGGAGAATTAAAAGCATGACAAACATTCAAATAAACAGAATACCTCTGGTCCCCCATAGCCCGCAGTGTGGAAGCCTCAGACAGTGGGAAATCCAGCTTATCTTTGAACAGTGGGTTGGCCTCGATGAGATTCTTGATCTCCAGGAACGCAGCATTCCTGACCGATGCTGTGTCGAAGCATACAGCAGAATCTCTGCAAACAGAAACCCGGACGGTGATCTCTCGTTTTACAGCTCAACGTGACCGTCGGATGGGGGAAGGGAGTTTCGCGCCCAGAGAGGCCAACCTGAAATTCTCCAAATCCCTCACCATCTTCGCGGCCTCCTCGTCATAGAAGGCGAGCAGCTTGGGATCGTTCATCAAATCCTCCCTGTCCTTGGCCGTAATGCGCCTGAAAGAACCGAACGAGTTCAGGGCAACGAAGAGCCCCTAACCAACCAAGAACGAAGAATCCACCACAGCCAAGAATCCAAAACCAAAGGAGGACCCCAGAATCACGCACAGCCATCATCAATCGCGAACCGAACCAAGAACTCAGCGCAACGGACCTGCCGAGGGCCTCGAGGCCCTTGTGCCTGCGGATGGCGGAGAAGATCCTGGCGGAGGAGCGGGGGTCCTCCTTGCCCGCCCCGGTGAATCCGCGGAGGTAGCGCTCGGCGTCGTCCCACGCGCCGCATTGCACGAGGTCCTCGAGGTGCTTGATGTCGAAGTAGAGCCCCGACTCCCGCTCCAGGCTGCGCCAAGAAACGGAGAGGAGAGGAGAAGCACATCAAGAAAGAACCCAGAATCAGCAGCCCCAGGGCCAGAGCCCAGAAGAACCCCTGTGGAACGCCATTTCGATCGTCTAGTGGAAGTGTGGAACCCCTGAGGCGCTCACCTGTGAGCCGTCTCCTTGAACCCTTCCTCGCGCAGGTGCTGCAGGATGAGGCGGCAGCACATCCCTGCGCAATGACGTGCCGCCCTCGTCAGGCTGGTCCGCCATGGTCTCCGTTTTAGGAAAATGTTTTTTGCTTCGTGCCCTTTCTCTATGCACTCTGCCAACCTTTATCGCTGGACAAATAGACGGCGGTGCAGTGCTGGGGCAGGACCATGTACCGGCCCATTAGCCACAACCTATCGGCCACGTAACGTGGTGGTAGTGTTTGAATAAGAGAGAAATTCTTATTCGGAGGGTGTTTGGAGCAGGGTTAAAATATTAGATATAGTTTAATTACACAGTACTAAACGGTCGAAACGAATTTGTTAAGCCTAATTAATCCATGAATTAACGAATGGTTACTGTAAGCGTCACATTTGCTAATCATGGATTAATTAGGCTTAATAAATTCGTCTTGCCGTTTAAGTCCTTATATGTATAATTAGTTTTATGATTAACCTATATTTAATACTTCTAGCTACCGTCCAAACATCTGATGTGATTAAACTATATTTAATACTTCTAGCTACCGTCCAAACATCTGATGTGATGGGAGCTAAAATTTAGGCCGTGGATCCAAACACCCCCTTATACTGGAAAGGTGGTTTCTTTGACCTTCAAAATTTAAATCTTTTCTATTCGATACCCAACTTGTTTTTGTTCTCTGTGTGACACTTCTGTCTATTCTGCCATCTAACGGTGATAACTAACTTGTAAAAAGACAAGTGTGCCATCGTCAGATTTAGACTAGTGTCACCAGATAGTGCATCCGTACTATATACAGTGCGCAATCATTGCTTTTCCACTCTGTATACAATGCGCAAAACAGTGTTTTTCACAGTCCATTTCTACTCCCCAGTGGCACTACCCTTATAAGCAAAATTTGGATACAACATTGAGGGACCACGAGCGGGGTGGTGCTGCCCCTGCCGACCTACGTGCGGGAGGTGTGCCGCCAGCCGGCCGCGCGTGAGGACAGTCGCCGCCCGGCCCAGGCCAACCCCCTCGCCACCGCGGCCAATCATACACACGGGAGGTGCGCCGCCGCCCTTGCCGGATGTCCACGAGCAAGGACAATCGCTGCCCTGGCCAGCCCCCTCGCTGCAGTGGCCAGCCATCCGCGCTAGAGGTGCTCCGCCTCCTTTGCCGTCTGTCCGCGCGTGAGGGAATCCGCTGCCCAGGGCCAACCCCTCGCCGCCACGGCCAGCCATCCACACGGGAAGGGAGTGGCCATCCTTGCGCGAGGGATCCACTGCCTAGGCCAGCCCCCTCGCCGCCGCGGGCAACCATCTGCCCCTGCCGACCTTTGTAGGGCTTGTTTGGTTGCTACGCTTGAAGCCTAGCCAGGCCACGGCAGGACGAGGCCAGTGTTTGCCTACCCAGACCGCGCCCCTAGCCAGGCTCTAGTAGAGCAACCGGAGGCTCGGAGGGTGGCTCCGCTTGAACGGCCAAATCGGCCGTTCTGCCAGTGGCCACCCTACTCGCACCTAGGTGAGGCCACCCTTGTGCCAATCCAAGTCACCCTCCCCGACGCGCCTCCTCCCGGCGTAGGAAAGCCTCGGTCGCCTCGCGCGCATGGAGGTCAGGGTGGTGAGGTCGGTGGCGAGAGCACAGAGGAGTGAAGGGGCGGCCGAGGAGGAGGAGGCACAGTGGGGGCCTGGCTAGGAGGAGGCGCGGATCCGGCTCCGGAGGAGGAGGAAGAGGAGGCTGCCTCTCCGACAGCGGCACGGATATGACGGAGGAGGGGCTGGAGGCGGCGCGAATTCGGCTCGAGAGGACGAGGCTGACGAGGAGGAGGCTGCCTCTACGGCGGCGGCACGGATCCGACAAAGGAGGGGCTAGCGGCGGCGCGGATTCGGCGGGGGAGAGCCTGGTGGTGGCTCGAAGGGTTAGCGACTAGCGGCGGTCGGAGGAGAGAGAGGGGAGGCGAGATAAGGGCGAAATCAGGAAACCAAACTGGAACCAGTGTGGGCCGAGCCGGTGGAAAATTGAACCAAACACTACAGCCTGTACTATTGGAGCCTGGGCAAGTGTAGGCTGGCTGGCCCAGCCCAGTAACCAAACAGACCCATAGGGACTAGGCCTGGCCAACCGCCGCATTAGGCAAGATGCACAAATAGTCAAGGGCATTTTAGTCTATCCATACAAAAACTGACGCGCAAGGATGGATTTTAACAGCTTAAGTTGACAGAAGGTTAAACAAGGAATGAAAAATAAGTTGAGTGTCAAATAGGGAACATTTAAGTTTTGAGGGCCAATGAAGGAACCAACGACTTTTTCAGTGTCGAATAAAGAATTTTCTCTTTGAATAATGTCCATAATAAAAAGGACTGTGATAGACAGAGGTGTAATCAGATCGAATATAGATGGATATTGCTAGCTCCATATTTGTTTTCATTTTTAATTTGGGATCAAATAAGATTTGAATGGATATTGATGTGATATAACTTTGAGTATTCGGATTCACATCGAATACCCAATATTCATACTCAGACACAAATCGAATCACAACCGTTCCAAACGAGTATAGACTCAAATACGGACGGACAATATCCATACCAGTTACACCTCTTATCCCTATGGAGGGCTAGTTTAGGTAGTCTTAGGTTGAGGTGGTTTGCAGGGATTGGAGTGGATTTAAATACACAGTAGATTAAAATCCCCCATAATCCATCTCAATCCACTTCAATCTCTCTCAATCTACTCAGTCTCGGTCTAAGAGTATCCTGATTGATATAAGAGGTATGAGATAGACTTTTTTTTATTTGATGGGAAGTAATTAGATTTAAAGGGAAAATATCCGTTTTTTTATTTGATGGGAAGTAATTAGATTTAAAGGAAAAAATATCCGGTGCAATCATCCATCTGGTGCAATCGTGCAATCAAACAATCTGAAGCACTCATTTTACATCCAACGGTGACTGATGTTTTGTATTTAAACCCTCTCATATGAAATTCACATGCATTCTCTCCTTCCATTTGAAATTTGTTGAAAACACCATACCATTGGATTTTGATTGGATGTTTAAGATTGTTTGATCGCACGATTGCACCATAACTATGATTGCACAGGATATGTCCTCGATTTAAAGAGCGAGAAGGTAGAGGAAATGTTTGCTCTTCTTTTAGAAGTGGGTGCAAGTGCCATGTTCTATCTCTATCTTGTTCCTGCTCTCCTTCGCATGGAGCGATACCCGTCCAGCAGCCACAAGGCGCACGCGAGGTCCGCAGTGTGGCAGGGGTGGCGGGGTGCCGCTGCCGTAGGGGCGGAGCGGCGAGCGCAGCAACGAGGGGTAGAGCGCGACGGGGCCAGCCCTGGTCCGCCGTGGCGCGGATCGCAAGTGTCCAGGGCGAGTTGAGGCCGTCGGCGGCGGGCGTGGCGTGCATGGATAGCGACCCACGGCCACAGGCCAGGCACCGCCGGCGGCGTGGAGGACTGGAGGCTATCTTCAACTGCCCACCCGACCACCCCGGTCCCTATTTGGCAACCTCTATTTCCATGGATTTTGGTGTTCCCACCAAAACCTATGGAAGTGTAAGTTGCCAAACAAGGCCACCCAGACAGGAATCAGAAAGCATCAGAAACGGGGGAGATACTCCCACGAACCCGATCACAGTGATCTGTATCTGTATCAGATTTGCCATCAGGCCCATGGGGGTGATCACACCGTTAGATCTTAAGCATGTCACAGAATGACACGAAAACCATGATCACCTCGTTGATCCAATATGATACTAGTACTGTAGAATCGTTCATCACAGGCCTCGAAAATACCAGCACCCAACATGCCATGAAGTTACAGTTTGCTGTACAGATTCCTGTCCCCACAAATAGGACAGAAGCAGCGTATCACTAGCTCAGAGCATGAAGAGCTTTACATAAATGAAGCACAATCTAAGCCACCACCTCTTTTTTTTTTAACCGTCGCTTCTTCCTCCCATCTCCTAAGGCCCTACAGAATTCTATGGGCTAGCAAATCTCAGCGCTACTGGCTACACTGCTGATGTTGCTAGGCTTGCTCCATTGTCATTACTCAAGCGTAGATGATGTTCACCACCATGATTGGGGTCCTAGTCCGATGGCTCCAGCACATGAACCATGCCGTCGCTCATGCCAAGCGCTATCTGGTTAGGCTTCGAGGGGTGTGCAGAAACAACCACAGGGTAAATGTGTCCAGCACTGCTGCATAAGACAGCAAATTTGGGATATAGTCACTCAAAATAAGGTTGCCACAATGCACAGAGAGAGAGAGAGAGAGGGAGACAGACAGACAGAGAGAGAGAGAGAGAGAGTAGCAGGCTAAACATACAGACATACAGAGATATTGAAGGAGGGATGTAGGCATAAGGCGCTATTCTGCAACATAAACTGAGAGACTTTGCTTCAAAGATTCCAACTACGCCATCACAGAATCCAGTGTAGACCAAGAGACCATCACATGAGTATACCGCACTTGAAATTGGAGCTGGGAGTGTATCTCTTGGGGACCACTGAATATAATCAAAGATCAAGAGAAAATCAATGGAACTGCTGCAATGTTCCAGTTCAACAAAGGCTGTGTTCGTTTCGGGGGGAAGGTCCCCCTCTATCCCCCCAACAGTACTTTGGTTGATTTGCTGCCGTCCATCTGCTGGCAATCGATGGTACTGGAAGATTCCGTACCTTGCGGGTGGGAAAATCCCACTCCCACCCCCCAAAACGAACACAGCCAAAGCTCAAGTCAAATATTTATTGCATGATAGCATCTTCAGTTTGTTTTTTCTACAAGTGATAACAAAAAAAGAAGGCATGATGTGATATGTCTCTTAAGAAACATTAAGTGAAGCTGATTATGAAGTAATATTATGATAGATAAATGATTGTGGAATACAGGCTAAGGCTTCATGTGTGGTAATAAAACTCAGTTTAGACGTTAGAATTTATATGCCCATGATAATACATATTCACATGCAATGGGGATATCCACAGGGCGACAAAAAAAAATGTTGAGTAGTCAGATTAGAAACGAGAAATGGTTGATGCCTCAACAATAACCATAAGAGATTCTTGAGCACACAAGTATTAAATTAACCCAGTTCTCAAGTACAAAGTACTAACCAAGCACAAGCATTCCAGAAGATTGCCAATTGGTTCTTGTGAACTACCAGAAAATCTGTGTTGTCACTTTGAAACTGCACCCTTGTATCGCCGACCAAAGGACCAGACCGATTTTCTGAAGATTGGATGTATCTTGATCCTTTTTTCACCCAACCATTAATGTCCCATATACATATCTGAAAAAAAATTTATCCGGAATCAACAATTCAGAAGGAAGCAATGTTTGAAAATCTTGCAAGACAAACTACTTGGAGACATGCTGCGAGAGTTCAGAAATAAATAATAAAGATGGAGCCTTTGTACACATTGGAGTTTTTCTAATACTGAACTCGTCATCCATTAGAATCACATATGGCAGCATTAAAAAAAACATACCTGTCCGTCAGCACTTGAAGATACCAACACCATCTTTGCTCGAGGAAATGCCAGTCCAGTAATCATCTTCTGATGGCCCCTAAGATTAACATGAGTCTGATGTAATGTGATGAAGACATGTCACTATTTAGACAACATAACTACAAAGATGAACTAAAAGGGTAACACACAGAAAAAAACAAGATTGAACATAAAATCTTAAATTGCTAATGGAACGACGATATTCAAAATCTAGTTGATGTGTTGTCAGTTTGTCACAGAGTATACTGCAAATAGAATTATAAAGAGAAAAAATATGTGAAAGGATATCTATTCCAAATTAAGTATTCCATCCGTCCCAAATTGTAGGGGGTTTTGGCCAGTCCCTTCTTCCAGTCCATGTTCATATGGATGTTGCATACATGAAATAATGCACGAATATATTCGAAACCAAAAGGCCTTTATAATTTGGGATGGAGGGAGTGATAAGCAAGTGAAGGTACAAAATATAAATACAAAGTTTGTTGTTCCCTCTATCCAGCGAAATAAACAAAAGCATGATACTTCTAAAGTACCATCAATTTGAAACTACTAGTGTACTATTTTCAAATGCCATAAGTAGTTTTGTGCATGTTAGTGTTCAAATATAAAAGTAGTTAAGCTGTCAAAAATATTTAGACAATTAACTGCTAATTAAATATCATATATTCTGAACGAAGAAAGTTACCAGGGGGACTAACACACACCTGACGAGCATGGTAACTACAGACTAGAATGGTACAGTCCATCATTCCAAAAGCAACGATGTTAGAGTCTTTTGGGTGGAATGTGATGAAAGTTGGCGGAGGTCCATCGAAAGTAGACAAAAGCTGTGATGGATCCCACATATTCAATATGAAGGACTAGAAAATGGCAATAGTGCAATTATGGAATATCAAAGTGTTATACGAAGTTATTGTGGCGGGCATTTACCCAGGGTGTCTTCACAGAGAAAAGTGAAACTTTGCTACCAGAGGCAGACATAACTCCGCCAATGTTGGACATGGCAACGCATGCTATTGCTTCTTCAGGATTGCCGTTGCTAGTGTCATTTTTCGTCGAAATTCCATTTGCTGTTATCCATAGCTGAGGCGAAGAAGATGCAGTGGACCAGGAAAAGTAAAACAAAGATACTGTAGTGATAGAAAAAAAGATTGCAATTGAATTTGAAGTATCATTCTGTAATCTAACCTTTCTCTTAGGATTTCTGTCACTGTGTTGCCATTTCCAACACTTAAAAATAGCATTGGAGCCAAGAGCCCAAAGTGCAAGCCCATCACTTGTATATAACAAACCGACAACCTGACAGTGAAATAGAATGTATTTCTCATCAGAAAGTTGCATTGCACTAAACATACGATGGACTATTACTCTGATGACATTACAAAAATAAAAATGACACAAAGTCCTGAAGTTCAGGCATAGATCATTGTGGGCACTGACAAACATCAAATAGATAAATTCATTCGTCCCTACTTTTAACAAAATATCATATTTTCCAGGTTGGTTATGCATGGTCAATATGTATAGCTACATGATAGTTCCGTGTAAAAAAGTTGTGCAAGGAAATATCGATCATAATGTCCTGACATAAAAAAGATGTGCACAAAAACAGCGGTCAACTGACTTTGCTGTGAGTTGTTGCTAATTTGTCTGGCTCTGGCATACAAAATGATTGAAGGTGTCCTGAATCATAAATATCAGCTAACTTCCAGGTCTTAATCTTTTCAGATTCAACTTTTGTTCTACGGGCACCCATCTTTTGTTCTTCTGTTTCAGATTTTGCTCCATCTCGAGAAGCATCACAAGAGTGATCACTGTATCATGTCAACACCTCAGGCCTTTGTTTGGGCTTCTCACAACGAGAATGTTGCCAGTTAAGACTGAAAAGCATAAAATACATATGCAGCCCAATTAGAATCACTCTTTACAAGCAAGAAATGTTCATCTATTTTCTATGAAGCATTTACATATATGTTATGACAATACCAAGTATGAAATGTATGTATGTATATGACCTTTGGGTAAGAAACGAAGCTATCCACCATATGCATCCAATTTAGAAATATCAATGTGAAACAAGGTTTCATAAATCTACAATATGCCAATGAGGCAATGACTAAGTCTTGCATCCACAATATACCACAAAATATGAAGCTGGTTAAAATACTAAACCCCATTTCAGTAAAAATACTAAACAGCGCTTATCTTATTTATCCTTTCGGGCAACCAAAACTAATCTGGTTAAAATTTATGTTTTGGCTTGGGAATGTTCACAGTAATAACCACTACCATCCTTTAAACTGAGTAGGTGCCATAGCAGAATACAGCACCGTTTTTTTTTTTTTTTGTGCATCCATCACTATTTCAGCAAGATGGGGAAAACACATGATTTGGAATTAAAGAACTAATCAAAGAACCGAAAGAGAAATCCTCCATACATCGCAGCTTTCATGACACAGCTGTTTCCATAACCCATCTGTGTCTGCATCATACACCGTACGCAAATTGTGCCAGAACTTGCTGGCACCAATTTAGAGTACCAACTAACTTCCGTGCAGAGATAGCATCCAAAGATTAAAATGAAAATGGGTAGGATGGAGAATTAAAAGCATGCCAAACATTCAAATAAACAGAATACCTCCGATTCCCCATAGTCCGCAGTCTGGAAGCCTCAGACAGTGGGAAATCCAGCTTATCTTTGAACAGTGGGTTGGCCTCGATGAGATTCTTGATCTCCAGGAACACAGCATTCCGGATTGATGGTGTGTCCAAGCGCCCATCTTGCCTGTACATCATGGACAAAGCAGAATAACATCCGAATCGCCCCCCTATAGTGTGCTAGGGAGTTTCGCTGTCAGAGTTCAGAGAGGCCTACCTGAAATTCCCCAACGCGCTCACCATCTTCGCGGCCTCCTCGTCACAGGGGTAGAGCACCTTGAGATGGTTCGTCACATTCTCCCTGTCCTCGGCCGTCATGCGCCTGAAAGAACCGACGAATTCAGGGCAATTGAGAATCGGTAACCAAGCAAGAACGAATAATCCACCACAACCAAGAATCTAAAAGCAGACAAGGACCCCAGAATCACGCACGATCGTCAATCCCGAACCAAGAACTCAGCATAACCACGAATCAAGAACCAACCAACCAGGGACCAAGAACTCATCGCAAAGGGCCGCCAAGTGATTCGGTCACCTGCCGAGGTCCTCGAGGTACTTGTGCCTGCGGATGGCGGAGAAGATCTTGGCGGAGGCAGCGCTCGGCGTCGCCCCGGTGAAGCCGCCGAGGTAGCGCCCGGCGTCGTCCCACGCGCCGCATTGCACGAGGTCCTCGAGGTGCTTGATGTCCAAGTGGAGCCCCGACTCCCGCTCCAAGCTGCGCCAAGAAAAGGAGAGAGGAGAAGAGAAGCATCAAGAAAGTAGCCCTGTGGAACGCCCATTTCGGTCGTCTCGGTACAGGAGGGCGCTCACCTGTGAGCCGTCTCCTTGAACCCTTCCTCGCGCAGGTGCTGCAGGACGATGAGGACAGGTCCCTGCTCAGTGACGCGCGGCGCTCGTCAGGCTGGTCCACGCCCACCGCAGCAGGAGTCCCCTCCATGGTCTCAGTTTTAGGACTGTTTTCTTCTTTCTGAAACCCCTTTCTCTGATCGGTCGACCTTTATCCCTGTTGGGAAATGGGAATCACTTTGGACAAAAGGTTGCTTTGTTTGGTGTCAAATTTTTGGCATACTAAAATTTGATAATTTTGACTGTATTTAAATTTATGTAAAAGTTTATTCAAATATAATATTTTCATTTTAATGGATTGTTTGAGCTCCAAACAACTCATTCGAATAAGAAATTTATTCTTTGGTTAAATTTTAGTATAGATTCAAACGCAATTAAAATCGTTCAGATTTTAGTATGCCAAAGGTTTGGCACCAAACCAATTAATCCAAGTGAACAGCGGTGCGATGCTTGAGCCAGACCATGTACTGGCCCATTAGCCAACCTACGACCCAGCTATCTCTTTCCCCACCTTTGGAGTGGGACCTAGTTTTTCAACGAAGTAATAATTGTTAAGTCATTCTCAGTGGAGAGTTCCATTGCACACTAACTAAGAGTATCACATTGTATTTTTTGAATTTTATCTAGATAAAATCTTCTCCTCCGATCAAACTCTCTCTATCTTTTTTTCATAATTGCATTGTCATGTCACCAAACAGTGCTGATGCGTCACAACATTTAATGAAAATGAAACTACAAAATAGCCGACGCATGTCATAGAGAGAGCAACAAGAATTGGCCTCTCCTTCGCATGGATCTGCCGCCGCCCGAGCTCAACACACGCATCGTTACCATAGCTCGCCTTGCGCCACGTGTGTTTGCGAAGCGCGTCCAGCAGCTAGAAGGTGCACGTGAGGTCTGCGATGGAGCACGGGGGTGGCATGGTGTCAAGTACTACTTTGGGTCTTTTCCGCTGTAAGTCGGCGGCAAGCGTGCTGTGGACCTGGCCCATCTACTGTTATCTTAAAAATGGTGTGTGGAAGATGGAAAAGGTCCGTCTAATCACCCTTAACTTTGGCTGCAGTTTGATTTTGCACCTCAAACTACAAAACCAAGAATCTTTGCTCCGGCAACTATTGAAATCCGGGTATTTTTACACCCTGGGTGGTATACAAAGGCGGTTTTGTGTGACGCTGGCAGTGGGTCCCACTTGTCAGATGACACGTGGCAGCGGGCCCCACGTGGCAGTGGAGCAACCATCTTTTTCCTCCCTCTCCCTCTCCTGTACCTCACCGTCGCTGCTGTCTCGTCCTCTCTCTCCACCTCTCCGCCTCTGCCCCTCCCTCGCCACCACCGAGCTCTCCCGCTGCCGCTTGCTGGGCACCCGCTCTTCGCCCTGCACTCGCTGCCACCTCGGCCCGCTGCACTCCTTCGGCGCGGTCCCACGTCCTCCTCCACCCGCAGCGCAGGCCTCCCACTGCCGCCGTCGCGGCGCTTCCGAAGGCAGCCGACCTCCCGCCGCTCTCCCTCCCTGCCGCGGTGGGCCGCACTGGCGGCGGCGGTGTTGATCTCGGACCTGGAGCGCAGGCGATGTCAGCGGGCGGCGAGGACAAGGAGGTGGTGCGCGCTTACTTCAACTTGACGGGGTTTGAGCGGTGGCGCAAGATCTATGGGTCGGCGACGGAGGGTGTGCACAAGGTGCAGCTAGACAACCGCGAGCTGTGACGGGGAGCTTGCCGGCGCCGAATGAAGCAGACCAGAGCAAGAGGGAGAGCCGCGGTGCCGGTGGCAGAGGCCGCTGCACCACGCTCCCGTCCTCGTCGCGCCGCCACCCCTCTCTCCCCGCTTCGCCCCTCGCCTAGCCGCTGCCACTGCGCCGGATCCCCGCCGCGCCAGCGGCCGTGCGGGAGAGGCGAGACAGCATGGTGCGGCCCGCGGCGCCGGCAGCCGAGGCCGCTAGGGCGCAGCTAGGTGCGGGAGCGGCGGGTGATGGCGCAGCTGGGGTAGACGTTGGTGACCGAAGCAGCTGGGGGCGGCCGCCGCGGCCGGAGCGGTGGGGGGACACAGCTCGGGTCAGGCGTCAGCGGCGGTGAGAGAGGGGCAGAGGCGGAGAAGGAGGACGAGACGGCGGCGACGGTGAGATATGAGAGAGGGAGAGGGAGAGGGAGAGGGAGGAAAAAGATGGTTGTGCCACTGCCACGTCACATGAAACCACCTTCGTATACCACCCCTGGTGCAAAAATACCCGGTTTCAATAGTTGTGGGGACAAAGTTCCTGATTTTGTAGTTTGAGGTGCAAAATCAAACTGCAGCCAAAGTTAAGGGTGGTCAGATGGACTTTTTCCAGTGGAAGATTGGGTGCAGGTCCTATCTGCCTTCCGAAACACAGAAGCGTGATAGGGCTAGGCTTTCATGTGCATGCAGGCCCACACGGCATGGATGAGCGGGCGAGCTGCGGCCTATGCTTTTCTCAGGCGGACGTGCGCAGCCAGCACTTTTCACTCTGCTCCTCTTTTAAGCGTGTGAGAATCAAATCTACTGATCTATTTCCAAATCCATTTCAACAACAGTATTAGCCAAGGATTAATAAAAAAATTAGATCCAATATGAGTATATTTTAAATATTTGGAACGTGCAATTTCAACATTTTAAATGCATTGTTTCAACATTTTCACATTAAAATGTTGAATCAAAGTACTCGCATTGTTGAGTTGGGTTTGACACATCGTTGAATCAAACCAAAAAAATGTTGAAGCACGTGTAAATGAAAAAAAAACTAAAATCTAATAAAAACATCTGGAATAAATGGACATATAAAAAACGAAAAAGAATATTTAATCATTTTGCTTATATTATTAGTGGGTTGAAATAAATAGATTGAATGGGCCTAATGGGCTGGAAGATACCTAACTTAACCTTCTTGTAGAAGATAGATAGGGAGGACCGTCAAGCATACTCCCTCCGTCCCGAAAAGCAAAGGCAATGGGACCCGCCACCACCACCTCCACTTTCCCCACCCTCACAGTCCCACTCCCGCACGGCACCTTCCCCACCCCCCGCAGCGATGGCGGACAGCGGCTCCCAGTCCCGGAGCGGCGCCCGAGGGAAGGGCTTGACGGAGGTGCCCCGTCCCCGACGGCGAGTGCGACGGCGGCGGCGCAACCGTAGCTCTTCTCCGACGGTGGATTAGCGACGGCGGCGGCCTGGAGGCACCACGCACTAGGGAGGCGCGGCCCCGCTCGGCTACATCCGCGCCGGCGAGGGAGAGGCCACGCGGCGACAGCGGAAGGGCCAGAGCCGGCGGCGGCGCGCGGGAGGCGCCGGGCATCGGCGGCGGGCGCGACCTCCCTCGGTGTCGGCGGCGGCCTGGAGGCACCAGGGAGGCGCGGCCCCGCTCGGCTGCATCCGCGCTGGCGACAGAGAGGCCGTGCGGCGACTGCAGAAGGGCTGGTGCCGGCGGCAGCGCGCGGGAGCGGCGGCGCGGCCCTACTGGCTGCCTCGTCGCCATGGCGCCCCACAAAGCGGAGCGGCGGCAGCGAGGGAGGGGCGAAGGAGAGTGCCATGGAGCAATCGCACTAATGGAGGGGCATGGTGGTCTTTTTTTTCCCTCTGCTATTTTGGCCTCGGGGTCGTAGAACGACTTGCTTTTCGGGATGGAGGGAGTAACAAAGGTATTTCTCCGAGCCCTACCTGCTTCTTCATCGCTCTCGCTCAGAGGCGGCACCGCCGCGCTATATTGCCTATATTGCCGGCATCACTTTCTTGCGGGCTATTTAATTTTTTTTATCATTTTTATAGATAACCACTCTCAATTGCCAGTTTTACAAACGTTGCTACATTTTTGCCATTAAAAAGAAAAAGATTCTTACACATTTTTCATTTTTTGTGACGTGGCATGCCACGTGGACAGCCAGTAGGGCCAGGTCCACCCGCGTGGCCTTCTTCTTCGTCTTTGCCGTCCTGTGCCCTTCCCGAGCGGCCGGCGACGCCGATGCAGTCCAGCGCGGCAGCAGTGATGCGGAGAAGGGGCAGTGGACGACGAGCTCCTCGTGGCACGCGGCGGTGCGACCATCCGGCCGATGGCGCGCAGCAGGCGACGGCGCGGCGAGCAGCCGCGGCGGGCGCGTGGCCGTCGACGGCGCTGAGGTCTGAGCTCATGGAGCTGTCGGGATTTGGGTGGCGCCATGGGAAGCTGCAGAGATCTCCTCGCAAGTATTTACTAAAACAGGAATTTATCATGTTGACTCTTTGGAGGTCGCTCACGTCCGACGAGTTCCAGAGCGCGCTGCGCGGCTCTGCCAAGGACGTTCATGGACGAGCTCCTCCGCAACATCTAGACGGCCGAGGAGACGCACGCTGCCGCGGCCACCGGCGCGTCGGCGGCGGTGTCCGACCCACGCGGGCGGCCAGCCAACGCTAAGGCTCGCTCACCCTTCCGCGCATGCTCAGCCAGAAGACCCCACCGACGCAGCGGCAGCGAACGCTCGGGGAGATCACGCTGGAGGTGGATGATGGCACGTCGACCCCACGCGTAAATGAAACAATAGAGGGAGAGAAAAACAAAGGGCAAATTTGTCATTTCACGGACCCTGGTGCCTGTGCTGCCCCGTGCCTCGTTGGCAGGCCTAGGTAGCGTGCCATGCAGCAAAAATGGTCTATGTGGACTGTGGCGTGCCACTTTAGAAAAATAGCAAATGTATAAGGATTTTTCTCTCTAATAGTTAAAATGTATGAACATTTGTAAAGCTGGCAATTAGTAATATGCGCGTCCATTCGCACAAACTTAGGAATAGAACCTGTTCGTAACACAAATATAATCTACAGTGTTATTTTTCTAAACAAAGGTCATGCGCCTGTACTAGTTTAATGTTAACGATGAAACCTCCATTGATATTTGCTTAACAGGGCAGCATGGCAAGACATAGCCGCCGTCAGTTTCCGGTTACGTCGCGTTCAAAATAAAGAAACAAGAAGCCTGCCTATCAACTCAAAGCATGGGGCAATCAGAAACAGCTTTAATGCAATCTCATGAACCATGCCGTTGTATAGAGTTGCGAAATTTCACGCACGAAATCAACGCTGCTCAAACAATCTAGAGCCACGGTCAGTTTAGACACCCATCAAATAGACCGACCCCTCATCCTGGCGGAATCCATCATCACAGGCCATGCACGAAAAATATCTCACCATCCAACATGCCACCATATTTTTACACTACAAATAGCTGCCCCCAAGGGCAGGGCAGAAATGAAATGACAATCTAAGGTACCACTAAGCTCAGAGCAGGAAAAGCTTTACAAAAGAGGAAGACGATGCCAGCAGGTCCTAATCCCTCCCTCGGATGCGGCAGCCACCACGCCAGGTGCAGAGTAAGGGGGCGGAAAAGAACCAAAACCTAACTTAGAGCGATGTCTGTCAATCACCACCTGTGCTGCTGCCGGGAGCAAAGGAGACCTGTGGACTTGATACATGTAACTTCCTCTCATAATCTAACTGTTTCTCCTTTCTCCCTATCTCCTACAGGGTCCTACCATTCTTTGCTCTAACGAATCTCAGTGCCGCAGGCCAAGTCACCTCGTTGGCTGATCAGATGCCTGGTTGCTAGCGACTGATGGCGCTGCCGATATTGCTGGGTGCGCACCGTTGTCCTGGGGTGGTGCTGTTCCCCACTTTGGGTCAGAATCCAATGGCTCCACCACATGAACTTTACCGTCGCTCATGCCGAGTGCAATCTGGTTGGGCTCCATGGGATGAGCGGCAACCACCAAGGGGTAAACACGTCCAGCACTGTTGAATAAGACAGATCGGGAAACAGTAAGTACAGCATTGTTTACTTGCAAAAAAAGGTTAGTAGACACAACAGGCTTGAAAACAATGTATAGCTGATCCATCCGTACCAAGATAGTATTGAAGGTGGAATGTAAGCAGAAGGTGCAATCCTGCAACGCAATCTAAGAGATTCTGCTTCAAAAACTCCAATAGCACCATCACAGAATGCAGCATAAACCAACAGACCATCGCATGAGTATATTGCACTTGAGATCGGTGCTGGGAGTGCATCTCTTGGGGACCACTGTACATTCAAGTATAAAGAGAGAATTCAGGACCGTAACACCAAATGCTCCAATTTTAAAAACACTAATACCATATTTTTAATAGAAAAAGGGTAACTGCGAGTAACATAGCATTACAAGGCACAAATCGTGCAACCTACAATTTATTGCTATTTATTGACATATGATTATGGGGTACACGAAAAGGGATCATGCATCTGGTAATAAAGTGAAATTTTGAAAGCATTTTAAGTTGCTAACATCAATTCATGTTCATGGAAAATGTGAATGTCCAGTGATACGAGGGGAAAAGAACGAGTAGTTTAGAAATGAGACATTAGGGGATCAAACGTTATTCATCATAGGGAAATTGGCAAAGCCAAAACAATACTAGACTAACAGATGTTGGGAGGACTAACCGAGCGCAAACATTCGAGATTTCCATCATAGATTGCCAATTGGCTCTCATGAACCACCAAAAGATGTGTCTGGTCATTGTGGAACTGCACCCTTGTATCACCAACCAAGGTGCCAGGCCGGTTTGCTGGGGGTTGGATATATTTTGATTTCTTTTTCTCCCAACCATCAATGCTCCATACACATAGCTGCAACATTTTTAAGTGAGAAATCAATTAGTCAAACATATGAAATTGGTCCATTCTGGTCAGAACAACTGTAAATAGTATTTTGTGAAGTATAATAATGGAACTAGCATAAGGAAGCAACTTTTTAGCATGAAACTTAATATCCAATTCAGAACCTGGTAGAGAAAACGCATATTATCATACCTGAGCATCAGCACCTGATGATACTAGCACATTCATGGATTGAGAAAAGGCCAGCCCAGTAATCTTTTTCTGATGTCCCTTGAGCTTACTTTTGACCTGATGTCATTTCGTTGAGACATTGTTAACGATGTTCAGCATAACATGAGTCAACAGTTAATGAGACAGCAAATTCCCAATTATATTACTCTTGAGGGTTAGCAAGTTCGATACTGGCATTCAGCTGAGTGCTCATAGTCCATATTTGATTGCAATGCAATTATGAAAATAGCATTTACAAGGCTTACCAAGCCCATTTTACAAAATACAAAAAAAATACTGCTTTGTTTTAAATGAAAAGGTACAAGCATTCAGCTCGCTATGAAAAGGTACAAGCATTCAGCTCGCTAAACAGCCTACTTTGTTTAAATACATAAGTACAGGTATTCCAGTATTCGACTCACTAAAGAGTCTCCAATAGATAAATTTAACTATAAAATTCACACTAATATGCCAGCTAAAAATGTAAATGCGTGCAATTCATAAAATATGTTTAGTACCGTTTTCACAATTCAAATGATAAAGCAAGTTTTGTAAGTCTTATCAGTCAAATATAAAGTTCAAGCTACTGACTAAAGTGACATAAATTTCTGAACGGGGAGTACCAAGAACACTTCATTTCGAACGAGGAAAGGGAGATAATAGCATACATCATCAATGCGGACATTGTAGATTTGAATGGTAGAATCCTCCATTCCAATAGCAATGATATTATTGTCTTGTGGGTGGAATGCGAGGAAAGTTGCAGCAGGGGGAGGAGCCATGAAAGTAGTCATGACCTGTGAAATCCCAAATCCAAACTTAAGAGGCATAAATTGGCAAAGGAGGCATCATGTAATAACACTATCAAAAGGTAGCAGCAAACTACAAGTACCATTAACTCATAGACATGTATGAAACTAATGAAAAATATTGTGATAGACACTAAAAAGTACATCTACCTTGAATGTCATCATATTGAACAATGAGACTTTGCCACCAGATGCAGACATAACATACGAGTCATTTTTGGACAAGGCAATGCAGGCAGTTGCTTCTTCTGGGTTGCCATCGTTCGTATCGTTTGTCATCAGAATCCCATTTGCTGGTTGCCACAGTTGAGGTGCAACAGATGCAGTAGACTAACAGGACAAAAAATAACAAATCAGCAAGCAACTAAACAAGAATGCAATCAAGATTGAAGAAAGTGAAGCTCTCTGCTCTAACCTTGCCATTAGGATTTCTGTCGCTCCGTTGCCATTTCCACAACTTATGAACAGCATTGGAACCAAGAGCCAATAATGCAATCCCATTATTTGTATATAACAAACGGACAACCTGTGGAACAAAGAGATAAAAATTCCCTCAGTGCAAATATCCATAACCTAGAACGCCAGCATACTTGATGACACTGCCTGTCACAACACATAACCTCAAACCACACCAAAACAACCTTTGGCATGAATCAGGCAACAGAAAAAACATATTGATACATACTTCTAGTATAAACATCAGTTCATTTGTGTAAGATTGAATACGCCCGATCAAATTGTACAACTCAAATCGCAATACAGTGATGAGGTTCAAATCACTATCACAATACAGTGATGAGGTGTGGAAAGATGTATAAGCAGACAGATTAACATACTTTGCTTGGATTTGTGTCCGTATCTGTCAAATGTAGGGCTCGAAGATGTCCGTTATCAACAATGTCAGCTAACTTCCAGGTTTTGGCCTTTTCAGATTCGTCTGTTATTCTTGGTTTAACATCTGGAGTTCTGCTTGCATCCATAGGTGCCTGCAATTTGTTTGACTTCAGCAAAACTAAACATTGAACAGCAAGTGAGGACGGCAAGGCAGAAGGAACTCACCAAGCCACTTGTGGACACTGCAGGCAAGATCCGATCAGGTCGCTCGGCATTCACTGCTATAGGGCTGGAGATATTTGAAACAGGACCAAGGGCAACAATTGGAGGCTGCATTTTAAGACCAAAGATGAGAATAGGATAACAACAAACCTTGTCAATATTCACTAAATTTCCAAAAAGAATTGAAAGAAAAAGAATACAGCTAAATGGTTAAGTATTTAGTCAAACAAATTAGTTAACTGCTTAATTCAAAACCCCTTCAGGTGTATATTCTCAGTGCACCAGAAGGGAGAAAAAACAATTAGTTTTTGTTTGGAACAAATGTAACAATTGCTATGTAATGATGACTACGACAGTAGCTCACCACAAATCTACAAGCAGAAAATAAGATAATAGCATCAGGTAGGCATGTTTGCCTGTGTTTTGTGGCTCATGTGGTCAAACAAAATTTTCAGTGGTGATATGGAAGAACAGCAAATAGAACCAAATTATGTAATATTCGATGAAAAGCTCATGTATCAGTTACCTTGGTATTTATTTGTTGAGGAGGTCCTCTAGAGCCCTCAAATGCTCTACTCTCAAGCACCCTAAGCAAGCGCTGTCCATCAGTGTTGGCGAGTATTTTTATTCCGTTTTCACTTGTTGTAACAGCAAGTAATGAACCTTCTCTATTGAATCTCAAACGAGGACTTGCCTGCAAATTATCAGTTAAAAATTGTCAAGCAAAAAAACTTCATTATGGGTAAGTCAGATAATAGACAAAAGAAACAATACTAACTGGCAGTTCACCACCACAGTCTGTTGTTGTTAGTATGTTGACGTTATCCATATCCCAGAATTTAACAAGAAATTCGTCTCCAGCAGCCAAGAAACGGTTTTTGGTTGTGTCAAACTGAACAACACCGAGTGAACGCTTCCTAAAGCCATTGTATGTCCTCTTGATAGCCCCTTCAGTTTCGTTCCACTCAACCAAGTGGGAGTCACCTTCTTTACTAGTACCGCAGGAGAAGAGCCTGCAAGAAAAATTCATAAGTGTAACAGCTGAAATGAGTGAAAACTGAAACTCTTCAACTGCTATAAAACTCTACATGACAATTGCTGTCTCACCTTGTCCCATCAGCACTGTAAGCCATAGTAGTACACCAATGTCCAGGAGCATCATAGTCAACCCTTGAGCCCAAACAATCATACAGCCATGCCTTGATTTTTCCATCAATGGCGGTAGAGAAGATAAACTACAGAGCAAGCCAGAAAGTTAAATTTAAGAAATACATACAGCAGGTGGCAACTAGTAACGATAAAACAATGTACAGCAGAACTTTACAGATCAGCATTATAGCTAATGGACATGAAGTAGCAGATGCTAAAGAGTAAAGCAGATATCTTTTATGAAAAAAAAAAGGACAGAGGTTTAGCACAATAGCCAGAATACTAATACCTAAGATCTGAAACACAATGCCAGTGCAGACAAATAGATGAGTATCAAGAATATCAGCATTGAAGTCATCGAAGGCTACCTGAATGGACTCCTTGTAGTGAGGACATACAGAATACACTGGGGCTTCATGGCCTTCAAATGTGTATTGCTTTTGTCCTGTTTGAGCATCCCACACCTGCCAAATCCAACGTGCAAAAATGTTCAAGATGTTTCTTGTTTGTTGACCTTTTATAAGAACAGATCATACAATATCCTCACCTTGATGAGTTTGTCGTCACCACATGTAATGATAGATAGAGTTTTGTTGGGGTGAGAAAAGGCTATATCATTAACCCCACCAATGTGTGCATCAATCTGTTACATTTGCAGAAGAGTTAAAGAAACCTTAAAGATAGTACGGAGTATTTATTCATCAACCAGTATTAGAATATGCACACAAATACACACCTCTGCTTGCTGCCGTAAATCTCCATTAAGTGCGAATGCATATGTCTGAACAATATGCTTGGAGAAAGCAACACCTGGAAAATTAATGCTTACATGAGACTGGAGAGTTCAATCTCCATTAGGACACAGATGAAGCAGAACAACCACAAGTATGCCACGGTATCAATATCAAGATCCAAAGAAAATAGAACACCCCCAAGAATACCATACCGATGGCATGCCCAAATGTGAATAATAGCAATGAAATGAACCACTCCCATACCTAGAATAGTTCCATCAGGGCTCCACAGACATCTATTGACAGATATTGCAGCATCTTTCATCAGTGCAGCCTGCACAGAGAATACACAAATTGTGGATGAGAATTGAGGCACTGATGATGGCACCATGCTGCTTCTTCCAGCAGCACAAAACATCATAACAACACAAGAACTGAAGTAGTCACCTGCAAAGGTAAGGTGCAGGAACCAATATCCCAGACTTTGAAAGTCTTGTGAGCTATCCTTTCACGTGAACCAACTTCCCAAACCGCAATGTCACCAACATTTGTTCCAACTGTGTAAATCAGAGAACTGTAAATATAATGGGCAGTTACAAGAGTAACGGTTCAACTATTCAAGGGGAGTGTTTCCAGCAAGTACCTAAAAGAATGGTTTGTTGAACGGGATGAAAATCCAGGCTCATAACATTAGAACCCTGATTGAGGGTACGAACCATTTGCTTAGGAAGGTCTTCTTGTGTGTACATATTGGCAGGATGGCTTGCACCAGAGAAAGATACCTGTCATAGTTTCAATGATTCATTTGATTATGCAAAAATGCAGAAAGAGAATTGAGGTCAAACACAAACGAGCCTTGAGTTCAGCCAAATACCTCATCTGGTTGTCCTACACGCATTCTTTTCATGAGATGTTCTGAATCTGCAGACTGGTAATCAATACCAGGTGCACTTGTAGGGGTTCTTGGATGCTTTAGAAACGCCGCTGCAATCAAACAGAAAGTTCAGAAAGGGTAACACTGCCACAGGTGACAACCACCATTTAGCTCAATTACTTTCAGCACACCTGTGTTCGGAGCCTGAACAAGACCAGGTGGTCCTTGTGCAACAGCAGCATGAGGCAAAGAGGGATTGGCATTTGTCATCCAACCTGCAATCGCATTTGGTGATGGCGACACCACGGGTTGAAATGGCTGCAAGATTGAAGGATCATAAGTGATCAATGTCATGATAAGTAAAATGGCCTACTTATGAGAACACTTACAGCATGAGCACCCATAGGTGGAAATCCAGCTGACTTGGGGATGGATCCAACAAGGGGACCATTGGCAGGTGGAGGTGCTCTTGCGCCATTGGCAGGAGCAGCACAAGAGTGATCAGTAAAGAGTGTCTTGATGTCAGGGTTTGGTCTGGGGTTCTTGCAGAGCTGATGCTGCCAGTTCAGACTGGAAGATACAAGAAAGAAACAAAAGCCAGCTAGCATCAGCTTTTAGAATAACTAATAGTGTTAATGGAAGCATTTTTAGACGTATGCATCAGCACAAATAGACAAAACCCAATTATGGCATGCATGGATATGACCTTACATTAAGGCGCCGTTTGGTTTGCTTGCGTGCATAGTGAGAATCTAGATACTACGTGGTATCCAGGCAAGTGCAGTTCAAGTCGGATTGTTGGATTTTTACTCTACTATCGTTTACAGGATCCTAGGTTCCAAGCCCCTGCAGTTTGGAGCCGTAACTCATTCCGAGAATGAGATACTCGAAATCCTGAGGCAACCAAAAGCAGCATAGAAGAGGATGGTATCCACTTTAGGCATCTGAAGCGAGAAACGCTAGGAAAAGACAAAATCTGTTTGTACATTGTCGTATTCAATAAAAGCTTGTTACTTGGGATAACAGGGATGTACAGAAATCATATGAAACACTCCAAAAGCAAGAACCATATCAAAAAGATTTGAAGTACTCCAACAAGTCAAAGAGCCAAGGAGGTATTGACTACAATTAAGCACTCCTCCAAATAGTAAAATCTCGATCTCAAAGAGCCAAACAATGCTTATTGTTGTGTTTTAGCCTCTGAGATAACCATCCATCTTTACTCCCAGGTATTGGCTGGGGCATGTGCAACAAAAATCTACGGGTCTACTCCCTTTGCAATTCTGTAAAATTATTTCGTGCTAGAACTAAACATCATGATCCCTTCTATCCTATTCATCCGTAATTACTAACGGAAGTTACACACACATTTTTTAGCATCCGAATAACGAGAAAGAAGATAAGTAACGGAAACATTAAACCTCAGTGTGTAGCAGTAATGCGGAGTATGTGACAGAGTTCTTTAATTACATCACTGCGCATGTGAAAATTAAATGCTACCATACAATCTAATTAAATGGATACCAAAGAATACCATAAAATTTTTATCCAGGATTTGCACCCCGGGTATTTAAAAGAAGCGCAATATTCGTGACTAAGCATATCAAAATCAAATCAACCAGACACCTTTGATTGATCAATGTGCGAAGTCTAGAAGCTTTGAACGGCGGGAAATTCAGCTTGTCCCGAAACAGCGGGTTCGCCTCGATGAGCTTCTTGAGCTCCAATAGCATGATATTCCGGGCTGACTTTGTGTCTCCATACTTGGACAGCTGCTCATTTTGCCTGTCCGTCATCAATACACAATGACATCCATATCAGCCCAATGCACCGGACATTTCGCCTCTGGAGGGAACATCACCGTACCTGAAATTCTCCAACGTCAGCAGCTGTGTTATCTCCTTGAACAGCTCCTCATTGAATGAGGCGAACACCTTGAGATCCTTCACGAGGATCTCCACAGCCTTGGCCCTATCATGCCTGTGACACCGACAGGAAATTCAGCACAAATCAACCTTGACAACGACCAAGGACCAAGAGTAGCTTAATGATGGGTCGGTCACCTATCAAGGGCCTCGAGGTACTTCTGCTTGCGGATCTCAAAGAAGATCTTCATGGAGTAGCGGTTGTCCTCCACCTTGGTGAAGCCGCTGAGGTACCTCTCCACCTCGTCCCACTCGCCGCCCTGCACGAGGTCCTCGAAGTGCTTCATGTTGAAGTAGAAGCCCGACTCCTGCTCCAACCTGCACGAGCAGCCGAAAAAAGGCATCAGAAACCCCAGCTCACCCGAACACGCCAAGGCTCCCAAAAAAAAAAGACATTTTTTGATCATGGCCGACAGCGACCCACTTGTGCACCGTCTCCTTGAACTTCTCCTCATCGAGGAACTGCAGTATGAGGAACACCAGCTCCCTGCTCAGAGACGACATGGCTCCCCCGATCCCAGCCGGAGCCTCCAGCTCTCAAAAACCCGCCTAAACCTCCGGCCTTTCCGGCAGATCCCCTCCCAAATCCCCCGAGAAAACCGCCCCCAGAACCCTCGGCGACCACCCGCCGCGAGCTCGAATCCTAGGTCGCGAGCCCAGAGCCAGAACCCCCGGACCAAACTCACAACCGAACCACGGGCGTCGCCGCGCCCATCCCGGCGGGATCCCCGCCGATTCCGCCGGCGCGACCGCCGATCTGCAGCTGCCGACGCCGGGCGGCCCAAGTCCGGCCGCCGGGCGGCGCCTGCCGAACTGCGCAGCCGCCGGCTAGGGTTTGGCCGCGCCGCGCTTCCCTCTCCAACCCTCGGCTCCAGCCGCCGCGTTTCCCTCCTTATCTCTCTCTTGCTTTCTCTCTCCGAAAACTTCTCGCTCTATTTTTTTCCTCTCTCCGCTTTTGGTTTTTTTGGGCCGCGTTTTATAACCGCCTCGACCAGTCACCTCATATATAGCAAGGCAGACAGCCCGGGAAATGACGGTAACAGCCTCGTGAGAGCTTGCGTATTTACGCGACTGCCACTGTCGAGCAGGGGCACGGGGGCAAGCTCGTGAATTTCTTGCTGAGGGCAGAAACGGAATCGGGGCTGTCGCGCGGTCGCTTGCGAGCCAGGGAGGGGGTGTTTCCGTCATTCGGCGCTGGGCGTAGGGGTGGCTGCGGGGCCCACGGCGATCGTGGGGCCGGCGAGGGGCGGGACGGTCATTTGGGCGCCAGCTACTGTAAGTTTTCGCTGCTGCCACGTCATCCTTCCTCGTACCCATTAACTCCTTTTTCTTGCCGATTTTTTCTCTCTCCCTCTATCGCTTTCGGGCGCATCGCCGGTTTCGAATTTTGAACGGGACGGGTTCGTGGTAGGCGCACCCAGGACACCTACCCAACTTTCCAGGCGTGTACTAGTTGTGATTACGACGAGAGATAGTTATATGTATGCATGGATGCTTTTGTGGATACAATTTGTTGGTGTGGGGAAATTAATTTGTGTGCCAAGGTTCTAGGGTTTCTTTCATTTACCTTGAGGCCATCCTTTCACTGTCAAATAATGTATTTTTTTGCTAAACCAATTTATATACTCTTTATGTCAATATAAAAGACGCCATCTTGCAAATATGCACAGGTTTAAAGAAACAACCCGTGCACTTTATCATGTCGATAATAGATACTCTTTGTCTTTGAGAAGCCTGTTGTTGTCGGCACGTGATGCTTTTATCTTTTAAAGACAAGACTAGTGGCATTGATTTCTTAGAGCTGAGTAGGAAGGAGAGCGAGCCGGTATATGCTGGGATACAATATGCCACCGTAAAAGCACGTAAGTGTATTGGAATGAAAACAAAGCATGCATTTCTACGACTTCTTAAGTTGTATGCGTCATCAAAAGATCTATGTGGTTTTTGGACCGACGCTCATAGCAACCATCACTAATACATTAATGCTAAGCGTGCAAAAAATGTCAGTGTTTCAACAGAAACCAGCAACGGACTCACCCACACGCTAACACCTAGCTAACTTTCACGCAGACCTAGGGAAAACCGCAGCTACTAGTTGGTTTGCATCCATATGCAGATGAAACTGCAGCGACAAGTTGGTTCGCCAAACTTTGGGCATGCCAACAGTTTAGTGGCCTATCACGGGGGGCAACCAACCAAGGCCTTAGCAGTTTTTTGCCACCCAACACGCTTTCGGCCTACATACTTTAACGTGCACGTAATCATGTGTGGCTAACAATGCCATGCCCGGTGAGAAGCTTTATTTTTAGGGGTTCCTAGGAGTGCCACGTCATACAAATAGTTCTAATATGATGAAAGAAAAGGGGTCACAATATGTAGTTTCGTGTCATATGGTAACCAAAGCATTTAAACACAATGTGCAATGTCGGACGAAGTTGAATGAAATGAATTATGAAACTCTCTAGAGCCTCCAATGCCACTTTCAAAAGTTTTTCGTAGCCCTGGAAAGATAGAGTACCTTCAAGTTCATCACGACGAAACTCAGCCCCCTATCTATATCTATCGTAATCGAAGAGTAACTGTGTGATAAAACTAGACGTTGGGGGCTTTTAGATGGGTGGTCAAAATACTAGATACTAGAGCTTTTCATGGCGTATTTCGAAGTGGTATGCCATTGCTTTACATAACTATGTGCATGTTTCCAATCTATCTCGCATGCAACTCTCTTCCCGTCGTGATCCATAGATATTTAGTCATTCCTAGAGAGTGGACACAAAAGGATAGAGAGCGAGTGTCTAGATGGAGGAAGCGTTCATCCGTGGAGTCAACTGTGCTCCAGATAGCGATGGTGATGGTGAAGAATAGGTTAGGTAGGTCACCTTCATCCTTGCGCAACTTGCGATAGCAGTGAGCATGTACGCTGCCGGATGTTCCAAATGAATGCATGCATATATGGCCTAAAACGGCTCTACTGTAACATTCCGAACGAACGCATGCACGCATGGCCACGACCGTAACACCCCGAACGAATGCATGTGTGTCCACAAACGGCTCCAGCGAAACGTTCCAAATGAATGCATGCATGCATGTCAAAATAGTTGCAAGAGGATTCGAAAACGTGGCCGCATGACCTTGAGGATCTTTTCGTGAATACTTGTGAAACCATACGATATTTAATCAAGGTACTATATGAGAAGATCTTCCTAATTAACAACCGAGTTGTATGTGCGATGACTGTCCAAAACGTCCAATTTTCTAACACAGGAGGGTGTTCTAAAAACGTGAATTGGTTTATACATACCACATGCATTCTAAATTAGTGTGCTTATAAAGTAATTACTTTAGTTCTAGTCCAGGCACTAAGGCTTCATTCCACACTCTACTCCAATTTTTATTTTAAATCCCACCGAATAGTGCATCTACGGTGCTTTACACATAAATGCAAGAAGTTGTGACCTTAGCCGAAGGATGATGAGTACTAGTATACTAGCACTAAGGCTGAGGTCACCGGACAGGGGAAATGGGGAGTGGAAAAGTAACCAGTAGACAGTGGACCGCCTCAGGCTGCTCACCAACAAGCCTCTGCCGTACGTTTGCACAGCCTCTTGGCCTCGCTGGTGACACACGCCTAATATCCCTATGAAAGAAAAAAGTCGTGGACAAAAAAAAACCCTAGGTTAGGTGGCGTCCCCAAAAGGCTGAATACGGGTGGAGGCTGAAAACGACATGCGAGATGTCCCGCGGGTGCGCGTAGCGTGCTGCGATTCGGGCGCAATAATAATTCTCGATTTCCAGAGCTGTCGCTTTCCCGCCGCGGCCTAGTGCGCGAGTAGCTGTCGACGAGCCTCTGCTGAGACATAAGCCAAGGCGCGTATCATCCGCGCCTATATAAGCATAGCGTCCTTATCTCACAACTGGCAATGCGCCTGGGCCCATTTATCCCATGCCCTTTTCGGGGCGGCGATTGAAAAAAAAAAGGGAAACGCGGGGGGCGAAATTGCCCACGCCGAGATCCTCCCCCATCCACGTCGCAGGTGCCACTCGCGTCCCGACACGTGGCGCCCTGTTGACCGCCCCGGCCCACGTGCCGCGCCCCGCTTTGACGGGCGCGACCGCGAGCCGGGCGGCGGTGGGCCCGCTGGCCCCCCCCCCACGAGACCCGGCACGGGGTTGTGGATAATCACGGCGCCTGCCACTGGGCGCGAGCGGGCGGGCCGAGGCCGTGGAGGGGCAGCGTCGGGAAACGGAGGGGCCTCGGGCTCGGGCTCCGCGCGATCGCGCGCGTCCGTATCGCGGCGGCAGTGGCGGTCACATGCGCGCAGGGGCGCCGCGGGATCTTCTGCGGCCGCTGGAGCCAGAGTGCCTGAGGGGAGAAGCTGGGACTGGGAGTACGTGCTGGCATGGCAGCAGCAGGCGACGGTCACCCGCCCAGGTAACTTTCCCAGCCTCCCAGGGGACGTGGCAGTGCGTGCTGCGGTTTTTGTTGTTTGTGGAGAAATAATTCCGAAGTACATACAGTACATCACAAGGAAAACATCATCTGTTTTGCGAGAACGTTTCAGAGAGAGAAAGCAGGAACTGAACTGGGGTGTTATACATAGAGAGTGGATGTTAGACCATGGTAACCAGATGGTGCATCTGTACCGTATACAGTGCGCAATTATTGTTTTTTATTCTGTGTATAGTGCGCAAACAGTATTTTTCACATCCATTTCTATTCACTTGTGACCATGGTCTTAGTTTAGCAATGCAAGGAAGGAGGTGCTTGCTTTGGCACCCGGTGCAAGAACTAAAAGGTCTCAGAACTGTGTGCCTAAAAGCACACAAAAGGAGAAAAAAAAAAGAAAGAGCATGAGTTGTCGCACTCAGCGGATGAGCTAGAGAAAGTTCACGTACAAGAGGAGAGAGAAGGAGCGGGGTGGTGGTGAATGGGTGGGTGGGTACACCATAATTGGTGGTACGTCTAGATAGCCGCAGATGGTGGGGGCACTGCCATCATGTGCGCGCTAGTACTCGTCTGCGCGCGCAGCGCAGGAGGGGGCCAGCATGGGATAGGACCTTGCTACGCCCACAACCAGATGGTGACGGTGTCATCTGGCCATCTCCGTATACGGCAGCATTTAATTCTTCGTTTCGTGCCTTGGCGACCAACTTTCCCTTTCCAAATACTGTATTGCCAAAAGAGGTGCTGTACCCAGCGGATCCCCCGTCACGTTCTCTCGTCTCCTCCTCCATCACTGTTAACCCAACGGTTTTTCTATCTCCGTCGCTGTTCCAACTATCTCCTCTCTATCTACAGTGCAGAGCTATGTCGGAACAGTATAACATTTTATTCGTGGCTCAATATGGGACATTCCTTGGATTCAGCCTATAAAGAGAGGAAGCAGGAACTGAGGTGTTTTACGTAGAAGGTAGGGTGTTAGCTTAGCAATGCAAGGTACCAGGTGCTTACTTTGGCACCCGGTGGAAGAACTAAAAAATAATATATGTCATGGCTAAGAGGGTGGGAAGGAGGGGAAATTTGAAGACAATGGCTATTTTATTATGTGTATACCCCCATTATAGTTGGTGCTATGAAAACATACATTGGACATTGTTTTAACCAAACAAGTACCTGTTGACGTCTCAACTCATTGCACCTCCTAGTGAACTATACATTGGAGCTGCCCTAAGTCCACAAAAGGGCACAAAATACGCACCTCGTTCCACGTGTTTTGTACGCCCACTCTAATGTGCACATGCATATTCGGATGGACTGTCTAATTGACCGCTCAAAATACACATGCGTGCTCTCAACTTGAGAATTACACTTATACATACTTGCGTGTACAAACCCTGTAAATAGATGCCTGCATAGCACTACCCATGCGACTATGAGCACCTTCGAGAAACTGCGATTGCATGCCGAGATTGTCGAAGTCACACGTGTCTCGATGCCGATGTGCATCTAGCCTACCATTGAAATTAAGAATAACATCTTTGAGTATTTGAATAAATCCAAGTCAAGGACTTCACAACTTGAATGGACGGGTTGCATCACAAAGAACCTAATATGTACATATCCCCCCTCTATTCAATACAAGATTTATTTTTACCTAAGCCAAGTTCTATAACTTTAGCTAAATTTATAGAAAAATGCACACTATTTTTTTCACAATGATACCAAATAAATGCATCATAATATGTAGTTTATGTCGATTAATGAAAATAAAATTGGTGTTGATCATGCTGGTTCAATCTTTCTATTATCTTGGCTAACTTTAATTTGGAGAAGTCACTTGGGATGAAACTAAAACAACTTATATACTCCGTAGTAGTATTGAATGAACTTATTTTATGGTAGACAAAGCTAATTTTGTTTCAGGTTCATAGGGCTAAACATTCCACCTAAAGGCTCACTCAAAGAAAACTTTTATTGTATGCTCCATCAGCAACATCTTAGTCACGGCCGACGAGTTTAAGATTCAAGGAAGTGCAAACATGGCTCGTTTGCTACTTAGGACAAGGACAAATTAGTTGAGACACGATCATGCTGCTATATCGAACCACCTTTCGGTTACTAGCTGAAAAGTAGGGTAGTGGAGGCGTTAAGGAAAAACAAGGAGAGGTTGGAACAGCGCATGAGTCACTTAACTTTGCCATGGCTATAAATGGCAGGGGCAAGATGAGACAAAACATGCGATCCAGCGTTGATGATAGTCCAGTAGTAGAATGCGTATACCAACTAATATAAGGTGTGCCTATCAAGGTATATGAAGTTTCAACAGACACTTTAAAAGTACAATTAGCTACCTCATATGGACGACTCTCTCTCTAATAATACACTAATGAATTATGGCACAATGACCTCCTTGTTTCCTAGTGGTAGGGTCAACTGTGTGGGTGCGGGTGTGAGTGTGTTGTTAGGGTTCTTTTTTTTTTCTTTCTTAATACATAGCTACGTAGCTTTACTACGTGTTCGAGGAAAAGACCTATGCAGTGACAAAGCTTTGCGATCCTGGCATACAGTACAACTCCCTCCATTCCAAATTATACTACGTTGTTTGTCTTTTTTGGCACACTTTAACAACTTGCCATATTAAATATTTTCATAATTATTGTTTATTTTCAAAAGTATTATTATATGTTTAAAAAATAAGACGATGGGGTTAATCGTTAAAAAATCAAACGACTACACTTCTCCTAGGCTGTATGTAGCGGGCTAGCGGCAGCCGACAGAGGAGGCCCTACCTTGCTCTGATCCACGCCGTGCACGAGCTACAGTGGAGTACCAGGCCAGTGCATCAACTCGCTCACTCTCTACTCGATCAGAATGCATAAATAAAATACTAGCTGCCACCTCACCTCCACGAGCCAAAAAAAAAGCACAACAATCTGGGCGAGCTCGAAGCAATTCCCCTTCCCCCCACCTGCTTCAAGGGCCTGTGAGCGCCCACGTGTACCCCCCAACCACACTTTGGTGACCCTACTCCGGGCAGGGAATAGGGATGGGCACCAGCGCTACGTACTAGAGCTAGAACGATCAGACGATGGGGATGCCCCAGCCCCCAGCTAGCCTCCATGGAATTGGCCGGATTATCGGAAAGGGATAGCTGATGTTAGCTCGAGGAGACACTAGTGGCGCAGGTTAATTAACACGAACATTTTTGCATCAACAAAATTTTTGTTGTTTTCAACGAAAGCGACGCTGGTTGATTTTTCTTTCTTCTGTCGCGACATGGAAGAAGGAACTCCCGGTATTATTATTGCGGTGCGGAATTAATTTGCCTTGCTACATAGCTTGATCAAGAGGCGTCCCATCCCTAGAGAGATAATTTATTTAACTTTTTATATTAGATTTAGCTTTTCTCTATTTAGTAACAACGATGTGTTTTGTCTGAGGAAGCTACCCATTAAAAATGAAGTGGTGGTGGATCGACTCATTCCCCCACAAAATTTAGTGGAATGAACTCGCTTCTCATATATCTATACTAAATTGTTAGCTTGTGAGGAATGAGATGATAACGGATCAGCTCATTCGATTCCGCAAACCAAATAAACAAAGTGAGGAGTGAGAAAAAGATGGGACACCTCATTCCCCAAACCATTCACCTCCTAAGGTTTGCACATTTGCGTTGCTTAGTTTTTCTTTAATTTGGAGGTGTGTATCTTTGTTATTAGTTGGGATAAGCAAAGAACTAACGGTGCTTTCGGGAATAAACATAGCGACTGTGGCTGGAACCGCCGATTTAATCCGAGCTAAGCACACCTGCCACCTCTAACTCGCAGTGCACTTAGACCGAACTAAACCCGGTCGTCCGTCAAGAGTCATTGAACCCCCGATATTACCAAATCCCAGAAGAACCGACATCATACACATCCAGCCCACGATGGAGCCACAACAGTTACATCATCACAGGCAGTTGAAATAGAGTAACAGTAGACTTAGTTACAAACAAATTTCAAATAAAATACTGTTCCAACATAGAGTCATACGATAGCAAGTTCAAAATTATCTCGCAGTGGAAATTAAAGTTCAAGGCCGTGATAACATCTCAAAAGACTCGCATTAAAAGAAACAACATCGAGCCCACCGATGTTGTCCCCTGTGCCACACATGAAGACCTCATCCCAGATGGGGGCATGCACCGCCTCCAACACAGGTGCATACAAGGAACTCCATACCTGCGCTCAAAATGTGGGAACAAACCCTGAGTACTAATTACTCAGTAGGACTTAATGGATTGGCTTACGTCTGACGCAGAGCTTGCTTACTAACAAGTGGATCCTTAGCCATTGATTTTAAGTAGTGATATGAGCAACATAAAGTAACAAGTTTTCATTATTTGCATAACCATCAACATGATAATAAATTGCAGTGATGTAAATACTACAATACAAGCATGTGATATTCGAAATCATGAGTAATAGATACAAAGTGTTTAAGTAGTTACTACGTTGACCGTGTGCGATATCAGCATTCCCACACCTGATGGGCATCAGCGATTCGAATCGATTTTAATTCCCGGAAATAACTATCATGCCAGGGGTATATGCTTACTAGCCATCGCATTCCCACATATAGTCCACATCTCCACCTGGCTCGTCCCAAGATTCAAAACGCCCATACCGAACCCCCGGGTGTGCCCCCATAGCAAGCCTGCCAACATCCCGGTCTCCCCGCAGTGAGTACAGAGCTCCCCCAGGCCTTGTGCCTCAGTGGATGGGCGGCACCTCGAAAACTCCGGACGAGCCCAGGTAAGACTATCACCAGTCTAATATCCAGGTTAAGCATTCTAGCAATGTTACGCCGAACAACAGTCGAACAGCAAACGGGCCTTATACGACTCGGCCGGAGTTTATAGTGCGACGTCATAAAAAGTAAATATTGAAATAAAATCTCCGCTCGGTCTCTATTTAAATCATGAGCATAAGTAATAATTGACATAATAGTAATACCATTGTAACTTTGAAAACATCTACGCGACGAATCCACACACTCGTGTCTACTCATACCTAGCAACTTCTAGGCATACTCATCCTGCGAACTCTAGGTATAGGTGCTAGGGCCAGGGCAGGCCAATGAGTCTAATACAACTGGTTTCAAACAACTCCTAATGCATATGTGTAATCATCAAATATAACTTGTTTGCTGGGAAAATCATGGTCCTGCCTACCTTCTTCACTAGGGTCAATAGCTACCTCCGGAGCGTAGTCGGGCACTTGCTGCTGGTCTTCTGGCTCCTCCACTATGGGCTGCTCCTGCGGGTGTTCTTTGTTCGCGGGGTCTATATGCATGTCATAGTGCAATATAAGTGCATGGAAATGCGAATGCGTGCTTATGGTGCAGATAAGATGCAATGAACCGTGATCACTAAGTGGAGTTATGCATTTTTGTGTCAAAACTTGTTCAATACTAAGAAATCATATAAACCATCACCTAGGGTAGCTTAACACGTCACATATAACAACACGAGGGCTTGCAGCAAGTATAAAATCCAGCAAGCAAAATAAGCAAAGTTTAATTAGACATCTATTTTTCATATAGTCAATTCAACATTCCTAACATGCAATTTAAAACAGTAGCAATGACCCAAATATGTCTATGACATACCATGATTTTTCTTAGAATTTACTAAACAAGTTAGAACCACTTTTTCCCTATTATTTAGTTAAATATGCATTAATTTGTCATTTTCAATTCAGTATGAAAACCCAACATGCACAGCTTCATATTCTAACAGTGAGCTATCTACATAACTTAGAGCTCATATAAAAACTATGAAGTCATCTAGAGCATCTTTTCCTATAGCAACCATTCTCTATGTTAATAATATGCTTAAATACTTGGCAAGGGCAAAGCAGAAATTAAACAGTCAATGCTAGGGCTACCAAAAATCGCATAGTGCCCAGATACTCTAACAAAGTCACTATCCAAATTTCATAATTTTTGGAGTTCATTTGACCCACATTTCCCATTTATTTAGTTTTTACATGCATGCACAAAACTGGGGGCAAAATGGTCATTCCACATATCCACTTCATACCCATCATGTAGATCTACTCACAAGGGTCACAATGCAACTGAGTTTACCATTTTAGGATTTTTCTTTGATTTACTATGATTTTTCAAATGTTACTGCCGAAATTAAAGAATAAATGGGAAAAATCCCAGATCTGACGGCCTTCACGCAAATAAACATAGATTTCGGGGGTTAGATCGTAAAAAGTAGAAAACCGAGGGATTAGATCTCAAAGTAGCCATCTCCTTCCTCCCTGCTTCTACCTCGCGCAGGGAGGGAGGGGCGCGGTGGCGCGCATGGCTGGCCGGCCCTGCGGGGCATGGCGGCCCGCTGCAGAGGGTCCGGGGGGGGGGAGAGAGCAGGAGGTAGGGAAGCTTACCCCCAACCTCAATCGGCGAATGTGGCTGTGTGGAGGTGGAAATCGGCCGGCGGCGAAGCTCGAAGGCGCGGGTCTTCGATGGCGAAATACGGCGCAGGGAAGGGACGATGTTGGCCAGAGTTTGAGGGGAATGGTGGAGGGAGGTGAGGGGAAGGGCGGCGCGGTGATGGGGAGGTCCGGAAGTGGGTGGAAGTGGCCGGGTGCCTGCTCGATTCGAGCTCCGTCAATGGCAGGCCGCTCAGGACGGAGGAAACAGCAGGCCGAATGTGAGAGGGAGAGAAAGGGAAGAGCGAGGGCGTTGCCCTCCTCTTAAGGGCGCGGCCGACCGGGTGGGGGGGGGGCAATCCGCGGCGTGCGGGGGCGGCCGTACGCCGGCGTCCGCGAGGCAGCCATCGGCTCGGCAGCGCCTCGCCGGTCGGATCGGTGGGCCCACGCGGCAGTGAGGGAAAAGGGCCGAAAATGGAAAACACAGTTTGACTATTTTTTTTGTCTCTGAAAATCGCGAATTTGATCAAGTTAGAGGCCGAATTAGAAAAAGACTCAATTGGATGAAATGTTGTAATCCTCGAGATCTACAAGTAATTGTCAAAAGGCTTAAGATCAAATTCTGTGTAGAAATAAGAATTAAATTTGAATTCATCTCAGAGATTCAGGTTTGACCTACAGAGCCTCCTGTAAAGAAAATTCAAAAGGTCCTATATATGGTCATATTCACCTGAGATGTTTTATACCAACTTTGTTCATAACTCCAAGATCTACAACTTTGTCAATTAGAGTCTTTCATGAAAATGATTGTAGGTCAAAGAAAAAATGGGATTTCTAAACTGTTCAGGTCTTGACAGTTTTTGTATGCTGACAATAAAAGCCCTAAAACTCTAGGCAAACCTTACTGTATGTCAAAGCTCCAATTATGAAATTTGTTCATCATGGAATGGTCTACAGGTTTGGTATAAAAACTTACATCTAGTTCCCAACAGAAACAATGTTATGATCAAAACAACAGTAGGATACATGCAGGAAACTGGCTTCATCAAGTTGCATTTCAATCAAGTTTGATTATGAGGTTGCAATGCATATCATTTTGAGATGAAACGATGCATGTGAGATGAGATTAAGCAAATGATGCACATGAAATGCACTTGAGATATCTGGGACATCACAACAACTATAGCAAAAACCCTAAGATAATGTTTCTAGTAGATAGCAAAACAGTACTAATAGTACTCGTACGTAATAAATCCAACAAAGAGAGTTCCCTAACTATTCTACTTGCACTAATCATTTAATAGCTGAATAAACCCATCAACTGTTCACCAATTATTGGAAGGCTAGAGATGGAGCCCCGAAATGGATGTTAGTCAATTATTGGCACCGCAGGCAGGCGGCCCCATGCATCGGTCCTATCATGCACAAAACAAATCTCACGTTTCCTCACAGAAAGAAAGTTAACAAACGCAAATAAAAGGTGCAAACATAGCATCTAAGTTTGCCACACAAATTAAGAATGCAGTCGTAGTCCATGGAGGCATGGGCTATCCCATTTCAAAAAGCATTTGTGTTTAGTTTAATCACCTGGTTTTTTTTTTCAATGTGCATGCTCATTTAGTTGTATATTATTTTTCCTTTTTAGAGAACTTACGCACACAATTTAAATTAGAGCACTTCGCTATCTGCTGATGGATCTTTAGCGTGTATAAATCCATCACATTTTGGGTAGACCAAGAGGGGCCCCATCACACATAAGAAATCTTTCGTATGTAACACATATCTAAAAACCGCAATGCAATAGACCACAATTCGAAAAAGAATTTAGCACTAGAAAATTTCGTGACAGATAAACCTCACAAATCATTATTGAATGGCGCCTAGACTATTTTCCACTACTGCTAAATCGTGTAAAGGAAATCTCACTGGATTATATTCGACACGCCCTGCTGAGACGTGTCCAACGGGCCGTGTATCTGCGTTTTAGACGGTCGATCAGACAAGGGAAACAACCGTGTCACGCATCGGTGAACCAAGCACCAAACAGACATTGTAGATGACTGATTAGACAGTGCAGCAAACCGTACAATATGGTGAGAGCACGCGAGAGATATATACCCCGTGCATGAAAATAGGCAATGACAACGACACCGGGATAGGCAAGACCTGGGAATCGGTCCGTGGGGTCTATAGGGCCAAGCAAGCGCAAAGCACGTCACATGGGCGTCAATTTCGGCCGTGTGGTTCCTACTTAAGGCTAGGGTCACAAAATAGACATAAAAAACACTGTTTGTACATTGTATATAGAATAAAAAAACAATGAATGCATATACGGATGCAATGGCCTGTGACCCTGATCTCAGCGGGTCTTTTCTCCCCCTCTCTCTCCTCGATTTTGCAGTTTCCAAGAGGAGAAGAGCGCCCCGGCCTGGCCCCGCCAGCGGAGGAGAGGATGGAGGTGACACGAGTGGTGGCGTCGATGCATGCGGATGGCTCCTTGCTTCTTTTGTCTGCCTCCAGTCGGTTTTTTCTTCTTTTTTCCTGCTGTGCTTGCTGCCTGCCGGTGTCGTTTATTTTCTTTCTTTTCTCACTGCGACTGCGAGATGAGATGTGATGTGAGGGGAAGAGGGTCATTGTCAGAGAAAGCGACGTGGCCTCTTGCTCGAGGAACTTTACTATAATGGCAGGTTCCGTATCCTTGTGCACAAATGGCAAGGCGCACGCCCATGGTGCATCAATCCATCTGAGTTTATATAGCAGTATGTACAAATGCCCCTGCATATGCGTATACACAAATCAAACAACTCACGGAGTTAATCCTCCCCCAAAACTGAAATAGAAACACAAATCAAATGTAGTTTGCCTTCTTTCCCTTATCTGCCGGCAATAGACAGTCTATTATTACAGATCAAAAGAATATAAAGAGCGGCCACAGAATCAGGAAGGCGAAATGTGCATATGCAGCGTACAAAGTATTAGACTGCCAACAAAAACAAGACATCTTTATGCGCGTAAACATACCGTGAGAGCGTGTGGGAAACGAGGGTGAAGGTTGTGCAGAATACACCTGTCCGCCTCATGCATGCATCTGCAGCTTCTATTTCGAATGATTGGTACGCTCAGCAGCGGTTTTTGCATATGGCATCATTTTACATGTTGCACGGAAATCTCGAACTGTATTCGGACAGGCTTGTATGTACATCGATGGACACGTATAGCCAGATTCGCATTTCTTCTTCTTCTTTGGGATGGAGGTACGTATCACTGTAATTCTAAGTTGTATGTCAACATCCATTTCCAATACTAGCTAGGAATCCCGCCCGATCCACGGAAACCAAAGCGTTTTCACTTTTTTGGGATGAAACGACAGGGGCACTCTTCTAAGGCCTAAGTCCAGCGCATCGTCTATCCCATTGACTATATTCAAATTTCATTCTATTCGCAATGCGGCTACAATGTCATTTTCGTATTATATACATTCATACAGACGATCCTCTGTACTTGGCCTAAGTCACTCTGCAGTGGTTCTTCCATCTTTCATCTCTCATCACTGTTTCAACTACCCCTACCCCGTGCACAGTGCTGTAATGGTGCGAGATCCCCCATTTTGAGGAACCGCTGGAGTCAGCCTTAAAGGTACTTTGACGAGTTTTTTTCCTTTCTTTTTTTCCTTTTAGGAACAAATAGACTGCCGAGCAATTTAATTTGGGCATGTATCAACCACGAAGGAAGTACTAAGGGGTGTTTGGATCCCATAGCTAAAATTTAACCTCCGTCACTTTAGATATTTGGACACCAATTAAAAGTATTAAACATAGTCTAATTCTAAAACTAACTACACATACGAGGACTAAATGACGAGACAAATTTATTAAGACTAATTAATCTATGATTAGCAAATGTGACATTATAGTCACCGTTCATTAATTATAGATTAATTAGATTTAATAAATTCATCTCACGTTTAGTTCTCCGGTTAGTTTTATAAAACAGCCCTGGATAGACAGGGAGCTGCAGATCCGATCTGGACTGGTAGTGGTCGGGAACCACCCCGGTGTGGGTGTACCGTGTACGGGGTTGGCGGTGCGGGGCCCGGCGCGTGAGCCGTGGATGGAATCGCTTGCGACAGGCGGCAGTGCACGTCCGCTGCCCTGCCGCGGGGGGACCACCAGACCAGCAGAGCAGAGAGTACTCCCTAGGCCAATGACGGTTGTGCCCCGCGCGCGGGGGCAGAATCGTCCGTCGTCACGTGGGCCGACGCGACGCGACGCCCGGGGACCACCCCGCCGAGACATCTCGCCGCGACGGGAGACGAGACGAGGCGAGACGAGGCGAGAGGAGAAGGGCCGGGGGGTGCGCACGTGCCGCGGGCCCCGCGGGGGAGTCTTTTTAAAGGCTGCGGGTGTAGTAGTACGCATCTCGCGTTCCATGTCTGCTGCTGCAGCTGCAGGTCCGCAGAGAGAGAGAGAGAGACGGGACCAGCCACGCCAGGCCAAGCCAGCGTTCGCTTTCGCTTTGGCGCGGTAGCCGTTGCGCGGCCGGATGGCATTGCTGTCCCGTCCCTTGCCCAGGCACACGACGCAACGCCGCGCCACCAGTCCACCACCATGCAAAGTCCCCTAAGACTATCTTCATCGGTGCATGCAGTAAATGGACCGCCTGCTAATGCTGGTTGGTAGCGTAATACTGGGCGGTAGCGTCAGATTGGCACCGTAGCGTTACTGTACACAGAAAGAGGAAATAATTAGGAATAGTAGGAGGAATAGGGATAGTCAATGCATATGGGTATTGCCGTTGGAGACGGTCTTATTTTACATATACTGTATATTTTTTCCAACTCGCATCATATCGGATGTTTAGACGTTAATTAGAAGTACAATTGCACAGATGAGGACTAAACGGCGAGATGAATTTATTAAACCTAATTAATCTATGATTAACAAATGTGATGCTAAGTAACCATTCGTTAATCCTGGATTGATTAGGCTTAATAAATTCGTCTCGCCGATTAATTCTCGTTTATGTAATTAGTTTTATAATTAGACCATATTTAATACTTCTAACTAGCAGCGAAATATCTGACGTGGCATGAGCTACAATTTAGCCTCTCAGATTCAAACTCCGCCTGTATCTGAACTCCGGTACATATACAGTGCTTCTGCAATACTATATGTGCACATCGTTATACACGGTCCGGTGGTCTTAGGCTAGAAGGGCATCTGATATCGAAATAGACGTGTGCGCTTGCTTTGGTGGCAATCGAAACCCAAAGTTGGGTTTTTAGTCGATCGATGTTTACATTTTTCCAAAGCTGTTATTCTCTAGTTTTGCGGTATCTATCTAAGCTATTTCACTGGGATGGTAAATGGTACTATATCTTATATCTATGCTCTATACGTAGCACCCTTTAATCATGAGCTAAGTTAAAAAATGTGCACTGGCAGTAGCCTAGGGGGCTACTCTGTCCTGCCCCTAGCTACCAACCAAGTTTATATAGGCTGCTTATATACAGATAAACAAACACTTAATCTTACACAGCGGGTGTTTGGATCCTGTCACTGAATTTTATTACGTGTCACGTCGGATGTTCGGACACTAAGTTAAAAATATTAAATATAATTTAATTAAAAAACTAATTACATAGATGAAGACTAAATGACGAGACGAATTTATTAAGCCTAATCAATCCATGATTAACGAATGTCACTGTAGCATCACATTTACTAATCATAGATTAATTAGGCTTAATAAATTCGTCTCAGCCGTTTAGTCTCCATCTGTGTAATTAGTTTCATAATTAGACTATATTTAATATTTTTAATTAGCGTCCGAACATCCGATATGAATGGTGCTAAATTTTAGCAGAAGGATCCAAACAGGACCATAGCCCCACACATGATCTATGATAGGGTTTTATTTTAGCTTGTCCCTTGATTTTAGCGTCATCAGGGAGTGGATACGAGTGTGGAAAACATGGTTTGCGTCGCACTATCCGGTGAAACACTTGTCTCATCGATGCCTATATAAGTAAAGTAAGACCATTTTCAGTGGGATGGACAAATACGCTGACTACGGTGAAAAACCACACTGTAACGCTACTGTAAACAGAATAGAAGATGGTTGGAACAGTGATATTCAACCATTTACCTTTGCTTGTCCCTATCCCTAATACGTACTAAGTGGTAATAAATCTGCATAAGCCAGTCACTGTCAACCACCAAACCAGGCAACTGTGATCCTTCCCGGTGGAGCGGCGCCGGCCGGCCACAGGGTGTGCACATTGGCGGTCGGGCGCATAGGATTCCCCCCTCTCGCAAGAGGACAATCCCGTCCGTACTTCGCCCCTGGCCACACGGGTAACGAGAGAGGAGAGAGAGAGAGATTGCGACGGGCAACGCAAGGCAAAAAAAAAAAAACAAATCGCGCGGGAAAAAATATGCTAAGCACTGTAGCAGTACGTGCTCCATAATGCAGCGACCACAGCCTGGTCCTGTCCTGACAACAGCTTTCATTTTCTTTATTCAGAGCAGGGCAGGGCAGGGCTCTCGCTTTCTTCTCTTCTCTTCCCGCGACACGAGATCGCGCCGAGGCGAGAGAACTCGCGACGTCGCGCGGCCCGCTGCGACCGCGACGCGTCGCGTTGCCCCCAGGTCACCCCTGCCAGCGGCCCAGGAGGTGCCAGGGGATGATCCTCCCCACTCTCGACCGGTAGACTTTTCTTTGAAAATACATTATCGGAAATTCCCTTTCCCATCTGTTCACCTCAGTTTTTCCCCCCGGGAGAATTTTGGTGGACCCGTGTTGTTAAGGTGTGGATCTTGAGACGCCTCGCACAACACAAAAGCGACGGCGGCGGTGTGAGCGACGCGGAGAGAATATAAATACATAAAAAATCCAAAGCGCTTTATTGCTTGCCTTTTCCTTTTCTCGTAAAGTCCGGACAGAAATATACGGCAAGCATTTTCGTGGTGTTTTTATGCCTGTGTTGCTGGGGGCCATGCATTCCCGCTCGCTTCATCACCATCGCAATTCACAAGCCGCGCGCCACGGTGGACGAGCGGTGATTGGCGTCGGCGTCGGAAAAGCCAAAGCTAGCCAACGTATACAGTACGGCGCTCTCCTCTCTCTCACATGACCATCAAAAACCCAAAAATGAACAGTGGCGTCGCGATCAATGCAAGGCCGACCCACGCCTCTCCGTCGATCTGAGATTGGCGATTGAAACCGACCCCTGTCCTCGCCTCTGTTGCACGCCCAGCCAAACCCCACGTGTCCCTTCCTACTCCACTAATCCACCTCGTTTCCCTACGTGCGCGCGTAAACATCATATGACGTGTGCCATAATAATCAACGAAATTCAGGTGGGGGACTCTCCCCGTGGCACATCGTCCATCCAAATACTTCCACACCCTCATCCTTGATTAGTCGGCCGGGGCACGTACTCAACTCGCATGGTTTTCATAGCAACAGGTGTGCTTGCACACGTCCACCGATTAGAGGTTAGTCTACGTCCATTATTAACTAGCGTGAACATCTATGCCTAGTTATACCGCGTTTCGCACGGGAAAAAAAACCCGCACCTCAAAAAATCAAGCGTAATGGGAATGAATCCCAGTAATTCAAAGACAATGAATGGTGGGAAGGAGCCAGAAGCATATACTGTGTCATTCTTGACATCCTTATGTTTCTAAATAGATTTGTAGTATGGCGACAGTTTCTTATAGTAACAGAGGACCTTTGCACCAACCAGGAATGCATGTATCTACCTTTTTTTTATTTAAAGATTAGGTGCCCCATGAAAATTCAACATAGGTAGAAGTGGTCGCCCAAGTCCAAGCTATAAATTTGTAATATACGAAAGCTGGGTTATTCATTTAACCTGATGTACACCTAGCTGAAACCAGACTGTCCGTATACTATAATTATTTTGACCGGACAATAGCACATTCTATTAAGGCAGGAGTAATTTATAGCTTGATAATGTCAGAAGGATAATTTGGTAAAGTCCGTGTCTCTTGATTAGTCAGGTTTAACATGACGCGCTCCAATAATTTGCGGATGAGACCAAATTAAAGCGAATAACCGCCATGACATGACCTTATATACTAGTAGTTTGTTGCTTCCACGACATCGCAACCCCCGACTACAGCTTCTTTGAAATTGCTTGCTTAGCCGGAGCGCATGGTGTGGTGTTTTCTCCTGAGTACAAATTTGTCTTTTCTTTAAGCTGTCCAGACTTTAATTTCCACTAGAGAAAAAAAAGATGATCTGAATACTTAAATAATGTTAACACTAAAAGAATTATCAGCATCAATGTCAGAGCACACCACCCACTTCTATCTATGCGTGGTTCATGCACCGACCGGACGTCCCTGTCAATCTAGCCCACTGAAAATGTAGCTGAAAGAGACACTTCTTTCACTTAAAAAACCCAACCCAGTCCAGCAAGAACGGGTACGTACACATTCCTCTTTCTCCATACGTCATCTGATGTTGCAATTTTCAATTTTGAAAAGAAAACTTGGCTGACCATTAGTTTGTTCTGTCTGGCCGGTACGGTGCGATGGATACTTCGTCTCTTGCGAGCGAGCCTACATTGCAGGTCTACATTGACCAATTCAGACTTCGGTTTTCAAGGCCTATACGTAACATAGGTACGTAAGCATGGTGAGGATTAGCGGCCGGGACAACCACACGAACACGAGAGATTGGCTATATTTGATAGGGTTGTGGATTGATGAGGAACAAAGTACGTATCAAAATATTGGTGTTATCGTTATACTCCTACAACAAAGTATAGGTTGTATTGTGGTCCAAAAAAAAGTATAGGTTGTATTATTAAGATTTGTGCAAGTATATTTCAAGATATGCTTTGACCAATGATTCCTCTTATTGTATTACCAGCTAGCTTGATGCACAACCAGTGAATTATCAAAAATGATATGGAAAATGCAAATCTATTATTGTACATCTTCTGTACAACAAATATTTTGGATCCCATAGCTAAAATTTAGCCCCCATCACATCGGATGTTTGGACTCTAATTAGAAGTATAGTCTAATTATAAAACTAATTACACAAATGAATACTAAACGACGAGACGAATTTCTTAAACCTAATTAATCTATGATTAGCAAAAGCAACGCTACAGTACCATTCGTTAATTATGGATTAATTAGGCTTAATAATTTTGTCTTGCCATTTAGTCAGCGTCTTTAGTCATCGTCTCATCTGTATAATTAGTTTTATAATTAAATCATATTTAATATTTTTAACTAGCATTTAGATATGACGTGCACTACAATTTAGGCGTGGATTCAAACGCCCCTCGCTATGAACGTGGTTCCCGCAGAATAAGTTCGGTCCTGGCGTGCAAATACTCTGCCGGAAATGCCCCTGCTGGACCCGTCACGGTCGGCTGTACACACACACACCCAGGCCCAGGCCCCAGTCTCGCCGCGCGGCCGGCCTTTCCTCTCACGACAGCGACCAGCCGCGGGGCGCGGCTCAAACGCACGTCCGGCCGCTCCTTGTCCACGTCAACTTGCCCTGCTACCTACTGTACACCTACGTATACTGGTACCTCTTTGTTACGGATTCTCTAATTAATTATCTGTCCTTGTCGGAGCATGACCAGCTAGCTTCGTGAAATAACAATCGTCATTTCAATTTCAACAACGGTGGACGGACGTGTCGGTGCTGTGCTTGCATTGATTGGTCAATACAGACGTCCACGTATGTTCTGACAGGGACACATGCCTGTTACAGTAAGTACGTACTGTACTCCAGTATTTTCTGATGCCCGGGTTCGTTGCATTCAAAAGCAATTAGTTGAGCTCTCTCACTCTCCGAAGCAATTGCTCGGTTAGGTACGTCAACTTTCCGTTATTAATTCACTCGAGACCGAACCGTAGATCCACATGTTTATGTTAGAAAGAATCATTTAAAAGAGTTAACAGATCATTATACTCACTTTATGACAACAACATTATAGGATGCAGATGGTACCGTGAGAATAAATTTAGAGAACTGGCGTACAATTATTTCTTTTTGGGAGAAGCAAAGCAAGCAATCCGATGTATAATTAGTCCCAATGTCCCGGACCCACCTCCGCTGGTTGGTTTTGAACGGGGCTAGGAAGTCGGAATCACATAGTGGCACACGTCCCTTAGGCTATCTCCGATAACACTTAACATCCTATTTTCTCAAATCTCGTTTTTCTCTGTACGTCATGTCGGTTACAGAACAGAACAGAACAGTGCCAAATAGTGCTGAAACAGCACTCGGTTTCTCGTTTTGAGCGTGTCGGTACCCAGCTAACCGGGTACCCGCTTACACTGGACGAAGATCACTAGGGAGGTAACTACTGCAGTACAAGGAGGGCCTAAGGCCGCATACAGATGGACCCGGCCCACTCCTTGGGGAAGCTAGGGCCACGCACCTGGCCCACAGGGGAGGCCCCGGACCTCCTTGAGGACCGAGCCTCCCCTAGCCACGCGAGGAGAGGTCCGGACCTCTCGGGCCGGAGCCCGGGGCCCGTACCTTCGGTGGTTCGGGGGCGCCTCGTGCCCACAGAGCACGGGGAGGTCCGGAGCCGGCGCCCCCAGTGGTCCGGGGCCGCCACGTGCCCCCCGAACGCGTGGAGGTCCGGAGCCGCCACGTGACCACAGGGCACGGAAAGGTCTCGCGTTGCCACGTGCCCACAAGGCGCGTGGCAGGGGCCTTCAGGCGGGCGCCTCGCCCACCTGCCGCATTTATTGCGGGCAGGCGGGCGTGCCCGATGCCGCTGACACCGCCGCTGTCAGGCTGGCACGCCCCAATGCCGCTGACACCACGAGTGTCAGACAGGCGTGCCCCCGTAGCCCGCCGCCGTTGTCAGGCAGGCGTGCCCCCGTCGCCCGCCGACGCCGCCGCTGTCAGACGGATGTGCCCCCATCGCCGCTGGCACCGCCGCTGGCAGGCGGCGGCGGCAAGGGAAAAGGGCGCGCCTTACCAAGGCGCGGCGACGATGACAGAGCACTACAGTTGATTTCCTCAGCTACACTGCGGTCTATATTGAGTAAACAAGTACGCTGTACTCATCATAAGCCGCGCCTCGCGCGGCGGCCGCGCTCAGCCTAATACTAGGCAGCGGCGCTACAACGCTGCTACGGGCGCCCTGTCCTGTCGCGCGTGCGCGTCCCCTGCCCCTCGGCCTCTGACGCCTCTCAGCGGGTTTAGCAGCCGATGGGACAGGACGGCGTGAGACAGGACGGCGCGGCGCCGTATCCGGGCGACAAGACGGTATGGCGGATCTCCAGGCCATACCCGGTCACGACGGTGGTACAGGCGCGAAGCATGGAAGCGTTGGACATCAGTTACAGAATAGAACTGTAGCATAGAGGAAATGGCCGGGACCACCTGTCGGGGCCCGGCCACCATGTACATGCCCCCCTTGGGCTATAAAAGGGGAGGCATACGCAACACAAAAGACAGACTCAGACGCAGACAAGCTCGAACTAACCCACGAAATACAAGAACACACCCACAGTGGACGTAGGGTATTACGCTCCGGCGGCCCGAACCACTCTAAATCCTCTCGCCACCATCGTGCCGCTACCAACTTAGCTAACAACGATTGCTTCCCCTAACTACTCCCAGTACTTAGGATCTTGGCCGGGTGCACTCCGCCACCTGACCAGGAGCACTCCCGCTCCGACATTTGGCGCGCCAGGTAGGGGGGCGCATCAGTTAGCTTCATCCCTCACCGCATGATGGTGCGCATCCGCGATTTCCATGAGGAAGCAGCCGCATCAGAGGAGGTGGCCTCGACTGGGTCGCAGGCCTCCCCCCACCGTTCTGAGGACGCGGCGCGAACGCCGCGGCTCCCTCGACGCCCCACGGGGGGCACCGCTGCTGCAAACACTGCAGTAACAAGTGCTGTAGCGGCAAACGCCGCCAAAGAGAACCCCGCTGCTGCTAGCGGCCCGCTCGCCGCAGCCAGGGAGTTGCTGCGTAACCCTCCGGGGCCGACAGCCTCACCTAGTGCCTTGGCGTAGTGGCGAAGCGATGTAGATCGCCTGATCCACCTAGCTGAGGTCACCCCTGGCCCGGCTAGGACTGGGTCACGACTCCCTCCCAGCAGCGGGGGGAGGTCGAACCGCCGCAGGCAGCACAATGCGGCAACATCCGCGCGCTCCCCCTCAGTAAGGAGCGCGCAGACAGAAGACCTGCGAGCCGAGCTCAACCGCCGGCGAGCAGGCACCCCCACCACCGTGGAGCAACCACAGATGCAGCCAAGCGCCGCCAAGGGCAAGAACCTTGACGCGGCGTTCGCCGCTGCAGCACCTAAGCCCCCGGCTTACGCGCCACCCCCGGTTGGCGTGCAAACGCCACCAGGGGTCGTATCGGCTGGAGTTGGCTGCGCAGCACTCGCGGACAGTCTCCGCTCCGCGCGCTGGCCGCAGAAGTTCCGGCCGCACCTGCCAGAAAAGTACGACGGGAATACCAACCCGTCGGAATTCCTGCAGGTGTACGTCACCGCTATCACAGCGGCTGGCGGAGACGACGCCGTTATGGCGTCATACTTCCATGTCGCCTTGTCTGGGCCGGCCCGGACTTGGCTCATGAACCTCTCCCCCGGGTCAATCCGGTCGTGGGAGGAGCTCTGCACTCTGTTCCAGGCGAATTTCGCGAGTGCATGCCAGCAGTACGGCGTGGAGGCCCACCTCCATGCAGTACGCCAAGAGCCTGGCGAATCCCTCCGAGCGTTCATCGCTCGTTTCGCCAAGGTGCGGGGGACAATCCCTCGCATCTCCGACGCGTCCATCATCACAGCCTTCCGGCAAGGTGTCCGTGATGAGAAGATGCTGGAGAAACTGGCGACCCGCCAAGTACAGGACGTCGCCACCCTGTACGCGCTGGCGGACAAGTGCGCTAGAGCTGCCGAGGGGCGTGCATGGCACTCTCCACAGCAGGACAGGACTGCCCAGCCAGGCGCCTCTGCCGGTGCTGCCCGAGAGGGCGGCAAGAAAAAGAAGAAGGGCCGACGCCCTGAGAGGTTCCTGGAAGGGGCCCCTGTCGCTGCGGCAGGACCTAGAGGCCACGACACCAGTGGCAAGCGCCCGAGGCAACAGGCGCGGAACGGTGGCGGCTCATGTCCTGTTCATCCCAACAGCGGTCACAGCGCCGCCGACTGCCGCGAGATACAAAAGCTCGTGCAGCGGCGTCTCAGTGAGCGCCGAGAGCGTCCGACCAAGGATGACTCGCCCCCACGCCAGCGTCCTGGCAAGGGGAAGGCTACCAGCGACGGTGGGCCCGCCGCTGGGGGCAAGGAGATGGGCTACCAGTCCCCGGAGCGGGAACTCAAGAGCGTCTACGCTCTAGGCCACTCCAGCTCCGAATCTAGCGACAACGAACGTCGCAAGAGGCTGTACGTCATGTATGGCGGAAGCTGGGCAGTCTCTTCCCGGCGGGACGTGAAGGCCCTGCGCCGAGAAGTCCTCTCGGTCAGGCCGAGTGTCCCTGGGGTGGCTCCACACCACAAGTGGAAGGACACCACCATTACCTTCGGGCCGGCCGACTGCCCAGAAAACATGGCTGGGGCTGGCGTGCTGCCGATCATCACATCTCCAGTGGTCGCCAACATACGGCTCCACCACGTGTTGATCGACGGAGGGGCCGCCCTCAACATCATCAACCATGCAGCCTTCAAGCAGCTGCAGATTCTGGAGTCGCGCCTGGCTCCGACGCGCCCATTCTCCGACGTGGGTCCGGTGCCGATCTTCCCGAAAGGGAAGATCGACCTGCCGGTCACCTTCGGGACCTCGGAGAAGTTCCGCACAGAGAACGTCCAGTTCGATGTCGCGGAAGTCAACCTGCCGTTCAACGCCATCATTGGCAGACCGGCACTGTACCGCTTCATGGCCGTTGCCCATTACGGGTACTTGGTCGTGAAGATGCCGTCCCCGGCGGGTGTTCTCACCGTGCCGGGAGACCGCCACGCAGCCGTCGCCGCAGTAGAGAAGCTCCATGCTCTCGCTACTGACGCAGCGAACCCGGCGAGGGACAACCCCTCGGCCTTTCGGGCCAAGGTTCCTGTTAAGGAACCAAAGGTGCCCAAGGTACGCCCTTCCGACCCCGAGGACGTGCCAGTCAAGACCGTCCAGATCGGGGCGGAGCCCTCCCAGACCACCCGCATCGCAGGGAATCTGGGAGAGAAATAGGGAGACGCGCTCGTTGCTTTCCTCCGGGCAAATGTCGACGTGTTCGCCTGGGAACCGTCACAGATGCCTGGGATCCCTAGGGAAGTGATTGAGCACCGTCTGAAGATCAACCCAGACGCCAAGCCGGTGCGGCAAAAGCCGCGGAGGCAGTCCGTGGAGCGCCAGGATTTCATCCGTCAGGAGGTCCGGAAGCTCCTAGACGCGGGCTTCATCGAGGAGGTCCATCACCCCGAGTGGCTGGCCAACCCGGTGGTCGTCCCCAAGGCGAACGGGAAGCTTCGGATGTGTATCGACTACACCAGCCTCAACAAAGTATGTCCTCCAGACCCTTATCCCCTCCCGCGCATAGACCAGATAGTAGATTCCACCTCCGGGTGTGAACTCTTGTCTTTTTTAGATGCGTACTCTGGGTTTCATCAGATCCAGATGGATGAGGAGGATAAGAGGCATACAGCTTTCGTAGCAGTAGATGGTTTATATTGTTACGTTGTAATGCCATATGGTCTGAGGAATGCTTTACCTACGTTTCTGCGTGCCATGAACTTCACGTTCCACGACCTGATCAGAAACATAGTAGAGGTCTATGTCGATGACATTGTTGTCAAGACCAGGGTAAGGTCGACCTTGATGGAAAACCTAGCCCTCGTTTTCGATAGGTTGCGCACAACGCGCACGAAGCTGAACCCCGAGAAATGCGTCTTTGGCGTCTCGGCCGGTAAACTGTTAGGGTTCCTAGTGTCACATCGCGGCATTGAGGCAAACCCAACCAAGATCAGGGCGATCGAGGCTATGCGGCCGCCGGCCTGCATTAAGGACCTCCAGAAACTCACTGGGTCCTTGGCAGCCCTCAGCCGTTTTATCTCAAAGCTAGCTGAGAGAGCCCTGCCCTTCTTCAAGCTTTTGAGGAAGTCCGGACCATTCATGTGGACCGAAGAGGCTGAGCAAGCCTTCCAGGAGTTGAAGCAGCATCTCACTACTCTGCCCGTTTTAGTGGCGCCAGAGTCTGGTGAGACCCTGTTTCTCTACCTCGCGGCGACATCCGAGGTAGTAAGCATGGTCTTGGTCGCCGAGCGACCAGCCCATCCCCACGAAGGGGACACCGGGGTCCCCCAAGTGGAAGGTGGTGGTCCGCCCACCACGAGAGCTGCAGCCGGCCACGATATCGGAGGTCCGGTTGGCACGTTGCCCTGCCAAGGCGATAAGCCACCAGAAGCTGGAGGCCAAGCCGCCCAGGGGGCCAGCCTGGCAGGGGGAGAAGGTTTCGGACCTGCCACTAGGGTCCGGACCACCCAGAAGCCAGTCTATTACGTCAGTGAAGTCCTCCACGGGGCGAAGGCCAGGTATCTGGAAGCTCACAAGTTCGCCTACGCATTACTTATTGCTTCCAGAAAGTTGCGCCACTATTTCCAGGCGCATAAGGTTGTCGTGGTGACCTCTTACCCATTAAGAGCAATCCTGCGCAATTCTAACGCTACTGGGAATATCGCCAAATGGGCTGCGGAGCTGGCAGAATTCCAACTCGACTTCCAGCCCCGAAATGCTGCCAAGAGCCAAGTCTTAGCCGACTTCATCGCAGAATGGACTCCCACCGCCTCGGAATTTGGAGGTCCGCAAGCCGAGGCGGAACCTTCCCAGCCGGACAGGACCATCCGGGTTTTCACCGAGCCGCACTGGACTCTCTTCTTCGACGGGTCCGCCCGCGAAAAAGGGTCCGGAGCAGGAGTGGCCCTCGTGGACCCAAACGGGGATCAAGTAAAGTACATAGTATGCTTCGAATTCAAAGCCACTAACAACATGGCGGAATACGAAGGCTTGATCTTTGGGCTCATGATCGCTCATTCACTGGGAATCAAGCAGCTCCTGGTTAAGGGGGATTCCCAGTTGCTGATCCGACAGGTCCGGGGGGAGTGCTGCTGCAATAACCCCCAGCTCGCAGCATACCTCATGCGAGTGAGGGAGCTCGAGAAGGACTTCGAGGTCCTGGAACTGCAGCACGTTCCCAGGAACCTCAACTCAGTGGCAGATGACCTCTCCGCGAGGGCATCGACTCGGGGCTCAGTACCCGAGGGCGTCTTCAAAAGACAGCTGCTGAGACCAACCGCCCAGCCGGCCGAACTGGGCGAAGGGGGCAGAACTAGCACCTCGAAGCTAGCAGTCCCAGTGGTCCTCCATCTCTGGAGCCCACCAAGGATCGTGTGGACTGATGACCCCGGCATGTCATCAGGGACACATCCAATGGCTCAGGGCAGTCCCGATGCACGGATCTCAGAGATCCGGGACTACCTGAAGGACAAAATCCTTCCCGAAGAACGTGTGTCCGCTGAGCGCATAGTGCGGTTGGCTAAACGCTACACGCTAGTAGAAGGGGATCTCTACAGGCGTGGCGCCAATGGCATCCTCATGCGATGCATAACCCGGGAGGAGGGCCGCGATTTACTCGCGGAGATCCATGGAGGCGAGTGCGGGAATCATTCAGGGTCCCGTACGCTGGTCGGTAAAGCCTTTCGGCATGGCTTTTACTGGCCGACAGCGCTCCAGGATGCAGCTGAGCTGGTAAGGTCCTGCAAGGCGTGTCAGTTCCACGCAAAGCAGATACACACACCGGCTCAGTCTCTGCAGATGATTCCACCCTCTTGGCCCTTCGCGGTATGGGGGGTGGACATCCTGGGACCTTTCCCTAGAGCTGTCGGTGGGTACCGGTACCTCTACGTCGCCATTGACAAATTCACAAAATGGCCTGAGGTAACCCCAGTAGTAAGCATCACCCAAGGAACTGCAACAGCTTTCCTTAAGTCCATTGTGTGCCGGTTCGGCGTCCCTAGCCGTATTATAACGGACAATGGGACCCAGTTCACGAGCCAGGTCTTCCAGGACTATTGCGACGGCGTTGGCATCCAGTTATGCTTCGCCTCTGTAGCACATCCTAGGAGCAATGGACAGGTCGAGAGAGCTAACGCAGAAATCCTCAAGGGGCTCAGAACCCGCACCTTCAACTGCTTGGGAAAGCACGGTGCGAAGTGGGTTGATGAGCTCCCCTGCGTGCTATGGGGGATCCGGACCACACCCAGCCGAGCAACCAGGGAAACCCCATTCTTCCTGGTATACGGGGCCGAGGCATGCCTCCCACCAGAAATACTCTTGGGCTCCCCACGGGTCCAAGCTTTCGATGAATCTTTGCAGGAACAAGCAGGGTGCGACGACGTCGACCTCATCGAGGAGCAAAGATGGCAGGCTGCAATCCGGAACGCACGGTACAACCAATCGCTCAAACGCTATCATGAGCGAACCGTGCGGGGCAGGGTGCTCCAACCTGGAGACCTGGTCCTGAGGCGCATCTTGAGCCGAGAAGGGCGCAACAAGCTCTCCCCCAGCTGGGAAGGCCCCTTCAAGGTGACAGAAGTTAGTCGCCCCGGTTGCGTTCGCCTCGCCACGGAGGAAGGAGTTCCGCTACCGAACCCTTGGAATATAGAGCACCTCCGTAAGTTTTATCCGTAGACGAGGAATTCAGGGCAACTCCTTTTTTCTTTTTGTAAGCTAAATAGGACCACCATGTGGGCCAGAGCGGTGAAGGTCCGCCCTTGTAATCCCGACCTCTGGCTGACATCACATGACACCCTGTACCGCTTGATTAAAGAAAAAGTTTAGCCCCGAAGTTCTTGTCTCCGTTATTACTACTTGTTTCAATTTTTCCTAACCCCTATGTGGAATCCTACTCTTGCCGAAAATCTCCTCGGAACCAGCAGGACTTAGCAGCTTGAGTGTGAAGCGGTTAGCACAGAGGCTAGGAAGGAGGTCCGGAATACTAGGTGCCAGGTCCAGAGAAAAGGGGCTCGCCTTGGTAGCACGGAGCTGTCAGCTGCTTAGCCTGGTCTCATACCCTAGGCACTGAACACTCCCTACCACGCCGTGAGTTCCCCTAGTATCAGGAACAGTGCGTTTAGCGCTCCGGACCACCCCCTAAGCTAATGGCACACCCCCTAACCTCAGCAGCGAGGTCCGGCTGAGACTCCGAGGACTTCGAGGCAGCGCGGTTACCTTTTTATTTCGCTAGGAGAGGTCCGAACGACTGCAGGACCGGACCAGAGCTAAGGTGTTTTGGTCTAAGGATAGTCCAGGGCTGTGTCGCAGTTTTGCCTGGTTCTGTACCCTTAACTCACACACCCTACTATCCCACAAACAAACATCCTAGCCCCTGGCCCGGACAGCAAACGCTCCGGACCTCGAGTAGCGGAAAAGGTCAACTCAGAGTGGGTCCCGTAGGTGCGACATTGACGTTTGCCGTGAGTTGCATGCAGGTCTGGCCTCTGACTTAGTGGTAGCCAGCCTCAAAACTTAGAGCCTACCTACCAGGGGGCCAGGGGGTCAGGTAACAACGCATCAACATGCAGCAGGGAGCAAATGGAGATAAGTCGCAACTACCATTCTTATATTACTTGGCATACTAACGTTTTACATAAAAAAAAAGAGAAAAAACAAAACAGCAAAAGCTGTTGCCCTACGGCGCTGGAGAGGCCCCTGTCCCCGGTACATCCGGGTCCTCGTCTGCAGGGGTCCGCTGGAACCGGGCGGCGACGACCTCCACCACCTCCTGCACGCTGACCCAAGCGGCGGCCTCCGCTTCCTCCACCGGACCTGCGATGACCGGGTCCAAGGAGATGGCGGGGTCGTGGCTCCGGAAGCAGACCAGGAGGTGCTCCACCACAAGGCGGCACAACTCGCGGCCCTCAGCTTCAAGGCGCTCTCCGAGCGTGGAGTCTAGGCGCCGGAGTCGCTCCACCGCCGAGTCAAGGATAGGGAGGGCATCCGCAATAGTGGACGGCGACTCTGTCACCCGGATCGGACTCAGTCCGAGCGGTACCAGAGCCGAACTCGCCTCCCCGGCCCAATCGGCGATGCGTTGGAGGCCGGCGCGCATCTGCTCCCGGTCCTCCACCGCCGCCTGCTGAGCAGCACCCCGCTTCAGCTGCTCCAGAGCGGCCCGCTCAGCCAGCAGCTGCTTCTCCTGCTCCGCCAGCCCCGCTTCACGGGACTTCACCCAATCCTCCGCAACCCGCGGACGACAAGTGTACGCACGCTCGGGCGCACCCACGGGCCACTGAGTCTATGACAGCAGGGGCCCGAGGAGGCAGTCATGGCAGGCGGGTAGAAGAGCAAGCAAGGCAGGAAGGCGAACCGGCGCCGCTCGCGGACGCGCGTCCCGGCGCGACGTGCGGGGCCCCTGCCTTTTCCACTTTACGCACGGCTGCCCACGTAGCCGTCTGCCCCGCCTTAATGGCAGGAGAAGAAGTAGGTGAACCGCTGCGCGGTTTCCGACGCGGGCCTGCCCCCACGTTTCCCGAGAGATTCCCACGATCGCGCGCCTCCAGATCATGGGAACCCACGGGGCCACCCCGCGGGGTCAGGTGGCTGCCCAACTATGAGCTTAACGGCTAAGCGTCAGTAGCCACACACGGCTCCCGGCGGCTTGTGTAGTAAGCGACGGTGGGCTCGCCTCAGGTTCGAAGAACTCACCAAAGGCGAGCCCAGGGGCCACTGTCGGTACCCAGCTAACCGGGTACCCGCTTACACTGGACGAAGATCACTAGGGAGGTAACTACTGCAGTACAACGAGGGCCTAAGGCCGCATACAGATGGGCCCGGCCCACTCCTTGGGGAAGCTAGGGCCACGCACCCGGCCCACAGGGGAGGCCCCGGACCTCCTTGAGGACCGAGCCTCCCCCAGCCACGCGAGGAGAGGTCCGGACCTCTCGGGCCGGAGCCCGGGGCCCGTACCTTCGGTGGTTCGGGGGCGCCTCGTGCCCACAGAGCACGGGGAGGTCTGGAGCCGGCGCCCCCAGTGGTCCGGGGCCGCCACGTGCCCCCAGAACGCGTGGAGGTCCGGAGCCGCCACGTGACCACAGGGCACGGAAAGGTCTCGCGTTGCCACGTGCCCACAAGGCGCGTGGCAGGGGCCTTCAGGCGGGCGCCTCGCCCACCTGCCGCATTTATTGCGGGCAGGCGGGCGTGCCCGATGCCGCTGACACCGCCGCTGTCAGGCTGGCACGCCCCAATGCCGCTGACACCACGAGTGTCAGACAGGCGTGCCCCCGTAGCCCGCCGCCGTTGTCAGGCAGGCGTGCCCCCGTCGCCCGCCGACGCCGCCGCTGTCAGACGGATGTGCCCCCATCGCCGCTGGCACCGCCGCTGGCAGGCGGCGGCGGCAAGGGAAAAGGGCGCGCCTTACCAAGGCGCGGCGACGATGACAGAGCACTACAGTTGATTTCCCCAGCTACACTGCGGTCTATATTGAGTAAACAAGTACGTTGTACTCATCATAAGCCGCGCCTCGCGCGGCGGCCGCGCTCAGCCTAATACTAGGCAGCGGCGCTACAACGCTGCTACGGGCGCCCTGTCCTGTCGCGCGTGCGCGTCCCCTGCCCCTCGGCCTCTGACGCCTCTCAGCGGGTTTAGCAGCCGATGGGACAGGACGGCGTGAGACAGGACGGCGCGAAGCATGGAAGCGTTGGACATCAGTCACAGAATAGAACTGTAGCATAGAGGAAATGTCCGGGACCACCTGTCGGGGCCCGGCCACCATGTACATGCCCTCCTTGGGCTATAAAAGGGGAGGCATACGCAACACAAAAGACAGACTCAGACGCAGACAAGCTCGAACTAACCCACGAAATACAAGAACACACCCACAGTGGACGTAGGGTATTACGCTCCGGCGGCCCGAACCACTCTAAATCCTCTCGCCACCATCGTGGCGCCACCAACTTAGCTAACAACGATTGCTTCCCCTAACTACTCCCAGTACTTAGGATTTTGGCCGGGTGCACTCCGCCACCTGACCAGGAGCACTCCCGCTCCGACAGAGCGGTACCATTGGAGAGAGCCTTATTGGAGAGAGCCTTAGGGCGTCCGCAGTGGTAACGTGTTGATTTTCCAAACATGGCCCATATGCCAGATTAATAAAATACATGACTTTATTCCTGCTATCTCTTTTGATTGGTTGGCGAAACGGAGAAGCAGGGCCTAGCCCAATACGCGATGCGCCCGAACAAATTGCTAGCGTCTTGCTTTTTCGGCGTTCTCTCTCATCCACGTAATACGCAGTGCCTAGTCGTCAGCTAGCTATTTCATCACCGTTGGAGACGCTTACTACCTTGTACGGAAATTAAAGTCCCCTCCCTGTTGCGGAAATAGGCCGAACCGGAGCTCGGACAACTACACACGCGTTTGGGCCTTTGGGGGCCGCAGGCCGCCACCCCCCACCCGTGTGGCACGTACGTGTCCGGACAAGCAAAGCGCCCTGCCGGTGCCGGGGAAGAAACGCCAAATCAGGCATGTGGCGGTTTTGGGCGTGTGTCTGCCCGTCTTTGTTAACCCACGGCTCGATCGAGCCAGGGACGTGGTGCCGTGGTGGTGGTGGATCACCACGCCGCGCCGCGCCAACAGGTTCCACGACGATCCACCACTCCATTTGGGCATCACAGGCGCACTGATGCTGCACGCAACCAGAGGCGGCACAGTGTCGCAGCAGGTCCGGCTGCTCGTACAACGTACGCGCCCCCGTGCACATGCGCCTGCCTGCCCTAGTGGCCTGGCACTGCATCGATGCAGAACTTGAAACTACCACATTGGCCTTGATGGCCACGTTCCCTTCCTGCTGTGTACTGTGTACCGCTCCCTCCGATTCATACATCTTTGATTTTTTTTTACAATAAATTTAATTTTCTCATCTTATCTGAAAATTTTCCATACCAGAAGAGTGCGCGGGAATGAAGTGTGAGGCGTGATGCCCCGACTACCGCCGTCCACCTGCGCTCACCAGTGGCGTCCATTTATATGGCAAAAACACTATTTCGCACTGTCCGTGTGGTATATAAGAGTTTACCCCTTATCCAGCCTTACTGAGTGCACTCTTCCGGTGTTTATTTTCCTGTATATATGCCTTATGCAGGCTAGCCCAATGCAAAGATGGCCTTTAGGCTGCATTCCTGAAAACCCAGAAACCGGGCATGCATCTAGTGCAGGCCGCGGTGTGCAGCTTCTCTCCCCGTCGCCCCCTCTCCTTTTCCCCTCGCCTCTCCCACCGCCGCTTGCTAGTCGCCGCCGGGGAGGAAAGAGGGGGCGAAGTCGCCGCCATCGTCGGTGGCTGCGGCTGCGGGTCGAGGAAGAGCGCATTGCCGCCGACCAGCGCGTCGAGATTTGCCAGTTCCTCGTCGGCGACAGCGAGACGGGCTTGACAGCCTCCGTGAGCGTCGCGCGGCTGGCTCGTCGAGGTGGGCGCAGAGGCCAGCTCGCACGAGGTGGGGCGACGGATGCGAGGAGCCGGGCGCTGCATATCTTCTAATAGATGCTGCGGTCGGAGAAGAGGAAAAGGACCGCTAGTGGTGCTACGACCGCCGATTGCCCAACCTGAGTTAAACATGAAAACAGACACAGTCCAACTATTGCAATCCGCTAATGCATGTAAAACAAATATAATCGGACAACCCGTTTATAATACACAGAAGAAACAAACACCGATGCATTGCGTATCTTATATGCAGCGTATGAGACATTTGGACGGACGGACGGGTGACCCCTAGCCTAAGTTTCCCTCGCTCCGCTTTTGTTTGATTGGACTAGACTCGCCCGGCCGGCCGGTACCCTGCTGCCTTTGCCCACCTTTGTCTCTGCACTGCAGCAAGTGCTTGTCCACCTGCCATTGGACCAAATCAGTACGCCGCCTCACATGCGCCGTGGCCCCGGTGTAAAAGCAGCGCACGTTGGTGCTAGTTTGGTGTCCATCGGATAATCTGTCGCCATGCTCCCTGGCTTTCCCAAATCCCAGTTTGCATAAACGCGGTTCTGTTCTGTACACTGCCACCAGCGTCTCAGCATTCCAGTCCGAAGAAGACATGTATCGTATCTAGACAAGGGTTTGTCTAGGTCACCAGGTACCCGTGCTTTGGATTAGAGCAGGAGGGGCGCCAACCTCTATTAATTAAATATACGGAGTACTATCTCTCTCTCTATATATATACTATATACACGTCTATGATGAGTTTGAGGTTGCAAAGGGTAGCAGCGGTGCTGGTAGTCTGGTACCCGTAGCATGCACATAGCATAGCAGAGGCACAGTAGGACTACCATGGTCGTCTGCCCCCCGGACGTTGCACACACATGCAACGACGCAGGTAGCCCTACCATGGCAGCAGTACTATCGCCAGGGGTCCCCATCTCTCTCCCTCTCTCAGGGAGTGGGGACTAGCCAGGGACGGAGGAGAAGGATCAAGATCAAATTAGGAAGCGTGTGCAGGTGTGGTGGTGGCGGTGGGGGGAGGACGTGTCAACATCCAGGTAGACGGGCCTGGACGGATCGCAGGATTAAAAGTGGTGGTGGAAGAGAAAATTAATCATCGCATCGCAATCAAGCAGCCCTCGTCGACTTCTATGATTCTTTCCCCTCAACGCCAACGGACAGCTACCAAAGCAGCCCGCTGCGGCTACGCGACCGTCTCGTCTCGCCGGCTCGTGGCGTGCGCCCCCCGCTGCCGCTGGCGATCCCGCGGGTGCCGCCGGAGAAGCCGCGACAGGAGGCCCCCTACCGAGATCCCGCGACACGACACGAGATAGGAGGCAAGGGACGGACGCCGACTCCTCCGTGCATCATCTCCTGCCTGCGTCGTTGCACCGCAGCGCAGCACGGCACCAACACGGGGGGCCCCGTACAGTACTGCTACTAGGGGCTAGGACGTGTGCGATTTTATTAATTTTGCTGTTGGGTGGAAAGGACCGCGGGTGGTCGCGTCATTTTCACACATCGTTGTTGATTTGGTCTGTTGTGGGCTGCAGGCCTGTCCTCGTCGCTCTTGCCTGCCTGCCTGCCGCCCCACCGCACCATCGTGCTTGGATTTTGGTCCGTTTTCCATTTACACACGTATTCTCCTCCCCTTGGAATAATAACCGCCGATGGCGCTGGTATTTTTCAACATTGACCGTGGAAAAGCATGCCGAATTCCAGAGACGGGCCATTAAATGACTTGGTTACAACTTTTTTTCTTCCCGGAACGTGCCATCCCTCCCGGAGAACCGAATTGGTGGGATGCGAAGGTCACGTTCCCTCCGTCCACACTAACCAAAGACTGTCTTTAGATACGACGAGGGCTGATGTTGGATTGCCGCGTCATTTCGACAGTGCCCCCTCCTTTCTTCTCTCCTGATGATCCAGTGCAAAACCTAAAACCAGTCGGTTTATTTATCCACCTTATTTTCCATCTCGCCGACCGCTGATTTGGTTGAGGGGGCAACGAGGCAACACACACAGAGAAAGAGGCGTATCTATCCAACCATGACCGAGGAAGACGAGAAAACAAACAAGCAGCCCAGAGTGTGTTCCATAGCACTGGCAGAGAGCAGAGGGATGGGATGGGACGGGCAAACGGATGGCGCAACGCGACGTGTTCGCTGTGTCACCCGCGGCGATGCCGATGGCGACGCCTGTACAGTGGCACCCCTCCTCGTCTCCTTGGAAACCCAGGCTGCTCCAGCTCACGACGGCCCCTGCCTGCTACGGACTATGGTCCCCTACCGATCATCTGCAAATGCCTTGCGGAAGTTCCGAGTGTCTTTGGCTCAACTGGTAGAATGCAGTGCGTTCCTTTGCAAAAACCTTACGCTTGCCAATGGAAACACTATTATCTTGGTCCTCACGACAACGCCGCGCCTCTTTTCTTTCCGGTTCGGCTGGAACCATCTATTGTTTGTACACGGCGTCATAAACTCTATGGTATTTAAACAAAAGATAGCTGTAAGCCATAAAAACTTTACGTTGGAGCGGAATTTTCAACGTAAAAAAAACTATGCTAATAACAGAACGAAGGTATTAGAAGAACGCCTCGTGATCTAATATAATGGCGTACCATGACAGTACGTATATAGAAACCATAAAACTAGTTAGCAGCATGGTTCTAATTCTAAACACATCCTCAATTTCATTCGGGTCAGAGTCATCCTTTCCGTTCCCCCTTCCCTTCACACAATCTCCACATGTTGCATGCCCTTTTCGGGATATGGTACATGTGCTACCATCCAAATTCATTCCAATCGATTTCTGTTCTTTGTGTCACCGTCCCGCTCCCATGTCATCTTTTTTATAGTAGCGCTGTCAGATCAGACGAGGGAAAGGGAGACAGGATGCAAAGGCGTGTTGGGCCGTGCCCTACCCCCAAGCCCCCTGTGATGTTTTCAAGTGGAACATAGAACCCCAAGCATACAGATGGCTGGATGGTTTGTTTGGATCCCATGAGCTAAACTTTAGCTCTATACTTTTAGCTATTTGGTGATCCAAACGGGAGTGCTAAAAGTGCAAAGCTAAAGTTTAGCATCCATTATCCCATTAGCTGCTCAAGAGGTGCTAAAATGAGCTAAAAGTGGTAACATGTGACCATTTTCCACACCCTACCCCTTCCCACCCCGCACTCTCTCTCCCTCACCCGACCTCCTTCCCCCGCGCCCTCACCGCCTTTGGCCTATGGCCTCGCCCTGGCGATCCCTACCGCGCTGGGGCTGCGACGAGCCGTGCCACCGTGAGCTCTCGCGCCGCCACGCCCTCTCCGCCGCGTCGTCCCCATTCGCGCGGGACACTCTGCCTCGCCAGCGGGATCTCTGCCGCAGCGCGTTGCCGGAGCGGGGAGGCGTCGTGTCATTTGCACCGCCACGCGCTGAGCCGATGAAGGTGGCCATGGTCCGCCAAGACGAATATCCGCCGAGGACGCGCCATGGGACCTGCCTAGGTGTAGATCCGGGGCCGAGGAGGCCGGATCCGGCGGCGGCGGCAGCCAGAGGCCATTCCGCCGGCGGTGAGCCCAATGGCCATCAGGGAGAGGGAGAAAAACAGGAGCAGGGAGGAGGGAGAGAAAACTGAAGGAGAGGGAGAGGAGGAAAGGCAGGGAAACCATTAATTAAGAGTGTAGATGTTTTTCTATATCTTTTTATATATATGTGCTAAATTTTAGCAGAATGATCCAAACATCCCATAGTGTTAAATTTTAGCACTCCAATTGAATAGCACAAATGATCAAACCGGGCCTAACATGACCCCTCTAATAACTTGTCGATGGGGACAAAATAAAGCAACTCATCATGACCGACACCTATAATCAGATTAACTAGTACTAGTTTGTTGCTTCCACGATAGCGCAACCTTCTTTGAAATTGGTTAGCTGCAGGGAACGACGACGTATTCTTCATGTACAGTTGGTCTTTAATTTTGGTGGAGACACGTTGCACTCGAGAAAAAGTTAAGCCTGTGCTCACCAATAACACGCTTTGTTTATTTAAAACATTGTTTTGTATTGTAAAAAATTTAAAATATAGATAGTTAGATATATAGACCGGTGAATATAGCCTAGCAAAAGAAATTATTAGCATGCTGTCCGAGCACACCAACTTTCTGTGCTCGGTTCTTTTGCTTTTTTTTTTTTCAAACACACTTCTTTTACAACCCAAGCTGACCTGTTCGTTCTTTTGTTTTGTCTGATGGGTACGGTCCGATCGATAATTTATGTCCCGCAAGAATCAATACATAATATTATTAAAACAAGTAAAGATTCTTGGTCCGTCTCTTCCAAACATGATATGTAGGATCCATCGTGACCGTTTTGTTCCATGTCACTTTATTGTTTTTGTTTTCCGAGATCAAGATTAGAGACCCGAGCCCCGTCCCCCGATCCAAGTCTAGCTCTTCTCCTGCAACATATTACTTGCTACTCCAATGGAATCAACCTCCCGACGAGATTGTTTACATCTCCGCGATCTGTTTCTTTCTTGCTGCAGAGTTGTACGCTAATTTTAACTTGCCGGAAACCTAAGGCCCTCGGCTCGTCACTTCTGCTGCCATAGCCATAGCCATCTTGCATGCAGCGAACCGCCCCACCCCAGCAGCTGCATCAACATGGCCGTTGACATCGTCCCGGCAGCCTACCGCGCAGGCGTCAGCGCCACGCTGCCACGACCGTTGTTGTCTCGAGCTTTTCTTCCCTGCTTCCACCTGCCTCGCCTGCGTCCACATGTGACTCCACGCTGCTGTCGTACCACGCCGCTTTCGCCGCCTCCGTCGTTTGCTTTAGCGCGCACATTGTGGCCGGACTGCGTCGACGCCGTGCAGGCCTGCTGAGCGCCTACGTGCGGTACACGCGCGCTGACCTCGAGGACGACGTGCGCCGTCCGAGGGACGCGGCGCGGGCTGACCACCTCTCCCCCGTGTGTGCCAGAGCCGAAGAGCGCGCGCCTCGCCCGCGACGTCGTCCCCGGTTGGCGGGCACCGCGAGGAGGAGGGCGGAGGAAAAGTGGTGCTAGCACAAGGATGCCGCAGGCGCTGCATGGTTCGTGCTCTGCCTGGTTAGGCGTGTGGTCCGTCTTGCCGCGACCATGTTGCTCGACGCAGCTTATGAGGAAGCTACGGCCCTGGCACCGATGGTGCGGGCGTACTTGAGAGGCACGATGCATAGGATAAGGTCGCCGTCGGGCAAGAAGGGCGAGTAGTCGTCATCTCTAGCCTCCGGCTTCGTGTTCAAGGACGTATTTTGCCTGGTCTGGGATCGCGTTCTACCTCCTGTTCAGTGCACCCTTGCTGCACCAGCGCTAGCGGAGTGCATGGCCTCTTTTCCAGAAATGTTATTATACATTAAAATTAAACAACAAATTAAAGCCAGTATTGAAAAAAAATATCAATACATACATCACTTAAAGCGGGGCATATGCACCATTTATGATTAGATCAGAGGCGGGTCTAGACTTTGAACTATAGGTATTCAAAATTACTATGTGTATTCGAAATTCCAAAGAATGAATAGAATTTACACTTGCTAAGTATATATATATAATGTATATACATTGTTTTTTTAGAAATTTTGGATATTCAACTGAATACCCATGATCCTCTAGGCCTGCCCTGAGTTAGATCGTAGCGTAGCGAAGCACAGCTATTTTTTTTTAATATTATAAGAGTTCTAATAATCCAGAGTCGGGAGGATGTGTATTTGCAGCAGTGTCTCTTTCGGAATCACATGCGAACGAGCCGGGCACACATGCCGCTGGTTGCTGTCAGGAAAGGACGGCTGCGATCAGGGGAATCCGCAATGGGTCATGATCCAGCTGGGCCACTTCCGGGAGTCGGGAGAGAGAGAACCAAATTGCAGTGTCTCGCTGTGATGTAACACTCAGCGTCTCTTTGATTTGAAGCGGCAAGTCACACGTCCGATCCGTCCCTCTGCGGAAAGCAAACGTCGGCAGGCGATGTCTCCCTTCTAACGCCATCTCAGCACTTCTCGAGTTTTATTTTTTATCATTGTTTCAACTATTTTTTTTTCTATTTACGGTACAGCATTTATGTCAAACGGTATTTTGAAAAACCTCTTTGAAAAGTCCCATTACAGATGGCCTAAGCGCGCTAGAAGTCTTAGGGTGTTTAGATTTAGTGCTAAAATTTGCCCACGCCACGTCGGATGTTTCGGTGCTAGTTAGAAGTATTAAATATAGTCTAATTAGAAAACTAATTACACGGTTGAGAACTAAACGGCGAGACGAATTTATTAAGCTTAATTAATCCATTATTAGCAAATGGTTACTCATAGATTAATTAGGCTTAATAAATTCGTCTTGCCGTTTAGTCTTCAACCGTGTAATTAGTTTTCTAATTATACTATATTTAATACTTCTAGCTAGCGTTCAAACATTTGATGTGACGGGAGCTAAAATTTAGCCCGGGATCTAAACGGAGCATTACTCGGCGCCTTTTTTTCTTCCTCTCACCCCACCCCTCCTGCCGCCACCTCGAGCACCGCCTGCGGGTTGCACTTCGCCGCTTCGCCCACCGCCCACCGCCACCGGCCGCCAACCTAGGTTCACGATGCCCCTACCGCCGGCCCTTCCCGACCGCCATCCCCCACCGCCCGTCGGTCTTATCGCCCGCCACTCCCCACCTTCCCCTTTTATTGCTGGAGGTGGAGATGGGGACCTCACCGGCGCCCCTAACCCTAAACCCTAACCGCCTGCACCCACCCCGCTCACCACTACCCGGGAGGCCGCTGGTGCCTCAGCACTCTCGCCGCGACCTCTCCGCCCGCTGGTCGTCGTCCTATCGGCCCCCTCCCGCACCGCCGCCGGAGGCCGTGCGCTAGGAGGGGTGCTGGCACACGCATGCCGAATAGCAATTTGGGTCGACAGGACTACAGGGACTTTCTTATCCGTCGAATCCATGGAATCGAATACCTCCGAAATCCAGCGGAGCTAATATCACACTTTAACTGATATGCTGTGGGACAGAAAGAATGCTACACAAAGGGACATCACACTTTCACTAATATGTTGTAGGACGGAATGAGCACTACACAAAGGGACATATGGGTCATGCGTGGCCATGAACAAACACATTATTAAAGTAGTCGTTGTCTACCTAAATTACGTAACGACCCTGTGCGTGGCTGATTCTAGTAGACCAAAGTACGGATCAAATCCCAACTAAACTTTGTATACCATGTAGATTCCGTCGTTTAGTCTGTTCTTCGATTCTCTTAGCGAATTATCTTTTTTTATTTCAGCAGGTTGCAAAGAACAATCATCCCGGTACGGCGGTACCCATAGGCAGCATAGAGTACTAGCTGGCGCTCCCTCTCCCCCTCTCTCTATCACTCCTCTGCTTCGGTTGGTTGGGGTTGGGGCGCGACGAGACTCCCATTGATTTGATTCGCCTGCCTCAGTTTTCTTTCACGAGACCGAGTGATTGATTGCAACGCGACGTGATTACTCCACTAATCCGCGCTGCATCTGCATGTCTCTCTCGCGAGATGAGATGAGAACCGGTTGCTCTGCGGGGATCTCGCGACACGAGACGAGAGACACCCCGAGATGCCGCCGCGTACGGTCGCCGCGGCACCGCACGGGATATGACGGGACCAGAACCCCGAGGAGGATGGGGCGAGAGCCTGATCAGTGATGAGTGAGGAGAGGGGGTGGTGCTTGGGTTGGCAGATCGTAGTCGCCGAGTCGCTGTCTTGGATGGATTCCGTTCTCGCTCGTCTCCGCTCTCTCTCTCGCGCTGCTGCTGCACGGACAAGAAGGTGGTGGGTGGATGCAAGTTTTATTTACTCACTCCCGCCAATTTCGTATTATATTGATTGATTATTTGATTGATCATGGACCTCTTCCCTCCCGCTCTTCTTCCGGTGATTCTCGAAATAGAAAAGAAAAATGTAAAATTAGAATGCATGTGCAATTAAAACCCTACAGAAATTAGCACATATAGAAAAAAAAAGGCTACGAAACACGCGCTCGCACCGTGCGTCACCGGAACGAAGACACGGTCGAAAGAAAACATGGGGTTTGACTTTATGCTTATCTTCCTCTGAAATTGTTACGGGAATAAGACGCCATTCTATAGAAATTTTAAAAAAATTGATAGGACAACGAGAAGAAGTGCAAAATAAATCGACTGACCGTTAAAAACATTCTCTCATCGGTCATTGTCACCCATACTGCCTCTCTCTCCCCCTCCCCATGACATGTCATCGGACGAGGCCCCACTGCCGTTTCGCTGCCGCGAGCCGTTCATCCAGGCCCACCTGGCAGTGGCCCAACGTCGGCGGGACCGGTTCCTTGCTTTATTTCTAGTATTTTATCTGTTGGGAGTTCCTTTCTCTAGAGCAGCACGTTGGTGCACCACTTCAGCATTGGCCTTCTGATTCCTTGTTGTGCGCCAGCGGCACGGCTCTACGGTTTGGTGTTTGTGCCATCGGGAAAACATATTCAGGGTGCTTTAGCGCTTCATCGGTGTTTTCTCCACATCGACATCATGCCGGGTACCTGGTGCAACCGGATCGCGCCGCAGGGTACTGTGGCGGCGGCGGTGCGGGCTTTGGAACAAGGGGATGGAGTGGGTTTGGACCAGCAAAGCGCGTGCACGACGACACGAGCTCTGTCGGCTGTGTATATGGCTTCCAAAAAAAAAAAAAAAAAGAGGGAAACGGGTGGAAAAGATCAAACCGTTTGCACATTCTTTGCTTGGATCGCTTCTATTTGGCCTTTTCTGCGAGAGATGCTGTCTGCCAACCATGCCCATGCTCATCCTTGCTCGTCTCGTCTACGCATTTTCAGTCTCTGGTCCATGGGACTGGGACTGCGACTCTGCCTTTTCCTTCCCTTCCCTTCCCTCTAAAAAGCTCAAGAATCTCCCCGCTGCAGGTCTTTTTATGGATGCAGGTAGTTCATCCAACGAAAGATCTCATGTCGTTCCATCTCATAGTCTTTTAAAACATCTTTCCTAACACACAGAGAAGAGAATAACAAACATGCAAAGATGTCCTAAAACAGAGAGACGAGAGAAAAAAAAAATGCAAAGATGTGTTGGGCCTTGCTATGAGGCCTTGTCTAGGCCCAAGCCCCGAGCCACCCATGTGGTGTGAGCTCAACCTTGTTCATGCCATCCTAGAGAAACTGTGCCCGCACGCCCCTTGCCTCCAAAGTCCAAACGCACGTCTGGGCAAGCACACTGGAATTGTCCAAGCTTAATATATAAACTCATTTCTCCCTCGGTTTCAATCACAGTCAAGTGTACTCTATTCTAGTGATGACAAGGGAAAAAATGCACAGGTGTCGAGCAACAAAGAATTAATAGGACAATAATTAACACTGATTGGGCTACGTAGGTGTGCATAGTACAGGCATGGTCAATATAACACCGACTCTGGTATCAGCCCTACACTACATCCCCCTTCCTGGGAGCTCCAACATACAAAGATGTTTAAAAGAAAGGCGGAGAGGTTCTCGTATTGACGGCACGCAGCTGCTTGGGCATAAAGTTCAGTCACGATCGGTCCCGTGACGATCCCTCCACTCCGTATGGTTCTGAATCCAACCCAGCAGGCAGCCATTGCCCGTGTGGCCGGATCTCAAGGTTTCACTCTACTCGCACTTGATGGAGCGGTAGATGTGCCGCACGAAGAAGAGAGACGCGCGGAAACCGACGGTGCCCAGCATCAGGAAGAAGCCGTAGCAGACGCAGGTCATGTAGCCGAAGAAGAAGGATATCTGCATGAAGCCTGACATGTCGGACCGCGCGTGGTAGTAGTAGATGCAGTAGAAGAAGATGAATATGCCCGTGGAGCCTCCACACAGGACAGATCTGCAACCAGACATCGCTACTGTTTATTCCACAAGAAAGATAAAAATGCAAGAGGGAGCACGGGATGATGAGCCCATAAAATTGAAGAACAGACATCTACCAAGTTTATCCAAAATCCAAATATTGTTCCCTAGCGCAAAGCTAATTTCTGGCTTTCGATAAGAATTCCAGGGTTTCATATTTTTCGTAGCATCCACTATACGTGCTCGTCTTAATTGTCATGTACCCATCAGCCTTGCTTTAGCACCAAACTTTATCCAAACTTCAGTTGACACAAAACAGCTCCATTCAGAGTGGTTTCTGAGATCACTTCCTAAAGGTGTGGTGCTACAGAAGTTTGTTTATTTTAATTTTCCATTGCATGCCTTAGTGTTCATTAAGTTCCACTACTTTCTTTAACATCTATATGCATTTTCTATAAACATCTCTCAAGGAAACTCTGATCTACCAACCCATCTACTTAAATAGTTACTACAAACTGCACCTTCACAACAGAGAAGACTACAAACAAGAAAAAAAAGGGGGATAAAAGCATAAAGATGAATTGAAATTCTAAACACTTACCTCCACCACCATTCATGATCCTCAACAGCAAGCTGGAAGTACGTGAGTGCCACCGTGACAAACGCTGTTACGATGATTAGGATAATGAACACGATGAAAAGGATACTGTAGATGGTGTATATCTTGTGCCCCCAGATGCTGGCAAATATGTAGTACAGCTCGATGTAAATTGCACTGAACGGGAGGAAACCTGCCATTGCCATCTGGGGAATGGTGCTCCGGTACCATGGAAGCTGAGGGATTTCCCTTGGGTACTTGGTTGTGCGGCAGGGAGCTTGGAATCCTGTACTACTATTTTTCCCAGCTATACCACCCAAGACAAGGAGAGGTGAGGTTACAAGTGCCCATATGAGAATAATCACAATGATAGTGCCGAAAGGCAAAGCTGCTGTAGCGCTGTACGCTATTGCAACTGTATTTAGGAAACAGAAAGTCAGGAAGAGAGGTCCACAGAACAAGCAGCCAGTCAATATCAGATTCCTAACCTGAAACATTTAGACTGAATGTGTAAACACAAAGCAGCAAAGTATTGAAGAAAGATGCTCAATAAAGCATAGCTCACCCAGTTTGTTCCCTCCAGTTGCAGATAGAAAGAAGTGGCTGTGTATCCAGCAATACCAGATGTAAGAGCGTAGATGACAACAAGGGCAGTGAAAAGAGCTCCCCTGTTGTACGGGTAAAAGACACCAACAAGCGCAAGAAGGAAGATGAAAATTGCACTGTGAAGCGAGAATCATTTATAAAGGTTAGGATCCTTTCAACGCTTGACACATAACATAAATTAGACGGAAAAAGTTCTTACAGAGCCAGAAGCTGAGTTCCAGATCCAATAATTGCTGCAAAAAGGGACTTCTGTTTCGGGAAACGGAAGACATCACCATGAATATACTTCCATCCAGTCTCCTCTTGGTCTTCCAGTGACTCATCTTCATGAGAATACCTTCAGTGAAAATTAACGAATTAATAACACACCTAGTAAACTGCAACCCAGGAGACTAGAATGCAATGGAACAACTACTATCTTACTTTATAAAATCGTTCTTGAGAACACGCATCAGGATTGTAGCCAGGAAACCAGTCAGGAGGAGTACAGTAACACATGAGTTAATGATGGAAAACCAATGGATCTCTAGATGTTGTGGCATAGAGGAAGACTTGGAGTACTTTTCCATTCTTTTCTCAAAAGGAATATCTGTCTTTTTCCATGTCACGGAATAAGAGAACTCTATCGGCACTTCCTTGTCCTCTGTGATGTCAACAGCCACACTTGGATCAGTTTGCACGTTGATTTCTATGACACGGTTGTCATTGTACATGATGTCAAAGTGGATGTGCTTAAACAGTAGGTATTTCGTGTCTCCTTGCTCCCTGTTCTTGTCCAGTTTACCAAGGAACCCCCATAACGGCAAATCATCATAGTACATCTGGAAGTAGTAATCCTTGGCAACTGCATCACGGAGCTTCGCAACTTGCTCCTTTGACAATGTTTTCTGGCAGAGAACCTTGGAGTTCTTGTCTTCCATGAAGTTCAACTCATATGGGGCATCAACCAACCGATCACCATTTAGAACCTCCCCAAGAGCTTCCTTTTTGTCCTTCGGATGTTCTATTACAAGCCAGCCATTAACAAGAAAGAAGCAACACATGGCCAGAACAAGACAAAAGATAACTAAAGCAAGCAACAGCAGAAAATGTTGGGGTTTGTATACCTGGTGCACAGAAGGGCAGATCATAGTACCGATATGTCTCACTGCAATACATGACAAGTAATTCATGATCAAACAAAAGCACAACAGCACTGACAAGGAGCTAGGATAGAGACATCACATGGTTATTCCCATATATATTCTATTTTTTAGGCAATACCATCAGTGTGAAAATGCCATAGCTTCATGTCACATAATTGCCCATGTAGGGCAGCTATCCTCAATTGAGATATCAGATATCCTTACTGCTTATTTCTAACTTGTGGATGTGAATACACAGGGCCACTGTAACAAGTAACCCCGAATGGCCTTGACATCCTAAAATCTGCTCCCTATACTTGAAACCTGAATAATACACAGCCACCGAATGGTGATTCATGGCAACTATAAAGTCCTACAATTGAGTAAATCACCCACGAAAGGCGAAACATTTGGTAATATTTAAGCTGCTACATCCAAACTATTGGTAAGCCGCTGAGATAAACAGTAAGCTAATAAAAACTCATTCATACGTACACATTGTAATGAGAAATGAAACTGATAGCGCAAGATGCAGTTGATTCCATGTCTAAAGTTTATGCATTGCAAGAGTGTTATACCTCGGATTGTGGAAAGGCCCGACCTTGTTAGCGTAGAGTGGGACATGATCCCCTTCCTTGTACTTGTGATCAGAGCCATCGGCTCTGACACCCAGCGCACAAGCCAAAACCACGACAGCAAGAACACCTGCCCCGGTCCTCGCCATCAGCGCAACTGCGCAAGCGCCTGTTCAAGAGCACCGACAAAGCAAAATCGTGAGAGATCTTGACCGCACCAGAGAACCACCTGCACATGCAACGCGCAGAAGGCGAGATCCTTGCGACCGGAACGCAAAAGGCTATAGAACTAGCAGGGGCGCCGGATCCGGAGGCGACACGCGGAGGGGTCACCAGGCCGGAGTAACGCACCCACGCCGGTTCCAGCGAGCTGGGCAGCCTAGCGCTGGGGCCTGGCAGACTGGGGGCACCGCCGCCACCCTGGCGCTGGCCGCGCGCCTTCGCTGTGGAGGCGCGAGCTGCAAGCCTGACCTGGCACGGGGGCTCGGGGAAGGTGCCGCCGGCCGCCGTTGACTAGGGCTGGGGCGCGGGGGCCAAGGAACGCGCCTCCGCCGCAGGCCGAAACAGCAACGGCGAGGAGGCGAGGGGGAGGAGAATCGGTTCCTGCTCCCGGGGCCCTGAATCCGCCCGCCACCAGCCCCTCAGTCGAAAGATTTTTAGCGGGAACGCGCCCGAAATGCGCGTCGGAGCGGACGGCGCCGTTCCGGCGCGGACGCGGGGGTTCTTCTTGGAGAGGAAACGGCCGGGGATCTGCTGGGCAGGAGAGGAAACGGCCGGGGATCTTCGTGGAGATTCTTGGAGGAAGAGCCGGAGGCCCGAAGAGGGGAAGGGATGGATTGAAAAATGGGTAAAAATCGATCTTTTATGGTCACTTGGTCAGGTCAAGCAGATTGGGAATAGAGAAATCTCTTGGATCTAGATACTGCTGTATGCAAAAGGAAGAAGAGCGTAATTAAAAAAACCGGGCGTGTTTGTCCTTTGACTTGGTTCGAGGGAACTCGCCGCGGTTTTGGTCGTGCTCGGCAGAGCTCAGAATGGAGTTTGCTTGAAGCATGGTTTGTTTGGATAATGAGGCATTGTTTACCAAACCTTTGCTTTTACAACGACACTAGTAAAAATGTCCCTTGCGTGATAATAAAAAAATATTGTGTAATTAAAATTTTAGATTATATTAAATCTAGCATGTATTTTTGTTCATCTAATTTTTAATTGAAACAATTTATTAGCCTAATCCACGGACCAAGAGACCGAGTAAGTTTGAGAATCACACACATATATATATTCCTTTCTACATGTGCATGTAGCTACACTCACCTGTGTATTAATATACATACATACATATGGTCGGTATAAAGGAAGCCCAGGGCTTCCATTAGTTGCAGGAAGCCCCGGCCTCCCCTCCCCCGAGCCAGGGGACCAGACCAGGGTGGGTCGGCCCGCGAGGTGGTCGAACCGAGTTGGGAGGTGTGGGTGGGGCGCCTTCTAGACGGGATTCCCGGTGGAGTCAGCTCGAGGGACCGCAAACGGTCCAACCGGGTGCGGGCTACGAAACGGCGTAAATGCTTATTCACAACTGTGTAAACAAGATCATTGCGGTCTGCGTAAAATTCAGGTTTTTATGTCGTTTGGACGATTTCGCGTAATCACGCGTGATTGGCGGGCGGTTTCCGTGAGTGCCGCTTTCCCTTAGTTGTGGACGTGGGGTGCGATGCAAGAGATCGGTAGGGGTTTTACGTTATTTTCTACCAAAAAAATCTCGTGAAACCCTGCGGCCATGGCAATGCCGCCGGTGGCCGGGCGATCGACGCCAAACCCTGCGGCTGCCATTTATGCAACTCCTCTGGTGCGGACATCGCCGGCAAGGGAGTTGACTACGCCGCCGGCTGATCTGCGTGCTCCTGGTTGCGATGAGATCGCCTCCGAGGAAACGGGCAGGGTGGCCCAACGTGCGCCCATGAGGACCATTGGTTCGGCTGAGATGGACACGTCGCATATTAAGCAAAGCTATGTAAGTGTGCGAGACTTGATTTATGCGTAATTGAACATTGTAGTTGCATAATTGGGCCCATGGATTTGTGTTTTCATGTAGTCCGATACTATTGATCCAAGTCTAGTTCCTGCAATGGGCATGGTATTCAGTAGTGTCGACGAGGCGCATAAATTTTATCTGAGATATGCATATGAAGTCGGTTTTTCCGCTGAAAAGGTACAGGGGAGGAAAAACTGCAAGTGGCTGAACTGTTCGATGGAGGGAAAATGTGCGCAAAGGGCGGTGGATAATCTAAAGGTGCGTAAAACATCGTCCAAGCGGACGGGGTGCAAAGCTAGGATGAAGCTGAAATTTATATTTGATGATGCCAGAGAAAATGTCATCTCAGTGCGTATAGATCTCTTGCACCTAGAGCATAATCATGCCTTCATAACGGATAAAGCAGAGAAGGATCGGCTTTTTTGCAACAAGTCGCATGATCCAGCATACATGGAGTTCATAGGAGCAATGCAAGATAGCAGGGTGCCACAGCACTGCATTATAGACCTTGTTACGGAAATGCATGGAGGACCTGAGTTCGTTCCGGTTACATCACAAGACCTAAAGAACATGTGGGTTTCACGATGTTTATGCTCTTTTCGTCATACACAAGACCTAAAGAACATGTGGGTTTCACGATGTTTACACTCTTTTCGTCATACACAATGATTGCTAATTGATTGTTCACAGGGGTGCGGCGAGACGAAGAGAGAAAAACACTAATGACGTGGCCAAGCTTTTCTAGCTTTCTTTAAAGAATGTAGAAAGCAAAATCCACAATTCTTCTGTGATTTTCAGCTGGACGACGATGGGAAGATAAAAAGCATATTCTGGTTTCATGCCAGGCAGCAGGGCGAACATGCTGATTTTGGAGATGCGGTGACGTTTGATACCACACATAAAACTAATCTATATGAGAAACCTCTTGGGATGTTTGTCGGTGCAAACAACCACCTACAGTGCACTACGTTTGGGTTTGTACTGTTGCGAGATGAGACCACCGAGACATTTGAATGGACGTTCAATGCGTTCAAGACGTGTATGGGGGGTGACGGGCCGAGGGTGATGCTGACAGGTATAATTTATGCAGAATAGTAATACGAAATATGCTGTTTTGCTTTCACGTTTATGTGATTTGGATGGTGTCATTAGCCATGTGGTATGCATTTATGCAGATCAAGACCTAGTGATGCCGGTTGCACTAGGGAGGTCTTCCCAAATACAATTCACCGATTGTGTCTATGGCACGTCCAGAACAGGTTTAGGTCATATTTGAATGAATTGTACAGGAGGTTTGAGAGAGAAGACTTCAAGGCAAAGTTTCAGTCTATAATTCATCATCCTTTGACGCCAATTGAGTTTGAGGCTGCTTGGGATATGATGCTTGATGAATTCAGCTTGCGCAATGACACCACGCTCAAACAGTTATATGACATCCGAAAGGATTGGATGCCAGCCTTTTTCAAAGATGATTTCTGTGGTGTAATGGTGTCTACTCAATGCAACGAGAGCATGAACAAAGTGGTGAAGAACTGTCATGTCGACGCAAACACTCATTTGAATGAGTTTGCTAAGCAAATGATGAAGATGAAGAGACAGTTGAAGCACCAGCATGCAAGGTGTCTGGTCATTTATGTCATGATGCACTGTTATGAACCTTATGCAATGTATATGTTGGATTTTATGTAATTTATAGTTTATAGTCATGCTGATATATATGTAAATCTGCATAATTTGCAGAGGCAAAATGAGACTAACACTCTGTACCCATTTGAAATAAGGGTGGCAAGGGCCTACACAAGGGCTGTCATGAATAGGTTCGAGGAGTCAATGAAATACTCCACTGCATACAAAATAGTACGTGATCCTGATGGTGGTCCGGACGATTACCTGGTGCAGCATACTAGTCGGTCTAATAAAATAGTGTGGGGACAACACCAATTCAAAGTAAAGGCGGACGTGGAAGCTGGAAAGTACTTTTGTGAGTGCAAGCAATGGGAGCACACAGGTATGGTGTCGTCATTTTGGATGATTTGTAGGGTCGTTGATTTATATACTATGTGAATGAATTGTGGTGTTCTGGATAACTGCAGGGCTGTTTTGTCTGCATCTGTTGAAAGCATTTACGAACCTTCAGATTGAGAAGATACCGAAAGACTAAGTGATGCAGCGATATACGACCTCGGCGAAGGTAGATGTCCTTTTTGAGAGGGAAGACAGGACAATGCAGGGTAAGGATGGCGAAACCGCATTGGGTAGGCGGAATGTGGTAATGTTAAAAACAATGAAGATGGTCACACTTTCTGGGTTGTCAGATGCTAGAAAAAATATGGCACTGGTTGTATTGGACAAGCTGATAGATGATATGGAACGTGTGGAGCCAGACATAAACTGCGAAGGAAATTGCATAAATACTAATAGCGGGGTAGATTGCCAGGTAGCTATGAGGGGTAAACTGTTGTCATCCAGTTTTTTATTGTGTCGGAAGAAGGACATAATCTATTAACGTCTTGGCGTAAATGTAGGTGGATGACGCAACAGCGGAGGAAGAACGAGGTCAACGCATGGCAGTGCAACCAAATAAGGAGGTGTCGGTATGTGGAGATGTATCTACAATTTGGTGGATTATCGTCGTTTTTTACGATACCATGGATGAATTTGAAAATGACGTAAAATAGAATCATAATGTGTGTCATGCGTTTCGTATGATGCCAGGAAAACCAAGGGAATGTATTGGCTATGCAAGATGACACGAATGCAGGCGATGAACAACAGGTAACATGGTGTTTTGCGTTAAATATTTGCCATCCAACTGGTTATATACCAATGTGTGATAACCTATAGTTTTTGTTTATAGAATACCGACGCAGGTGACGCCGTCATAAATGGGAATAGTGGCCAGGTCACCCAACCGCATGATGCAATCGAAGCTAGGAAGGTAAGGATGATGAAAAATGACGGATTTCTGTAAATGCGTTGATGTTTTCGGTTGTTTTGACAATTGAATAATTTCTAAACGTAGAGACTAAGCTTTGCTATAGATGTGATAAGCTTGGAGAAACCCGACCGTGCGAAGCCGAAGGGCAGGACTATAAAGGACAATGAGGCGAGGGTCCTGAAGCTAGGCGCAAAGGGAGAGAAGAAAAAGAATAGAAGGTGGAAGAAGTGTGGTATTGCAGATGGACACAACAGCCGGACGTGTCTGTCGTTGGAAGAAAATAGGGTGCGATTGGAAAATATGGTTGGTCGGAAAAGGGGGCGGCCTCCTGGTTCGAGGAACAAGAGTGCTATATCAGCAGCACATTGGAATGTGACGTCGACGAGCAAGAAGCGGAGTGTGGATTTGTCCGATGATGAAGATCCTGATGATAGCGATATGGAGACAGATGGTTCCGCACAGGAAGATGGTGAACTACAGCTTAACTCTCGGGTCCTACGGAGCAGGAAGGTTTAGTAGAAATATTGAAGTAAGTTTGGGTATCGAGTGTTACGTGGTTGTTGTTGCTACGCATGGTTGGTTTGAATAAAAACAGATTGTGAAAATATTGTGACGGCGTAATCGATGTGGTGTGCAGTACCCAAAAATCCAAAGATGTAAATTTTCTTAAAGTCCATCTGGTATGAACACATGCAGCGTAAAGACATGTATGTAATTGCATAAAATGTGTAAGTGAAGTGCATAAGGTTTAGCAAACTGTAACACTTTGCATAAAAGATTGTACGGAGTATGGTTTGCAGGGTGGAGTAAGGACTTATGTGATTTTGCGTAAAGATAATCTAGCAAATGAATAAAAAGAGTGTCATAACGTCTTGTAGCATGTCGTATCCAGGTACAGCAAGCATATAACATCATGTTTCCTGACATGGACTAAAACAAATGGCATAAAACGCATAATTCTTCCGTATCAAAGACGTAGGATAACCGATAGATGTCCAACATACGTGCCTAAGCAATTGATCTAGCTAAGTAACATAAATTGTTTCTGGTAACCCAAAATGTCGCTCTTGTCCAACAATGAAAGTCCTAGCCTTGATGATTGCTACACTCTTGGAGGCTTGAATCTCTCAATCTCTGGAGGCAGCAGCGCCAATTGGTTCACGGGGTGGAACGTCAGATATTGCAGCAGGAGTGATCAAAGGTCTCTGTCGTCCTCCTACAAATACATTCATTTAGGTTAGTGTCAGGTGGGTTTGAAATATTTTCATCCATAAACACAAGGAATGTCGTAAAAAACACTAGTGACATGCATAATTTTTTTTTTAGAAAAGAAGGCGTAATAAGCTATAGAGGTACAAACAAATCCACTTGACTATAGACGTGTGACTCACTGGCCAATTCCAATTGAAGAGACCGCCGCTGGTGTAATCATATAGCTGGATAAATCTTGTCACGAAGAAACCGCAATCGTTGGACCCAGCTTTCATGGTGCGACAGTGGGGGGATATATCAATTTTCCAATTGCCAAACTTGGGAATGCCACAGTTTGGTCACGCTGCCTGTAGACCTCTGTTAAGCCTAGTCATCGTGAGCTTGCTCCGTGTGAATCTCTTCCCATCGATCTCCACCAGGTTGCAGTGGTGTGCCTTCCAAGTCGTGCCGCCCATGTCTGGTCCGTAGGGGTTAGAGTCATATATGTCTATGCAGCGTCTCTCTAGGTTGACGACGCACAGAGTCCAGTGGCCTCAGTGCAGCATTGGGAGCATAATCTGCATAGAAAAGACATGGGCAAGTGCATAAACAATTGGAAGTCACGTATAGTGGTGTAATATTGTGTATATTTTTGCCTAAAAATTTCGGAAAGAGTGCATAATCAATTGTACAGTTATGCATGGATATGTTTGTAGTATGGGGGAGACAGGGGGGTAGGTGTACCGATTTGCGTCCGATGAGTCCAGTAGCCCATGGCACGGTCTGTTGAAGGTGCTCCTGTAACACTTTAGGGTTGAAGTGACTCTTGTCTTTGCTGTTCATTTCAAACTCTTCTGTGTTTAATATAACCTGTGAAGAAACATTAGGTTAGCTCGTGTGCGATGGCAGCTGCAATGGACTATGAAAGTGAGTGTGTACCCCAACATCGACGTCAAGGATCAACCAGTCTGTGATCGGTGCAGGGAGGGTTGATACATCGTCATGGCGCATACAATCGATGAATGCTTGCATGTAGAAGCTCTCGAGAGAATCTTTCTCAGCAAATGATTCCTTAGTATCATAAGCGAATCCCCCAAAGCGGCCATATTCCATCAGCGGACTGCAGAAGACGGAAAAAACACGTAAACGATCAATTGCAGTTGGGTGAAACAGGTACTCATTTGGCATAAAAATAGTAGTGTGAATAAAGATGTAGCAGTTGGAAAAAGGCACTGCATGGAAAAGTATTTGCATAAAACTATTGGTTGATATGCATAACAGTTGATGACAGGGGGCATAAATGTCAGATTGAGTGAGTGCATGTCGTACAGTTCCGGGTCTCCTCCGTCTTCAGTGCACAAGAAACAACGGAGGGCGCGTGCAAGGTCAATAGCTGAAGGGGCTGGATGATTGCCGGTGGTTTGCTCTGGTTGGTGGATCGTAGAAGAATCCTGGTGACATTAAAAAACAAGTCAAGTGATCTTCTCAAAAGATGTCGTAAAATGGATTAGGTACATAGCATAAGACATGTAAGTAGGAAAACTAACAGGGCCAAGTGGAGTCTGGTCAAACCGTGGGCCAAGCTTGTGTCCAGTATTGGTTCCAACCTGAACAAACAAATGAGGTAACAGTTGAGAAACTGTGAGAATTGAGACGTGTTAGGGACACGCTAAAATCGCACTTACATGATTAGTTGTGACATCAAACTTGGGCGACGGAGAAGCATCGCGAGTCTGTCGATGTGCATAAACAAGACTATCGATGTGTGTGGAATGCATCGATGATGCGTGTGTCACGTGTAGGCTGTATATTGGCAAGACTTTTGGCATAAAGTAATATAGAAATATGCGTAAAAGTTTTCAGCATTGTAAATAAAAGATGTAGGTGTAAGGAAAATATGACCGCATCGAAAACATTTGCATAAAACTCTTGGATGCTATGCATAACAAGTGCCTGCAGATAGCATAAATGATCGGATTTAGTTTACGTCATGCCTGTTCTGTAGCACGATCAACGGAGGTGTTGATGGGTGCATCCTGGTCGGGGGCAGGGGGTGGTTGAGTGCTGTCGTCGGGATCGGCCTCTAACGCTCGACGGTGTTCGCGTTGTCTGTCGTAAATGCTCTGCAAACTCTCCTCCAACTGAGTGTCCATGAATGGGTCTTCTTGTCTGTCCTCCCCGAGCTACGTATCAGTCATCGTGTCCTCCTCTGCATCGTGCTCTAAACCAGCAGAGAAATAATATGATGTCAGTAAAGGAACCTGTGAGAAAAAATAACAAAATAAATGAATGGGTGGATTTGAGCGCTGACGCAGCGGTGATGGTTCAGGGTCGGGGATGCTGCCATGATCATTGGAGGGGCCTTCATCATCATCTTCGTTGTGGGCAGGGAGGGCCTTGTCGATCATGTCGGCAAACATCTCTGCAAGGTCGATCTGCTTCTGTACTATCGGCTGATGGCTTTTTTGCATTGTTTCGCAGTATGCGTCCACTTCCGCATCATAAGCAAGGAAAAGGTCTTCAAATTGAGAGTGAACACGCCTGGGAAGAGAGCGGACCTTATCCCTAAGAAAATCCCTGATCCGTGGCACGTGCAGAGAGAAAGTGTCCTGGCTCTGGTAGCCATAGGAGCCAACGTAGCACGTCTCGGTTCTGCTTTGGAACTGTTTAAATATCAAGAGAGAAGTGAGCGTAAACTGCGATGGATAGAATAAGCTAATGAGCATAAATGAACATTGATCTTACGTCACAGTGACCGAAAGGTTCGCCGCTTTGACCGGGCTTCCTACGGTCGGCTCTCGCCAATTCCTTCATTGTATTGTTATCAAAGAATTTTATCCGAGGCGTGCTATATCTGCTAATAGGGGCTGCTGGGTGGTGAAGGTGGTCCAGGTAGTAAATCTGCACACAATATAAATGCATAAATGTTGTACAATGGTTGCATAATATAGCATGAGGTTCGGCGTAAAATAGTAAATTGAGATGATGAAACATAGCATGTTGTTAGAGTAAAACACCAGAAAGGATTGGTGGCTTACCAGAATCACAAGTGAGCAGCCGAATATCGTTGTGGACTGATTAGTGAGGTCTCTTTCGTGCCATGCCTTGGCGGCACGGCACAAGTCATTGAACACAAGCTGTCAGAAATCAATGTTCGGGTAATTGTCTGTTTGTTCAGTCAACAACACCTCGCTGTTGCTGATGTTCCAGCTGGAAGTAGAGAAAAGCAAGCGGTTGGACAGAATGAAGAAAAAACATCTGATAGAGAGGGGACCGTCGTTCCCGGCACGTAGTCGGTCCTGCAGCAATTGTATGGAGATTGGCTTCCCTCCACCAGCACTGGGAAGCCCAAGGATGAGGCGGACGGTATCCTTTGTGATCCTGAGCTCCTTGCCGGGGCCAAGGTGGAGCGTCATGTCGGTAGGGTCCAGCTTGTCCATGAGCCAACGAAGGAGAGAACAGCTCCCCAATCCATCAGCAATCATCTCGAGGACTTGGTCAAACCCTCGCGCGCCCACGGCTACATGCTGCCTTCCGCTCATCAGGCGCATGGTTTCAATGACATCCAGGGGAATGCATCGGACATTAAGCTTTTGGACAATCAGGACCAACAACAAAATGAAAGGAGATATCAGTAAAATATTTATAATTGTGAGCAAAACTTGTGATAAAATCAACGTTCGCTGCACTTCACATATTGGTGTAATAATTTGCTTTGTATTGCATAAACATTTGTTTTAACATGCATGGAATTGCTGAGGAGGGAAGAATAAAAGTGTAAAAAAATACTTGTTCTACGGAGTCCTTCAGCTTCACCTTCCTGTGGTTACTTTTCGGGAAACTTTGGCAGGGGACGGCCAGGGCTTCTTGGCTGGGGGCATGAAATCTCCGTCGTCGCCAGTGTCCTCATTCCCCGCAGTCCGAACATCCTTTTTCATGCTGGCCTAGCAAAAATGCAGGTGGTGGATACAAGAGTTACCTCCAGTGCATAAAGCATTGAAATGGCAAAAATGGTACTGCGGTAAATTGATATACTGATAATATCATAAAAACATGCGTCCAATCTGCATAGATATCAACATAAGCAGGCATAAAAACTGATAATAGTACACTGATCCATTGATGCTGACCTAAAAACTTGTTTGTGTATGCATAAATCAAATAACCTGATGATTTCAGGCATGTTATGGTTCCGACAGTATGCATAAATATCTATGCAATTGTGAATAAAACTTTAACCAATATGTAATAAAAATCGTATAATCTGCCAAAAATAAACTAATAGTGGTCCCTTTATCACCGCCGGCGATGGTTTTGGATAGAATGCATAATCATCTATAAAATGGTGCATAAAACTCTTAACAATATGTAATATAAATCATAAAATCTGTAAAAAATCAACTAATGGTCATTCCTTTTATCACTGCCAGCATCATCAACACGTTAGCTTTAGAGCTGAGATGCATAAATAGCTACGTGGAAGTGGATAAAACCCTTTCTGCAATTGTGATTGTTGTGAATGTTGTCCAAAATCAATAAATAACATATGCAGCAAATGTCGATTCATAACAGAAAGAGATCAAACCAATAAATGCAACTACTGAGGGTAGATCACGAGAGATTAAACTATCAAATCATCGAAGGTTAGATTGATAAATAAATACAAGTTCCGTTCGGAGATTGATCTTACTTTTTTGGGTGGCGCTGCTTTGTCGCCAGAGAAATGTAGAGAGGGGTGGGAGAGGAGACAAAGGGGGTCGACGGCGGTGGCAGCAGCGCGCGTCGGCCGCGGGTTGGGGACAAACAAGGCGGTGGCAGTAGTGCGCGTCGGTCGCGGGTTGGGGACGAACAGGGCAATGGCACGAGTCGGCCTCGAGGTGTGGAGCGGCGGCGTAGGGAGGAGCAAATGGCGACGGCGAGTGGGAGCAGGGGAGTGGAGAGAGAGACGGCGGTTTATGTGAATGGATATGGAATGGAAGATTTGGTGGGGGTCGGTTGCTCTATCCGGCGGGGGATGTCCGAGAATCTTGGACCAGGTGGGATACGAAAAGGCGCCGGGTCGCGGGGTGGGGACCGGGTGTTGTCTGGTCAATGGATTGGTCCCCCGACCAGGTGTGGTCCGGTCGGTTGGCTGGGGCTTCCTATAGCTAAAGGGAGCCCAGGGCTCCAATATATATATATATATATATATGACTGCTATTCAACTCACGGCGCGTTGAATAGCGCTGCAGCTAGTCCCTGAGTCTCGTAAGCATAAAACCAACCTGCAATGGTAAAAACCAACTCCGCAAGCGTAAAATCAGTCTGATCGACACCCGCAATCGTAAACAACCTCCCGCATCAGTAAAAATCCTCTCCAAGCGATATTAAACCACTTTGCAACTGTAAATCTTTAGTCTAAACCGTAAATTACCCATTAAGCAGTAAATTCAGATTACAGGTATATATAACCATACCCAACCCTCATTTTTCTCTCATTTACAACCACGACAAGGTCTAGGTCGGGTTCTGGAGGTGTCGGCGATGGGCTGCAGCGCATCTCCATGGACGGCGGCATCCCCTTGATGGCTCCATGGCCGCGGCATCCCTCCAGGGCGGGTGCAGCACCTCTCCCACGTGATGGCATCCACTCTACGGCCACTGTGCAGTTGTGATAGAGGCGCACCTGTGCGACCGCAGCACCTCCCCTCCGACGATGGCATCCTCCACGGCCACGACACCTCTTTCTAGTGGTGGCTGGCCCTGCTCACACTGCCCATCTGGTCATCATCATCTCAGGTAGATATCATAGTCCTCGTCTCAGAAAAGTGCATCAGTGAGTGGTGTGTTGCAGTAGACAGATTGAAGATTGGATGGATCTGTTCATCCGATGTGCTGAAGTAGATGGGTTGAAGATTGGATGGATCTGTTCATCTTTTTTTTGGGCTAGATTTGTTTGTTGGACTATCAGGTCTTGGCGCTCCTTTATCTAGAGCAGGTCTGAGTCGAATGAATCTCATGACGACCGAAGGAGATTGGTAGCACAACTTCATTTTTATTTGTTTTCCTGTGTGTTAAATTTATTCATTGGGCCCTCTTAAGTCTCAAGTCCCAAAGCTCCCATCCCTCGATGGTTTTTGATTTTGCATTGGTATGTGTATGTAATATATTTTCTTTCCTCTTTTATGTGCATAAAATTATGATATAAAACACATGACTATGCCTTATATCTGCTTTGATTTTTTCCCTTTCAAGTTTGCATAATCTCAAATACTCTCTGTTTTTTTCTTGCAGATCTAAGTGCAAGAGCATGAAGAGAGCAATTCGTCGGATGTTTCTGCAGTTCCTGTTTTTGTATTTTCCTCTATGCAAACTCATGCAATTTGTACGATGATGAGCTCTTGTAAATTTTAGTGGAAAAACATGTGATATTTGAAATCAATATGTGCACGTAGGACCGAATACATTTTTTTATCTGATGTATCTGTAAATTAATACAAATATAGCCCAAAGAAGATTTACTACTTCGACAAGGACAAGTTACTCTTTTGAGAAAATGTTTTTGTAATTATGAAGTCTTGCAGTTTGAAGAAATAAAGATTTACTGCTGTGGGATTCACGGCTGTAAGCTGGACAGCTGGATTTGACGGTTAAGTAGATCGTAAATCTTTTTTATTTCAAAATTACCGTTTCAACCATCAGAATATTTTATTACTCATCACCGTTGTAAACTAAAGTTGCAATGGTCGGGGAAACAAATTTTACGGTTGCGCAGAGCAATATTACGGTCATGTAAGGAGTTTTACAATCGTGGGTTGATTTGACATGCTTTACCGGCCAGCAACGTTGAAGGAATAAAGTTTTACGCTCGCGGGATAACATATTACAGTTATCGTAGTGGTTTGGAGACTTTTTACGATTGCGGAAGGAAATTTTACGCTTACGGGAGATGGAATAGGCTAACGCGCTGAATAGCTATTCACCGTGCAGCGTGTTAAATAGCGCTACGATATATATATATATATATATATATTCAAAATCTTGAGATACAGAGGTGAGTGTAGCTACATGCGCATGTAGAAAGGAATTTTCATATATATATATATATATATATATATATATATATATATATATATATATATATATATAATGATTGGTTTAAAAAAACCGGAAACGTGCATGTGCATAAACTTAGTTATGAAACATTACAGAGAAACTCTAAAAAAGCTCTCATGTGTTAAAAGAGCATTTATTATAATGTCAAATATATCTTTATAGATGTTTTAGTTGTGTGCTTATATCTTGATCTTTTAAACAATACAGAGTTTGCCCTTGTAGATTTAAGGGTGTGAATTTACATATAAAATTGTTCAACAAATAAATTTTGCTAGAAATAAACATTAAATTAAAACTGAAGCTTAAACTAACTATAAAAATTTAAACTAAAAGCTTTTCTAAATGTATACATTTAGAACATTTAGAACTTATGAATCGGTTAACAGACCAATTTGTGGAAGCTTAAACTTATGTATACAATTTAGGAAGCCTAATTTGTGGACCAATTTAGGAACCACGCCAGTTGAGCTAAGCTCACTTCCTAAATTTGAGTGCGCGGCCCTGGGGTGCACCCAGAGCACGTGCTGGCGGATGTCCTTGTGGGCCCCTAGGACTACGAAACACACTGGCACTGGGTTGCCACTTGCGGACCTTGAGATGCACAAGACCACGTCTGGCCATACGCTACGTAATATTTTGTTCATCTACCTCTGACTATATCTCCTTTCATACTGATTATTCAATATTTATAAATTTCACAGGAGCTTTATTTTGTTCTCATACCAATCTTATATTTACCGGTCTCAGTGAGGGCACGCGGGAAACATTCCGATCCACCCACTCCGCCCTTCGGCCATAGCCTCCATGCGACCATGGAGGATGCGTTGTCGGCCATGGAGGCGGCCTCCTCTCCACATGGCGCTGTAGGGCAATCCAGCGCCCACGGTGCTGTCAGTCTGTCGCTGACCTCCTCTCTCTCTCCCTCGCTCCCTCCTGCATTGCGACTTAGATTTCTTCTTGGATAGCTTTTTTCCATGACGCTGCATAATTTTCATAGTCCTTCCTTGTTCTTTGAAATCTCACTTGTCAGGCCGGTGCATCGATGGTCATATTGACCGGTTATGAATATGTGTTTCTAAAGTTGTAGAAGCCATGTGGCATTATTGTACTTTGTATGTATCATGTTTGTTGTGTATTTGTTGGGTTTGTCATTGTTTATGGGCTTGTCATATATTTGGGGTTGGGCCTTCCGCATCCGACGATGTTTGAATCTGCTGATAGGTGAGGACGAACTATGAACTTCATTGTTAGGACTCCAGTTCTCACAAAAAACGGGCGGGTAAGACAAATTTTGGTGAGAAAAAACATCTTAGACGTTACCGCCCAGATCGGAATATATGTCGGGAACTCGAGTTCCGTCGTTTTGCGCTGTAACCTTTGGTGGGCCTTGGTTCATGAGGTGGGGCTCACAGAAAAAAAGCTAAACAACCATTAGATAATAATAGGAAATCAATCTAACAGTGGGTATCATACGATGGGTAGAGGGTGTTTAAGTGAAATACTGATTTTATTAACTGGGGCTTTATTAGTTTAGATAAGAGGTCAGATAACCATAGCCCCCTCCAACTTTATATATGGCACTTCCAGAAAAATTATCGTCACATCAAGGATGGATCCAATTTCAAAATTTCACATAGGATGCGCGTCACCACCTATATGTCAAACTTAATCAACATTATGATCAAATCATATAGATGAAGACATAGAACAATATAGACCTCTCATCTCCTATCACTACCCCCTCGCATCTGCCTGAAGGCACAACCAATTGTTGTCATCGGTCCCTTTGTCGACACCTGCGCTTGCCCGTCCTATAAGATTTGAATTCGGATCTAATAGAGCTTGTTTGGTTTTGTTGTCGGTGTCGTCGCCAGCTTGAGGCTTATGGTTCCTGAGCTTCGTCCACAATGGAGGCTTCATCCCTCGTGCTTCCTCCCATAGTGGCAAAGTTGAGGGCTCTTTTCTCTCTAGATTTGTGCCGGCGGGTCGTGGTTGGTGGTGCTCCTCTCCAGCATGGGTTTGGAAGCGGAAGAGTGGTTCCAATCTTGTCAATACGACGGTCTCGTGTTCATGGGTTAGGCAAAGGTGGCATGTGATCTTGTTCCTCCAAGGTGAGCTTGGCGAGATGTGCATGGATTGCCTTTGTGAGGTTAGTATGTTCTATTTGTCTTGCATTGAGATGGGTTCTTAGTTTTTCCCTTTGCCCTTGTGGAGATGATGGTAGAACCGGTTGCTGGCTTGCTCTTTGTCGATGTGGTTGACTTTGATGGCGCCGGCATTTTATTTCCTTATCATTGCTTGAGTGACAATGTCAATATTTGTTTACTGGCCGCAATACGATGTTGATAAGGCTTGGTGCCATGGTGGCAGTTTGCTCTTGCAGTGGATTCTAATGTTTGGAGCTATGTTTTTGGCGGCAGGCACATGGATCATGGTCTAGGTCGTACACTCCTCTTCTCTTTGTCCTCGGGTGGCAAGGCGACGGTCATCAGAGGCTCAGAGCTGCGGAATTGCGGATGATGAGAAGGCATGTGTGACCATATTTTTGTAATTTCTTTTAAGCTTAGGATTTTTCTTGTAATTCTACGTTTTACTATACTCTTTGGTGCACTATAATCCTAGCCTGTTCGAAAAAAGGCCGTCGGTGCATGGAACGAAACCAATGATAGCATGGGCCATGGGGAGACTCGGCGCATGCTGCTCCGTCCCAGGCCCAGCCCGGATCCAGCCGGCCGGGGCACATCAACCATTTGCTGTTACACGAGCTACAGACATCTGAAATGATATATAAACTTAGGTGCCACACCTCAAATCAAAATTTCTAACATTCTCTCTTACCCTTTTGTTCATGTTACAAGAGAATACCCATATAGCATTTCTTATCTTTATCCATCTAAGATATACTCTAATTAACAAAAACCATTTTGAGTATTTTTATATATTACTAGTGTCAAAATGAGCAATTTATAAACACACGTATGCTTTACTTGTGAATTCACTTTTTATAATAGCAAGCGTTAGTAATTCTGACTTAAAGGGCATTTTATCATTGAAAATAATTATATATGTGAGTAATTTAGATACAAACTTAAAAGTCAATTAAATTAGTTGTTATAATGGTAAATACGAATATTTTAAATTTAAATTTAGGGATTAAGTTCATTTATCTTCCATTGTGGCATACATGGGTAACTCAAAAACAAATTTAGACGGGCTATATTCTTAAATCATGTTTATATTAACATAGTGGGTAATTTTAATGCAAACTTGGGGTTACTTCTCTTTTGAAAACTTCCCACGAAATGCTACTTTGTTTGGGTTGTAACACTAGGACTACCGCAACAAAGTTTTGCTTATACTCGTGTGAACTGCAATCCCGCCCATATATACTGTCTGGAAGTCCAAGACGAGTCGACAACCTCTCACGGTCTCACCCCTCTCTCACATATGTCTACATGATAATAATATTGATTTTATGCAAATTTCCGTTGGAGCATCTAAAGGATGCTATTATTGCAGAGTTACGACCGACCTTTCTGCCGACAAACAGTACATAGAAAAAAAAGTTATCAATCGTTCTCACACATCAATTCCCACTCTCTTTTTTTATGAACCACAAAAACATAGATATGCTTCTGACTTATTCTACCGCCGGTGCGCGTGACATAACTTTGTCTCTTACATCCCAGGTTTTTCAACACTTGTGCTACTACTAAACACCTCTGCCTAATTTAAAGAAGATTGCATGGGCCGAACGCTAACGGCCGTCGATGATCATGACAGTTGACACCAACCTTCTAATAATAGTTAAATTAAAGATGGGGTATATATATTATATATATACAATAAGGAGAGGAGAGAGGCCTCGTGATCGCAAACCCCCAAGCTCGAGCATGTTTGTTTGCTTGGTTTTCTGTACGGGCGGCAACGTGCAGAGATCCTAATCGTGCCTGCCTCAACTAGCCTTTCGTTGCTCCATCTTGTCTTGCTACCTCCACCCTACGCCTACCGCTTTTGATGCTATGTACACTAGTAAACTACTAGTAGTAGTACAACATTCACATGGTAAAGTGTACGTATTGCGTGATTTGAGTTGTATAGTTCCTAGCACCTTTTTAAAAGCATTTAATCACATTGAATTTTATTTATGACTACGCTATATAACGCGTTGTTGGTAAACAAGAAGCAAAACTATACCTTCTATAATCCAATTGGAAACATTATTTTTGCTATCCTAAGAAAACTTATAAATGGACAAAAAGTGGAGAAATTCTATCGCATTCCCAAAACACACCTCTATTTGTGACGAATCATTTCTCACCAAAAAACCGTCCAAGGCAGAGAGAGAGAGGAGAAACCCTTCATTCTTCAACTTCAACGAGCATGTCGCCGTCCCTGAACAGGACGGCACCGTCCGGGGGCCCCACACGCAACGCACAAAACAAACCCAGTCGCCAGGTGGGCCACGTGGGGCCCACATGTCGGTCCCGGCGGGGACGCTCCGGGATACGTTCCCCGGTGGCGCGTAGCTATTTTTGCAAGCGAGGGGGACTGGATTTAGCGCCTCCCCTTCCCTCTCTGTTCGCTTCTCCCCTGTCGTCTACGTCCTTGCTGCCCGCGTTCTCCGCCCCTCAAGATCTCCCCTTGTCTCCTTCCCCCGGCCGTCGCCGCCCTGCCTTTGGCCGCTTTCCGGGGAGGAAGACCCTTTCCGCAGCTATTGGTGCCAGGTTGCCTGCCTGCCGTAGCGGCTTCGCTCGCGCCGTGGTCGGTCGTCGGCGCCTGTCTGATTCCCCCGGACTGGGGCCGGAGCGCGCGCGGCGAAAGGTGGCGTTTTGGTGTGGCGCCGACGCCAGTGCGCTCCGTGGTGCGGTTGGGAGTGGTTGCCTGCGACTGCGTGCGAGGCGGCGGCGTAGGCTTCCTCTGATCCTGCGTCTGCGTGGGGAGGGAGGGAGTGGTCGGCGGGGGGTCAAAGGCGCCAGCTTTTTTCCTTTCGTCCCAAATTGCATTTGTGATCTCACGCGGCTCCTGCGGAATTCGGATTGGGATCGGTGGAGGGGGTCGGCGTGAGGGAGGCGGGGAGCGCTTCGCGTGGATCCAGGGCGGAATTGATTGCGCGGGCGGCTGGGAGGACGTGGCGGGTGCTGTTCGTGCTGTTCTTGGCATGAGCGTTGGAGAAGATGGGGGCGGACTACTACAATGTGCTCAAGGTGAACCGGAACGCGACGGAGGAAGACCTCAAGAAGTCGTACCGACGGCTGGCCATGAAGTGGCACCCCGACAAGAACCCCGGCGACGCCAAGAAGGAGGCTGAGGCCAAATTCAAGAAGATCTCCGAGGCCTACGAGGTATGGAAATGCGCACCGGTTTTCAGTTTGATTTACGACGGGATGAAATTGCAGCACCCACGTAGCTTTCCGTACTATTGCGGCCTTTTGTTTTGTTTATCGTTGTACTCAACACAAAAGGAAGTGCATTCTGATTGGAGATTATTAGGGGGTCATGATATTTGTTTTTGCTGGGGAATCCGAAATGTCGACAGAGATTCCTGTCGACTGTGTGCATTAATTGTGCATTGTATCTTGATTCTAAATCTCCGTGGTTCTATTCGTCGATTGTGTGCATTAATTGTGCATCGTATCTTGATTCTACATCAACGTGGTTCTATTCTGATCGACACTGTCAGGGTTCCTGCGTTAAGGGGTTAAGGGTACATTGTGGTCTATCTGGGTATCTGTATGCTTGGCCATTTCTGATCCTTCAGACATGACAGGAAATTTTTTCTCGCAAACAAGAGTTGACAGATAAACATGTGAAATGAAGATACCATTTTAAGATAGATTTTCATGTTTACTGCTTTCAGGTTTTGAGTGATTCCCAGAAGAGAGCGATATATGACCAATATGGCGAGGAGGGTCTGAAGGCCTCTGCAGATGGTGGTGGTTCCTCGTCCATGAATGGGTCTGCCAATCAACGTTTCAATCCTCGCAATGCTGAAGACGTGTTTGCTGAGTTCTTTGGCAGCAGCAAGCCTTTCGACAACATGGCGCGGGCAAAGTCAATGAGGTTCCAGACAGAAGGTGCCGGCACTTTCGGTGGATTTGGTGGGAATGAGAACAAGTTCAGATCATACAATGATTCGGCCGGCACTAGTTCGACTCAGGCTCGAAAGCCACCACCTGTGGAAACCAAACTGCCCTGCACACTTGAAGAGTTATACGCAGGCTCAACACGCAAGATGAAGATATCCAGGAACGTTGTGAAGCCGAATGGGTAAGCATTTTTTGTAGCTTGATTCTGGGTTTGTGTCGTATCTCACATTTGAGTCTATTCAGCTTTATTTGTAGTTATTACAAGCTAGACATGTTTCACCTAAGAAAGCACATCAATATTCTGTTAAGTGTAGTTATTGCTTATAAGTAAAATGTGCCTCAATTTTCAGGTCATAAATAGCTAAAAAATGTTAGTCAAGATGTATTAGCCCTTGCTGGGAAGTTTCTGTTGTACTTTTTGTGTTGGTTGTAGGTGGTGTTGCCACTTGCCAGTGTTTGTAGAGCTCAGGGAAAAATTTCTTGCTGTAATCAGTTTTTCTTTTGTTCACACTCTAGTTGGTGTTTTATCTTTCTTTCCCCTGTAACAAAATTTACAGTTGCTGTTTCTTCGGAAAAAAAAATATTAACATAGTCTGACTTTGCTTCTGCTCTCCTACTGGCTTTTAAACAGGCAACTAGGGACTGAATCAGAGATTTTAACAATTGATATAAAGCCTGGCTGGAAGAAGGGAACTAAGATCACATTCCCTGACAAGGGCAACGAACAGCCCAACCAGCTCCCTGCCGATCTTGTCTTTGTTATCGATGAGAAGCCCCATGATCAGTACACCAGAGAGGGCAACGATCTCCTGGTCCACCGGAAGATTGACTTGGTGGATGCACTGGCAGGAAGTACGGTAAATCTGAAGACCCTCGATGGGCGTGACCTGGTGATTAAGCTCACAGATGTGGTGACACCAGGGTATGAGCTTCTGATTGCAAAGGAGGGGATGCCTATTGTCAAGGAGAACGGGAGAAGAGGCAATCTGAGGATCAAGTTCGATGTCAATTTTCCTAAGAGGTTATCATCAGAGCAGCGGCACAATATTAGAAAGGTTCTTGGAGGCCAACCCCAGCAGCTGTGACCACACGCTTCAAAAACAAAAACTACCTGTCCCATAGTTACCAATGCAATGCAGACTAATTCAGATGTCCACGTTCTTTTTCTTCAGCTGGCTTGTATGTTTAGTTGATTTTCTTTTGTGGTATTATCTGATCTTCTCTTTTATTGTGAAAAATAGCGATATTGAAGACCACATGTGTAATATAAAGTTCTTGTTCCTTGTGTCTTCACTTACTAGATTTCAGTGTTATGTTTATCCATCTCCTTTTTCCTATGAAGCAAACAACCTGTTATCAGCATTGTACAACGTAGAAGGTTGCAGTCATGGTATAATATTTGAAAATGTATATTATTTTTTCACTGTTACAGCTAAGAAATGGTGATTCACGGCAGTTGAGCAGGACTGCTGGAGGCAGTATGTGGCAGCATTGTTCTTGCATTCGTTCTATCATCTTATTGATATCCTTCTGATAAAAAGGCTGAGCTGCACGCACTTGAGGTTGTTCAGTTCAACTCAGTTTCAGAGAAAAGCAAACAAATAAAACAAAATAGCATTGTGATTTTTAAAATATTGCAGTGTAAGCGACTTTTTCATTTTGAAACAACCAATATATAGCTTCTTCAGAATTCAACCAAGGATTTGTTTGGTGTGCGCTTACAGTACAAAATAACCTTGAAGCTTCAATAAACGAACGTCTTGGTTCCCTAATCCCTACATTGATACTTTAGCCAAAATATGTACCTCTTCCTAGACAGGGGTTATTGGTCATACAACTGAATACACGCTGAAAGCGATACAACAAAGAAGTATTACCGAAGTTTATCAGTAAGCAACTAAGCATGCTCGGAAGTTCAGACAGGAGGGACTATAAGGAAAGAATATTATAGGGCATAGTTCTTTTTCCCCAAAAAATTCCCATACAAAATAAGCCTATCAAACCTTTTGGAAATGCGAGTTTCCCCCAAAATATCACAAATTGAATCAATCATTACCACCCAACGTTTCTCCGCAGCAAAAAGAGCCTGCCCGCCTGTTCCGCAAATAGCAACGGCCTCCCTCGAATTGTGGGGGCCTACCGCGTTCCGCCATCTAAAACCGCCTCCTTTTTTCGGTTCGACGCTGCCGGTTGTTACTTTCCCGCGTCCATCAGAACCGCTGGTGCCCTTTTCGTCTCCACCGACAAGGATCTTGTGGCCCCGATGAAGCCGGCGGAAGACACGGCCGTCCCGGAGGCGGCGGCGCAGCAGACGGTGTGGTATGATCCGATGTCTTCGCCGCAGGCGCCCAAGGAGCAGCCGGCAGCGGGGACCTCGCCGTCGGTGAGCTCCGACGCGCGGCCTCTCAGGGTGTACGCGGACGGCATCTACGATCTATTCCACTTCGGCCATGCGCGCGCGCTCGAACAGGCTAAGAAATCGTGAGCTCCTCGTCACGCTCTCAATCTTGAATTTCTTCGTCTTCTCTTGTTTCGTTCCAAATCATGTGTTTTTACCTTACAACTGGATTACTCGGAGAACGTGTCAAGTCACTCAAATTGCGTGATTTGATGGGAGGTAGTAGCTTCTCTTGGTCGTAAAAATTAGGCCTTTTTCTTGATCTGTCTCAATCAACAACTGCATTTTCTGAATTTAGTGGCACAACTGCATGTTCGTTTACTGAACTTGAACACGAGAAACAAAATCCATGTGATTGTGGTCGAACACGCATCCTCAACAGATTGAAAAAGTGCTTGTTGATTTTTATGATAAGTGATGTATATACGGTTAAAAGTGCTGAGGTTGGAAGTTAATATATATATATATATATATAGATAGATAGATAGATATCAGTTTTTGTGCTCACACCATGTGCTAAATTTCTCTTGGCAGATTTCCCAACACCTACCTGCTCGTGGGTTGCTGCAGTGACGAGATCACCCACATGTACAAAGGAAAGACCGTAATGACCGAAGATGAGCGCTATGAATCGCTTCGGCATTGCAAGTAAGCTTCCACCGCACCATTTGAGGGTCTCGTGGTGTGGTGCCACCGACACTGATGAAATGCTCTCCGACTGATTATTTTGTTGCCTGGACAAACTGAATGCCAAAGGTGGGTCGACGAGGTTATACCGGATGCTCCTTGGGTGATCAACCAAGAGTTCATCGACAAGCACAACATTGACTATGTCGCTCACGATGCGCTTCCGTAAGTGTATGTTTATGTAATAAGTTTGGCCAATTGATCTTGGAAAAGTACTAACACAATATGACTGTTTCAGGTATGCTGACACGAGTGGAGCTGCCAATGATGTCTATGAATTTGTTAGGATCTCTGAATCTCCCCACCATTTCTGTCAGGCAGTTATGAATAATTGAATACTGATTTCTGTGTTTGTGCAGGTGAAAGCCATTGGAAAGTTCAAGGAGACGAAGCGCACTGAGGGCATCTCAACGTCGGACATAATCATGAGGATCTTGAAGGACTACAACCAGTACATCATGCGGAATCTGACCCGTGGGTACAGCCGCAAAGACCTCGGCGTGAGCTATGTCAAGGTGATCTGTTTGTCCATGAAAATATGCTTCAGAAGACAAGAGAAAGAATAAAATCACTCAACTGCGCAATTTTATTTTAATGTGGTCAGGAGAAGCAACTAAGGGTGAACATGGGGATCAGCAAGCTAAGGGAGAAGGTGAAGGAGCATCAAGAGAAGGTTATCAAGTCTTGTCACAACTCTTTTGAGATAAGCTATTGACATGTTTTACAAAATCCTAAATTCCTGATATCAAATATGATACACAGTTTCACAGTGCCGCAAAGATAGCTGGAAGCAACCCTGTGGAGTGGATGGAGAATGCTGACCGTTGGATTGTTGGGTTCCTTGAAAAGTTTGAGGAAGGCTGCCACATGATGGTAAGCAAGTTACAAGGAAAATAAAAAGTAACATCTCAATTCTTGAACTAGTGTGTGATCATGGACTGTATTCATCAGTTTTTTTTATTGGATAGGAAACTGCGATTAAAGACAGAATTCAAGAGGGGCTAAAGAGGCAAGGCAGGTCGGAGTCAAACCTTTCCGGAGAGGACTCAGACTCATGATGTCCTGTATTATCCAGATCAAACTAGACAAAAGGAGAACTGGATATCATATTCCTACAGTTTGTGTACTAGTATGAGATCTATTAGCATGTAATATTGTAGAACATCAGGAACCGTGGTTTAGCTGTACCAGGAGATCATGTACTGTTAAGAACAATCATATTTCTGTATGCAATCAATTGTTGTTCCTTGATTGAGCATCTTCATTGACATCCTGCTAGATGCTAATACTACTATCATTTTCATAGAACTAAATGTGGAGAATTTTCATTCAAAACAAAAGATGTGGAGAATACGACATTTTCTTATGAATATTTGTGCCTAAGCCTAACTATGGGCTACGCCACAAACTGAATATGATCGTGTATTTTCTTAGATTAATTTATTGTCCGTCAGTCCATAATGATAAATTTATGGGTACTGCCTAATGTGGAAACTGGAAAGTCCATTTTTTGTGGCCATAGGTAGGACACCGCAACATTCACTCATCTGTTGATATGTTTGAGAATTTTTCTCAATTTTCAGATGAACACCATTCGATGCATCAAAATAGGAGTTTGTTTCAACTGAGAAAGTTTGAAAGTTAAATGTTAAAGGATGCATGTGTTTGTCTGAAGGGTTAAATTGCTTCCACAGTATACCTGATAAATAAAGACCAAATTGAAAACATAAATAAAGATAAGACTGTTGATTCACAGATGTCAAATGGAGCAACACATGACCAAACAGCCAACATCAGATCATAGCATTTCCTCTCTACAACTCTGCAACTATAGTTTTGAGGCTAAAAAAAAAGGTAACTAACACTACCATACAAACGAAATGAGCTAGCCATGAGCATCTAGCAATAATAGATCTGAACAAAGAAAAACTAGGCACAGCAAATTCATTATTTTTCCACCAAAGATCCAAGTGGTGTAACGGTAAGATGTTGAACTCTGGGGTTGAGGAAACTCCTGTTGCCAGTCCAAGTTCAAATCTTGGTACCTTCTTAAAGCTAAGCCCGGGGGAGTCTCTCCTTGCTGTCTAGTTCTTAAATTCAATTTCCCAATCTTGATCTTTCTGTATTGCTTTTAGAGAAACTGCTTTCCTGAATTGTTTCACTATATCATTGCTAGTATTCACCTATGCCCTCTGAAATACATATACACCCTCTGCAAATAAAATAAAAGAAATGAGGACATCAAGATACCGATAACACCAGTTTTGATATTTTGTGCATTTAATTTGGCAATGATGCAGCATAATTTATCAGGTGTATTAATTGACTGAGGAGCTTATAATTGAAAGGGCATCCAATAACAGAAACGGATCCCTACATATTTTACTGGTCACTAATGGACTGAGGCACTTTATGAAAGCAAGGATGAAAAATCCATGCAACTAAAGCTAGGAATATTTGCCAAATCAGATGAGTTCGTTATAAAATAAATGGTACTCCTCTGTCCTAAATTATAAGTCGCCCTTGACTTTTAAATTCGATGTTTGACCATTTTTCTTATTCAAAAATTATATAAATACTATTTGTTTTGTTATAATTTGATTTATCATCATAAGTAATTTAAGCATGACTTATATTTTTATGTATTTAATTTGCACTATTTTTTTGAATAAGAAGAATTGCCAAGCGTTGTATTCAAAAGTCAACAACGGCTTATAGTTTGGTTTGGAGGGAGTAATGAATAGCCAAACAAGAAAATGGTTTGAAAGAAATGAGGGAAGAAATAGGTAGTAACCTCAAGCACCCAGATGCTTATAAGAGATTCCAAGGTAAACAGTGCAAAACCCAAAAAATAAAGTACCTGCAATACTCCAAAAAATATGATTATTAGTTCACTCGAAGGGGGTTCACTTAGCTTAGAGGATCACTAACTGAGGTAAAAATGTTGTTAAAAGTTAAAAATATGCAAACCAACTTACGCCGACGAACACATCTCCAGTTAAAACTTCGATTGCAACAAGAACACCCCTAATTTAGTAAAGAAACAGGGTTGAGAACTATAGCAGAAGGAAACTCAGGCAAAAACATCAGTTTTTTAATTGAACTCACGTAAGAGTTTTCCCCCTAAATATTATTGGAGGAGCAATTGCGGCGATGACACAAAATCCAACATGGACCTGGCACATATCAAGCCATAGTAATTCCATTATATGATCAGAAGATGAAGAGTGAGAAAATTCAAGGTATTGACTGAAACATGAAACTCGATTAGAACAAATAAAATTACCGAGTAAAAGACGAAGAACTGGCCGAAGGTTACCACACTGTCAGTTCTGGACAAAAGAAGGCAGAGAATTAAGTTCAGAATTTGCGTATTCATAGACTGTGGTTCGATATTGACTGAAACTTGAATAATTTGAAGAGAAACCTCATCGCTCGGTACAGAGGTCTGTACCAAAGTATGTATGAAAGAGGACTCCCGGATATCACATAGATTACAGCAAGGAGGAAAATAACAATATCTGCAAATGAGATAGCCCATAAGAAAAAAAATGTGCATCTATACTGAAGACTGAAGAGGGGGTTTTTTAGAACATACATTGAATAAGATTGTCTTGATGTTGAAATATTTGGCACCTTCACTACGAATTGACGCTACTAAAACAGCAAACAAGTTCCAAACGAGACAGGCAATCAATCCTGAAAAGAACAACCAACAAATGATGGACCTTATTAAATTTTTTATGTCAAGGTGAATAACTATCAGTTTATAATATCAAGTAGGAAAATATGCATAGGCTGAAGGTCAAATACCTAGCCAACTAGCAAATGCCATGTATTGCAACTTTTGAGCATGGATTGGTATTTCGTTGGCTATATCATGATGAATGATGGGATAGAACTGCGGCCAATTCTTCACTTCCACAGTGACACCGGCTACACAAACAAATGCATCTTCAGTACTCTGACAATACTGAACATGCTGAAGCTTAAAACAAATGTCTCGTAGACCTACCTCTGTTCATCGCTTCCTCCCTCCGTTTAATATCCTGCAGCAAATCTCACACTTTAAAATCTTGGGTATTAAAACCAACAAGGATAAAGTTTCTATAGGAGCTAAAATCAACAGATGGCACTTAACAATTCAAAATCATTATAGAATTGCTTTGATAGGATCATCGATAGGAATGAAAAGGCGTTCGACTGAACCTGTTCCCGCCGCTTCAAGTCCTGCTCCCATGACAATAGCTCTCTCTCCTTCTTCTTTGGATCCTACATGAACAGCATGACATAATGTAAGACAAAATTATCGTCATTCTAATCTTTCAAGAACATCTGGATTATGGTTATGGAGTGGGCATCAACTGTCACTGCAAGAACATTGACAAATTCAACAATTTACCCCAAGGGGAATGTCGATGGTTGCGACATGCTTGCTGCTTCCTCCCAAGCCTGCCGGGATCCATGATTTCCTGGACGGTACAGTTGCTGATGTTGCTTTCTGAAAGGCGTTTCAAATAATCAACTGATAATGTTATGATACTGCATCAACACGCTTCCTAAATGCATGAATTTATGATGAGGGTTGTATGGATGAGAATTGAATGGTCCCATGGGGAATGCAAGATCTAACATTAGATACTTCTGGTAATTTTATTCATCTATAAAGGGTATATTGCAACCAGATCAAATGCGAAATCCCATATCAATATTCACATTTAGATCAAATTATTCACATAATCCAGAAAGTCTTGGTGCAAGGTCATGCAACACATGACTTATTCCAAAAGATAGATTGAACTGTAGAAAGAATCGATGTTTCCAAATGAAATTATCACTGAAAACAAACGGAATTTGAGTCCAAAAATATCAAAAACAAAAATAGAGTGACTCTGAAATACCACGGTAGGATTGACATTTTCTTCATCAGATAGATTGGTGTTACGAGGCATCGAGAAGATCACTTGACGTGAATAAATCCTTGCGTCCTTTGGTCTCTCGGACGACCCGGAATCTGAGTGGCCAAATGGTTTTTGTGTGGCCAGTGGAAGGAAGTTATTTTCAGTTAATGGCTGTTTTTGCATTTTGGGCCTTGTCAGGCATGTCAGCGAAGTGAATGCTTCTCTGACAAAAGTGGCCACATGGTTTTTGTGTGTCCAGTGGAATGCTTTGCCCCTTTCCAAAAATGCAAGGGCAACGAAGGGTCGATTAGGCTATCCTCGGTGGAGTTGTCTGAAGGACTGCCTATATTATACTGTTTGACATTGTAGCGTTACTGTAGACAGAAAAATAATTGGAATAGTGAAGGAATAGTGGATAGACAAATGGATAGACAAACCGGTTGGAGATGGTCTTAGGGCATATTCACATCATGGATAACCAAGAGACAATAAAAAAAAGGTTTGCAATAGACGCGATGTGTCTTCTTCGATACAACGCAAGTGTTCTTATCCATGGTCAAGTTGAACTATGGCCTGAATCAAGTAGCCACCTTTATTTATTTGAATTTATATAAGTCATTGCAACCAAATTTATCTGAAGAACGCGAAGATGAAGATGTGGAAAGAGGAAGTGAATGCTTGCTCAACTTGTTGGAGTGGTAGGTGCGATCGTGTACCCTAATCATCCTATTTTTGAGTCCTCTGCAGTCTACAACTTGAATGTTGGAGCCTATTTTTCTTTTTAATGACAAATCCACTGCCTAGTTCCTTGGATTTTATTTTATGAAGATGTACACGGATCAGTTAAAATCAGTCAAGCTGGTTTAGCAAGGAAGATGTTTGGATCCTGGGTCTCCAGAAAGTTAAAATCTCTGGGATTATATTGATATCAGAATCAATTTCATACTTCTCGTATTCAGAGTAGGGCATAACGTGTCTATAGAGAAATAAACCCACAGTTAACACGGGATTATTAAAAACTCGTCCAAAAAGAGGACGGCCGTCATAGGTAATATTTTGCCATCAAGCAAAGTACAAGTATACTAGCAGAATAACAAATGTGCATGCATGAACTCCTCGACTCCAAACTTCTGCGGTGGCAAACGACAGTATCTTCTCTGTTCAGTGATGGTGAACTTGAACATAACGGAGACCGCAGTATTTGCACACATTAGGTGCCTCCAGATCAAGGCAGATGTACTCGATTGGATGGCCAAGGCCAACACCTTCAGCAGCTGAAACAATGCAGCAAGTGTAAGGGTAGGTCAGTTTTGCATAAAGTGTATGGTAATGAGTTTGTTAATGTGCAAGGATGAATAGAGTTTGCACGATTAAGCTTTATTGCCTACCCCCTTCACAGACGGCAATGCGACCATCAACCTTGATTGGAGGTACCTCATGGATCAGTTCCATTGGTGACTTCTTGCTTGTGTCCTATGTCAAATAAAATGAATGGAGAAAAATAATTAGGAAGAGAAGTGATTGGTAAGAGAAGGGGGGTGAAGATAAGTCTGCAACTATCGTAATTATCACATGAACCAAAGAGTTTGGCTTTATCTTGGTCTAACAATGACAAGCAAGGACTAACTAATGCTATTTACTCCACTAATAGTTTGCTTCTTCTCTTGGGGGTGTTGGTTCTAGCTCATGAAATAAACTCCAGAAAACAAGCATCGTGCAGATATTTATCATTTCAGGAATATTCAGCAATTGGGATAATGCTTGATGTGAAATCATCACAATATTAGATGCAAACGGAAGAGCCATGCTGAGCACCTGCTTGCACTGTAACAGCCACCTATCTTTCACAAGTAAAAAAAACTAGTTTCATGTGAATGTGATCAATAACAGAAACTCATCTAGACACATAAACACAGAATAACCTACGGGACATGTCAAAAATGTGGTGCGAAATTGTGTGGTTCAATCATCCAATAGTGAGCTGCCATTCATTACCTGAAACCTATACACATTTCATCAATATGGTAGCTTCCTTAGGAATAAGCTAAATATAACTAAAATCTAATCCATGCATAACTGAAGTCTGCAAACCTATATAAAACAAATTACTTTGCTTCAGACAATACAGTTTATTGCCCAAAGGTGTATATGCAAAGTCTTATAGCTACTGCCAAAGAAAAAACTACTGATGCTGTTCCCGAGTCCTTTTAGGCACGATAAATAAGATGTCATAAAGAAGCTCTGTCCACCATTCACAAATACTAGTAGCAATATAACGACACAGTCACACAGATGACAGATCTAACGGGAACAAACAGAAACATCAACAAAAACATACACTGGGCAGGCTGTAAGAAGTAAGAACTAATCGATGATCAGGACTCGTCATGCGCATCAAAATATCTCAACGACACCGAGGCCGACCTAAACTAAAGAAAAAAGGGCAGCAAAATTAACCACAGCAGCCACACGCCGAGCCTAACCAAACGCGGAGCCTTAAATGCGCCGCCTTTCCCGCCGAATCGGGCAAGAACCGCACAGAAATGAACTGGGTTCGCGAGGCCAGGGCGGATCGGAATCTAGATGTTGGGGGGGCGCAGCGAGGGCGAGGAGAGGGATATGCGCACACCTGCATCCACTTGGCGGTGTGGCCGCCGACGACGGCGGCGGCGGAGCCTACAGCCTTCTCGGTGGAGAGGCCGCGCGCCCTGGCGGGGGCTAGGGTCTTGAGGAGCGCGGGCAGCAGCCTCCGCGTGGCGGTCGCCATGGCTGGACAAGGTTGCGAGGTGAGCCTGGGGAATCCGGAAAAAAACGACTAGGAGCAGGAATACTGGGGAAGGGCCTTATTTTTTACTCTCCTTTGGGTTTTGCTACTGGATCAAGCCCGGCTCGTTTTGGCCCAAACTCTCGTATGGGCTTCTCGTGATGGGCTAAAATACTGCGACGTTGCGACGCTTAGAGAAGAGAGGTCGGCCCAGCAGGAACATAATTTATTGGAGATTTTCTAATCCATCAACCACAGGCTATAATTCTTAGAAGTAAGAACACATTATAAATATTAAAAATTTACGGATAAATTTAGTACTCCCTATGTCATTAATGTATGATATTTTTAGTTCAATTTTAAACAAAAAAAAAATCAAAATTCTAGAGGCCCATTGTTGGGAGCTTTGAATCATATGTAGGGTAGTCGAAGATGCTTACGGCCTGCTTGGTTTGTTGCCAAACCTTTGGCAGTCCAAATTTTTGGCAAATTTAATCGTGTTTGAATCTGAACTAAAATTCATTCAAAGAACAATGTTCTCGTTCGGATGAGTTATTTAGGGCCTAAACAACCCATGAGAATTAAAAGTTCATTGTTTGACCGATATTTTACCAAAATTCAAATATCTTGTTTTATTTGTTTTTCCTTTTCTTTGTTTTATAAAAACTTGTCATCAGTTGTATTTGTTCCTGTTCCTATGTGTTGTACAGGTCAAACGAAACCCTTAGTCCTCATTAATATAGCCAGCTGGGCTTATTTATAAGAGGTCACGATAAGCTACGTACGGGATTGGTTAGAACGAAGATCGATATTTGAGCATTGTTTCCGTAAGAAGCTCTTAGAAATCCTAAGATGGGTACAGCCATTTGTGCATTGTAAATACGTACAGATGCACAAATGGCTGCCCTCGGTCTTACTCCGCCGCAGATACAAGTCGCGAAGAATTCAGCCCAAGAAATTCACATCACAATCTTGCCGGTGCGAGTTAAAATACGCCGGCCTCTCATTCTGCAGTTCTCTTTCTCTTTCCTGATGGCCGTGAACTGGCTGCTGCTGCTGCTGCTGCTGCATGCACCTGGTGGTCTCCGACTCTCGGTCTCCTGCAGCTCCGTTCTTGGTTGCACGCATCAAGGCATCAACTTGAGACCGCCCCGACACCCACACCCCCCTGCAGCAGCTGCTGCAGCACCAACACCACAAAAACATTTCAATCTCTCGTGATCAGATCACGCGTCGCCATTTGAATTTGTCCGGTCAATCTGCAGGTCCTTTTGGACTTGTGTTCGTCTCCTAGCTACCGGCGCTCAAGCCGCCCCATCGTCTCTCGTCCCGCACGTGCGCGCACATGCATGCGGAATTACGGACGGGTTTACGACAAGCTGCTGCGAGTCATGTTACACGGAGCATTGCACTGATGCCTGATTACTCAAATGTAGTAGTATATATTTAGGCCATCATTACAGTATTAACGGCTCCTCGGACTCCGATGCCATCAGTTGATAATTTACCGTTGGAAGATCACGGTCGCTTTGCCCCAGAGGATCCGATGTTGAGTGGCTCAAGGGCAAACTACTGTTCAAGTGCCCAGTTTTTTTTTTTTTACAGTATCATGTATGCATGCATGCACCTAGTAAGCACTTGTTTTTAAGTGACCGGCCACATGCTTTGGGGGCTTTGGTTGGAATAATCCCATGCCGCCATGGTTCAGAATAGGGGCAGGCAGGGCATTTGTCTATTCAAATCCTCGCTGCTACCACTGGGTGGACGTCTGCCTGCACACTCAGGACACACTCAGCTGGGGAGTGGGGAGTATGTTAATGGGTTGGTTGAAACTATCAAGGAGGGGCCTTGGGGTGCTGAACTAGAGCAGTGAGGTGAGCTGAATTTATAGCATGGGAGGAGATGGGGGTTGGGATGATACTACAACTACAAATGGCCGCCCTGTCAGTAAGCAGTTGAGCACACAACTTGACTGCACTTGCTGCCTTGCTGGGGATCTTTTGCGCGCAGTGGACTTTGTTTGGGCAGGGCTATGCATGTGCCAAGGCAGGCAGGCAGGCAGGCAGGAAGTAATGCTAGTTTGGTCCATGTATAAACCATGTGTAAAATGGCGATGAAGCCGAGCATGCATTCTGAAGAAAACTTTATGGAAGGAGGCATTGCCAAAGTTGCCATTCTTGAATCCACTGCTTGCTGGTACAAATTTATCACTCTGATGAGTCTATGGGTATTTTCTTCTTTTTTTCTTTTTTTGAAAAACAAGAGTTCTAATTAAGGATTTGACAGATTCATATATACTAGTAGCTGGCTAGGAGCACATACAGACTTCATCCTGATCCCAAGGATGAGCATGTCCATAGCCACACGTAGGGCGGACAAGGTGACAAACACAGGGGGCGGCGAAAAGGCCGGCAAAAGACGAAAGCTTTGGCTCTCGGTCTGGAGACCCTAGCAGAGACCTGGTTGGTTGGTTGGTGTTGCAATGGAGACAAGCCCAAAATCCCCGGTAGAATACTTGTCACCTTTCAGTTTCCCCCCTCTGCAAATAAAGATTTGGAGTGGTCTAGACTAGAATGGGAAACAAAACGGAATGTACCGGATCTTTAACCTGTGCTCCTGCTCGGCTCTGGCCTCTAGAAGCTCCATCCCTTCTTCCACCGTCTTCACTGGGATGAAAGCGGGAAAAATATTATCCATCGGATAATCCGTTTTGAGAGATTTGGGAACTAAATGGAATCCGCCGGATAATCCGTTTCGAGAGGTTAGGGGACGAAATGGAACGCTCGATATCTGAATCCAAACAGTTAATATCCGATCCGATCTGTATATGTATCAAGACTAAAAAATAAATAATATTATCCATGCGAGAGATATATTAATATTCGACGCATTTTGATACTATCTGTATCCAAACCAAATCCGAAAACCAAATAATTATGTTCGTGTATATCTGTCTTATCCGATCCTGTTTCATGCCTTCTTCAGACACGCTGTTTTCGCCATCGTCAGACGACTACAATGGAACTGAGACTTACTAGTAACAATCAATCACGCGTATCTGTTCTTAGGGCTTCACCAATGTAATATAGACCAAGCAGTCCATATGGGTGAGCCATATTATAAGTGGTCTTGCTACCTTTACTATGGACTACTATATGCACTATTTTCACAATGTACCAGCCCACTTGGAAATAATACCATATTGCTTATAGACTGCTTTTGCCATACATTGTGGAGTCAATTCCCTTATTGCTACTGAAAATTATTGTCATTCCCTCACTGCCACCAAAAATTTGCAATTTCCTTCATTGCCACCATTTTTTTCGATTTCCTTCATTGCCACTTCCGCAAATATTAGTTAGATTCATCTAACTGATAATAGGGCCCACAAGCTGCCACTCCATTATCCCCAGGCGGCCTCGCTCCGCGCCACACGCCCCTCGCTCCGCTGAGGCCTACCCAGTGCACGGGCTGCGCCCATCGCTCTGTGCCGCCTCGCTCCACGCCGACTCGCGCCCTCGACTAGCGTTGCCGCTCACCTTGCGCCGCGTCGCCGGCCTCGCCCCTCGCCACCTCGCTCCGCGCACCGTTGCCACCTCGCTCCACACCACCACACCCCTAGCCCGCCGGAGTTGCCCCTTGCTGCATGGCCGGCCTTGCCCCCTCCAGTGTGTTGCCGTCCACCACGAGCATCGCGGCCGCACCGTCACCATTGCCGCTACTGCGCTCGTCGCTGTCGACCGCAACGCTGCTGCTGGGGTCGGATCCATTGGCGCGAGGCCGTCACCGCACGCGTGCGGCTTTGCCAGCCTCCGCTGCCGCCTGCCGGCGGGGGACACTGCTGCTGGTGTCGGCGTCCGATATCGGGAGGCTGTCGCCGCTCGCGCGTGTCTCTGCTCGCCGGCCGCCAGGGTGGGGCCGCCTCCGCTCGCCGCCTGCCTCTGTTTATTGCCGCCCCGCCTGTCGTCGCCATTGGGTGGCTCGTGTGTCGGCTCACCACCGCCTCGACTGGTCTGCACAGCTATCGCCACCTCTGGCATGTGTCTCCCCCTCGCGGTAACTGGCGCTTGGAGCGAACGGCGTGAGCGACTCGGGCGCGGAGGCGTAGAGGGGCAAGGCTGGCGCCGCGAAGCGACGGGTGCAGGGGAGCAGAGCGAGGGGCGCGGCGCGAGTTGACACGGAGCGAGGGGCGCGACCGCCTGCCGAGATAACGGAGGGCATCTTGTGGGCTCGGGGCGACTAGAGGGATAATAGGATTTAATGGTAGTGGCACACATGGTAACGCAAATTTCAAACAATGGCATACAGGGAAAATAAAAAAATTCGATAGCATTTATAGAATCTTTGAAATTTTTGGTACCAAAGAAAAAATTGACTCTAGAGTGTCTTAGATCATCTCCGACGGTTTGGCTAGGCACTGATCCAAGAATCTCGCTCTTTGTTTAGGTAGTATTTTTATATTATATAGACAGTCTGAGGCAGCCTTGGCGACGAGGGCTGTAAATCTGCCCTGGCCTGATAAAAACAAGGAGCTGCAGCAGTTCTGTTTCGAACCCGAACCGACACACGACCTCGCTGTGGTGCGGTAAAAATGGAGCCGGGCAGGGACAAAGGCGAAGTAAGCAGCTAGCAGCTAGCTGGGCCGGCGTCGTCCATCCATGTCCATGTAGCCGACGCACTGTGCCTGCCGCGGACAAAAGCTGCCACGATTTTGTCAGCTAAAGGCTTTCGGAATCAACGCTCCAGCAACAGTGAAGAAGAGGGGGGACCCAATATTTTTACTAGCAGTAAGTACTGCATTGGTAAAATGTGACGCCGTCGGATCGGTTTATTACCACCACGTAAATAAGCGTAGATGAAGATGCAGTTATGCAGGTAGACAGAGAGATTAGTAGGACCGTAGGAGTGCTGGAGTAGTACTAGGATGAAATGGTACGGTGGGAATGAAATGGCAGGACAGAAGTTGACGTGCGAGCGTACTCTCTCACAGTGTTCAAAGCCTCACATCAAGGGCAAAGGTGACTTTGGTGCTCGTGAAAGCCGTGAAAAAGGTTCAGCGCAGGTTTAGGTTTTTAAATGGAAGAGTAAAAACTCGATGGTCACTTGACACCAACCGAGAGCGCTGCTCCCCAACTTTGCAAATTTGTTGGCCACCGCCCACCTACACACTGATGACGCTCGAACTGCACTCCCCCCCCCCCCCCCCCCCCCTCTGCATGAAACGAAACTGGAAACAGTGGAAAAAGGCAACTTCTCTCTGGAAACACGAGGGTGACGTTGAAGCTAAACACCTCGCAGGAGCTACTGTACAAGATCTGAGAGGCCGCCAGTATTTTTTTTTTAAAAAGCGCAGATGTTTGGTGAATTATTGCACGTTCTTGCCTTCTAAGACCTATTTGGAATGCTGCGAAACAATTACGAATTTGTTGCAGAAAGTCCTTTATTTTCTGAGTGGAGAGACGATGGGCAGATGGGCATGAGACCAGGTGCTAAGCCACCAAACCCATAAAGATCAAGGGGTCAACAGCTGAGCGAGCGAGCGAGGGGCACGGGCGGCATGCAGCCTAGAATCGTGGAACAAAGCCAGGAATCCCTCTGCCGAGCGTTGAAACAAGGAGAACGGAACCGAGTTGGTTGCTCGGCTCGGCAGGCAGGCAGTCTGGCAGGAAGGAGAGGGGGGCGAGTTGCTATGCTACTGCCTATACTGGTAGTAGCAGCAGCTTTGCTGGGGATGAGGTGGAGTGGACAGCCTAATAAACTCTACTGCTAGTGATCAAATCCAGCCTACTGAACCACTGATGCGACCTGAACTGAAACCCCTTGCTTTTTTTAAACAGGGCTCCCTTGTCTTTTGCCAAAAGCATGCAAACAGCCTATGCCAGCCTACTAACTCTGTTTTTAGCGTAGGTGCTATATCAGCACATGCAGCCTCAGCTTCTTGGTGGTGTGCTGATTCATTCTCGTGGACCAAGCTATATATGCATGTGGTGCTCATGAATCCTGTATTTAACGTTGCTTGACAAAAGAGAAAGGAGCGCCAGTATCTTTGAACAGCACACTGTTTGCATTTTCGCATAGTGAATCGTCTTAGTTTGGAATGCGGAATTTTTTTCTATTCTTGTTTTTTTTTTCTCATAAAATTAAACTGTTTTCTGTGAAATTTTTACACAATTTCTGTGAAATTGCTGCGTTCCAAACAGGCGCTCAGACTCTCGCGGGCTCCGTCACCGTCTTAAAGCGTGCTAGTTTCCGCGCCATAGGCTGTCTTCATCCATCGATATCTTGCAATTTTTAGTACAACAATAAACAAGAACCTTTTCATGCGCGCATCATCTTTGTTTTTTCCTAACGAAATTGCCATACCATGGGCATCGAATTTTCACACCATACTCATCGGAGCCCATTGGCACCTGTTTAGAATGCGGAAATATTTTCCCATTCTTGCTTTTTTTTCATGTTAAATTAAATTGTTTTTTTTTAACTTTTACACAATTTCTATGAAATTCCTACAATAAAAAACAGGTGCTTAGACTCTCGTAGGCTCCCATCACCGTCTCGAAGCGTGCTAGTTTTTGCGCCTTAGGTTGTCTTCATCCATCGATGTCTTGCAACTTTTAGTTCAACAACAAACAAGAGCCTTTTCATGCGCGCACCGTCTTTGTTTTTTCCTAACGAAATTGTCATACTATGGGCATCGAATCTTCACACGATACTCATCGTAGTCCGCTGGCACCAGTTTGGAATGCGGAAAATTTTCCCATTCTTATTTTTTTTATGTTAAATTAAACTGTTTTTCTGTGAAATTTTCACACGATTTCTGTAAAATTCCCGCGTTCCAAAACAAGTGCTTGGACTCTCGCAGGCTCATGTCACCGTCTCGAAGCGTGCTAGTTTCCACGCCTTAGGTTGTCTTCATCCATCGACATCTTGCAACTTTTCCATGATAAATTTGATCTAGTTCAACAACAAACAAGACGTAATTGTCATACTATAGGCATCGGATCTTGACACGATACTCGTCGTAGCCCGTTGGCAGCCATCGACTCCGAGAACACGCTAGCCCAACAGACACGCAATAGAGAATTATCAGTCTTTCAAAGAACCCTGCACCAATTGCAAAACAGAATTATCCTGGCAGCCAAGCCAACTCATGCTCTGGTGTTGCGTACTATGGGCTTCATCGGGCCGTCTGATGCCACGATCGGACAGTCCCCGCTTCCTCGGGCGGCGGGGGGCACACGAGGCGCTAGTTGAACGCCGCCACGCTGCAGCGCGCCCGCGCCCGTGCGTGCGCGAGCAATGGCTCCTGCTTTGCTCGCCAAGGGGCACGGGCAATACCTTTCGCAAAGGCCGGCGTGGGGATCCCCTGCACTGCGCCGCGCTTTCTGATGCCTGTTGCAGCTTCATCTGCTTGCCCTGCCCACGCGCGCACCCCCTGCCGCACGCACACAGGGAGCAGAGCATCTCTCTCCCTTCCCTCCTCTACGGCCTCTCTGAGGTCTGTGCCAGCGGAGTAATAAATGGCAGCGAGCAGCGTGCGTGGCCGAGGCCGCTGAGATGAGTGAGCTCTAGTGCTGTGCCGTGCCTGTGGAGCTCGGCTTTGTTTGGCAGTCTGGTGGCGCTGTGCTGTGCCCCGTGCCAGCGGTTGCTCCGTCCTCCTCTCCTCGTCTTGCTCCGTTTGCAGCACACGGGTAATAAACCGCGGTGCTAAACCCCTCCCAAACCCCCTCTCCCTGGTACGGTTGGCACGCGATGAATCCGTGTCTCTGATGATGTCTCTCAATCATTATGCGCTCATCGTTGGGGTTTTCAGGGGCGTGGATGATCAATCGTCCAATGGAGTGAGCTGGTTTCTTTGATTTTTTCGATCAGGGGCAGGGCGGATTTCTTTGCCAGGAGGAGGAGCGAGGAGGAGGCGGCGGAGGGGAAAAGTTGCGCCGTTTCTTGCTCGCGTCCGTTGCAGAGATCCAACCGGGGCTCATATTTCCCCCAAAGCTCCGCCCTTGACGCCGATTCGAGCCGAGAAAAAGCCAAAAGGCACCGCTTTTCCTTGCGGCGCAAATCCGTCGCGGTTCCACAAAATCCCAAAACGCATCCGCCCATTTATTGTTGGCGTGCAGTTCGATCCATCTGAGCAACGGAAAGCAAGCAGCAGCAGTCGCAGCGAGGAGGGGAGGGAGGAGGGGAAGAGGGGGAGGAGGAGAGTAGAGGAGGTTAGGAGAGGGCGTCCTCTTCCGAGCAGCCGCATTGCCGCCTGTCGATGAGTGAGCGCTGCTACCGCCGATGCTGTCGGGGTGCTCGGTGTCCAGTCTCGCGGCGCGGTTCGCCTTCTTCCCGCCGGAGCCGGCGACGTACGCCGTCCGCAAGGACGAGGCCACCGGCCGCCTCGTCGCCTCCGGGGTGCCGCGGGACAACGCCCTCGAAGTGCTGCTCGTCGACACCGCCAGGGGGAGCAAGGTGGTGGCCTTCTACTTCAGGAACCCCTGCGCCCGCCTCACCCTGCTCTACTCGCACGGCAACGCCGCCGACCTCGGCCAGCTCTACGACCTCTTTGTGCAGCTCAAGGTCAATCTCAAGGTCAATCTGATGGGGTTAGTGGTGCATCATGCTTTCCTGGCCATCTATTTCACCTTTGCATTTTTTTTTCTTCAGTATTTTGTTTTGGTCCACCATTTATTCTGCTGCTTCTACTGAATGCTAGATGTGCTCCTCGATCTGTCTAGGAAAGTGTACTTTCAAACGTTAATGCCTTTCTCGTTAGGATACGCTTTTCCTTATATTTTTTATTTTTAGGGGAGGCTAGTGGCATTTTTTTTTTCATTACTGATGCGAAGTGCATGTATGGGTTTCATTTAGCATGTCGAGGGCCGCGGAAACAGGCAGTTAACGGAGTGGGAGGATTTGGAATGTAGTTACTCTAGTTTTTCCCTGGGGATTTTTCGGTTGCTGTGGAGTTCTTCAATCTCGAGAATGTGCTCTTCAGCCCTCCTGCCGTTTCTTGCTCCAGATTGTGATATCAGTAAAAGATTCAGTTTATATATGGCTGTATATGCGGTACTGTTGTGAGTGACCATGAAGGATAATTGTTGATTTCTAATCTCTTTTGTTATTGAAAATATTGCATATCAGTACATCAATGGCTCAAAGTTGCATGTGATTTCGTTCTGTGACTTTAACTGCATCATTTTTCATTTCAAGAAGAGGATTAGGTGTTTTTGGTTTTTATCAGTGTGCTCTTAAGGTAGTAGCTATGAAGTTTGCTATGTGGTCATGCAGACCTATGCTGATGTGATTTACTGTATACTTCTGTAATTGCAGATACGACTATTCTGGCTATGGAGCATCTACTGGCAAGGTAAGGAACTTATTTTATCAAGTGTGGACTGTGTTAGATTGGAGTATCAACATGATGCTGACGATTTAAAACTTAACACTGCTGGTGAATTGCTGTTTGAAACACTGGTCTTAAATCTCAGTGCGTGGCCTTTCCCAACTAACACGATAGATAATTATGTTCTGTCTGCCTAACTACAGAGTTTCCGGTTTTGCACTCTTCGGTCTCAAGATTCAAACGTGTCATGCTAGATACCTCGAGAAATGTGGATTGAGTTTCACATTCCAAGAACCTAGTTCATACAACATGTGAAGAGGCTTTGGCCCATGCCTGGCTGGTGCATTTCTGGCACAGCATGACCAATGCGTCTTAAAAGGCTGCTCGGAGATAGCAATGATCAGCATTTTTTTTTTTTTTGATTCGGGTCCTTTTTCTCAGCCTTGCATGTATGGGCAGTTTATTCCGTTCAGCTCCACCTTTAGACTTCATGGAGCTTCAAACTATCCATGTCACTAATGTGGCATGATACGCAGGTTCCGTGTCATTGAATGTGGACCCAACCCAACATTTCATTTCCAAAAGTGCATGCTACTGTTTATATATACGCACACCATATTATTGGATTGAGTTTTTAAGTCCTAATGTTGCCCCATTCCTGAAATTTCTGAACTAGATAAGCAAATTGGGTTCTTTTCTGGGAATATTCAGTGCAGTGATGATTCCTGACTACTTATGAAGCTTCATTCATCATAAATTTGAAATTCTTTTTCGGATACTAGATTGGCTCATGTATTGCTATCTGTGCATTTGAGCTGAGTGAGATGTCTTTTCAGTTTGTTTCAATTCTAGGTTCCTGGTATTCGTACTTACTATACACTTGCATTCTTCCTAAACGAATACATTTTTATGCAGCCAAGTGAAGAGAATACATATGCAGACATTGAAGCAGTTTACCAATGCTTAGAAACTGAGTATGGGATTAGCCAAGAAGACATTATCTTGTATGGACAATCTGTGGGCAGTGGACCAACATTACATTTAGCCTCCCGTTTACCTAGATTGCGCGGGGTGGTTCTCCACAGTGCTATACTGTCAGGCCTCCGTGTTGTTTGCCATGTGAACTTTACTTTCTGCTTTGACATTTACAAAGTAAATAACTCCAACAGATTCTCTTATCTCAGTCTGCACATCCTATGACTTTAGGGTTAGCTTTGTACTAATGTAGAGTCAAACCTATTGTTGCAGAATGTCAAGAAAATAAAAAAGGTCAAATGCCCAGTGCTCGTTATTCATGTAAGTTCTCTAATAGGATATCTAGCATTTGTCTATTTACTTCATTACTTGCTGTCTGATCTGGTTGGACAATTAGCAGTGAACTTCAATTGACATGCACTGATTTCCGGAGGGCCATGTTCTGGAAAATTTTATCACTTCAGCCACTTTTCTGATGGCAGTGTGCTGTTGTTCTTCCTGCTACTATTATGTATTAGAGCAATAGTTCAATGACTTGTAGTAGTAGTAGTATTGAGTCATGTTTTACACTAGTTCATCGTGGCATCGAAACATCATACACCAGTAGAAAAACATTTGTGCTATCTAAATGTTTTATTGAAGGCCAGAAGCAAAGTCTTAATTGCCCCAACTAGCCAGCGGTCATGTCCATTGAGCTCAGAGCCTTTTTATGGGCTGGGATGTTGCCAACAAGTCGTAGCCTCACTATATGGCCATGTAGGACCTCATTGACAAGATTCAGCCTGGTAACTCAAGGAATTATTGGGCATTGGCAGACCTGGCCTGGCTGGTGGGTGGTGGTGGTTGGCCTTTCACTGTTCATATCCTGTCATACTGAATAGCTTATGTTGTCTTGGCTGAGCCCAACCAAATTTATAGCCATGTCAAGCCAGTTAGGCTGTAGGCCCAAAATCAGGATTTTTTGTGGCCCAAATTTTGCACAGGCCTAACCAAATCTACAGCTCACTAGCTCATTCTAGCTTGTTGCTGGCTGAGAGTGAATATTCTTAGCCAATGGTCTCAAAACATGAAAAACAATATTGGCGTGTCTGAAAGCGACCAGTTTACAAGAGACAGTTGGGTTTCCAGGTTTAAGAATGAAACTGTCTCAAACCTTGTCTGTCATAGTTCATCAGAAATGGTCTTGCCAAATTCTTTAATGTATAATTGGCTGGTCCCAGCATGAGTTACACAGATCATCACAATCACTTTCAATTTTGCCTATGACACTTGCAGAGTCAATAGATATCTGTTATATGTGATTTTGTATAATTTGATTTTGCTAGATCCCATTAGAATTGTCATGAAAAAATGATCCCATTGCCTATGTAATCTGTCACTGAACATAACATCCTAATTTGTGTATGTTTTGCCTGCATTTCCAATTTCAGAAGACATTGTCTTTAAGTTACACTGTTTTATTTTCCAGGGGACAGATGATGATGTTGTGAACTGGTCACATGGTAAGGAGCTGTGGAAACTGGCAAGGGAACCTTATGATCCTCTCTGGATCAAAGGGGGAGGTCACTGCAACCTGGAGCTGTACCCTGACTTCATCCGCCACCTATCTAGGTTCATCCGTGAGATGGAGACCATCACAACGAAAATTCGGCTCAAGAAGATCAGGCAGTCCCTGCAGCCCAGAAAGAAGGCCCACCACGTGAACACCGCAACGACGACAACCTTCACCACTAACTGCTGCTGCCGCATCCGAGTCCGCAAACCGACCTGCCCCAGCTGCAACTTCAGCTGCGGCTGCTGCGGTCTGAGGAGCTGCTTCGCATTCCGTTTCTCCAGGTGCTGCCGCACCTGCTTCTCCTGCGGTGGCGGCTGCTGCTGCTCCTGCAGGGGCTGCTTCAAGTGCTGCTGTGGCTGAGACGCTCGTTAACGCCGCCGATCTCTGCGCGCGCGCGTGTATAGTAAAGAGGAATGGTCATGGGATATCTACTAACCCTTTAAATGCTGTAGGACTAAAAACCTAGATTTGAGTTAGCTGGACGTTGTATTAACAGATAGAGACTCCCCGTTCTTGTGCTTTCCGTATCCGGTTCTACCTGTCCTCCTTTGTAGTTGCTTGTCAGATTCGTCTAATTATTGGCATAAGCGGTTCGCTGTCGAGATTAGAACAGCGCTAATGCTTGAACTAAATCTTCTTGTTTTTTCTCCCCAGCTACATTTGGGTCGTTTTGGTAAGCTCCCCATCATGTGGTACTTGTAGCAAGTAGTAGGTCCATGCTGAACTTTAAGTCTAGTTCACCTGCAGATTCTTGAAAACTGAAAGATACTCCTGGCATGTGCAGACCTGATTGCTCGAGACATTTCGGCCTGTTCGTTAGACTGGTAGGCAATGGAATGTTTACATGTTCTGTTTAGCTAGCAGCAGCGACTGAAAACAAGCAAAAAGCTGTTCTTCTACCACTCTTTCTGCAATTCTGTTCCCAACCGGCAATCAGAGCAACCCCTTGCCGGTCCGTTTTCACCGTCGTCGACATGGGATTATGGACCACCACAGTACCAAAACCTGAAATCATGGGGCCTCTCCCATACATGCGTGCAGATTCAGAAACTGGCGCCCATTCACGCAGCGCATACAGTTGCGTACCATCATACAGAACCCAGCTCCTCATAATTCTGTAGTGCGAGTGCGAGAGGGAGACCATGTGAGGCGCATTGAATTGTTAGAAAATGCGCGACTAGAACAAGGGAGCGGTCGGTGGATGCATACGCGGATCATTGAACAGGGCCCTCTCTGAACTCTGATCGGTGACCGAGACCTCATGCTCTCTTGCGTTCCAGGTTCTCTGGTGAACTTAACTGATCAGCGCAGCAGCCGGGTTTCCGGCCGGCGACATCAGAGCGGTGGTTGATCCGTGCCGGTTTGCGCATGCGAAGAACCAGCCCGGGACTAGTCACCGAACTTGTAGGCAGGATCGGAGGCGACAATGGAGATGAGGATGGATCAACGGTGCACCACACGGCAGCCGGTACGGCAATCGGGCAAGGGCACGTATGTACATATGTATGTATGTGTGTGATGTGGCAGCATGGTCTTGTTGCAATGTCTATGTTGTAGCGACATGGTGCAGTGCAGTACTGCATGTCTGTATCTGTACGTATGGCGCCAATGGTGAGCTGTGCCGTGGCACAAGCTTCCAGTCTGCCTAGGGCTACCTCGCCACGTACGTACCTTTCGGTACGCGAATCTAGGCTGCCTAATTGGAGCTACTAACGCGCATGATTGCATTGCGTTGTACGCACACGAAACGCTTGATTCTCCCCGCGCACAAACTGCCAGGGGTCTGAGCTCTTCTTCAGAGCTGTTAATGGCGGAGCAGGAGGACGCCGCCCGGGAGATTATTCTGGTAATCCCGGTGACGAGGCGCCGAGCAACAAGGCCGGCCGTATGGGTAATGGCGATGGCAGCTTGTAATTGTGATGGGTATGTGTGCGCCCCAGGAATTGGCGGGCATGTAGAGCCATGGCGCGCGCTCTCACTGGCCGTCCAAGTGATGGATGGATGTAGGCATGTAGTAGCAGTAGAGTGTAGTAGTGCAGCAGTAGTAGCTCAAGTGTCCCAGTACACTGGTCCGCTGGGACAGCAAGGGTGATGCCGTGATGGGCATCCCCGGCTTGTTTCCTTCGTCCAATAATCAGGCAATCACCCAACTAATTGACGCTGTTTCTGTTTGTTTATTCCTCATGATATCTTTTTCATTCCCCTTGCTAGGCCATGCTTGCTTGAACCTCTGATTCTTCATCTTCTTCACTGGAGAATATCATTCACAGGTGATGGGACAAACTCAAATAATTAAATGGCCCAGAATTAATCTCATCGCTCTTTTTTTAACAAAGAAAAAAATTTCAAAGACACAGAGCAAAGTGAATTGGTTTATTAATGGTTTCTGTTGGGCGTGGCTCCACCAAGTAGCCGGGCTGGGTTGGGGCTGTGCGCGCGGTGATGTAACATGCCTTCTCCATATCTTGCGACCTGGCAGAGCTTGTTCCGTTCCATGCGTTGCGTTCGCGCCGGCCTGCCGGGCCCCCGAATGCGTGTAGATTAGGCCCCGGTTGGTGCAAGTAATTGCGCGGCTAATTATTGGTGGGTTCGTGTCGATCGCATGGGCTAAATTAGTGGTGGCCGCATCCAGTTGTTTAACACATCTTGACAGGTTTGCGAGAATCAGCACATGAAATTAATAGAGCAGGGGTTCTGAGATTTCTGCTTTTTTTAGTGCCGACTCTAGACGTGTTTGGAACGCAGAAATAGTTTTTCGAACAAATTCTACTGCAAGTAGCGGGAGCAGTTTTTTCTCGGAACTCGTTTGAAATCCCTCCATGTTCCTGGCACGCCCTTGATTTCTCTCTATTTTGCTGCTATTCACCAAGTGGGGTGTGAGCTTAGTTAGTACTATATCGCTCTGCCAAATGCTGCACTGATCTGCAGTACGTTTCCTCCTAATACATATGTATACACTTCCTTGTGTTTTATTCAATTGCGTGCTGCATTATTGAGGCGGAACGGATCTTCTCGGCATCTGTCCGGTTCATTGCATAGGGTTGGTAGCTGGGGTGTCCCTTCTTGCAAGGGCGGGAAGTGGGGCCCACGGCCGCGGAGTTGTCTGAGGGATGGAGTGATGTGCAGTGGCTGTCATGTAGATGTAGTAGCAGCATATAGCATCACTGGTAGGAGTGGCAGTGATATATCTTCAGCGGCAGTAGTGGTTACGAACAACCACCGAATTATTATTATTTTTTCTCTGTGGGGAGCTAGGTGCGTGCTCTTGTGTATTATGGGCCTCGATCGTTTAATCATCCACGGCTTGTGGTTTTGCTAATGATGATGGAGAGTGCAGTGTTCGAAGTATCTGCTGGTGGAGTACTTGTCGCATGATTGAACACTGACGGAGTGCCGAGCTTGCCTCTGGCCTTGCATGCTTGTTCGTTCATGCCTAGCTAACCGGCACCGTCAGATCGATCGACGATGCACTGATGTTTTATCTATGGATACCGACGTCGTTTACAATGACTGCTAGCTTTGTCCAAACCAAGATACCAGGCAGGGTGTTCCTTTGGGGGCGCAAATTAAATATATTTGGAAGATTTGTCTATCTGTACAATTATATGGTGGGCTATTATATATCAGCATACCGGCGTTTTCTTTTAATACAGTGCCGGTAACTATAGGCCATTCTGAATTTATGACACTTGGGTTCCAGGTATTTAATCAACATGGCCAAAATGTTCTGAATAACACTTGAGCTTGGTATATCATTACAATGAGCATTTCTGGAATCAGGATACTTTGCCCATGATTCGCATGCACTTAATTAGATGCCGCAAACATCTTTTGTGACAGGAACTGATGGGGTGCTTTGCTCATGATTGAACACTGACGGACTGTTGTGTCGGTAGCTGCCTTGCTTGTGCCTAGCTAAGATGCATCAGATGCACTGCTGCTCTGCTGTTTTGAGGCTGGAGATCGACCTCGTTCGTATACATTGCGTCAGATGCATCGATACTGTCAGGGTGTTTCCTGTTGGGGTTACGGTGGTGGGTGGCAAATTGGGAGGATACAGTACGTGATCTAGACACTGTCACACTGGTACTGTGGTAACCATAATCTGTTCAGCTAATGGTTTACGTTGCACGTTCTGATAGGTCTTTGTTTTAATGTTCAGATATTTAATTAGTTAGGATTGCAGCAATGTCAGAGTCTCTTGAGCTTTAGCATGGTCATTTACAATGACCATTTCTGCTAGCAGCATATGCGCGTTCTGGGTTTTTTTCTGTCAGGTGGTGAAGTGGAAGATTGTAGGCAAGACATGAGTGACTAGTGGGTGTATATATAAGTTGTAGAGATGCAAATACAAAGACGGTACAATGACGAGCGTAACTGTAAACTAATGTATATGCAACGTAGTACGCCTTCAGCAACGAGCATGCTCGTTATCGACGTGCATTGTTTCTATTTAGAAAAGGTAGAATATCTTTTTTGTGGCAGGAGTTTAACACACGTGCAGATTGTTCACAGATGACTACTAGTATTGTGCATGCTGTGCTCATGTGATGGTTACAGGCGTTTGAATACTCCTGGTACAGACCCGCAGAATACAATACGGTAGAAAACTTTCTTTTTTAAGACCGTCACTGACGGGTTGTCCAAATAAGATTTCCTATCACTATTTCAATCAATATTCTTTCCGTTTACAGTGGTACTACAGTGTCTTTTTATACGGTAGACCCGCTGTAGAGAGTTTAAGCGATAGTAACAGCATCTCTCTGCATCCAAGAGGACCGGTGTCGTGTGACGCATTTTTGTACTTCAGGAGATGGAATAAACTGGAGAGATGCAGATTGTTGTGTAGATAGTGACAAGCCATTATACAAAGCATATGCCGTATATATACGATACGCTGCGCGCCGCTGTCTCCAGCTCCAGCTGGCGCGCCGCCCTGCTGCTCCGACGACGATCCGCCTCGATCTGTGCTGCGTTGAGCAACACCTCCGTCCAACCTCCACAAGCACGCGAGTAGCTCGTCTCGCCTCATCCCCCGTCGTCTCTCCTATTCCTAAGGACGACGTTGTCCTTGTTTTTGGAGGAATATTCTCCAATGGGGATGATTCCGTTCCACCCGTCCTCCAACCAAACATCAGCAAAAGTGGAGCCGTCCTATCCCGTCCTCTCTCGTCCCACCAACCAAACACACCTTTGGTGACGAACGTACCGACATCTCCTCATTCATTAGGACCACTGCCGAGGTCACTAATCTTTGGGTACGAGGGGGGGCAAGGGTCATGGTTGGTTGTACAGTGCGTGAATAATCTCGTATGTGTAGACACACGCTGCCGTGTGGCCTGTGCCATGTAATTTGGTTCAATTTTCTTCTTAATACAAATAAAGATGCATAGCTATGATGCGTGTTCGACGATAAAATTGTGCAGTGGGCTTAGACCGACCCCCACCACCCCAGTATGCAGTGCGCGTTATCCTTGGTAGTACGTCATTAGTATGGTCAATGGATCTAAACGTTAGAAAATCAAAATTATATGTAAAATCCGAGGCCGTACCCACAATGAAGGAATCAAAATCGCTGCTCTTCGATTATCAAAATAATTGTCACCAGTACGCCGGTACATGCAGCGAGCGCAAGTTTGGTGTAATGCCTGCATAACACGGTGTGATTAGGAACACGTTGTGGAATTAAGCAGCACGCGCGACCGAGGGACGATTCGCAAAGGGACGTACTACTAGAACAATGGGTTTTGTGTGTGTGTGTGTGTGTGGTTTCCCCGTCGGGACCGACACAGAGGAGAGGAGACCGAGTGCGGCGGGGTTGGTTGGCTGCCGCGTCGCTGTTGCGCGGGATCCTCGATCTATTCCTCTGGTCTCTCTGCCTTTTGACGTCAGGCGATCGAAGAGCAGGGGCATGCGTGCATGGTCAACACCGGGGTTGAAATTCACCTCGACGATCACATGCGCAACACAATCATGGAGATGGAGCCTTGCTTACTGCATCCTGGTCTCTCTCCTCCTCTCCATCTTCTTCCTCCAGCTAGCCGCACAAGAGATTTCCCGAGGTTATCGCCCATTACTATATGTGCATGTATACGTATTAAACAAGGAATGGTGCGTGAGAGAGAGAGAGAGAGTGGGGTAGAAAAAGTTTTTTTTTGGAAGCATCGTCAAGCATGCTGCGGCGAGCCCACACAGCGCCGGCGCTCGCAGTAGACTGGCTGGCTAGGGAGGCGACTAGGCGAGAGGAGAGGTGCGTGGGTTGGTGAGGTGGTGGTAGGGCTCCGCGCGCGCCATGCATCGCCGGTGCATGTTCCGCACATGCGCGTAATCACGAGCGAGCGAGGGGCTAGCTGTGGCGGTGGTGGACGTGGACGTGGACTGGGAGGGACTATAGGTGGGACACCGGACGCGCGGGCGACCGACGAGCACGAGATGCCAAGCTTGGAAGCTTCCCCCCATTCGCCGCCGCGCTGGCGCCAGTGATCTCTCAACAGTTACACGACGCGCACGCCACCAGCGGCCAGCGCGGCCAGGCAGGCAGCGCGGTAGGGCGCGCGCGCCCGCGGTCGTCTCCCAGCTGTTCTAGCTCTGCCTGCCTGCCCTGCCCGCCCGGCAAGCGATTCAATGCCAACAGAGCTCCTGCTGCCGTTGACCGATGCCGCCGCTGGCAGCCAGGGCCTCGGTTTCTTCGCCGGCCGCCGGCGCCTCTGCAGTCTGCTTGCGCAAATCCTGGGACGACAGGGGCCTCATTCTTGCATCGTGGCCAGCCGCAGCAGGCAGGCAGCGACGCCGCGGCCGCGCCATCTCTTGCGGTCGGCTAACATATCTAACCGTGGGACTGGGATAAGATCAGGATTATCGTCACACTCGTAAGGGTATGGTTAACGGAACGTGTAAAATAAGCGATTATGGTATAAATCGATATTGTAGTGTTAATAAAGACAGATAAAAAAATAGTTATAATAATAATAGATAGTTTTTTTAGTTAGTCCACTGTGGATCGATCGGATCGTACGGTCCTGCGTATCTAAATCCAATAATGGAAGCGATCCCCATCCATAATCCTCTGCATTATGTACACAAACTACAAGTAGTAGTAGTACACACTAGTACAGCAGGACTGTGTAGGAGACTAGGAGGAGGAGCACCACATTGCCGGCCCACACGGCGTCGTTTGCGTTGGTCCCTGCACTGCTACAACTCTCGCTGGCTACGAGAAGCAAGCGTGTGCAGCTTGTGCCATATATGCACCTGTTTGTCTACCCCAAGATATATTACTTCATACCGTACTAATCTACAAGCTTATCCATAGTGGTATACAACAAACATCCTAATTATGTAAACTCAAAACTACAACGCATATATATACCTATAATTGTGGCTGTACCAAACTGAGACTTCCTAGCCCCTATAATAAGCTGGATTGTTTCATCTGAGGTGGGAGAGGGAACCAGCCGAGCCTCTCGAATTGAACATGTTGTACTTGGAACTAAAAGGGGCAGTGTAGCTGCTGGTGGCCGCGACTGAAATATATGAATGTGACCGATTGATAGCACACAGCGCATCTTTATTTTCCCCCCTGCATTTCAGGTCCATCATCTGTGGTTTCCGTTAATAACGATGGATGGGGCTACCTAGTCGTTGCGAGTGTGCTGTCGATCAGCAGCCCGGGATGGCAAGGAATCAATCAAGATGTGTTCCGATCTTCATGTAGTTAGCCTGCCACCTCTTTATAAGCACACACGGCACAGGACCATTAGGCGCCGCAGCCGGCGCATCAGAGGTCGACTGCGTGCCCGTGTTCTTCCTTACCCAAGCTATACCACAGTATTTAATTAATCGGTCATATTAGACTATATTCTGTTATTGCCTAAATAGACTGAATATAGTACCAATGATACTGTAGCGCTATTGTACAAAAGTTTTTGGAGCAGTGAATAGACATCCCACCAGGTACGCATTCCGGCCATCTTGAATAATATTGTTGATGATCTCAAAATACTTGACCGCCCCGATTCGGCATGCACGTACGTACGCTGTCCAGCTATACCTATGTGTATACATACTCCGTACCATATTACCATGAGAAGATTCAGCCCCGTTTGGATCCACGCACTAAATGTTAGCACCCGTCACATCGGATGTTTAGACGCTGGTTAGAAGTATTAAATGTAGTCTAATTATAAAACTAATTACACAGATGTGAACTAAATAGCGAAACGAATTTATTAAGCCTAATTAATCTATGATTAGCAAATTTGATACTACGGTAATTAGTCATTAATTATGGATTAATTAGGCTTAATAAATTTGTCTCGTCATTTAATACTCGTCTGTATAATTAGTTTTTTAATTAAATTATATTTAATACTTCTAACTATTATCTGAACCTTTGAGGTGACACGTGCTAAAATTTAACAACCGCATTCGAACACCCCTCAGCGGCAGAACATCGCGCATCCGTCAGAGAGAGATGGGACAGACGAAGACGCCGCATCGCATCGGTAGCCTCAGCCCGCGGGCAACATGTGCTTGCCAACGGTATGGATGCCCGCGGACTCGATGCCGGCCGCCGATGGCGTGGCTGTGGCTCTCCGCCGAAGCTGGCCTCCTGCTGACTGCGAGGGACGAGTGCCGCGCAGCAGCGTGTGATTGGACAGGTCTGAGACCACATTGCTGCGCAGAAGCAATGGATGGATGGATGCGGTTCGGTCAGGCTGAAGCAGAAGCTACTGATGATTGACATATGGCGGTGGAGCCATGGATGCCTGGATACAGATGGATGGATGGATGGCGGGTTCAATCCGCGGCGGTGGGCGTCCCCTGTTGCCAAATAAAACGGCCGCGTACGTGGCGGGAAAACGACCGGGCAGCGCCACCTCCATTCTCGCGCGTGCTCCACGGACGGACAGTTTAGTTCGTTACTCGCTGTTCAGAATTAATCCAGACGGATCGGACCGCCCACAGGCCCTTCATCTCCTTCTGGACCGTCATGGAGCTGCAATTGCTGTCTGCACGTATGCGCCACAGCCACAGGGCGCGACGTGGGAGCTGCCTCTCTGGTGTCCAGGCCCGCTGTGACGATAGGTACGCTATCCTTCTATTTATGGCACGCGCGCCGCGATGGGGCTACGCTACCTCGGCAGAGCCTCGGGTACGGCTTCCTCGTCCATGTCGGCCGGCCGCCCGGATCGATTATCGGTCGCCGCCGAAAAGGGTGGCACGTACGGGTCCGTCCCCGTGTCCGGCTGTCCGCGGCCGCCGCGGCGCGAGGCGGGGCGTCCCGTCGCACGCGGCCGTGCGCGCGTCACGTCGCGGGCGCGGCGGGGGAACAGCAACGCCGCAACCGTTGCGACGTGGGATGGCCGTCGAGGCATCCAGGCAGCCACGCCGTTTGCTCTCTCTCCTCTGTGTGTGGCGCGCGCGCGGTAACCGTGCGTGGCGGACCGCGGTCACGGTGCACTCCGGACGCGACGAGCGACGCCTGGTGGACGAGCCACGTACGACGCCACCAAACGGCAACGGCAAGCAGCACCACACACTCCAGGAGTTCCAGTGCCTTGTCTGCCATGCCACCACACACCACCGGCGCCGCAGGACAGGAGTGCGCTCTGCTCTGCTCACTGCGCTGCGGGCGCCACCCGACGACGCAGGCGAAGGCGACAGGCCGGCACTAGGGTCCTGCAGCAGAATGCCATGCAGGCATGCTAACACCTCCTAGCAGCTACTACCGCTATACACACCACCTACTCCGGACTGCCACTACTACCAGTGTCTAATCGCACCGAACACCAACTACCTAGCTATAGCTAATTGAAACGCCTACTAGTCGATAGCTACGAGTAAGTAAGTACGTACCGGTACCCCCTTGCAAATTAAAACAGGTGCCGACACGAACAGATGACTAGCGCGCACGGCGACTCGCCGCCGTCGCCGTCGTCGTCGTTTCTTCAATCATGCATGGTGACACGGTGTGAAACACAGCCGACGGATTCATTATCAAAGTGTCGCGTCGTCGCCACTCGCACTCGGCACCAGCATGCAGGTGCGTAGCCTATAGCTACCTAGAAGACCCGCCGTGCCCCCGCGTCGCGCGTCGATCGTCGTATCCTCTATCTCCATATCCATGTCGTCGTCGGCGTCGTCCACCCGGCGTCCTTGATTTGACCATCTGCATGCCCAGTACACTGTCGTCGCCCGCGCTGCTACTCCGATCCGACGACTTCGATCGATTGCGTACGTGCTCCAGTGGCAGCAGTACGTGACAACGGCACTGCCGCTGCGCGACAAACAGCGGGCACTTGGCGCGCAGCGCTCGGCTCCCCTCTCCGCCTCGCCGGTTCGACGACGAGGCGGCCAACCCTGGCATGCCGTGCGTGCGTGCGTAATCATGCACCTGCGTCTGCTAGAAGCATAGCCTTGTACACACGACACGACACGCAGTCGGCAATGGATGGATCGATGACGAGCTCATCATCATCATCCGTATTCGGCCCTGCAACTGCCTTAAACGAACTGCCGGTTGGTGTCAGTGGGCGTCAGCCTCACTGACGCGCGCTGCACGACGACGCACGTCTCAAAATCAATCCACCCTTTTGCGTGCACTTATCCATGTCGGCGCGCGTTTAACCAAGGCCTGTGGGTTTAATTATATTCATAGGCGGCTGGTAGTGGCACACCCGTACTCTCCGCATCTAAGGCTCTCCTCAATGGAATGGCTCAAAAACGTTTTTTAAAACACTGCAGTGGTACTGTTTAACACGGGTTTGCACTGTAACTGATATAACGTGCAGAGAGGAGTGAGATTTGAGAAATTGGGATAAAGAGTATTGTTGGAGAGAGCATAAGCACCGGCACTAGGCTAAAGTGCAGCAGTCCGAGCATGTGAATTTTAGACAATAATCGATAAGACATGACAGCAGTTTGCACACACACGTCGTAATAACGTGCGGAAAACGACATATAGATTGTGCCAAAATAGAAATGGGATGCATAGACTTGTGTCCTCGGCCGGGACGGCCGCCGTTTAACCAAAGGCCTTTGGGTTAATTTATAGGCGGCTGGTACGCACTCGTACTCTCCATATCATAATATCTAAGCACAGGTGTATTCGGCACTCCACCTTTATAGTAGCCCCTGCTGGTGGCATTCGCTCTGCTGCTGCGTGTGCATATAGGATCGTATCATCAATGCCACAAGGCTTTTGAAACAAGCAAGCATCTCTCGTCTTGCTATCCAAGATCATCTTCTATCCGATCCCGTCCGACACCGGCGCAGCATGCAGAAAAGCCGCCGAGAGATCAGCTATAACTCCACATAATAAAGGCGACCATGCATGCATGCATGCAAGCCAAGTTATGTCAGCAAAAGACTCAGACCACGCTGGCTGGCTAGGCAATTCGAATATGCTGCACTGCTTGCATTGCATGCATGCCCTCTTCCATGCCGTGTCACAAAGCGTTCGGCACAAAAGAAACAGGGGGATCGGGGGGAGTAGAGCAGATTGGTGTCATGTTTGCCGGGGGACCGATCCATCGACTACTTGGCTTCCTTTCACTCAAAGTGATGAGCCACACGCTTTTGTTAGTTCCATCTCATGATTAACTGGTGCGGTACAAACGGAAACTAAATGCGAGATGCATTTACGTGTATGTCTAAAAATCAATTTTTACATAATGAACATAGTAATGCCATACGGCGGAATAACATAAGTACCGTTTTATTGATATCGACTGGTGCTATGATATTGCAAAGTGGGACATGTCTTACTAAGTACATGCATGACGCAAACATCGGATCTCCAATAATATTCAAACTCCAGCCACAAAACGGAACCAAGAGAAACTACCGACAAAGAAAGTCAAACATCAACGGACCCTTCCTATCTTGAAACAAATAAAAAACAAAATAAAGAAGCATGGATGCAACAATCACATTGTAATAAGCTTTCAGAAAAGCTTAATTCATATTTCGTCAACAATTTTAAAAGAATGGGTGTTACACAAGTTATAGAGGAAGAGTAATTAGGTGGCTAAAATCAGAGGGCACAACATACTAGTGGACATGCAAGTGCGCACCTGCATGGAATAGATAGTTATTTCTGATGAATGACAAAGAATGCTACTCCACCTTCGGTCAAGGATTAGCAGAACACTGCTCACCCCTGGAGAAGAGTTATTTATTTTGTGTGTGATTTGGAAACGAACCTGACCCTAGCTTCGATTAAATCGCATCATCCAACACATGAAATTGAACAATCTCGACACGAACTGTTGGTGCCAGTCTATTTTTTGCTTTGTTATGTTCCATCGTTGGATGAAACATATACATTTAAAATATGTTTTGGACAGGAGGGGGGCTTAACACAATGTTCTTAAGAAGAGGGACTTCTCTAATGATGGAAGTGGAATAGTGTCTCTGCTCTATAATTAGCTACCGCCTGAAATTAAATCTTCTAGATGCCGATTAATCTGGATAGAAAAAGTAATCGATAGACAACATCCAGTTCAAAAGCAGGTCGTACAAGCACAGCAAAGGAAAAAAATGTGTACTAGGCGTGGACCTCTTCCTCCTTTCCTTTATTTGCAACATTAAAGCAGTACGGTGCTTCTTTTCCAACATCAAAACGGAACAATTAAAGCAATTACTAAAGGAGTTGAAAATCCATATCCTTCTTTAACGAAAAAAAGTACAGTATATACCACATATATAGTGCGCTACTACTGACACTAGCTTGGTGACAGCCCTACACGACGGCACGCACAAAGACGAGCTGAAGTGTTACTCCTGCAAGCTTGCAATTGTACCTGTCGTATTATATAAGTCCCAACGTGACTTTGGCGCGACCATTAGTTACTATATAATATATTGATTTAGACTATATTAGCAGTTATTAATTAGTACGCCGCAGCAGAACATCAGTCGTCGTCGTCCCCTGCGTACGGGTAGGCACTGGCAGCTGGAAAAAATAAATGAATGAAATGTAACGGCTTGCCGCATTAGGTAAAACATACTGTGGCCTGTGGTTCCCTGATCAGTTATTTTCTGGGGACTGCTTTGAGTTCCCCTCTGCTCCAAAGCAAAGCATTTCGTCCCTGTCAATGATTAACTGGAAAGCATCTCAAACCTTCTTTTTCCGATCCCCTCCTCGCGCCACAACGCAACTTTTGTTTTTGGTTTTCGTAGATACTAGTGTAGCATTCTTTTTGTTTATTATTATTAGGTCCTCTCCCTAATACGGTCCACCCAAAGTGTCGGTGGTGGCATGGCATGGAAGGGCATCAGGCACCCACCTCACATAAACAAATAATAATATTCCCAGCGCCTTCTCCCAATACCCTTTTTGTTTTCTTGGCCTCTTTTAGCCTGTTGCTAATCATGGCCGTGCATGGGGCCCGCCGGCCACGCATGATGATGTGGTGGCTCATGCAATCACCCACGGTTTTATTCTTAATTTGACCCTTTAATCACCCTTTTGAGTCCACGCCTAATCATCGTCGTCGTCGGCCGTCGTCGTCGTCGGTACTGTAATCGACCCCCTCTCCGTTCCAGGCCGGGACACCGGGACATGCATGACCCCGGCCTGAAGTTTCTGCTTTCGTGCGACTCCACTCCATCGGTGACGATCTGTGCGTATACGATGCATGCCTGTACTGCCCGTACCTGCACCGTGTTTCTCGGTCAGGTTTGTGAACAACCAGCTGGATTAAAAGCAAGGGTCTGCTAGGCTTAGCTGTCAGCTGTGCTGCCTTCTGGAGCACTCTACATGCACGTACTGGTACTGTAGCAGTACTGCGTTAGATGAGGTGTGCTAGTAATAACCTAATAATAACAACTCTGCTTTCAGAGATGATGATCCCTTTAGATTTCGAGCTCGATCCCTGCGGCGGCGCTAATATTGCTCATCGCTCGCTGTTGCTCCCAAGTCCCAACCTTTTTGTTTTCGTAAAGGCGATGCAGTACTGTAGCATCAGCGGAGGACCACCGGCGCATTAGAGACGAGAGATAGAGCAAAGAGGGGGAACGAGCAGCAAGCAGCAGGAGCACGATAAAACCCTGTGAGAATTAGCAGTAGCATAGCAGAGATTATTTAGAGAACCTGCGCTGTACGTGTAGAGCGAGGCGTGGCCGTACGTCGCGTCTGATGGTCGATGAGTCACCTACCGTCACCGTGGCCCTCCGTCCGTCGTCGTCGTACGTTCACTCCCTTCCACTCCCTCCCCGGCCGACGACGACACGGACGACGGCCCCTAGTTCGCGTTTGTTTGCGCTGTCGCCTGGCGATTAAATCTCGAGACGTGACGCGCCGCGCGCTCCCGCACGCGGACGCCGTCGGTGAAGGACTGGAGGCCGCCGGGGCTGGGCAGCCAAGTGTACGCGGGAGCCGCGCGCGCACGTACACGTCCCCGGCGGACGCGTGAGAGGGATTCAGTTCAGGGATCGGCGACGGCACTCGTGCACCGTCCCCGGCCCGCGCGCCGTGATGGCGGCACCTCGCCTGCCGGCCCTAATCAACTCCCGGTTGATCGTCCTGACGATCACGATCCGGCCTCCTTTTTTCCGCGGTCCGCGTAGGCCGGGCGTGGAGATCCGTGCGGGGCCCCCGCCGCGGGGCCTGCTGGCCTCTCCTCCGTCTGTGTCACGGACGGCGACGGCTTGTCGCCGGGACAAGCGAGGTAAAGATTCCCCCGCCCTGCGTCACTGTCCGGCCTCTTGTCATATTATCTTGCCCTTTTCATCTCGCTTAAACTGTCGGCCGCTGTTGTAGGGTTTCCCTGTGCGAGCGAGAGAGCAGAGCAACGACCGAACACGCAGGGGCCAGCAGGTGGATGGATTGCTCAGCAAGGAACATCTCACTGTGATGAGCAGAGAGGATCGGTAGTCACGGTTGGCCGTTGGCCTGTCGCCGATCCTGATGCACACAGGTCGATGCATACGGCTCGTTCCTGGTGTCCACCAGTGCCGTTTTCCACGCGCACGCTGTTGAATTGCAATTACAATTACTCCTCCTCCTAGGACTACCACTTGTGGTAACGGCCGGGGGGCGCCTGTTGGCACGACGAGTGACGAGCTAGTGATGAGCCGATGGTCAGTACCATAAACCAAGCGGCGCATCTGCATGCGTGCGCGCAGAGAGACGGGGAGCATCAGTACGTGCATGGGCATGACATGCTCGGTCGATCGATCGGCGTATATATGGATCTGCTGGCAAGGTTTGACGGCGCGCGCGCAAGTTGGCGGGCAGGGCATTGAACGCGCGGGGCCGGACGGAGCGAGCTGAATTGGCGGTAGCCATTCATGACTCGTCCATGGATCGTCGGAGCACTATCACCACCAGCGTCTACGCATGCTATATGATACTACTACAGTGCACAAGTATATAATATATACTGTATCTGTATATGCGGGTGGCAGTGGCAGGCACCAACATGCATGCGTGCCGATATGCCATACTACGCGTCTCTGCTGCAATGTGGCCACTGACGATTCATTTCATTTGGAGGGAAATGAACCCGGCCCCGGCCCTCTGATGATCCACCCCCACCCACCCACCCCACTCACTCGCCGGGGAGTCCAGGACCTGGTGTGGTGGAGGAGGTCGTCTGAACGTCTGATCACATCACAGCCGCTTAGTTGGGTCAGCGTGGGGTTAAGTTTGACCGGCCGGCCGGCGCACCAGAGTCAGATTAAGAGTAGTCGCCCTAGTGACCCCTAGCTGGGTCGAAATCCTTTAAATTAGTGCTTGGCAACGGGAATCCTGGGGGCGGCGTGCGACTGCGACGGCGCATGTGACGCGCGGCCCTGGGGCTGGTGGCATCATGGGACGAGACGCCGACGGACAGGCGGAGCATCTCATCGTATCATACGTTCATTCAGAAGCCCTGGCTAATGATGAGATACCAAATACTCCTCCTCCTACACCACTATTAGTACTCAGCCGATTAATACTAGTACATGGTCCTCCTACATATAGTACTCGTACCGTATATATTGATTACGTTTGAAATAAATATATGCATATACTCGTACATGATTAAGTAACAATGCGATGCGAGAGCTCTAGGAGAGGGCATCGCATTGCCTGCCTGGCGCCTGGCGGTGGCGGTAGCGCCCCGGCGGCGTCCCTCGCCCCGTTCCTTTCCCGCGGCGGCGCCCGCATGGCATGCACCGGGTAGCGGACCAGAGCGGCGCGCGGCCGGCCGGGCGCACGACGGACGGCGGAGTACTGGCAATGGCAATGCGAGCAACGCCCGGGCAGCCCAGCCCAGTGCGCATGTGCTCAGCAGAGTAGTTCTCGCCCTGTCGGCCGGCTGGCCGGTGCTGCCTCTCGCTCTGCCCCATAAAATTAACCTAGTATAGCGGCGGCGGCAGGCACAGAGTATAGTAGTGCTGCGCGTTTTGGAGCGGACTGATTTAATTATACAGTACTGATCACGCAGGATCACTCTTACGCACTAATTTACTCGCTGATTCGACGGTGGGCACAGCAAATGCTAGCAGGCTGCATGCATGCATGCATGCATATGCCGCGCCACGTACTGCCAGTCTGCCGTTGCTGTGCCGCGCAAGTCACCCGCCATAGGAGACGAGAACCGAGGCCAGCTGGGAATGGACGTATGGTAGGCTAGCCCAGCCTGCTGGTGTGGTGTGGTGCGCTTTTGTACGTGCCGCGTTCAAACAAACTGGCCACTGCAATTGCCGCCGCGTCCTCCCCCCATGTGGCTCCGCTGCCCGCGGACGCGGTGACCCCCGCTTTCTGTCGGGAGGGGTACGTGCCGGCCAGCCGGGATCCCTCGCGTCCCAGTTGCACCTACTGCTGCTACTGGAGTGGACCCTCGCCTCTCGCCTCGACCGCCGCAAAACCCAAACCTTTATTCTTCGGAACCGCAGCGCAATCATTTGGGGCGTGGGTTTCCCGGTTTCGCCGCACACGCCGCGCCCAAAAGTGGTGTGGCCTCGCGCGGCGGCCGGCCTCCCCTGCCCCCGCGGCTTCCAGGCGCGCGCTGCACCGACGGGAACAGGGGTCGGTGCCCTGCGTTGCGTGCTCCTCTGACACCGTACGTACCACCTGTGACATACCACACCGCGGCCCGAAGCGAGCAGCAGCAGCGCGCGCTCCAAAACCAACGAACCGTTTCCGAAGTTGATCTCCGTACCGTAAGCAGGCGACGGCTGGGCTGACACTTGGGCCGGTTGGCACTGTACTGGCCAAATATCACAAAAGCTGTGAGGGCATGTTTGGATACCGACCAGCGAAAGCCAAGCCAAATATTGACCGTTGACCATCGGCAAACGTTGGATTTAGTTGGGTGTCCTGATTTGGCTTGTCAAATTTTCTTTGCCCAGTATATTCTGCTGCCAAATTTTGGTCGCTTCGGGGTGGTCGATTCGTCCGCCCGAATTTGGTCGGCCGTTGGGTTGGCACGGCTTTCTAGGGACAGCGTCCAAACATACCCTAAGTCCTTTTATGCCGCGAGCACAGGTCTTGGGATCAGCAACAGATGGCGAACAGTCCGGCGACGTGCGCCGGACAGTCCGGTAGCGTCGGATAGTCCGGCGATGCACGCGCGAACAGTCCGGTGAGCTCTGGGGAACTCGGGTAAACCTAGATCCAATTTACCGAGAGGGACCCCATCAGGGAGAGAAGATCGTAGGGTTGCTCTAGGATCGGTAGGCCACCTAGAATGCCTCCAAGTCGCTGTCGAGACGCAGTGAGAACAACAAGAGAGATTGAAAAAATATGGCAAAAGAGATAAATGGTAAAAACGATAAATTAGATTGATTTGGTTCAATTGTGGTGTCTCAATCGACCGTGGCCCTTTATATTTATAGGTATGGATGGTCTTACCCCTTTTACAAGTCGAGATCTAAACAAATCTCGCGAAATCAGCGTATCCTAACCGGACTCGTATCTACCGAACTATCCGGTAGAAGCCACCGGACTGTCCGGCGTTGGGCAGCCAGGCTGGCCCTGTCATTTTTTGTGCTCAACATGCCCTGTTTGGAAATATTATATTTTCGTGGTTTTCAGGCAATACCATAGTATTTTAAACCATAACGTGTTTGATTGCCACCTGAAAAACAGTGTTTTGAAAACCGGAACCATGGTATTTTTAGATTATTTGAAACTCTACTCCAAACCAAAATTTTCATAGCTCGCATTGGTTTCACTAAAATACCATAGTTTTGTATATTTGTCTAAACAAACTATAAAGAATTCCATGGTTTTAGTGCAGTAAAAAACCATAGTATTGTCATGATAAATATAAATCATGGTATTCAAATACTATGGTTGATTCCAAACAAGCTTTCGGTGTTGCTGCCCGGTGATCTTCGTGCTGCTACTACTATGAAGTGTATTTGTGTGGTTGTCGGGATAGCGCCGTAACCGTGCCGATCGGCGAATGACAGCCGTACGTTGAGACTTGAGAGTGACATCACTGCCAAAAACGGCATCATACCGGCACCGGCGCCCGGCTATCCATCTATCCACGCCCACCTTTTCATCTTCGAGCCAACCTTCTGTTTTTGGGTTCGATGGCACGCGCGTCTCACGTGCCCAGCGGAATGCACCCGGCTGACGTGGCGTGGTCTCGCCGCATGCAGTAACTGGCTGATGCGTCGCGGGTGTGGCTCCCCGCCTGGACCATCAACAGCCGGCCTCGACGGCTAGCCGCTAGCCGGAAACCATAGGCGCCTCGGCCGGTCGGCGCAGTGCCGCAGTGGACGCATGCATGAGTGCCGCCGTCGCCGTCGCCGGTTTGGTTGGACGGCATGCATTCAAGCTTGCTGCCCGGCCCCTGCGTGCGTTGCTTAATTGATCACTGGCGGACGGACGCACGCACTGTTGTCGTACGTACGGCGACCTGCCCTTCAAGTCGCGAGAGAGGTCGTCCGTCGTCGATGGTGGTGGTGGTGGTGGCCGGCGCTGTCACTTGCTAATGGCGGGCATCGGAGAATTATCGTGCCGGCGTTTGCAGTTGGGTCCCGTGCGTCTTCGACGGTGTCTTGCTCGCGCGCGCGGTTTAAGAGCTCCACGTCAGCGCTAATGCAGTTGCGGATGACGGATCGCGTGAGACGGGTGGGTCTATCTATCCGGCGCAGTTAGCGCGCGCGCGCGCCGTCTCACGGCCGGTACGGCGCGGCGCGGAGACGCACGGCGCCGGGCGCGCGCGCAGCAGCCGCGTCCGTCGCCGTCGTACGCGCGTAGGAGCCGGGCGGTGGGCGCGACGGGGCGGGGGGCGGGCGTGCACGCACACGCACGGCGCGGCGTGGCGGCCTCTCGCGTCAAGGGTCGCGCGTCAGTACGGTACGTCGTCCGCCCCGGAACCGGGAGAGGCCAGGGCGGTAGCTCAGGGGCCGCCATCACCACGGCGCGCCCCGCGCCCCGCGCCCCGCGCCGCTCGTTACACCATCACGATGGACGGCAGCGCGCTGCTGCTGCTGCTGCTGCTGCGTGCACGGCCGGTCTCGTGCACGTCGGCGTCACCCAGCCCGCGCGGCCGTCACCGACATCCGTTTGCTGCTGCGGCCTGCAGGTGGCGTGAGAGAGCGTGTAGTACGCGGTGATGAGGGCGTGTACGCTTGCAGGGCCCGCACGTACATCTCTATTCTCTACCTCCCCTCGGATGCCTGTGCCAGTATACGTACGCGTACGGAGACGCCGGTCCCCGCGAGCGAGGAGCGGACGACGACGACGTCTATTCCCCGGTACGGTACTTGACCTGTGTGCGCGACCGCTAGCTGAGGTGCGCGTCACGTACGGGTAGCGCGCGAATGCTCTGGTGGTGGCGCCCGGCCGGCCGCGGTCGGGGGACCAGAGCTGGCCACCATGCCATTCCTGCCGCGGGGCGGGGGCGTATCCCCGTGAGCCATTTGGTTGCAAGAGGCCAACAAAGCGCGCGCGTGAACGGGACGAGACGGTGCGGTGTGCTGCGGCCGCCGCGCCGGGAAGAGGACACCCTGCCCGTGCTGTGCTGCTCTGCCCCCGGCGTTGCGTGACCCGAGTTACTCCAATCGGAAGCCAGGAATAACACACCCGGCCAGAGTCTGACCGGCACGCACGCACGCACGCGCGCGCGCAGTCATGTTCCATTCGGTCAGGCATGGCAGGCCTTCGCCTTGCCCCCCGCGGCGTGCGTTGCGGGAAGCCCCGGCGGCCGGGAAAAGGGCTCATTGGCAAGGTACCCAGGGGCACTCACCTGCAGCAGCAGCTTGATGCCGTGCATGGCGGTGTACGAGCGCAGCACGCGCGCACTGCTCCCTCATGTTCCATTCAAGGCAGGTGAGGCTGCCCCGCCGGTGGATCGGCCAGTTCAGTTCAGGGCCGGGGGGGACGCGCGAGACGCAAGGAATCTTCCCAATCAGGAGGCGCGAGGACGCAACCCTGCCGGTGTTCAGTATTTTTTAGTGTTTTATTACCTGTAAACCTACATACGTAAGAAACAAACCGGGCAATGATTACCGGCGCTTTATTCTATTCCCCCTCCAGGCCAGGCTAACGGAAATGATGATTCGCGCTAGCTAACGAGGGAGCCAGTGAAATCACCACCACATCTCGCGACGGCGATTATGGGGCGCAAGAGCGCGGCAACAATAATACCACCGCGCTCTTTTTCCTCATCAATACTCATACAGTAGTATAGTCTGTAGATAGAAGAAGGAAGTATTCAATCATCGGTCCGGCCCGGTGTAGTCCAATGCGCAGCTGGGCGGGGGGATCCATCACATGGGTTAACACGGGGAATATTAGCGGGGAGCAGCCTGGTAGGTAGGCGCCCTCCCATATGGGCCTCTCATGCACGGCGCGCGGCCGCCTGTTTCGTGTCATCGTGTGTGCGCGCGCGCAGCTTGCAAATGCCTGCGTGCCACCTACATGTACGCGCACAGCCCACCTTCTGTTCCCCGAAACCGTCTCTCTCAAACAGGAGGAGGCAGAGGCAGCGGTAGAGACAGTTCAGCTCCTCCCCCCCTGATTACCGTGCACGCCGGTCCCTGCCGTCTGTCATTGACGGTCGGGATTAATTGACAGAGCCGCGCCGAGCTGAGAGAGTAGAGCCGCACGCACACGCATACAGGCTTGTGTGGTGCGCGGTGTGCGAGGCGAGAGGGACGTGTGCGGACGCGTACAAAAATACAGGGGGAGAGCCAGCCAGCCAGCCGAGGCTCGCGGCCCCGACCGACACTCGGCCCGTGAATTCCAGCCAGCCAGCCAGCCAGCCCATAATTTCTATATATCCCCCGCGTACTTTACTCGGCCTCTCCCACACCACCCCTCCTGCCCTCCAGAGAAGCGGAGGAGAGCTCCCCTCTCCCCTGCTGCCTTGCCAGCCTCGGCCACCACCATCCCCACCACAGCAGAGCAGAGGGCAGAAGCTTCGCATTCCGGCTTCCTCCCTCGCTCCCCCGCCGGCCTCTTCTCTCTTGCCTCGAGAGAGAGAGAGAGAGAGCAGCCGCCCCCTCCCCCACCCCGGACATCAAGCCCGGCGGCATTATGGCGCCCGGCGGCGCGCAGCAGCAGCAGGGAGGCAGCAAGCGCGGCGGGTGCGTGTGCGGGTTCCCCGTGTGCGCGTGCGCGGGCGCGGCGGCCGTGGCGTCCGCGGCGTCGTCGGCGGACATGGACCGCGCGGTGGCCGCCGCCGCCGCCACCGAGGGCCAGATCGGCGCCGTCAACGACGAGAGCTGGGTCGCCGTGGACCTCAGCGACGACCTCTCCGCCGACGGCGCCGACGCCGGCGTCGCGCTCGAGGACCGCCCCGTCTTCCGCACCGAGAAGATCAAGGGCATCCTGCTCCACCCCTACAGGTGCGTACGGCTACCGGCCTCCGTGAAGCACGTAAATCGTCCGCACGGCTGCCTGCATCACCGCCGCACGTAATATGCACACACACACACACAAAACGCATTGAGCTGCCGCCGCACACCCCGCTAGCTCGCAAGCTGGGCGGCGGCAGCAGGGAATCTAGCCACCCGCGCCTCTCAGCAATGGGCGCTGTTATTAAGATGGCAGCGGTAGATTGATCCGGTTCCCACTGTCACACTCTTTTGCCTCGGAGGCGGGCGGACACGACACGAGGCATGAGACAAGTGCACGTTACAGTTAGGCAGGGGCTCTCCTCGCCCGTCTCACCGCATCTGGGCGGGTGGGGCCCGCGGGACACCGCGTCCCCCCCCCGTTGGGCTGTCGGCACTCGTCGCGCCGCCCGTTGGTTGCCCTGCCGTGCCGCCTCTGTTCTGGCAGGTGGGGGCCGCTGCGGCTCATAAATTTTTTACCCGCTTTGGCCGTGTGGGTCTCTGCAAAGGCGAGCCGCCAGCCAATCGGGTCGGGGAGGGTCTCCGATTGGTGCGAGGGCGTGCTCTTGCCCACACTGGGAATCCGACGAGGTGTGTGTGGTCAATCAATGCATGGGGGGGAGTGGGAGCGAGCCATCATTAAAAGCCCTCCGTTCCGGTAAAGGCCAATCGATTACCGGGGAAGCCCGGGGTGGTAATCACAAAGCGGCGCATCCGCTAACCATTCGAGCTGTAGCACTACTAGCAGTAGCAGGAGGGTGTTTTCTTTTCTTTTTTTTGGAGGATGTTAGTGGAGAAGCAAAAAAAAAAGGGGAGTGCATTTCATAAAAAAAAAAAGGGACTTTGGTGGTGGTGTCGGGGGTGTTCCAGTTGTGAGTAGTATGAGTAGGCTTGGATTCTTCTAGAGGACGGAGGGCTGCACCCTGAGCGAAGCCAATCTACGCTTTGATGGATTTGGGCATCGGGGGAAAAGGGCCGGCACGTCTCGAAAAGCAGGAGCTTTTAGGGGGAGAGAAGGGGATGAAAACGATAGGGCGGGGAGGAGAGGGCTATTAGTGCTAGCTCCACATTGTGACAGCTCGAAGGATACCCTTTTACAACTCATACCGTAGCAGTACTTGGGTGGCCGTATGCGTGCCTGTACAGGGTCGCCTCCCCCTCCCCCCCAAGTCCACACTGTACAGCACCACTACGCACGCCCTCACGTGGGGTGTGGGTCGGTAGCTCCTCTGACAGTACTCGTACGTAGCGGTGCCAGAACTGTTAAAATTCCAAGGCGAAGCTCCCCCCCCCGTCCCCGCCGAGTGCGAACAAAAGGGGCCCCGCCCTGGTCCTTGTGTTGTGTTTTTCAGAAGGCGGAAAAGAATATCAAAAAAAGAAACCGTTATTCTTTATTCCTGGCAAAAAATCTGTAGCTGCGGGCCCTGCGCGCCTGGCCTGGCTGGCAGGCAGCTGGCGCGGGCGCCGTGGGGGCCGCATGTCGGTGGCGCCGTGTGCCAGCTCACGGGGCCATTGACTGCCGCCACCACCCCCCGCGCCGCGCCAGCGCTTCACCTCCCCCCTTGGCCGTCACATGATTGGTTCCCGCCTCTCCTCGACCCTTTTCGCACGCAGACGCAGCGCAGCAGCAGATGCTCTGCTTGGCGAAGGAACACGACGCGTGTTCCCCCCCCCTGCCCTGCCCTGCCCTGCCCGCAATTATTGCGGCGCCCGATCGCCCAACCCACACCATTTAATCTTATAATCAATTTTATCGTCAGGATTAAAATAGCAGACAGCTTAGGAACTGTTGTTCATCTGGGCGCTGGATTAATGTTTCTTCCCTCCTCCGCAGGGTGCTCATCTTCGTGCGCCTGATCGCGTTCACGCTGTTCGTGATCTGGCGCATCTCGCACCGGAACCCGGACGCGCAGTGGCTGTGGGTGACGTCCATCGCGGGGGAGTTCTGGTTCGGCTTCTCCTGGCTGCTGGACCAGCTGCCCAAGCTGAACCCCATCAACCGCGTGCCGGACCTGGCCGTGCTCCGCCAGCGCTTCGACCGCGCCGACGGCACGTCCCGCCTGCCCGGGCTCGACATCTTCGTCACCACGGCGGACCCGTTCAAGGAGCCCATCCTCAGCACCGCCAACTCCATCCTCTCCATCCTGGCCGCCGACTACCCCGTGGAGCGCAACACATGCTACCTCTCCGACGACTCGGGCATGCTGCTCACCTACGAGGCCATGGCGGAGGCCGCCAAGTTCGCCACCGTGTGGGTGCCCTTCTGCAGGAAGCACGGCATCGAGCCGCGCGGGCCCGAGAGCTACTTCGAGCTCAAGTCCCACCCCTACATGGGCCGCTCCCAGGAGGACTTCGTCAACGACCGCCGCCGCGTGCGCAAGGAGTACGACGAGTTCAAGGCGCGGATCAACGGGCTGGAGCACGACATCAAGCAGAGGTCCGACGCGTACAACGCGGCCAGGGGGCTCAAGGACGGCGAGCCCCGCGCCACGTGGATGGCCGACGGCACCCAGTGGGAGGGCACCTGGGTCGAGCCCGCCGAGAACCACCGCAAGGGCGACCACGCCGGCATCGTCCTGGTAATTATTACAGTATTCTGCCGCTGGTGTCCTTATTGGAACATATTTCTTAGATTGCTGCATCTGCATCTGCGTGCATGCATGCGGGGCCTCTTCTCTTGGCGGGCGAATCGCATCGTCCGCAGAAGATAAGATCGGTTAGTAGTAGATGCGGGGTGGTTTTCCACGGGGATTCGACGGAACGGACGCAGGGACGACGCGGCTGATGGTCAAGAGCGCAACCACCGCCCGGCCGCTCTCCTCTTGAATGGACGGGTGCGCGCGGACAAGGGGCGGGCCAGCTGGCGCCACCACCCACGGCGATCGAATTGAGCTAGTGTGCCGAGGTGGTTGGGGTGGTCCTTTCGCCCCGACAGCACCACAGCATCGCCTTTTAATCCCATTCAATTCCATCGGCCACTTCACTGCACTGCTGATCGATTTGTTTTAGTGCTCTGCTGCCGTGCCACCATGCTTTTGCTTCGGTCGCCCTCAATCATTGATTCCCTTCTTCCTTCCTTCCTTCCTGGATACGGGATACTCGACTACTCGTCGTAGTAGTAGTAGTAGATTAATTAATTACTCTGCCGCCCAGGTCAATCACCACTCGACGGCTTTCACTTTCTTTCAGCCCAAGCACTCGCACTGTTTGACTACTGCAGCGTTGCTGTATACGAGTCAGTTGAAACAGTAGATGAAATCTAGTTGAAACAGTAGATGAATAGATTTCTAGACAATGGTTGAGGATAGCCTAAGCAGTAGTAATTCACATTTACCACCATTAACAGTTACTAGCACAGTAGTAACCTCTGTAATAATGTAATTACTCGGCAACCGCTGTAACTTGCACTAGTGGTAACTTGTACTGATCCTACTACTACTGATGGTAAAAAAGAAAAAAAAGTGGTCATCGTCTCATGTCCTCCATGCAATGCAATGATGCAGGTGCTGCTGAACCACCCGAGCCACAGCCGTCAGCTCGGCCCGCCGGCGAGCGCTGACAACCCGCTGGACCTGAGCATGGTGGACGTGCGGCTGCCGATGCTGGTGTACGTGTCCCGCGAGAAGCGGCCCGGGCACAACCACCAGAAGAAGGCGGGCGCCATGAACGCGCTGACCCGCTGCTCCGCCGTGCTGTCCAACTCCCCCTTCATCCTCAACCTGGACTGCGACCACTACATCAACAACTCGCAGGCGCTGCGCGCCGGCATCTGCTTCATGCTCGGCCGCGACAGCGACACGGTGGCGTTCGTGCAGTTCCCGCAGCGGTTCGAGGGCGTGGACCCCACGGACCTGTACGCCAACCACAACCGCATCTTCTTCGACGGCACGCTGCGGGCGCTGGACGGCATGCAGGGCCCCATCTACGTCGGCACGGGGTGCCTGTTCCGCCGCATCACGCTCTACGGCTTCGACCCGCCGAGGATCAACGTCGGCGGGCCGTGCTTCCCGGCGCTGGGCGGCGCGTTCGCCAAGGCCAGGTACGAGAAGCCGGGGCTGGAGCTGACCACCAAGGCCGCCGTGGCGGCGCCCAAGGGCAAGCACGGCTTCCTGCCCATGCCCAAGAAGGCGTACGGCAAGTCGGACTGCTTCGCGGACACCATCCCCAGGGCGTCGCACCCGTCCCCGTTCTCGGACGGCGAGGCGGCCGTGGTGCCGTCCGACGAGGCGACCCTGTCGGAGGCGGTGGCGGTGTGCACGGCGGCGTACGAGAAGAAGACCGGCTGGGGCAGCGACATCGGCTGGGTGTACGGCACGGTGACGGAGGACGTGGTGACGGGGTACCGCATGCACATCAAGGGGTGGCGCTCCCGCTACTGCTCCATCTACCCGCACGCCTTCATCGGCACCGCCCCCATCAACCTGACGGAGCGGCTCTTCCAGGTGCTCCGCTGGTCCACGGGCTCCCTGGAGATCTTCTTCTCCCGGAACAACCCGCTGTTAGGCAGCACCTTCCTGCACCCGCTGCAGCGCGTGGCGTACATCAACATCACCACCTACCCCTTCACGGCGATCTTCCTCATCTTCTACACCACCGTGCCGGCGCTGTCCTTCGTCACGGGCCACTTCATCGTGCAGCGCCCCACCACCATGTTCTACGTGTACCTGGCCATCGTGCTGGGCACGCTGCTCATCCTCGCCGTGCTGGAGGTCAAGTGGGCGGGCGTCACCGTCTTCGAGTGGTTCCGCAACGGCCAGTTCTGGATGACGGCCAGCTGCTCCGCCTACCTGGCCGCCGTGTGCCAGGTGCTCGTCAAGGTGGTCTTCCGGCGGGACATCTCCTTCAAGCTCACGTCCAAGCAGCCCGCGGGGGACGAGAAGAAGGACCCCTACGCGGACCTCTACGTGGTGCGCTGGACCTGGCTCATGGTCACCCCCGTCATCATCATCCTCGTCAACATCATCGGCTCCGCCGTCGCCTTCGCCAAGGTGCTGGACGGCGAGTGGACGCACTGGCTCAAGGTGGCCGGCGGCGTCTTCTTCAACTTCTGGGTGCTCTTCCACCTCTACCCCTTCGCCAAGGGCATCCTGGGGAAGCACGGCAAGACCCCCGTCGTGGTGCTCGTCTGGTGGGCATTCACCTTCGTCATCACCGCCGTGCTCTACATCAACATCCCCCACATCCACGGGCCCGGCGGCAAGCACGCCGCGCACGGCGCCGCGGCGCACCACGCCGGCGGCAAGAAGTACGACATCTACTACGGCTGGCCGTGAGGAGGAGGAGGAGGGACGTACGGGAACCCAATCCAACGACCGACCACACAAACAGCAGCAGCATATGCATATACCCTTCTCCTTCTTCTTCGTCTTCTTCGTCTTCTTCGGATGAGCCGCGACGCCATCGAGGAAGCAGAGTACGTTGTTCGTTCCCCCACCACCGTACCGTCCGCCATACACCCCTATGCCTGGTGATTGAAGAGTGAGGAGGACACAGCCCAAACCCAAACCCAACCCACGCACCGTCAGCGACGACCGACGTACCCTGCTGCCACAAAAATTTGATTTTTTTTTCTTTTGCCCTTTTTTCATTCTTTCTTCTTTTAGTTTTGTCCAGAAATCGAAAGATGGTGTTGATTTGATTTAGTTTTTTTAATTACCGTACCCGTGGTAATTAATCATGTACCTACTTATATACATTACGCGAAGATGAGGAGGAAGGACCATCATCACTTGTAACTTTGTTGTAAGAGAAAGTACGGAAGGGAGGGCTCTACCTCTACGGGTGAGGCCGGGGTGTCAGTGTCTGTCTGTACTGTACATGCTGGAGTGGAGTCACACAGAGAGGAGAGATCAGAGGGGGGGAGAGTGTCTAGGGCCCGGCTTTGGGGTGCTATTCTTTTAGTATATGGAACACAATAAATTTAATTCCATTCTTATATATGCATGCATGCTGTGTCCTGGACTCTGTGGATCTTGTCCTGTACTGCTGTTGTACTCTACTCCCACCTGTGTACTATTGATCACTGTTTACTATATTAATTGATATATAATACCCTGCTGATTTACAGTACTACTACTAGCTACTCTCCCTGGGCACGTATGATTAGTCAAATGGTGAATGGGCTTGCTTTGCTTCAGCTGGACGTGGCGCTGTCGTCGTCGCCTTCGCATTGTCGTGTCTCGTGTGCAGCAGCAGTAGCAATATATAACTCCTACCAATGGAGCCTAGTGCACTGTCGAGCGTCGAGTCCTATTGGCCATGCATGCCGTGGGTTTTGACCTGCGAGCTGGCGATGCCCCATGTGGTGGCATCGTGCAGGGTGCTTTTGTGTGTGTGGCCTGTGGCTGAGGTCCGAGGCAGCAGCAGGTTGGCGGGAATCTTGCGCCGTGACTTGACTTGGGAGGTTGGGAGAGAGAAACGGAGGCCGGTTCTCTTCTGTCTTCCGATTGCATGTACAGTCGTACGTGGATCGTGGTCGAGAGTCATGTGAACATGCGGAGGCATCAGGCATGTGCGGCGGGTGGATCCATGACTCCCGTAGTCCCATGTTCCTCCCCCGGAGCACCGCATTCGTCGTGGCGTTTGTTGGAACAGAGGCTCTCCGTAGCTGTAGCTTTAGGTGGAGAGTAGAGCTGCGCGCGGTAAGGTTTCCCACTGCCCCCTCGCGCGGTCATGGAGGTTGGTTGGTGGCTCCAGGGGCTAGAGAGGGGCCCCTCGCTTCCCCTGTGGGAAGAAATCGCGGCCATCTCTGCCGACACGGGGACGACGTTTCTACAGAGAGCTAGCTTGGATTGGCAAGAGACGAGCCTGTTTGTCACCTGTTTGGCAATGCAGTATTCTCATGCTTTGTATCTAATACTGTACCGTAGTATTTGACAATACCGTAGTATTTTAGACCAAAACATGTTTGATTAGCCACATAAAACAGATCTTTCAATACCATAGTTTAGTCAATACTGTAGTATTTTTGTGGTTTTGGATACTCCACTCCCAACCAAAGTTTTCAGTCGGTGGAACGCCCCTCTCATCGATGGTCACGGAGACACAAAATCACAGCCTTCTTCCCCGCAGCGCCCTCCCTCCCACCGCGGGCCGCCTCCTCCACGTCAGGGGGCTGCCGCCCGCACCCGTTCGTCGCCGCCCGCGCGGGCCGTCTCCTCCGCATCGGGTCACCGCCGCCTGCGCGGGCCGTCTCCTCAGTGTCGGGGCGCCGCCGCGCGCACGGGTCGCCTCCTCCGCGTCGGGGTGCCATCGTCTCCCTCGGCGAGGCGCGCGACAAGGAGACGGAGAGGGCGATGGTTGCCTCCTCCCCGGCTGCAGGAAGACGACCTGGTTGTGCACGTACGAGACAGCGAAGGCGCTCACCAGCTAGCTGCAGGGCCAAGGCGGCCACGAAGAGGAGGACGAGGAGGCCACCGATGAATTCTCTGATTTTCACAGTAGAACCAAACACTTCACGGTTTTGGAGAATACTTTGATTTTACTGTAGCATTGAAATAATGTAGTATTTATGTCATAGACAAATGCAAACCATGTTATTGCAAAACCATAGTGTATGAAAACTTTAGTTCCAAACAGGTCCGATATAGTATACGGTAGTAGGTCATCGGTGGGTTTCCACGAAGCTGAGGCTATCTCCAATAGTATTTCTCATTCACATTTCTCCAATCTCATTCTATTCTGTACGTCATGTCAGTTACAGTATCAAATAGCACTGTACTAGTAGTGTTGTACTAGTGCCCGGTTGTTCAAAATGGGGCGTGCCATTGGAGATATCCTCACCTCGTGCCATGCACGGACGTCGCTTTCGGTGGGTGCATGCAGGTAGACCGCCGCGGCGGTGTGCGTGATGACTGACAAATTACCACAGCATCCCTCCCTCCCGGCCGGTTAGTTGGTTTGCGCCGTTTTTTCAGGCTGCCTGCATGGATGGTGCGGTGCTGGTGTCGCCAATGATGCCGAGTTGCTGCACCGACAAGACAAAGGCAAAGGCAAGGCATCGCATCCACGCGACCGGCGTCGATCCATGCCGTGCGTCGCATGATCTATCCTATCCATGGCGTCCAGAAGGGGGACTGCAACTGCAACCGTGGGCACGGGGCACCCTCCTTTCCCCCGACGTGCATGCGCGGGAGCAGCCGAGCAGGCCCAACTTCCAGTGCAGCAGCGCACCGCGCACGTATAGACGACGTGGTGGCGGCCCCCTCGTCAAATGAAGCCCCATCTCCCAACTCCTTTTCAACTCCTTTTGGCTTCGCCCAACTTGTGCTCTACTTCTGTCCCCCGGCCGGCTCCACATCGGCCGGGCGCCGTGAACCAACGGGGTCGATCGATCGACGCAACCGGCCATCACGCACGCATCACCACCCTGCCTTGCCAGGAAAGATTCCATACGTGTACGTCGTCTGTACGTGCTCCTGCCCTGCCTTGTACTATACACCGCTCTACCGAACCCGTGCGTGTACAGTGATGCAGAGGAGAGCCGCGGCGGTGCACGCTGGCCCGGGTAGTCTGCTTGTCCCGGTTGGTTGGTTGGGTTGGGTTGCTTCCACCGTCGGCGCGCCATGATGGCAGGACGATTGCAGGAATGGCAGGCGCACGGAGGGAGGAGGACCGGCCGGTAGGGAAGGCGCAACGAAAACGAAAGGGAGGAGGGCGGCGACCCAGGCCCTGGCGCGCGGGCGGTGGGGACGTTGGTGGTCACTCGGTTCGGCCCGGCCAGTTGCGTTGCGTGAATGGGCCCCCGCGGGGTCGAGCCAGCCCGTGTCCCGGGGCCCACGGCCAGGAACGCGCGTGGCTGCCTGCGCTGCGGGCTGCGGTGCTCGCCCTGGGCACTGGGCCCTGGGCCCTGCGCGCGGCGTGTCGCGCGCTCCCCGGCCCGCCCGTCTCCGTCGTCTTCCTCCACTCGTTCCCGGGGCCGGGGGTGGCCCCCTGCCGCACTGCATGGCTGCATGCATGTCCACTCACCCGGCTTGCTCTCTCTCTCGTCCATGATTTCCCCCCGTGTACAGGATCGAACGAAGAAAGCGATCGATCGACTCGGAGCAGCAGCCAGCAGGCGGCAGCCTTGCTTGCTTTGTGATCACCCGGCGGCGGTGGCGGGCTCAAGGTTTACTGTTACCGGGACGGGGGCGCGGGCGACCGGACGCACATGCTAGCTACTGCCTCATCGGGCGCAGGTGAACTGAAGCAGAGCCTGATTCGCCGCTGGCCCGGGTGGTGCCTTTCCCTGTGCGTCGACGGACAAAAGCGCGCGGGTGGCGGGTGCGAGTGCGCGCACGTACTACTTGGTCGATCGCCAGGCGATAGGCGCCGCCGGAGCAGTGGGCGGGAGCGAGGAGACGCGGCGGACGCGTGGGCATGGCGCGCGACGCCACCAGTGCACTGCCTGCCCTGGCGAGTGGTGACCCGCCCGCCTTTGGCTTCAAGATCCCAATCATTGTCAATGCCTCGTTGGCTCGTTCTCTCGCTCGCTCGCTCGCTCCCTGCAGGTTTATTGGCATGCACGGTCGTCGTCGTCACTCGTCAGGTTTATTTCTGCAGCTGTTGTACTTGTACCTGTAGTGCGGTAATTCAGGTAATGCATGCAGCTGCAGCTGCTACCTAGGGATTCCTCATCCCCGGCCCGGATTCTAGTTTCCCCCGACAGTTCCGTTGCTGGATCGGCATGCACGCACTGCCCCGCCCACCGTCGTCGCCTTGCGCCTCCATGGCTCGATCGGACGGGAGCGAGCTCGTGACGACGCTGTGGGCCAAGGCCAGCAGAGACGGCGGCGGCAGCCGTACGTGCGGCTGTGGCGGCTGGTCCCGCTCTTCTGGCCGGACTTCGAACGGGTACGTCAGTCGTCATGGCTAGCGCTGCATGCCTGGGATCTGGACGGACGGGCTCCAATCCTGGCTCGTGATCGATCTGGGCAGCCATGGGTGCCCGGCAGACCAGGCTGCTGCCGCGCGCTATCGTCGCTTCGCGGGAGAAGATGACAAGATATGGAAGGGAGCACTTTCACAGATCAGGAATACGATGCGTGCAACGTGGGTTCAGTTACGGTCCCTCGGGCTACTGTAGGTAGCGCTTCACACGAATTTTAACCTTGGGTCCGTTTGGTTTTTCGGCCGCTTGCCTAGCCACCCTTTGCCAGGCCAGCACAAACATGCAAGCCAGCTTACTTCGCCAAGCCGCCTGCTGTACGCCCGCCCGTACCCAGGGTTAAGATGTCCAGAATGTCAGAGATCGACAAGCAAAGACAAACGAAAACGAAGGTGACCAAACCGACCAATCAGAGAGATATCAGAATTTAATGTGGAAAACCCTCCAAAGCGAAGAAAAAACAACGGGCACCAGCCGGCCGCAACTTTCACTATTTCCGTAGAGTGTTTACAAAACGTCATATATCTCCTGGCACTTACACGAAGATTATATAGCAAACCTTAATCCGTAATGCCAACTTAGCCACCTCATAGAATTTGGATCACAATTCAACATAGAATCTTTATGCCGGTTGGTCCGAAAGGTTTCTGGTTCCTGTTAGTCCGTTACTGTAGTTCGTTCAAAATTTTTAACACCATGTTTAACCAGGTCGTCTTATTTTAAAAAGTTGCAAAGAATATTAATCAATCCAATTTTGGTATTTTATAAATCATAATAAAAATAAATAATTATTATAAAAAATTAATGGTACAAATGAGTTAAATTTAACATAAAAAAATAAACAACCTGTAATTTAAAACGAATAGCGTTTTTCTCCCGCCGCTTTTCAGCCAAATGGAACCAGACTCTCTGAGGCCGAAATTTCGGTGCTCCGTCTCCTTCGACTTGGAAGGCCAATTTGTCATAGCAGCACCAGAAGTCTTGATCTTATGTTGGGCCTAGCCTTTACGGGCAACAAACAACTCTACCTGGAGAGGGCTGGTTTCGAGGGAATGTCAAGTTTGTCGTTTGACTCCTGCTTCAGCCCAAAATGCTTTTTACATGCGCTGGGCCATAATGTCTCACACAAACCGTTCGGCTGGGCTATGGGTTGTTTCCAGCAGGGCTGATCAGCCCAGCCGTTCGGCTGGTGGGCTGTGCGGCGGGAGCTGCAACGCAGCCATAGCCATGCCTGCCGAACAAGCATGGCAAGTGAAAATTGTTCTAGCTTTGGGAAGTATCCTAGTTCCAGATTAAAAAATGTCATGAGTTCAATGAAAACTGTTCTGGCTAGACTCATAACAAAATTGTTCTAGGTTCAAAAGCCGAATTAAAATGAATTAAAATGTCATGGTACTAGTTTCACATTTTGATACTAGTTTCGTATTTTTCTGACTTAAAATGAATTAATTATGAATTTTTGAAGATTAAATATTTTTCTTTATTATTTTTATGGATGAAAACTACCCTTAAAACCACCTGGGGACCAAATAAGTCCAGTTTCACAAGCTGGATGGTCGCATTATAACCGTTGTAGAGTTCGATGGCCAAATCCGGACTTGGACGACAGCTCCATGGTCAAAAATGGATTTTTCCTGAATAATAATGGACTTGGAGACCTGCGATCGTTGGACTAAAAGCCCATTAGGCCAAGGCCAGCAGATCCATAGGAGGAAGTCATGCGGAGTCCCCATTGGGGCGGCCCTTCGGGACTTGCTTTTGGTTTTTCTTCTTCTTAATCCCTTAGACCTAAGTATCTGAGAATATGCATCTAGACAAACTTGTTAGTCCAAGTATTGGCACATGAGGCCATTTTTCTTACACCGACACCGCCTCCTCCTTTGCCTAAACGCTAAACGGTAAACAGTCGGTCATCTACTGTTTATCTATTATTCGGTGCTAAACGGATGTTTAAACCGTTTAAACAGTGTAAATGGCCAATTAAATGGAAACGGTGAGCCACGATTTAGTGTTTAAACGATGTTTGAACGGGCTAAACGACCGTTTAGGCGAACAGTGGCCGACACCGCCCCTGACCTCCTCCGGCCGCGCCTCCTCGTCCGCTGCCGCGTATACCCTCCTCCACCTCACCGCCTCGTCCGTGGCCACACACCCTCCGCCTCGCCGCCTCATCCGTGGCCATGGATCTCTGCCTCGCCACACAGTCCCTCTCCGATGCCATTGCCGCCTCCTCTGCCGGCGTGGCTTGGCCTCCTCTCGCTACAGCACCGCTCTGCCTCCGAGCTGTTGGTGGACTAGGGAGAGAGGAGAAGGGAGGGGTAAGGAGAGGAGACAGTAACGAATACCGGAACCAAACATGTGCTAGTTCCAAGATATGATATGATTTTACTGTGGTAGAACAAAACCATAGTATTTGTGTTATGGACAATTTTAAACCGTGATATCAAAAAACCATAGTGTTTAGAAACCCTGGTCCCAAACAGGGTAAATGATTAGAAACCGTGGTACCCAACAGGGAAATGACTTGCATGAGTTTAGGAAGACAAACAAACAGAGAGCTTTTGCATGAGCTCAACTTCTCCCTATCCATCCTGGCTCCGCTGGGCAGGTTCAAATTTTATGAGAATGCCCACGTAGCCATTTCTAGCGCTCCTCAGACAATATGAACCGAGAACCTATCAGAATGCAAGTTAGAATGTACTTTACCATATTATAACTCAGAAACTGAAGATCATTAATTTATGCGGCGACTGTTTGGCTCTAAAAACAGATAAATATAGTAGGCTGGGCCGTTCGGCTCTTCAAAAAGGGAAGAGGCTGGACCATTCAGCCTCAGAAGGCCAGCAAGGCTACCTTCGGATAAAATAAACCGTGCTAGAAGCAACTTTGAGGGTCCAATTATCGTTTTTTTTTCTTGTCTTATTCTTTTATACCTATTTATCTGTATGCTTGCGTTCTTGAACATGCCGTACATACACTGACTATTTACTAGAAGTTTGAGAACAAAGCGAACCATCAAGTTTGTATCATACTCGTTTAATCGTTCAATATGGTTTCGACTTGGACCACCAGCCCTCCTCTGACTTCGAACACCTTCGCCCGCCATCGAAGTGTGTCCCGAACTCTGTTGTTCGATGTTAATTCATACAGATTAATTTGAGTGCGTGCGATTTTGTCTAACCCACATGTTATCAAATTCGAACAGTCCTTCAGGCGTGTTTCCTTCTACTGTCAGGTTAAGAAATAAGATCACAACAATAAAGAATAAAGGAAAACCAAATGGAACAAAATATCAAGGAAGGAGTGAAGAAACAAAAAGAAAATGGAAAATGAAATAATGCTACAACCGAAAAAAATATAGAAAGGGAAAAGAAGCTAGCATTTTTTTTAGCACAGGAAAAAGAAGCTAGCAAGCGAAGGACAGACACACGAATAGCCTGTGTCGCGCCAAACGTGGGCCAGAAGGAGTGGTGGTAATGTGGGCCGGAGATAAAGAACATGAAAGGAATTCCAACATGAAATGAAGAAGTACGTTGCGTTTTCGTGGGTCGGGCCAGAAACGGCAGCAAAATGAAAACACGTGAAGCCGTAGACGTTGGCGACAAACCGGATGCCCACGACCTGTGCGACAAATAGCGTCCGCGGGTGCGGGGTTCTAAACCTGCAATCTCAGGTGCCAATTCACCAGGAGGACAGCTTGAACAAGCAAATCATGCAGCGTCTATTATATCATATTGTTGTGGGAACCGATCAGTCAATAAGTGTTGCCGTAGCTAGTGTTTGGATTTAACACAACTTTTATTTTTTTTAGGCTATTCGGTTAGTCCCATTTCTAAAGGCGATTGGAAGAGATGAGAGAGGGGATCTCACTCCTCCTAATTTCCTTTAAACTGAACAAAGCACTGACCCTCTAGGCCTCTACTATATGGAAAAGTACCCCTCTCAAGATTTATCAAATCGCATATTTATCGCTCTCTGTGTGTCAGTCCATTCAGCAAATGAATTATTTACAAGCGTTTCTGATATTTGGTAATTTATAATAGTGATGCATTTGTGAAACCTATAGACTAAATGGGTGTTTAGATACACCCAACTAATTATTAGTTGTAAACAATAGCTGCTTTTTATCTAAACATATGCCTAGCTAATGAGGCAGCCAATAATATAAGTATCAAATCTATTTGAATACATTAGCTGGTTGGATACAGCTAATTTTTAGCTGAATTTAGCTTATCCAGGCAGGGTCTAAGTAATTAATATACTAATCCTGATCCGATTTATGCTTACTCCGCTCATCCCTCAATAAGCATATTTTTAGTGTTCAAAATTTGCACTATAGATAAGTGGACTCAGAGCTTTTGAATCAATTATACAGAAGTTGGGGTGGGTATAATTAATCGATAGCTAAAGACCAAACCAAAATAAATGAGACAGCAATAAGATCTATAAAACTAGGCTTAGGTTTTCACTAACCGATTTGATATTAGTTCTGGTGCTAAAATTAATTTTTGTTAGTCCAGTCAGGACTGGACACTGAATCGAGCTAGCCGAGATCCATTTTTGACTCTTGATATTTTTAAGGAACCGAGATTGGTTCCAAATTTGAGATAACTAAAATTTGCAACAGCAAAACCGAGAAACCAAACGAGTAGGTTTGGTCTAACAGAATGCCGACCCCCCATATAAACTCACTATGAATGTTTTTCTACGTTTCAATATCCATACCCGCATTTAATTGCCTCATTTTCATTTTTCCCAGTTTTCATAAGCATTTAGTTGTTTATTTTTATTTTGCAATAATGTTTAGTTTATTAAGCCATGCGGTTAATTAACAACTTTGATACAATATGGGTGCCAAATTCATTTTCATACAACATGCACTGGCAGTGATGGAGCTAATTTTTTTACCACTAGGATTGCCAAATATATGTGCTAGGTAGCGGCTTTCATCTTCTTGGCATACAAGTTTAAAATACAACGTAACAAACATACTTTTTTAGATGAAGGAATCTTTATTTTGAGATGAAATAATATCCTGCCTCCTACAATCAAATATTTTACATGCCGTCTGCAAGTGCTTTCATCGTGCCGTAATTTTTTGTGATTGTCATAGACCCATTCCAAGTAGCGGTGGAAATCAGCCTATTGTTAGCTCCCCTCAGCGTGTCACATCCCACAGTTCCGCTGGTGTCTATGGGGTCACAACATGCATGAGCACCTCTTAAGATAGAGATATTATATGGTGGTTGGAAAAGAACCCACTGGTACCGAGCGGTACCACTCTATTTTAGTTTTTCTAACATAATTATTGAACAATTAAAATAAAAAAGTAAAGGGTATTAGTACCAGTTCTGGTACTAGACCTACATATTTGATACCACCTGGTATTGGTGCCGTGATACCGTCTATTTTAAAACATTGAATTTTGTTTGATGAACGACTCGTATATTTTTTCGACCACCAATACCCTTTACCTTAAGATACAGAGGACAGCCAATAGATATGTAGTTGTTTTTGTACCACCCATCGTAAGTAATAAGTGGGCTGGATTCTTTGCCGTTGTCATTGTCTTGACCCAATCTTCTTCGCATGACTATAGATGTCCAATCAGACCACACGTGCCGGCACGACACAAGCCCAATCAGACACGATGCGTTTAAACCGTGCTTGCCTGGCTTGGTCCGGCTAACAAAGCGTGCCGTGATGTGGCAGTCCACGGGCCACAACGACGGCCCACGCACGATACGGCGGCCTACTAGCTGTCCCGGCCCGGCCCATGGCACTAACGGACCAAATGGTGTGCAGTGGGTCTAGAATGGAATCTACACCATAAAAGAGTGAGTTCTGTGAAAATATTTTTTTACCTGCGAAAGCCAACTTATACCTCTTACGCTGGCCTCACTGCACAGATTGAAAAGGGTTGGAAAGAGGTGGAAAAACTCAAAAACAATAGAAGTAAAATGTTTCATCCGCTTTCTCCTCTTTTTTCTCACCTAAATATTTACCCATACCCACTCATATTTTAGGAAACGAGAGGATCACTTGCGTCTCCCAGCTTCCTAATTGTGCGTTCCTAATTAGGCTGATTGATTGCTTTGTGTTTTGGATCATCCGGCAGGACGCCTCAACTTGAAGCCACGCCGCCGCACACACCACGCCCCGCCGGCGCGCCTCGACAGCCCAGAAGCCGGCGTCATACGCCACCCCCGACGCCCCGTCTCGTCCGCCGGACACCGCGACCAGACGCCGGCGTGGCACACCGCCCCCACGACGTGGCCAGCGCGTCCTTGCCGGTCGGACGCCGGCGCCGCACGCCGCCCCCGACGCCAATGCTCGCGCGCCATGGACGCCCGGAAAGACGCCGCGACCAGACGCCGGCGTTGCACGCCGCCCCCATGTCACGGCAGCGCGCCCTTGCCGGCCGGACGCCGTGGCCGCACGTCGCACCCCGACGCCGAGGCGCGCGTGCCTTGGACGCCGTCCCACGTCCCACGTCGTCCCTGACGCCGACGGCTTGCCGGCTCCGTCACAGCCCGTGCGCCCCGGCCGCTTGGCCACACGGCGCCCCCGATGCCGTGGCTCACACGCCGCGACTGGGTGACGGCGTCCCAAGCGCCCCTGACGCCGCAGATTGCGCACTTTGCCAGCCCCCGCAACTGCGACGCACCGCGGACGCCGCTGACGCCCGTATGAGGTTGTGCGGTTTGTACATGCTGCTCGATAAGTTTGACTTATTGCTGCTGTAATTAAACTATATTTGTATTTTTTTTCAGAAAATGAAGCCTCCTCGTCCTGTTATTCGATCACAGTGTCCCCGCGCAGACCACTTGAAGATATCACGAATATTTGCAAAAACATACGACGGTCAAATTCTAATAATGTTTTGTCGGAAACAGGTGGGTGTATACTAACCCTCTAACTTGTTCTATAAAAAATAACCATAACTTCTGTACGTTTTTCTGGAATTATCTACAGAGGATGCTGCGATGAGCCTTAAGGAGCGGAATAGGAAAAGGGCAAGGGAGAATTATGCAAACTTGCCAGAGGAGAAGAAAGAAGAGAAACGGGCAAATGCAAGAGCTCCACTTGAACATATCACAAATACCGTTAATGATGAACCAACGAATGTTTGCAAAAACATACGACGGTCAAATTCTAATAATGTTTTGTCCGAGCCAGGTGGGGTGTATACTAACCCTCTAACTTGTTCTATCAAAAATACCCATAACTTATATACATTTTTTCTGGAGTTATGTACAGAGGATGCTGCGATGAGCCTTAAGGAGTGGAATAGGAAAATGGCAAGGGAAAAATATGCAAACTTGCCTGAGGAGAAGAAAGAAGAAAAACGGGCAAAGGCAAGAGCTAGCTACCATCGGAGAAAAGGTATTAAAGACTGTTCAGTGTTGCCTAACCAGGAAACGGATTTTCCTAAGGATTCGTTCCTTGCTAGAACATCTGAGAACGAGATGACTAGGGTGGCACAAACCAACGACAAGGCTAGTACAATCCATTTTAATTGGACATGTTTTACAAAATGAATGCAAGAGTTTACAACCTATTATGATGTTTAAAACAATTAAACAGGTGATGGAATTGGTCACGATGATTGGCTACACAGAAATGATTTGTACATGAGGCCTTCTGAGGAAAGGTCTAAAATTTCGACGGATGAAACTAATGGAGTATTTCCGATGATGTAAGTGCAGGTAATTCTAAAAGTGCACCGCATGGTTTTCTGATGATGCACAAGGCCTACACAGTAAGAACTCTACACCAATGTTTAACGATGTTTTCTTGTTGCGGTTTTTAACAGTTCCATCGAGAACACGCCATATAATGCACTTAAGAGAGGGGAAAATAGAGAATGGTATTCTCGGTTATCGGCTGATGCAAAGCATAATAAGATTACTAGGTCAATGGAGATGCGAGCACGCAGGAACTCCACAAGGCAAGGTAATGCACTAATCAATCATAAGTGATACATGTTGTTTATTATACCATTTCTTCTTTCTGGATAATGTGTGTGCCCATGCACTAAACATAGAAAATATACGTTCATCCTTTTGATGTGTACATTTTATCCGTTGAAAAGAGTGTTTACAAGAAACTGGCTGCTATACAACTCCAAAAAGTGCATTGACTCAGCGCGCTTCACGGCCATCTACAAGGATGCCCGCGGTGGCCTTCGTGGAGATCAAAACCTGTTCGATTCCGGCCTGTGGGAGCCAGATGATCCGATGCATGGGGTTGAGGGTAATTTCAGATATTACCGATTGTTTGCCATATGCACTATATGCCTTTATGGTTTTCCTCATGTTGTGCGTGCCTGTTTTTACATAAAATGATTTGGATAATCAAGATATGGATGATGGTGATGGCGACATGTATGAGGATGATGAGGCCAGGGCTTCCAATGAGAGAGGTAACGTGTACATGATGATTTCAATGCTGGAGCATTCTACTAACAAATGGATACCACGTAATTCAGTACTTCCACACCATCTATATTTCGTTTTCCATCGCAGACTTTCAATATAAATGTTACAGACAACCCGGTTTTCAGAAAGCAACTGTCGGCCCTTTTCACTTTGTATACGAGAAAGTTCCAAACGGCCATCTTGTGCTGAAGAAGGTACCAAACTGTAAATTTTGCAACGCAAAGCGGTTCCCTGGAGAAGGGCCAACATTCTGTTGCCACAAAGGGAAGGCTGTCATATGTAGGAAAACGGTACCAGACGAGCTTCGCACGTTGTTCGAGAGCCAGGAATTCGGGTGGTTGGGGTTAAACATCTGGGTTTTCGGGGCGTAATTGACTGTCCTAGGGCACAAATGAATTTTATATTATTTTTAAATATTTTTAAAAGCTTAAAGGAATTTTCTAGAAACATTTGAAAAATTCAAATGTCTTTTAGAATTAATTTTATATTTTTAATACTCTTTTATGAATTTTTCTGCATTTTTAAACAAAATCTAAATTTTTAAAATTACATAAACTTTACTTTAATTTTCTTTTTAGAAATATAAAATATTTATATGAATTAATAAATAATTCTATTAATTAATATAATCAGATTAATATTAAACTAAAATTAAATAAACAAATTGAATTAAGAAAGAAAATAAAATAGAAATGGAAATTGGAATTCGCCCGGCCCACGAAAAAAGACGAAACAAAAGTTCTGATTTGCCCCTCCAAAAATCCGCCCGGCTCCTTTCTCCCTGGACCAGCCCACTAAGTGGGCCGGCGGCCTTTTCCCCGGCGCGGCCCAACTCCCTCCCCTTTTCAGCTCGGCCCATCGGCCGAGCGGGCCGGTAGGCCGGCCTGCCGGGCGGACGGCCCAGCGGCCCGTCCGCCCGATGCGCCGCGTAGGCGTGACGCGCTGTGCGCGTCCGCCTCGCCGGCAGCGCCGGCGACCATCTGGCGCGGCGGAGGCCGAAAGGCCTCGCCGGCGGTGGCCTCGGGCGCGGCGTGCGTCCCTCTTCCCTTTCCCCCTCTTTCCTCTCTCTCACTGCCACACGCCGGCCACCGCGGATGGGGCGGCCATGGCGCTCGCCCGCGCCACGGCGGCGAGGCAGCCCCATGGCGGCGGCACGGGTCATCGGGGCCAACACTCCCCCGCGCGACGTGCGCGCGGGTGTTGCGCACCCGATGCGCCTGCTAGCCGGGGCTAAGGGGAACCGGAGGGTGAGGACGGTGGGAGGGCGCGGCGCTCAACTCGGCGACGCCGGCGGAGCGATGGTGAGGCCAGCGCGGAGTGGCGGGGAGCGGAGCAGCGGGGTGGTGCGGCAGCGGAGCGGGGGGGGGGTGGCGCGGAGCGGAGCGGCGGTCGGGGCGCGGGCACCGGCGCGGCGGATGGTCGCCGGCAGCGCCGGTGAGGCGGACGCGCAGAGCACGTCGCGCCTGCGCGGCGCGCCGGGCGGCCGCGCGAGGCCGGTCCGCTTGGCCACCAGCCCAGCTGGGCCGTCCGCCCGGCAGGCCGGCCTGCCGGTCCGCTCGGCCACTGGGCCGAGCTGAAAAGGAGAGGGAGTTGGGCCGCGCCGGGGAAAAGGCCGCCGGCCCACTTAATGGGCTGGGCCAGGGAGAAAGGAGGCGGGCGGATTTTTGGAGACGGAAATCAGAACTTTTGTTTCGTCTTTTTTCGTGGGCAGGGCCGAATTCCAATTTCCATTTCTATTTTATTTTCTTTCTTAAATCAATTTGTTTATTTAAGTTTAGTTTAATATTAATCTGTTTATATTAATTAATAGAATTATTTATTAATTCATATAAATATTTAATATTTCTAAAAAGAAAATTAAATTAAAGTTTATATAATTTAAAAAGTTAGATTTTGTTTAAAAATGCAGAAAAATTCATAAAAGAGTATTAAAAATATAAAATTAATTCTAAAAGACATTTGAATTATTCAAAAATTTCTAGAAAATTCATTGAAGCTTTTAAAAATATTTAAAAATAATATAAAATTCATTTGAGCCCTAGGACAGTTAATTACGCCCCGAAAACCCACATGTTTAATCCCCACCAACCTTTTTCTTTAGAAAATTGTACACTTTACTTTTTCGACAGGTTGATCATCCTCGTGCTTTCAAACCCCTGCATGTCATTCATGTTAGGCACGTTGGTTCTTATCTTCCCAGTTGAAGAGTCTTCCGAAGGCATCCCGATGTGACACCCGAAGCCAAGCCTCCTGGACCGTCAGGTGTCCACTACCCTAATTCCCGAAGCGATTTCAAGACTCGGAGACCTTTTCTAAGGCATGCCCCGGTGCATTACCTATTTTCTTTAAGTCCATTAAATAAGAATGGGTTATGCTTGCGCATTAGAGTCAGGAGTTGGTTGAAACTCTAGAGCATGATTACCCAATGTCCTGCATGAAGATCCGATACGCAATAGATGGCTTAGGTAGCATAGGCCTAGAACGGAAATTCTTTTATTAAAGTTAATTGGTTAAGAATGAGAAGGATGTTAATAATTTGACAGGCATGCAGCGGGATCAGTTTCGCTTTCGTATTTTGCATGTTATGATTATTTGCTATGGACTCTGATCCTGCCTGTGTCGCATATGGCCATCCGATGGGTGGCCTGGTTGGGCCGAACGTGTCTCATTCACTTGCCATCCTTAACGGGCTCCGGTAAACCTCTCATCCTGTTGTACCTAAGCTCGGAACTAGACGAGACCAACTGGAAGGAGGAGGTTGGGCGGGTGTCGAAGGACTGACGCCCGGGTTCGGTGAGGATGGTTCCGGCTAGGTGGCATTGGATGTTGGGTTGTCGTATGTGGGGTCGGTGTACACGCATATGACGGGTGTTTGAGTATCCCTCTCGAGAGGTGGAAAAATCGATTCGAATCGTCTGTGGCTTGCCAGTTGTAAGCTGCCTGATCGCGACCAACATCGTAGTAAGAAAATTGATCCTGTTGATAAAGAATGGTTTGGCAAAGTGTTTGCTCTTGTTTGTTAGCAGAATAAGTATAACTTAGTCTGGTCAGGTAATAACTAAAAAGAAAACCAATTCTAAGAGCTAAGGATTCACTAGTAGGTTTGCCGCAGTGTGAGTTGACCTAACCACCCTAGCTATAGGCTAGAAAGTCGGGTTTAGACCCAGTGGTCGGGTAAGTCTTGCTGAGTAAATCGTACTCAGGCTTCTTTGCTTATGTTTTCTCAGGTGCTGAACACTCGCTGCAAGTGAGAGCTTTCTTCTATCGCTCCCCAGGTCTTCCTTTTGGGGTGAGCTGCATCCTTGGGCAGGATGCAAGTTTCTCTCCCTGCAGTCATTTTGAATAAAAGATTGTACAAATCAACCGTTTGGTTGTAATAATTTATTTCTTTTAAGCTATGTATGAGATGTAACAGATTGTAATCTGTGGACTCCGTCGAGAGTCGACACATAAGCTTGATCCAGATAGGAAGGCCAACTCAGGATACCTACATCCTGAAGGACTACCGAGATTAGTCCGGATCTGGTGATTAAGCACTAAATCCGGGTTAATCTGGGCGGTTCTGCCACATTAGGACACATTGAGGTGTCACATATGAGGTGTTCGTCCCTATTAACTGTGATGCCCCAGGCATCTCAAGTGTATTGCATTAGCATCATTAGCTTAATTGCATCATTATATGAACATTTCATATTAGGGGCATGAGTGGATTAAGTCATTTGAAGCGGGTTAAACCTGGTTTTTCTGCAACTGCATTTGCATTTGCCCTGTAACTTTAATACTGTTGTGAATTTGAAAAAACTATACATACCAAATTTGTAGGCAATTTAATAATGAACAACTTTGTTATTTTGTGTCATGACATGCATAAAGGTTTGAATAGATTTTTAGGTCATTTTCTGTAAAACTGAGAAATCTGTCCAAATTTGATTTGAATAGAGATTTCAAATTTTTGTGAAACAAAAGTCATTATCTTGCAAAACTTAGTATATCAAAGTTGTAGGTCCTGAGCAACTGAACAACATTGGTATATAACATTTACCATGAAAATGCATAAAAATATGACTTGTAGAATTTTTAAGTTGGAGGATTCACTTGGTCAAACACTGGTCAGCACATTGAATTCAATTTATCACCCAAAATTCATATAAAACATGGCACCAAAGTTTATACAAGAGTTGTATATTATCAAGTTTACAATAACTTTTGTATTTTAAGTTTGGTCTAATTCGGCCTCTAAGATATTCAAAAATGTGAAATTCAGAACCCTATCATCCTGGTCAAATAGCCATTTTTCCATTTTCGCGTTTTAATTCCCTTTTGTGTGTATGACGCGTGGGACCCACCCGTCAGGCTTTGGATCCGGGCGGGGACGGCTTCAGTTGTGGGCCCCACCAGGGCATCCCACCCGTGCACCCGGTCCATACAAGTCAAGTTTATTTCCTTCCCACGGCCCCACCTGTCAACCACCTCCGGTCTATGGACCGCGTCCACCGCGCCCTCACCTTCTTCCTCCTTCTCTTCCCCGTGCCCACGCGACGCCGTCCTTCTGGCAGCCATGGCCACGCAGCCAAGCCGACCGCGCCTCCCTCTCCCTCTACTTCCTATGGGTGGAAGGAAGCCTCCGCTCACTCCTCCACCTCGCGCGCTCCCTGTCTCCGCGGTCTTCCCGTCCACTGCGCCTCTCCCTGTCTAGCTCTCGCGGACGCCGCCATTGTTGGAGCTCCGGCTCGCGCTCAGACCACCATCTCCGGCCATCGCCGCGCCCCCACAGCGCCATGCTGGGCTGCGCCACTCCCTCCTCCACCTATTCCCCCTGTCCGAGGCCGCCACCCCTGCCTCATCGCTGCACATCGCAACGCCGAAGCTCGTCGTCCGCGGCACGCCGTCGCCGGCCACCCACGCTGCTTCCCCGGCGAAACAAGTAGCAGGGGTAAGATCCCCGACCTTCTCCCTCCCTCACCCGCCTCTGCCGGCGAGCCCAGGGGCTCCGCCCGACCGGAATGACCGCGCACCGTCGCCTTCCTCCCTCCTTGGCGCGAGGTAGAAGATGACCAAGGAGGGAGATGACTCCTTTGCACTTTAGCCCCTGGGGTTTCCTGCTTTTACGGTTCCATCCCAGGCGCTATTCAATGAGTGTTGAAAATATCACGTCCTAGCCCCTAGATGTTAGAGTTAATTACGTAGGAGTCCATTCCTAGGGTTATTTAGGATTTGGCATATGAACTTTGAAAATGCATAGTAAATCACACAAAAATCGTAAAAATGCAAACTCAGTGGCTATGAACTCCTTTTGAGTAGATCTATAGAATGGGTATAATGTGGATCTGTGAAAGGACATTTTTACCCCTGAATTGTTGCATGCAAGTTTAAAAAAAAGAAATAGCAAAATAGGTGTAAATGAACTCCAAAAATTATGAAACTTGGTCAGTAGCCTTATCATATTATTTAGGATTTTGTGGGATTTTTGGTGACACTAATATATATTGTTAAATTACTGTTTTGCCCTCATGCATGAATTTTGGGTATTTTACAAAAGTGAAAATACTTGCTACATGAAAAGTGCTCCAAATATTCCACTAAAATTCGTAGATGCTTTATGTTGTATATTTAGTCCATTTTTTAAAGTTTCAATGTCTGCATGTATGTTTTGGTTGCTGTTTTGAAATAGACAAATAATTTCATGTTAAAATGAATAATAGGAGAAAGTGGCTTTATGTTGCAAAATAAATTCTGAAAAAAATCATGGTGCTTAATGGTTAAGTTTAGGTTCCAGAAAGTATTTTTAGTGATTTTGTTATTGTTGTTATGTCTTGCATATAAAAATGAGTTCAAATAAACATGAAAAATGGAAATACTATCAAATTAAGTTAATTGATTCGCGGATTTTTGTGTATGATAACGTTGGTCAAGTTGCTTGTTGCATGCTACTATTCACCTTGCACCGACACCACACACGTTCATTTGCATTCGTTTGCACTCATTTCATTATATCATGCATATCATTCATATAGTGACGCTTATTGTAGTAACGTGATCGAGGAGACGCCGCAAAGAGCTACATCGAGCAACGGTGTCTAAAAGACCAACTAAGACCCACTCACGACCTGGAGGGCCCATCAGTCGTGTTTGGAAGGAGGAGCAGTCCAAGTGATCAAGGGGTTGCCTGGGGCAAAGCCGCACAATCCGGCAAACTAACATTTGCTTAGTTTGTTGGTTTGGTTGAAAATAAGAAAAGGTAGGCAGGACCATGAATTCCCAGCAAATATGATATTGAGTGATGTTTAGACATCCGTATTAGGAGTTGTTTGGAAACAATTGCATTAGACTTCTTGGCCGCCCTGGCCCTATCACCTACAATAGAGTACGTAGGACGAGTATGCCTAGTAATGCTAGGTGCGAGTAGACACGAGTGAATTGGAGTCACTCGTCGTATAGGTGTTTTCAAAAGAAAGGCTTTCAAAATATATGGAAAACTTTAAACATGATTGTGATAGAAATAAATTGAGGCCGGGCGGAGATTTGGGTATATTATGATGAAAAATGATGTGGATGGTTTGGTGGACTCTGCCTGAGCCGTTTAAGGCCTGATTCACTGTTCACCTGCTGATCGGCATAATATTGCTAGAGTGCTTATCCGCGACGTGGGACCGGTGAAAGTCTTACTTGTGCCATCCGAAGAACAGAGACAGGTTCCTACCATTCTTGTTGGAGGGAGTTAGGCCTGGGGGAGCTTGTACTCGAGGGAGGGCTGACCCGGTACGCCGTGGTATCGCTCCTGAGGGGGCAAAACCCCGGGGAATGGTGGGATTCAATCGAAACTTGGGATGGGACGAGTGGAGATGGGGGCTATATGTGAGAACGTGATGGCTAGTAAGCATATACCCCTGGCATGATAGTTATTCCCGAGAATTAAAATCGATTCGAATCGCTGATGCTCACCAGGTGTGAGAATGCCAATGTCACACGTGGGCAACGTAGTAACAATCTAATTGTATTTATGATTATATATGTTTTGTTTTCAATACCACGTATTTGTACTTGTATGTTTACATTCCTGCAAGTTATATTATTATGATGTACATTTTGATGATGATGATAATTACGTGTTAACTTTTAATTACTATAAAAAGAATGGCTAAGGATCAACTGTTAGTTGCAAGCTTTGCGTCAGCCGTAAGCCCTTCCATTAAGTCCTACTGAGTAATTAGTACTCAAGGTTTGCCCCCACATTTTGAGCAGGTACTGATGACTTTTGGACACTTGCTTGGAGGAGAGTAGTACCGGTGGGCTCGGTGCTTCTCGTTTCATTCATCATTGCATGAAGACTACTTCATTAAGTATTATGTTTCCGCTGCGAGATTTATTTTGCACAACGCTTCCGCTTTGTATTTGAATAGGTATTTGACTACCTACATTTGGTTTGTAAGTACTTTAACTTATTTTCTACTATAAAGTGCCTGTGATGATGTAACTGTTATGGCTCCATCGAGGGCTGGATGTGTGTGATGTCGGTTCCTCTGGGAAAAGGTAATATCGGGAGCCTTTTTGACTCTCGACGGAAGACCGGGTTTAGTTCGGCCTAATCACACTGCAAGCCATAGGTGGCAAGTGTGCTTAACTCGGATTAAATCGGCGGTTCCGACACATTAACATCCCCAAGTGTCACTGGTACCTTGCTGTGATAAATGCAAAAAAATGGGAGGTGCAGGTTCTTGACTCCAAAGGAAAATTCCCTCAGGATGAATTAACTTACATGGCGAGTTCACATTAATTATCTGATATAGTAATGATAGGTGTTTACATTATGTTCTATAATTATGATTTTCATAATTACCATTGCTTATTTGACCGGTACTCTATCAGCTACTTGGAGTGCAGAGATATATTGATATAGTCTTAAATATTATGGACCTTATCGTGCATAAATGGCCAGACCTACGTGTAATCTCATGGCCAATTGCAGAGCAGTTTCAACACAGCATGCAACGTGACGGGTAAAACATCCTTTCTCTGTTCACTCATTTATGTATTTATGTATATTGATGATGGAATTGTATTCCTGAAGGGTGTTGTGCGAACTGTTTTTGCTAAACTGCATTGAATACTGGAACGGTGATGTCTTGACTGATACTTTCACCGAGGTAATTTAACTCAAATTTTGAATAACCGTTGGATTAGATGAAAATACAGTGTAATTGTTTTTTTTATTTACAGAAAGACATGCATAACTTCAGACTGAAGCTAGCGGCAATCTTTCTTGTCTCTCCTCTTAATGAAATGAGAGGTTTTGAGGATGTGGAATCTAGCGCCTCAGACGAAGTAGAGGATCCAGATGCATGTGTCATTATAGACACACCAATGGCCACAACACATCGTTGTCGACTTGCTGTCTCTAAGCTTCAGCTTTCTTGCATGAACTATATTAAAACTGATGGTGATATTTGCAGTTATATCTTGAGGATCACTGATCCAGATGTCGTCGGGTACGTATATTGTATTTGTTTGATTTTTCTTGCAACTGCTACACATGTATACTTCTTTGCCGGTGCTGTTTTCTAAGAAGTGAGGTACATTTTCAGGAAAGAATTGGTGCTAAACTCTAAGCCGTACCCCATAAAGTTAACACTAGGATCACTCCAAGATGTGCTTCGTTTAGATAAAAATATGGGAGTTGACTTCTTCAATTTTTTGGTCCGCACGATCTTGAGCGAAGAACATATGTTACTAAGGGACCCGCTGTGCTACCTCGCAGATCTACGGCTATGTGTATGTTTATGAATACCACCGTACATTTGCCATTTGAACCGATTCATATTCTTATTTAATGTATTGTTTTGTAGCTGCAATGCAACTACCGAAGATGGTACATGAACCGTGCCAAAAGACTCGAGGCTAACCAGGCAAAGGAGATTTTTGCTCCCAACCCTTGTGACTTTGATAGGAGCGACAACGAGCTCGCTGGTATGGTTTAATAGCTGACCTAAAATATCTTTAACAATTAACATATACCTTCTTCATTTCCGTTTTTTTATTTATGTTACGCAATCCATACTGGATTTACATGGCAGGTTTTGGTTCCATTTCAACACTGCAGGGGATATTGCCTTTATTGATTCGATATTGAGAAGAGAATTGTCGCTATTCTTCAGGATACACCAATCATTACTGAACATGATGCACCGTTTGGATATTGTAGATACTACAATGATAGGTTGCAGAAAGTTTGTAAAATTTTCGATCGTGTTATGGAAATTATCAGAGGAATGGAGTGATGATTCTTATGACTGGCGTCGTACGGTTGTCCATGATCCATCGCTTTTGGTTGCCCGGTAAGATGCTCTGTTTAAAACATGTTTGTCTGTTTGGTTCAGTAGTATTAACATGCATCTTGTTGCTTAGGGAACATACTGGATTTGTTGTACTCCTTTTCATGCTGTGGTGGAACGGTCAACGGCTATTGGGACGTGCTCCAAAAACCATGGTATGGGCCCCACACATCGTCACTGTTAATTGCTTCATATTCTACTGTTCTTCATCACCCTATATTCACTGGCCACACCATTGCAGGCAACTGATTTGCATGATCCATTGACCATAAGGAGGTGGTTATTCACAGATGCGCTAACCTCCAAATGGAATGAATGTGCAGAGAGGATACCTGATGATATCTCAAGTGCTCTGGTACTCGAAAGAGATAGCATTTATCGACATTTGATGTGAAGCAAGCGCCTGACATAGTGCATATGCAACAATTGACTCGAGGGATTGGAACAATCTATATTGTGTCATTGGTATTTGTATTATTAATAATTGGAGCGAAACTTTTAAGTTTCCAAGTAGATGGAGTATATATAGTCATATTATCTTTTGACTTTTAACGCTCTCAAAGTGGACAACACATGAATTTGTAAAGCCCTGGAGGCACACACGTCACCAAACAGATGGGCGTTAAATAATTGGCCACCACTCCGCTAAGCAACCTCAGGTCACCGATAAAAAAACCACATCATACAACTTCGTATGTGTGTTTCCATGCAAGTCAATAGGCCGTATTATTTTTCGAGTGAATATGGTAATAGAATATAAACCACATCATAACGTCTGCTTCCTTGCAAGGATAAGAGGCTGTATTATTTTTGGAATGAATACTGTAATACAATATATGGAAATAAACGATTTTAAAAAAATCAAGTACTCATTTTTCCTTGCCTCTAATCAATCGGTTCGACCAGCCTTGTAGAAGGAAGCTAATCGTGCATTACATATTAGAAGGAAAACGTGGGACAGGCTGATTACGTGCTTTCTTCTTAGATGTTTTATATATACCTAATCATCGAAGACCATTCGCATGCAACGCCTGGACGTCCGGCGCTCCGGAAACCTGCGTCGCCCGTCCGCTGCAACGCCGGTCCCGGTGCGCTGCCCGGCTGATCAGGGTCTTACCATCAAGATTCCCGAGGCCGCCGACTCGCTAGCCATCCTGGTGCACGGTGAGCAAGCCTGACTCCTTGTCGAGCTGCAAGGCCATTTGCCGTATGCAAACGTTTTTTTAGTTTATTTACGTCTGCGGTTGCTTATTCCATTCGTCTGATATCATGTTACCTTTAGATAAATAATGAACATGGACGGCACTAGAGCGAATGAATGGGTGATCGGGGGCCGACCTCGACCTATTGCAGCTCATGTCATGTCCTACAGGGTTCGTAAGAAACGAGCTCATCATTCATGCCGATTTTCGGCAGAGCTATAAATGGATCGGAGTCGAGCATAAACAACGCCCGCTCCAGGCAACCGAGGTCAGCACGAAAGATTGGGTCATGGTACTACTTGACGATGACATAGAGTTTCTACAGGAAGCCGACCCTGGAATCACCCGTGTAATCTATGAGTTGTTAATGGATTGGCTCGGCGAGTTTGTCGAGCCGACCATAGTGTCCAAGTTTCGATGTGATGATTTGGTGCCGGACGAGCTTCAAGTGGAGATCGCAGCTAACATACATGATATTATTGCCGGGTGTCCATGGAGGTGTGAGATGTTTATTGGCATTGACTTCCATCTACAATACAACGAGGTAAGGGCACTGATGCGCGAATGTGTGAGGGCTGCGCCTGCTTGCCCTATCTGCTTGGACAAGCTGGGGGGTGGGGGGGGAGGAATCAGAGCTCGTGGTCATGCCAGGTTGTGCCCATGTATTCCACAAGTTGTGCATTGCAACGTGGTTTCAAAGTAGACCCACCTGTCCGGTGTGCCGCCATGATCATCTTTATCTTCTTCCAGATGGCTACAAGAGTCTACACAAGAAGATGCGTCCAAATGATCAGAGGTTTAATTAATACTTTCTCTATTTATTAATTTGTGTCGTCATGTAACCATGAGAATAATTATACCTACCATTACGATCTACGCTTTTTATTGTAACCTATGGTTTTTTTTCATAATTTTTCAGTTACAAATTTGAAGTCACATTAACCTTGGTATGATTATCGTTACTATTATTGTCTAATTTTAAAATTACACATATTTTAATTCATGGTAACTAAGATTTATTTTTTTTCCTGTTTACACGTGCGTGCCGCACATGCATTGTTACTAGTATATGCAAAAAAGGTGCTTTGAATAGCATTCGAACCCCCCAACTTCACCGTTGAGGGAGTCAAATGGATAGCAATATGTTATTATATAGGTATATGTATATTACTACAGAAAAGATAAAAGATATAATCTTGCCGGTCCGGGCCGGCAATGCATGCCTCGACATCAGCGCAAGCGTGGCACTGCCCTCGTGCCGGACAACACAAGCCTGTTTACCAAAGGCACTGCAAACCGTTCGTGAATGCTTCGTGCTGGCCCGTTAGGCACGGCCCATTTGGCCATCTATACGCATGACAATGTTATCTAGGAGATTGTAATATGTGCATCACATGCGGCGGGAATAATTTGCGCCTTTCTTTTGAGAAATTTGTTCTTCCCTAACTTTAATTTTCGGTTATGGGCAACTGTGCACGGGAAGGTGAAGACTAGTTTGGTGCCATTGGTAGGAACTTGGTGTAGATCTAGGAAGAATGAAACCTTTGGTACAGGCACCGAGCCATTGTAAGTATATAAACATGGACGAAGGGCCTGCTTGGTTCGGTGTCAAATCTTTGTCCTGCCAAAATTTTGGCAATTCTGACTATGTTTGAATCTAAGTACAAATTTAGTCAAACAATAGGCTTTTCGTTTAGTGGGTTGTTTGAGCCCCAAATAACCCATTCGACTGAGAAATTCGTTCTTTGGTCAAATTTTAATATAGATTGAAGCACAGTTAAAATTGCCAAAATTTTGGCATGCCAAAGCTTTGGCGTGGAACCAAGCAGGCCCAAAAATCCTGGCGCGTGACCATAGAAATGCCATCTACGTCCAAACACAAGAAAAGCTGGTAGATCAGCCGAACCAAGCATAGAAGTGATCAACACATGTACATTAGCAACAAGCTGTAAGCCAGTAATGAACTCTGTGGGTATCCACAACACATACAGTATAGTTTTTCGCCCTCCATTTCGTGGTGAGCATATCCCGTCCTCATTCTCTCAATAATTTGAGAATCATTACCTCATGATATAGTAGTCCTATAGCTACTACTAGTCCCTTGTCCTACCCTCCCACACGTACACAGTAGGCTACAGCGCTGCCACTCTGCCACGCGTTGCATGGGAGGCCCTCATTCATGTAGCCGTACAGGGGGCAGTTGGGACTCTGCTCCCAGCAGCAGAAGGCCCCGGACTAGGCGAGGAGGGGTCGGCCGGACTAGGCTACTAGGGGCCCAGGGGGCCGGCCGGGTCAGCGAGACGGTCATGGAGGCACTGTTCGTCGGTGTTCATGGAGGCCGGCCGGCCAGCCCTACGTAGCTACGCTGAGGTGACCCATCATCCTCGCTTTCCACGCTCCCCTCTCTCTCTCTCTTCGTCGTCGTCGTCTCCGTCCTCTCTCTCGGTCTGCATGCTGTCCATGACTGTGGTGGCGTGGCCGCAGTAAACCTCTGCTCCTTCCCCATGCAACGTACGCAGAGCTTCCCTTCCTCTCCCCCTGGCCTGGCCTGGCCTCTTGATTGCTGCGATCATTTATCTCTCCCACGAACGAGTGCTGCTTGCACTGAGCACTGTTGCACTTGCGCACAGCATCTCTCTGTGTGTGTGTTTGTGTGCAGTGTGTGTAGGGCACGGGTAGGCAGCGACGTACGGTCGTTTACAGGAAACCGGCACCCAAAAGGAGATCGATGGAAGACCGGGCCGGGGTCAAACGCTGATTCAACGCTCCCTGTATAACGTACTCAGCTCGTACGTATGTATAGACAGCTCATTCAATTTGATGGGCACACACGCCTGTCTACTAGTTGGCTACTGCTGCTACATGCTCTCTCTCCTCCAATTAAACAATTCGTTATATAAGTACTGTATATATGTCTGGGAATGCATGCTGCCCCTCTGAACTCCCACCATTATTCCAGAATTCCTGTCCAAAGGATGCGTGTCTTTTTGACAAGAATTCTGAAACGGAGAGAATACTATTCCATTGTGCTCCGCTTAAAACGTATGAATTTTAAAGAACTTGCACATAGATTTCACAATTCAATTTCAAAGAAAAACAAAAAAATAACAAAATTTTTCTACAATCCAAACGTGATCTTAATAGTTGTTTGACGGGCTGTTGGCGAAGAGAAGAGCATCGTTGTACTCCTCTGTTTTTTTAATTTATCATTTTTTATTTTAAAAATAAACTAGTAAGCGACCAATCAGACTAGCAGAGTGAAAAACACCTATGCATGTCCAGCTAGCTAGCACGCATGCACGGGCTGACAGCACATTACTCAAATGAGTTTGACTATCAATATTTTAATTGTTTTTTTCTGTCTATGTTAACGCTATAATGTCGTTTTATATTACAGACGGTTGACATCAGCAACCCCCGCCGGAGACGACCTAATGCCACTGGGATGGGATAGATGTCCGATCAGATAAAAACTTCTGGATATACTTGGCCTTGGATTAATAACATATAATATGTGCCGCTGCATGCATACTGTAGTCTCTGTAGAGTGCATGGGCTCTGCAAGGCATTCAGTACGTAACGTTACCCCGTCTGACGATCCTTGCCACTCCTATCTAGCAGCTGTACGTACGTACGTACGTATGTGCGCCCGTGTTTTGCATCCATCCATCTGCACAGAGCGCACGGGCGTAACTAGAAGCATGGCTTAATTGGCGATGGCAATGGTGCCTCAGCTAGCTCCAGCGACAGATCCACGTGTACGCATGCCCATGCACGTACGCACTGATCGAGGTGTCAGTCAGCGCATGCGTGGCAGCACTGCACGCAGTCCCTCCCACCCCAGTGATGTGCCTCGCAATGTCGTGCGTGCCTCGTGCGTCCGGTCCAGTCAGCGGCGGAAGACGACGACGCGGGAGGATTGGAATGGTACGTGGCGCAGTCGTCGTCTCGCTGTCGTCGTCGTCGCCTTTGTCAAGCGTACGTGTAGCAGTATGCTGCTTGCTGCACGCCACGCACGTCGTACCACGAGCTGGGAGTTGGAGCACGTACTGGCTCCGCTGACAGTCTCATCTTGCACGCCAACATCACCTCACACGTTTAATTCCCTGGAAAGAAGATCTCTTTACCGTATTTACATTGCCAGCGGCGGTTCCATGCATGTACGTATCACCGACAAAACTTGCTGGCCTGAGGACAAAATTACCCAAGGACATGTTTTAGCTCTGGAGATCTATTTTTGAGCCCAACTTTTGTCTCGACCAGGACACGTTAGAAAAAAAAATAAAGATCAACTATTATAAATTCTCATATGATACGTTGTTGGCCTAGCAGTGTATGGGTTCAAGTCTGAGGAAATTTACAGAAGAATACAGAATTCATTCAAAACACAAAGACCGTCCATACGGCAGAAGGGGTAGATCTAGAAGAAGCAAGAGCGAGTGCCACCGCACTAGGAGTCCATCCTCTCCCTCTTCCATGTCGATGTGTCATCGTCCGCATTGCCATCTATATATGGCGCTTGAGTCCAATCACAGTTGCAGAGACCAAAGGAGACATGTGATTTGAGTTTTTTTACTTTTCATTTTTTAGCTTTGTAGTTGTAATCAGGCAATTTAGAATTACCAGAACCCTAAATTATGGGTATTCGAAATTTAGGTTACAAGTTGCATTCTGAGTATATTTTGGATACTAGTCCATCAACCTCGGCCTGTCCTCTTGCATCAATTTAAGTTTTAGAAGATATAGATTTAATCTTTAGTAATATTAAAGGTGACAATTTTAATTCATCTTTCTTAATAGCATTGTGGGTAATCTATATGCAAATTTAGAAATTATTTTAATCTATTTTTATGACATATAGGGTAATTTATATGTAGATTTAGGACAATTCATCTTTTATAATGACATGGTAAGTAATTTATATGCATATTTAGAGGTTTGTTTAGTTCATATTTCATAATGGCATGCCGGGTAATTTTTATGCAAATTTAGAGAGTTATTTTAGTTCGTATTCTATAATAGTATGGTGGGTAATTTTTATATAAATTTAGTGTGTTATTTTATTTCATCTTTCATAATATCATGGCGGGTAATTTTTTAAAAAATTAATATATCTAATGGCTATTATTATTAGAGTTGCATGATGGGCAGCCGCATGTTTCTGATTTTTATAGAGTTTCTAGGATTTATCTTTTTCCTAGCGTGTGTGGTGAGAATTAACGTGTAGTAATAGTAAGATAAGCTAGTATTTTTAATCCGAATTATCCAGCTCAAAAGCTCGGGCATATCCAAACTTTCACCCTTGGACCATAGAGTGGTGCTTCAATCCATGCAGAGCTACCAATCAGTTATCATTCCAAGGATTAGTCATATCTTAGAGGGTGTCTGGTTATCTTAGATCATCATGACTTGGGACGTATTTGGACAGAAATAATTTTCTATAATAACCAATGTCCGTCTGGTATATGATCTTTATGTCATAATAGATCGGAGCACTTGCCTCGGATTGAATTCAATGTACAATACTCCAATTGGAAACTAAATAAGATAGCAAAGGACTAATCATAATACTTAACTCTAAAAAATTCAATAAAAAGATAGTTTGAGGGTCTCTTTGTATGTCCTGTCCGGAAAGAGGACTTAATGGTTATTCGTTCGCCGGAACTAGAAGTTAAAATTGTTATATATGGAAGGAATCATGTAAAAACATCTTTTGGGCCAGACCTAGACATTTCTCAAGAACAATAGCTAAGCCTGAATGCAGCGCTTGGTGCAAATGTTTGTGCAAATGCAAAATGACAACACAAGGCAGCACTTCGTGTAAAATAGAGGTTGTGAGAGCCTGCTGAAAATGAGATATGGTTGTGCATTTTGGACAAATGGATACACCCATTGTTGGGCAGCCTTAGCGCCCCGATGGATCTGGAGCCTACATGCTTATGCTCACGATGATGTCCATATACATCCTTACATTATTAAAAGCTAGGGTAATCAAACCAAAAAAATGGCACTTATCCTGGTAACTACAGATACTTCAGAGTTTGATCAGTTCAATCTGTAATCTGAAAACAGCGTCACGTCATACTGCAATAGACGTGATGACTTCGAATTAGTCAAAGTTGTAAAGCACGGCGTGTCTTTCATGACGGACAACACTCTCTTCCGTGTGACAGATGCCTGGACAGTTGCGTTTTAATGCATGCAGCTCGATCGAAATCCTCGACCGCGGTTCCCAAAATGATCAGGTCAGACCGGGAAACTGAGAATAGAAAGGAGCAGGGAGCTAGAGAACAGCACGCAGGTTTTTTCCTCTCTCGATCATCTTTGATGTATACTAGCTCGCTAGGTATCCATACCGACGGTCTAGTGATAAACAAATACACATATAAGATCTGGATTACTTGAGTGACAAGCCCCGGCCAGGGAACAAATTTCTTTGAATTCGTAACACAAATGCAGTCTAGATTAACTGACTCGATCTGCAATGTGCTCGCAGACATTTTTTTCACAAGAGAGTAGTACCAACAAGCCCTGCGACGATTTGGCACACTGTTATCAGAACCAAAAAGCTAATAAGCTCACCAATTAATGGCGGAGTGCTCGCTCGCTCGCTCGTCAGCGGTGGCATGTGACGGATGCTGCAGGCGAAAGCAACAGCTCAGGGTCGCCCCGCTTTTCCTTTGCACGTACTGATCATATCCGGCGTCCTTTAGCAAGGAATGCAAGCTTATGAACGTACGCATTTGCAGCTGCAGCAGCATCAAAAAAAGAACGCCCTTTAACACATCGATCCATCGATCGTCCCTAGCTAATCCGCTACTAACAACATGTGTCTGTCCCCATTACACATCGCAGTGCTGCGTGCTTTAGATCGATCGCTCACCTCTACCACCACTACCAGTGCCACTCACTACTACTCCCACCCTAGCTGCTGCTGCTACCTTTAGTTCCCGGCCAATCCCCCTTTTGCCGCTGCCTGTCCATGGCCTCCTTTTAACAGCGAAAGAAAGACGATGCCCCGAGCTAGCTCTTTGGTGCTCTGGGACCATGCATCCAATCCTAACCTAACACTCTCCATGGACACACGCAAAGCACCCTTGTCGTCGGCCGGCGATGATCTCTACCTCCCTGGTGGTCACTTGGTCAGTGCTTGATGTGCGTGCGTGGCCCTAGGGTGAACTCCAGGTTCAGCTCGCTGGTGCTGGACGTCGTCGTCTCCGACACGCAGGAGTTCATGTCAGAAAGGATCTCAAGGCTCTTCTGATCCTGCTGCACCATGCATGCATCATCAGCCATTATTCTCACAAACAAGATATATATGCTATAATTAATTCAGTGCTATTATATTGCTTGTGTGCATGTATATATATGTACCTTGAGAGAATGCATGCTCCCTGCAGTGTTGGACTCGCTTGGGAAGGCGTCCCAGTCCTCCCTGTAGACAGTACGCACGGCCACCAACAGACAGACACGGAGCTCAGTTAGTACGGAGGCGTCACAAGTACTGACTCTTAACACTGTGACAACTACATGGTGCATGAAAGCGCTAACTACTGTGTGACACTGCATGTGTGCGTACTGTACAACTGTAAGGGCAGTGGACCAAATTGTTGCATTGGCAGGTGTTGTATTGCTACCACACACTACTCTCACATACTATATAGTTATATACTTGACTTGATGCTGGGGAAATTAGCTAGTGAGTGATTACCTACCTATACTTGAGATACTTGCATTTGTCTACTATAAATATCTACTAGTGTTGTTATTATTGAAGCCAAAACAGGTGGATACTAGAGGTATACTTGCATGCATATAGTATATATTGCTGGTACTCCATCCAACCTACAGTATGTTTATGGTGAATGACTGCATGCATTGCATACTATACTGACAAAAAGGCCACAGGCATACATAATGAGGCCATAATTGAGCTAGGTAGGCAGGCAGGCACACAGAATGCCTATAGGTGATCCATGTCGAAAGGCAAAGCTTGCTGGTCTCCATGAAGTATGCTACTTTTCTGAGCTCATCATATTTATTGGGAACTGATTCTTAGGAGAAGGGCAAGGGAGATGTGCATGTGGATGTTGGTAAAAGAGGCCTCCCCCTTTTCATGACCTAATAAAGCTAGTAAAGCACCCACTGCAAACGCAAGAGCAAGAGATGATTGACAGTGTGTATTAGGTGACATCAGGCAAAAGTTCTTGATCCATGTTTTAATCCTGTACTCCTACTTTAATTTTACTGTTGTCATGCTCATGCACGCAGAAAAGTGGCGCTACTTATCCTAGAAATGGTGGCACTTATCCTAGTAGGATTAAGCATATATACACGAGCTCGCTAGTGATGAGGACCATGCACACCTTGAAGAGCTATTCCAGAGGGCACCATGAGCGCCGGTGCTGCTCCCATGATCGTTACAGGCAGCTAACCTTCCATGCCGAGCCGTCGCCGCCGACGACTCCGGCCTGATGCCGCTGCCATAGCCGTTCAGGTCGAGCGAGTTGTCGTCGCAGATCTCACCAGCCGAGCCATTCTCGAACCCATCAGCTTGATCTGCAGGACCCATGCATGCATCCCAAATGACAGGAATTAGGCGAAGGTTAGCATATGTACTCCTACTTTGCAGTTGGCATATACCATCCATGCACACGAATTGAAACACAAGTGACGTTGAAGATCAGTATATGCAGCCGAAGAGGGAATAAAACGGAAGGCTGGTGCAGCAGCTAGCAGGCTCATCACTCATGTCATGTTAGCATCGATTCTAAAGCGCGCGAGCAAAGAGGAGAAAAAAAAAAGCATAAGCCTTGTACTATTCACCTGACGAGGCTGCCGGCCTTTCGGTGTTCTTCACGGTCCTGTACATCTGCAGCGGCAAGGCAACAAACGTGGCAAAAGATCAGTTTGGAGCCAGGCAACATCTATCTGTGCCTATCTATATATCTACCACCATCTGCATATCATGAGGCAGCAACTTGTACTACAAATCAGGAATCTTTGGCAAATCATAGATTTGCAGTTTTCAGGAACACACACCGTGCATATTGGGCTGCTAGATTTGATTTGACAGCTTAAGGCTGAAATCAACAAGGACAAAGTAGCTGAAACCCCATTCACGCATTGACACACCTGACATTGTAAGATAAAGCAACTTTGTCCTAGATGTGAAACCTGCATTTTTCTTTCATACAAAGAGGGTTGAAAGACTTGGACCTAGCCATGACAATGAGCTACAATGGTTTCCATGGTTTTACTACAATGGATACTGATGCAGCAAATAGCATGAATACAGGAATGGAGGAGGGGTGCACTACAGGGAGTTGCATCGTGTACTGTTCGAACTTTGGCCCCATATATATCTGGCCATCGTCTCTCCCCCTTTGATGCTGTCTTTCTTCCACTTTGATGCATCATCATCTGTTGCATGTGTACACGCACGAACAGCATCGATCAGCGTGCACTGTGCAGTAGACTACTACTCTAGTAGCAGGTAGCAGCTGCAGGCTGGCAGTCTAGCACTGCAGTGGCAGCAAAACTACACGACCCAGCAGGACCAGGAGCAGGGAGAACAGATCCCCATATGTGCATGTGTCAATTCGTGTGGGCTACTTGTTTAATTTCTCACTCGCCCACACGGTTAATAATCTACTAGTAGGAGTATCACGGAACGATCAAGACATCCGGAAACGGGACTGGAGGAGTACCTGTAAGTGAGACTTGACGTGAGCCAGGGTGAGATCCTTCACGTCCATGAGCTCAAGAACCGACTTGGGCGTCGCCCCTGGTAGTAATATAATTTGCCATCCATCACAAGAACAAGCAGAATCGTCAGTCGTCGGTGAGCAAATGGTCATGGAAGAAAAGACATGATGAGCAAGCAAGATAGCAGAGAGGGAAATAAACTGGTGAAGAAGAGAGCTAGAGACGAGGGCAGCAGATGCGTGTAGAGGGGAGCTTGAGAGACGGCAAGTCAAGTGTATGTGTGCATGGAACTAAGGGGAAGAGGGCACGTACTGTCGTGGCCGCCGAGGAGCTCGACGGCGTGGACGAAGCGCGCGTGGAGCGTGGACGTCCAGCGCATGCGCGGCGCCCTCGCGGCGCGCTTGGCCGGGGGGAAGCCGGCGACGCGCGCGCCGGCGCCGCAGCCGGCCCGGCGCCAGGCGCCCGCGGCGGCGACGTGGCAGGGCTCGCAGAAGCACGGGCCCGGCGCGGCGTGCGGCGGGAACGTCGGCGGCACGGCGTGCGTGTGCGGGTGCTGGTACAGCGGCACGCCGCGGATGGGCCGCAGCATGGCGGCGGCCGCGGCCGCGTCTGGGTGGTGGTAGTACAGCCCGGCGCCGCCCGGCCCGCAGCGGCGTGGGGCGGCATCGGCAGTGGCAGCGGCACGGGCATGGGCAGCTGGTGCAGCGACGACTGCGCCATGGCCGCCGGGTTGCCGGCCCCGTTGCCGCCGCCCCCGCCGCCGCCTGCCGCCGCGAAGAACCTCGCGCTGAGGGCGGCGGCGCGGTGGTGGTCGTGCGGCGTGGCGCCCGTGGGGAGGCCGATCTGGAGGGAGAGGTCCGGCTGGGAAGGGAAGAGCTCCATCGATCTCGCTGGGTGGGTCTCTCTGTCTGACCTCGCTGCGGCCACAGTTGATGAGTTGCTGCGGCGGTGATAAAGAGCGCCCTCTTTCTCCTTTCCCTCTCGTTTCTTTGTTTGTGCAACTTGTGGAGGCTCGAGCTCGAGGGATGGACGGGATACTCTCCTTTTCTAGTGAGTGGGGTGGGGTGGGCCGTGGGGGAGAGAGAAAGACGAGGGTAAAAATGTAAAAAGCAAGAGGGAGAGAGAGTGTGTGTGGTGGGCAAAGGGTAGTTTACTATGAAGTGGGGTGGATGATGAGTTAATGATGGGAGGCAGTGGGTGCATGGTGTAGACCTGAGCTGCAGCCGGCCTGTTGGACATGGCGACATGCACAGAGACCATGAGACGCAGAGCCACGCCATTCCCTCTCCTCTCTCTCTCTCTCTCTGTCTCTCTCGGACAGAGATGGAAGAAGGTGACAGTTTGAATGGCAGCTGGGGGCAGGCCGCTCGCTGGATTTTTTGCTTGCTTAAGGAAGGGGGTAAAGAGATATTCCAGTCCGGCGCTTTCTACACACACTGCATGGCATGGCAGCTTGCATGAACAAAAGGCCTTTTGCATGAGAGCTAGCTGATGATACCGGCGGAGAGCTGCTAATTGGTGTGTGAGCGTTGGGTTGTTGGCACATGTTTTTCTTGCTACCCAGGAGGCCCATGCCGATCGTCCGTTCATGCAAAACTAGCTAGCTTCTTTGCATTGGTTAATGATGAGTCGAGAGAACTTAGAAGTGGCATATGCTAACGCTGGGTTCCTGTCATATGGAAACCTTTTCTCATTGAACTGTTTGCTTCCATGTTGCTGCAGGTTGAATGTCCAGGTTTCGTCATTTTTCTGAGTGCTTCTTGGCAAACCACGTCAGCGTCAACGTTGGCATTACTTGGCAAATACCCCCTCCATTTTTTTATTTGTCACATTTTAATTTAAAAATAAGCTGACTGGCCAGCTAAATATTCGGTAATGGAGGTAAAAATGTTTGCGCAAGGCACACATCATTGTTATTTAATTGAGAGTACATAGGCCGTTACAGGAGCACCCTCTTGCGTCCATATACAGCGCCACCCCCTAGCTAGTTGATGAAATGTTAGGGTGGTTTCGACACGGTCTTGACTCATGACCACTAGGTTAGGTATATATAGATGTAGATGTCAAGATGTGCTAAGATTTTGTCAAGCCAAATTGCCTCACTCTCCAGAGCGAAGCCTATGGACCTGGCACACACCAAGCACGATAACACGGCCCATGCTGGCAAGAAAACGGTACGTGGGGCGGTGCTTGGGCCACAAGGTCAGCCCAGTGTGACGCAACTGACTTTATTGTCCTTGCTCTCGCTCAACCTCAAGCGTTTGTTGGTTGACAATGTCACACTTGGCTTCGCACCATTTTCTCTCCTCTCGCCACAACGACATGCCATCATCCATCGCCATCACTGTTGGAGGAACAAGCTCCATGGTGGGGATTGTGGCAGATCCCCTTTGAGACTCGACCCAGTGGATCCTTTGAGTTCCTCCATGGTGTTGGAGATGAGGCTCGACCCAATGTTAGAGTTGGGAGACGATGGTTTAAAGAGCTTTGAGCTACGCAAGAGGCCTAATACCAAGCATCCTCTATGCTCGTCCTGTTGAGTTGGGCTCAGACGGACCTTAAAAGCGGTGTCATATGCCAAATTAGAGGAGAAGGAGACTCTAGATCAAGTGAGTGAGTTGGCTAGTGTTCATTCGTCTAGGGTTCCTCTCCTAGGTACATATCCCTTGCTTTGGATGGTGACTGCGACAAAGGAACAGGCAGCATGCTACTCCTATAGTGGTTATAGGAGTGTAGTTACAGATGGCGCAACAGAGCACGTGCCTACCCTTGTAGTTTCGCGATCTCCGTGGAAGGGTCGCCCATCAATGGCGGAGAGGTATACCAGGCATAAACAATGCATGATCCTTCCATATCATCTTGATCTGACACCAAGGTAAGTGGAGCTCCACCTTGGTCGTGGCCCCATATAAGCCATGGGCAGGTGTGATGGGGCACAAAAGCTACCATGTCATTTGGCAAGAAAAGCCATGACTTTGTCAATGTGCTTGCATCCTAACACCCCTACCACAATGAGACAGGTAGACTTCCACATTCAGTGGCAGAATTAGTATCAACACGTAGCTAGGGCTCACTATTTTAATTATTCATTTCCTTCTTCATATTCCATTCTCTCTTCTTCTACCTCTATTATACATTCGTTTATTTCCTCTTTATCTATCTCTAAAAAATTGTTGGAAGGGCTTAGAAGGGGCTCCATTATTTGCACAGGGGAAGCCAATGCTCGAGCCCTGATTGCCCAGTTGTGGATCCGCCCCTATTCACATTGAAGGCGTGGAGGACCCTTGTCGTGCTCACTAACCCAACATGAGGGACGAAGCCTGCATGGCACGTGGCTTGGGCCCAAGCAACTAGGGTCCTCCCCGACATGAGGTCCTTGGGAAGGGATCAACACTCCTCCCCGAGCATCCTTGGATTCCTTGGTTGGGTGTAGAGGAATGAGGGTTTGATCCTAGAGAAGGAAATATGGTGCCATGTGGAAAGCAGGTGGTGCTCAAGTAACCCTCATAGGATCACTAGCAACCAGTGTCTCTCTTTCTATCCCTCTCTTTCCTTTCTCATCCTCCACCTAAATCTAGACGTAGATCCACCATATTCTTCTTCTCAAGTGGATGGATCTGTGGCACTTCATATTGTGTAGTGTCGTTCCACATGTCTGACCATCTATGCCTCTATCTGTTGCCATAGAAAACCAGTGGGGCGGGGCCTCTGAGGCAAAGACACACTAGGAGCCGGAGATCCACGAGGCGAAGACCCTACTTTATTTGGACTAACCTTAAATTTACCATAAATAAAAGATACATGGCCCGCAGGCCATGGAACCGCCTCTTCCCTGGATGATCATCTATGGCTCATCAGTCGGTATCTTAGCCCGTGGATCGGCCCATTTAGCCGATCCAGCCCAGATAGCAATCAGATAGATTTTGGCGATAACACTATCTCCTTTTGCATGCTGTATATTTCTCTCTTATTCTACTTTGTGTCCGTTGAGCGGACGCGCAAATTCAGCCCCCCAGTCTACTTGATTTTTGGTGGTACCCTCTACTAATTCTTGGTTTCCATCGGTAGAGCCGGTGCTCTTGATGAAGGTATGACTCTAACCTAACCCTAACCCTAACCCTATGTCTATTTGACATCTCACATCTCCTTGAAACCATCCCATCATGTAAAGTAGGGTGGAGTTTCCCCATCATGTCGCGTTCCCAAAACCAAATGCAATAGAAGGAGTACTTAGGTTGAGCTCACCATCCTACCTATCTCATAGTCTGTGTCTCATACTACACTATGCCTACTAGTAAGTCAATCCCGTGGAAAGCATGGCCTAGTATATATAAATTTGAGACCCACAATTAATTAAAATTGATATTATTCAAGATCTCTCATCTATATATACATAACTAGTCCATCAACTCGTGCTCTCGCACAGGTTACAGTTTTAGGGGATATAAATTTAATTCATAATAATATTAGAGCTGATTGTTTTAATTCATCTCTTTGTAATGTCTTTGTAGGTAATGTATATACAAATTTAAAAATTATTTTCATTTATATTTTATGATGACATATTGGGTAATTTATATCCAGATTTATGGCTTATTTTAATTTATCTTTTATAATGGCAGTTGAGTAATTTATATGCAAATTTAAGGGGTTATTTTAATTCATATTTCATAATGGCGTGGTGGGTAATTTTATGCAAATTTAAGGGGTTATTTCATTCATATTTTATAATGGTATGATGGGCAATTTTTATACAAATTTAGGAGTTTATTTTATTTCATCTTTCATAATGTCATGGTGGGTAATCTTTTAGAAACTACAATAGATCTAATGACCACTATTATTAGAGCTACGTGTTGGAGGGCGGGATGTTTCTGATTTTTGTGTGAATTCATAGAATTTATCTTTTTTTACTAGAAAACAAATCTACTATTAGAGCTACATGACGGATGACGGAGATGTTAATTACTATAGAAAACAGATCTAATGGCTACTAAGATTTTAATCTGCAATTGATGATAGGACGTTTCTGATTATTGTGAGAATTTCTATGATTTTATTTTTTGTTTAGCGCATCTTGTGAGGATTAATAATGATGCTCCAAAAGGAGTCTCCAATTAGTAATAGCAAGATAATGCTCAAAATATCTATTTCATAGAAAGGTTTCTAGCATCTTTATGAAAAAAAAATTACGAGATCATTTAGTAGTGTAAATTTATAAATGGGAAAAATTGACAACTAACTGAGAGTAAATTTGAAAATAGAAAAAAAAATTCCAAAAAAGAAAAAATTTGCTTTCGTTGAACTCAAAACCTTTCATAATGGCAGATGTGGGTAATTACTTAGAAAATAGATCTAAAATATGGGAAAATCTGCCAAAAAAAGAAAAAAATTATTTTCGTTGACAGTTGAACTCAAAACCTTTCATAATGTCAAAGGTGGGTAATTACGTAGAAATCAAATCTAATGACTATTAATATTCCAATCTGCCAATTGATGGTTGGATGTTTCTTATTTTTGTGAGAATTTCTAGGATTTATCTTTTTTCTGGTGCGTTTCGTGAGGATTAACGTGGAGGCTCCAAAAAGAGCCTCTAATTATTAATAGTAGGATATGTATCTTATCTACCTATAGAGGCTCTAGGCAATTAACGCTTATATTTTATAATGGTATAGTGGTAATTTATATGTAAATTTTGGGTGATGCTTTGAATTATCTTTCACAATGGAACATTAGGTAATTTATACAGTCAATTTAGGGATACTCTAATTCATTTTTTATAATGGCATGGAAAAATAATTTATATGTAAATTTAGGGATTAGTTTAATTGATTTTTTTACAAAGCCATGATGGGTCATTTATGTGCCAATTTAGAAGCATTTTAATTCATCTTTTATAATGATGTGTGGGTAATTTTTTTAGAAAATATAATACATCCAGTGGTTAGTATTATTAGAGGCTTCCAATAGACGGTCAGATGTTTGTAATTTTTGTAAAATTTCTAGGATATATGTTTTTTCTTACGCATCGTGTTTAGTGCTTCTTTGGTAACATCTAATTAGTAATAGCTGGATAAAACAGTGCACCTATAATGTTTTGCACGTTGATATGAAAAAAATACACAATCTAGTGATTTAAAGACTGCACAAGTTTATAAATCTTGGAATTCAGTATTTATAGTATATTTGTTAGGTATTTGCTAGTAGTCGCAGCGCTGCCAGCTGATTTTAAGGCATTCACTGTATTTGCTGGACCGGACTAGAATGCCATGCTATTCAGAAGTGCAACCGGCCTGTCAGCAACACTCTCCTCCTACAGCACATTGAATGTATAATTGATACGTACATGTATGGCAGTTGAACACTCTACTCTCCTGCTGGTTTTCAATTCAATACTACTCCATACTCCTAATTCATGGCGGGCATCAGGCAAAACAGCAGGGGCGCCGGTTCTTCCTCCTGCAGCTCTCTCTCTCTCTCTAGCCGTAGGAGGAGATGGGAGATGGATGCATTGCATGGTGACTGCCTGTGCCATAGGAAAACCTACAGCTTTGAATGCGATGGAAACTTTTGCTGTTGGGTAGGGCTCGTTGGAATTGCTGCTAGCTTGGCAAGACGCAGTGCTCGCTCGCCCGGCTCGGGCGCAATTCACTGTTGAGGCTAGCTATCGGCCACTGGCCAGTGGTAGACGAGACTGCCCTCTGCCTGCAGCGGCCGTGAGGTCACTCGAGGTCACCTCACCTCAGTGGGATGGGAATTGGAAATGCCCCCTACGGTCAACAGAACTTTCCGCTATCTACACCGTTTACTATGACAGAAAAAACAAGCACGTACCCCTACGTGCCCTCCTGCAACACGCACGGCTGTCTGCAGAAAACAGTCACAAATTAATTTAGGATCTGTTCGTCAAATTGAACGGCTTTCCGCAAAATTTTATGTTATTACTTGCTGTAAAATTCCTGTATGCTCAGCATGCATATATTTACATGGGAAACATATACCTAGAGTTATAGTTGAGGGGTACATAAAGAAACTAAATAAAAAGATTTTTTAACTCACCTCTTCTATCAATGAAAGATAACCCTCTAAATTTGCATATAGTAAATCACCTACTTTGCTATTATGACAGATGAGTACATCAACATCATGGTTTCATATGAGCAAGTGACGTAAAAAAGATACACGTTAGAAATTTATATACAAAATTTGAGACCTCCAATTAATAAAAACTGCAGATATTATTTGCTCTTCCTCTTTTATTAGGACTCTAATAGGTTACCCATATAAATACTTTCTTATCCTTATCAGCCTGCAATATGCTCTAGTGAACAATTATTGCTTTAAGTTACTTGGGGGTAAAAATGGATAATTACAAACACATATATAGGTATATTTTGTATTTATCTATTTCTTTATCACAGAAGATGTGGTAATTTAGATGTTTAAAGGGAAATATTATTTTAAATGACGGCGATGGGTAATTCACATGTGAACGTAAATAGTTACATAGATTAGCTATTATATATAATGGCTACTGTGTGTTATAGATTCAAAATTAGTAGATTAAACCGAATTATGTTTTCATAGAACTACGTCAAGTTACTTTTTACTATATATTAATAGTAGCTAAAATGGATAATTTAATAGCATATATAGACGTTTTTCTAATGCCGGTATTTTGTATGTAAGGTTATATATTTGTGTTTTCTTGTGAGAATTCTTGTATGTCTCATAACTAGAGCGTTCAATTACTAATAATATTATAATCTAATGCAACCCATTATATTTAGAATAAACTAAAACGGACACCTAATTCTATATCTAAATTATGAATACATGCTATTAAAAATAACCAAAAATTATGCCTACATATGCTTCTAATAACTGGCCAATTTCTATCACTAATAATATATAGAAGAACTAACTCAAAAAATCAGTCTTGTTGTGCTTAACAATGTAGACCAAGTATATATGCTTGTATGAGGAACATGTGTGTGTGCATGTCTCCTTATTACTATAAAGGAGTTCCCTTATTAAACTGCGTAAGATGCACTAATATGTAGGAGTATTTAAATTATATTTATATATACTCTATAACAACAAATTACTCCTACATATAGGTTTTGATATATTCAAAGGTTAAATCAATGAGTGAAGTGTGTGTGAGAGAGAATAAATAAGTGTCATTTTGTTATAGATTCCAAATTTATCTAGGATTTTTTACAAATATCTATGAGCATCATCAGACCAACTCCAACGCAAATGAACATGCAACACGGGTGTCCCTTTCAGTAAACCATATATCGTGTCATATGCGGCCCGGTACACCGCCGAGCAAGCCGGTAAAAAAGACAAGGGCTACCTCTCGAGAAGGCTAATCACCAATCCCGTCCTTGGAAACATACACAAGCAGCAGCAGAAAGGACAGCATGCAGCTGATCGATCGACGTGCTCCGGTCCAGCCGTCCAGGTCATGACATGCACCGGCACCAGCACTACGGAAGAAGAACGAGGCAGGCAGGCAACGCATCCGGACGGGGGCATCTCTCTCCGTCGTCCGTCTCTCCCCCCCACCCCACAAGTTCTCCATGGAATTGGCCGCCCAGCCCCAGCCAGCCGCCTCGGGAACCGCGCGCGCGGGCTTCCGCGTCGTCCATGGCCAGTGCCCCGTGCACTGCGGCAGGGCATGACCTCTCTTCCGGGCAGGGCAGGGCAGGGCAGGGCTGGGGGCTGGGCGGCGACTTGTTTAATTTCCTACTGCAGTACAGCAGATGCTGACCTTCTCTTCCTCCTTCCTCTTCGTCTTGTTCTTGAACCCCTCGCTGACACCGCAACTTCAGGGTCGATTTGTCAGTGTTCCTCGTAAATTAAGCACGCCCTCCAAGCCCTAGCTTGATTAACTACCTAGCAGTAGCATTGCTAGCTGTATTAACTTACACTACGTGTCTGGACAAGATGAGATCGGCAGGCAGGCAGGCACAGGGCACGTGAGGGCTGAGGGTTCAGATGATTCGAAATGCTTATGCTATACTGTCCTGCCGCTGTACTTTATTGTCACTGCGGCCGGACTGCTGCTAGATGGTGACGATCGAGTGTGCTAGGGCTCGCTGTAAGTGTGTGTTTAGTTAATTACTGGCCCCAAGGTACCACCACCACTGCACTGCTAATCAGTAGCACTGTAGTAGCGCTCTGCTCCCGAGCCGTGTGGTGAGGCCAGGTCTAGAACAAGGGCATATTCTGGCAGTTGTCACCTTTTGACTTCTCGCTTCTCAAGGCTGCGTACGTACTACATCTTTTAGAATTTTGCAGCTAGCCATACAGCCTATGGAACTCTCGAGCTTGATGCGTGAGATCATTTGCAGGGCTGCATCGGTGATGTGTTTATTTATATATTTGTTCCCCTGAAAATACAGTTTTACTACCCATAGGATCAGGACAATGATTAAGGCCTCTTTAGAATGGATGAAAATTTTCCTATTTCTGCTGTTTTTCTGTAAAATTGAATTAATTTCTGTAAAATTCTTGCATGATTATTGTAAAAACCCTACGTTCCAAAGGAGACACACGTGCGTTATTTACTTCAAGCTGTGCATGATGGAAATCAACTTCATATTGTGAGTCACGTCGGACGACTAAAATCACAACTATATATAATCTAGTCGCTGTTGACAAGAGGGTGTTATTGTGTTAGGCTATGCCTAGTCGGAGATGGAAACAACCCTCCAAAATATATTATACTCTCCATTTTTCCTAATTTGTAACCTTCAAGTTGAAGAAAAGGATATGTGGAACAGCAAAAATTATTGTTCCGCATTGACAAAAAAATTGAGAAGAAAATGATCAAGGAGGGGAAGGTGAGAAAATTGAAGAAGGTAGCAATAGGTATAAAAATATGAATGGCAATCGGAAAAGGCCTAAACATTTTTTCATTTTTTTCTCAGAAATGAAATTGGATACAATATTCTAAGAAACAAATAGGTCATCACCGTTCCAAAAATAATAACAATATTTTTTAGAGCGATTAAATGAGATTTGAAACATATATATGGTTGACTTGTTTAGTTGTGGTGGCTTGTATATAGAAAGGAAAAATGGTAATTGAGCACCGGTATTCATCGTTGAGATTAAATATGAGAAATCTTTGAAAACATCAGAGCAGAAGAGCCTAAAATTGTTCTCATTTCTATTTTTGGTACCATTTCCACATCTACCTTTTCTCTTAAAAGTATGATTTTTTTTAAAAGAACCTGAACTGAATTCGACTTTAATTTGATCCCTAACTACCAGGGAATTGAGATGCATTATAATGTTCTAAGAAAAAAATAGCGGGCAAATAAAATGTTGCATGCTGGTCTGCACGCACCGAAAGTGTTTGAGAATGATCAAAGTGAGGGAAGTGATGCAGAATGGCCATGTACTATCAAAGATCCTCTCCGATATACTGTAGGAAATCTAGCTAGGACCTAGGATAAAAATTAAACAAGAGGATTATACTAAATAAAAAACCAGGTGAACAAAAGTAGTACTCTCTTTTCATCAGTGATTCGAGGAGCTGATCGCCTTTGCTTGATCTTCTAACTTTTTGAGGCCATGAGTGGCACTTTATAGTCGTCTCTCGTCTTTGTGGTGGTAGTGTGTAGTGTAGAGGCCAGTAGAGTACTCTGACAGAGGGCCCCTCATCGCTTGCATCCAATATTTGCACTGTAGTACGTACGTGATGCAAGGACCAATGTCAACTCTTCAATTCCCAGAACACCCCCCATCCTCTCGATCCTCTCTTCATGTGGTGCCTACCCTTGCATGCTGCCTCCAATGATTAAGATAATGCGGATTGATTAGCACTAACACTACCACATTAGTGCCCACACCCCTTTGCTCGTGCCCTAGCTCTCCTCTGCCCTGAAATATACAATTAATCAACAAAGGCATATGGACATTTGAGCCTAGAAGCAGCAAGGAAGGTTTGGTAGGCTGCTGCCTGCACGCTGACCACTGCACATCTGCAGGATCGGAGGAGGATGGAGACTTCATCACTGGTCGATCGATCGCTAGTGCGTTTGCGCATGTGTGTGTGTGTGTGTGAACATTGGCAGCCTCGATGAGGAATCTATCTAGGGTATTACGACATGATATGATATGATAATATATTCATATAAAAGAAACTGGGAAGAAGAAGAAGAGGCAGAATGCCTTTTTGTACGTAGAGGAGGAGTCGGCTACCGGGTAGTAGGTTTTACTTTGACCAGCCATGCCATGCGTGGATCCATGCATGCACGAGCATTGATCAGAGCTCACGTGATGCCGTTATTTAATACTAGGAGCTACCACCTCTGGATCTTTGTCTCTAATTCCAGTCCTTTTGACCATCCTAACGGAGAGAAATGCAGAAATTCGAGAGATCGATCATTCTTCGTCATGTCACACGGGACGGACGATGTGGCATGCATAACAGTTTATATTAGCAGCTCTCTCTCTCTCTCAGTGCCCTGCTGGGTGAACAAAAAAAAGGTTTAAGATCTCAGTGGATCTACGACGCGTATGCGTATGTACTCTCCACGAGAGGTCGTCCACATGGACTGTGTACAGACAACGGTGCCCTCTTTTTTTTTTGGGAAAAAAAATCAGGAAGGAGACATGCCCAAGAATAACTGGAACAAGTAGCACTGGTTCATGTTAAATGCAGAGTTGACTTGGGGGATTATTATTCGCTTGCTGGCTTCGATGCAAGAGATTATATCATACTTATACAAACAACAACACTGGGAGTAATAGTAACTCCTCTAGATCTAGGCACAGTGCTACACGACCAGTACGACCAACGAGGCAACAAGACAGGCCATAACACTGTTCTAGAGTTGTCAATTTGTCCCTAGCCATGACCATCTCAAGGTGTATCGATAATCATGACCCTGTTACGCCCACGGCCCAGTTCCTGTTAGTGATGTAAGCCCGAAGAAAGAAAAACATAGGATGGTTACAAATTATTTCTACTAATGTGTGTAATCATATGATAACTTGTGTAAAGATAATGCGCCAAGTGGACATGTGTTATGAACACGTTGTTTTATTGTCCCACTTTGCGGCCTTTCGAAAAAAAATGATTTACCCACTATGCGGTCTTTCGAAAAAGGATTAGTCCCACTTTGCACTAATAGAAATAAGTTTGTAGAAACGTCTACCTTTCGGTAAAAAAAAAAAGGTTAGGCCGAGGGGCCCATAGGCAAAGACCACATTTAGGTCATCGATCCACCTTGACAAATATCCATATTTCCAAACAATCGTCATAGGTGATAAGATGGAGCTCCATATACACACACTATTTGGTACTAATACACTACTATAAAAATGTTTTTTAGAGGCGGCAAACCAAAAATTATCTTAAACAAACGGAATAGCTCTTTTAAGCTTAAAAAAAATCAGTGGGCCAAAACATTGTGCGGGCCTTTTGTAACGTTGAACCGAGGCCTCGTAGCGCGAACTGGATGGTAGGCTGCGGCAAAGTTTCCAGAGCCCAAAGACCTAGGTCGAGGCCACTTTGCGCACATTGGCCGGCCCACTAACCATAGGTGTGCCTACTCTGTGATTTGGCCCAGCACGCCAGCCCAAAGGCCCAAACCCCCCTCGTCCGCATCGACGTTTCGTGGAGCCTCCGACCCCAGACGAAAGACCCGAGAATCCTCAACAAAACCAAAAAGGTTTTCTATGGTAAGCAAAAATTTTAAAAAAAAATCTGTGAAGGGGAAAAGGATCGCAGCAGCAACCGAAACTCTCCACCACCACATCCAGGGCTAGGGTTTCGGCCGTCCCGGACCACCCGCCCGCCGCCGCTATGGGCTCCGGCGACGACGAGCGCTCCACCTCCAAGCACCACCACCGCGACAAGGACAAGGACCGCGACCGCGACCGCTCCTCCTCCCGCCACCACCGCGACAAGGACCGGGACCGCGACCGCGAGCGCTCCTCGTCACGCCACCACCGCGACGACGGCGACCGGGACCGCCACCACCGGGAGAAGGACCGGGAGGAGCGCAAGGAGCGGGAGCGGGAGGAACGGAAGGAGCGGGAGCGCGAGGAGCGCAAGGAGCGGGAGCGGGAGGAGCGGAAGGCCCGGGAGCGGGAGGAGCGGGAGAGGGAGAAGGAGAAGGAGCGGGCGCGGCGGCGCGAGGAGAAGGACCGCGACGAGCGCGAGAGGTCCAGGCGGCGCGGGGATGCGGACGGCGAGGAGGACGACGACCGGGACCGCAAGCGCCGCCGCCGGTCCTCGCACCACCACCACCGGGACCCGGAGCCGGAGGCACCGTCCCGGGAGGAGGAGGTGGTGGACGCCGAGGAGGCGGAGCGGCGCCGGCAGCGGAAGAAGGAGGAGGACATGGAGGCCGAGCAGCAGCGGCTCGACGACGAGATGGAGCGGCGCCGCCGCCGCGTCAAGGAGTGGCAGGAGAAGCGCCGCGAGCAGCAGCAGCAGCAGGACGGCGCAGGTGCCGGCGGCGCAGCCGCTGCGGCGGCGGCTGAGGCTGACGGCGGCGCCAAGGCGGGGAAGAAGTGGACCTTGGACGGGGAGGAGTCTGATGAGGAGGGAGATAAGGAGGATGGCAATAAGGCTGAGGAGAATGGCGGCGCCGGCGACATGGATGTGGACTTGCCGAACGGGGGCGGGGATGCCAACGGCGGTGCTGGGATGGAGGAGGACGAGATTGATCCGCTCGATGCCTTCATGAACTCCATGGTGCTGCCGGAGGTTGCGAAGCTGGAGAGCGCTGTGGCAGCAGTGGACACTGCCCCTGCTGCAGGTGCAGGTGACAAGAATGGTAAGAGCGCAAAGGATTCTGTTAGCAATGGTGACAAGAAGGGGCCGAAGAAGGCGATGGGGAGAATTATGCAAGGGGATGACTCGGACTCGGATTACGACGATGCTGATGATGGAGGGTCTGGAGAGGAGGATGAGGATGACGAGGAATTCATAAAGCGCGTCAAGAAGACAAAGGCCGAGAAGCTGGCAATCGTTGACCATTCGAAGATTGACTACCAACCCTTCCGGAAGAATTTCTATATTGAGGTGAAGGACATTACCAATATGACATCCGAGGAAGTGGTAGCCTACAGGAAGCACTTGGAGCTCAAGGTGCATGGGAAAGATGTGCCCAAGCCAATAAAGACATGGGTGCAGAGTGGGCTGACCAGCAAGCTCCTTGACACCATCAAGAAGCTTGGGTTTGAGAAGCCAATGCCTATACAGGCACAGGCACTGCCAATCATAATGAGTGGCCGTGACTGTATAGGCATCGCAAAGACTGGATCTGGCAAGACTCTAGCATTTGTCCTACCGATGCTGAGGCATGTCAAAGACCAGCCACCTGTTGTCCCTGGAGATGGCCCTATTGGGCTTATCATGGCTCCAACAAGAGAGCTTGTGGTACAGATACATTCTGACATTAAGAAGTTTGCTAAGGTGCTTGGCATCAACTGTGTTGCAATCTATGGAGGTTCGGGAGTTGCGCAGCAAATTAGTGAATTGAAGAGAGGTGCTGAAATTGTCGTTTGTACGCCAGGCAGGATGATCGATATCCTCTGCACAAGCAGCGGAAAAATAACTAACCTTCGAAGAGTGACTTTCTTGGTAATGGATGAAGCTGATAGGATGTTTGACATGGGTTTTGAGCCTCAGATTACTCGTATAGTTCAGAACACCCGACCAGATAGGCAGACAGTACTTTTCTCTGCCACATTTCCACGGCAGGTGGAAATACTGGCACGCAAGGTGCTGACTAAGCCTGTTGAAATTCAAGTTGGTGGGAGGAGTGTCGTGAACAAGGACATTACACAACTTGTTGAAGTGAGACCAGACACTGAGAGGTTCTTCAGACTGTTAGAGTTGCTTGGTGAGTGGTATGTTAAGGGGAAAATCCTTGTTTTTGTGCACTCACAAGATAAATGTGATTCTCTACTCAAAGACTTGTTCCAGCATGGGTATCCGTGTCTGTCTCTTCATGGTGGTAAAGATCAGACTGACCGTGAATCTACTATTGCTGATTTCAAAAGCAACGTCTGCAGCTTGCTGATTGCTACTAGCGTTGCTGCTAGGGGTTTAGATGTGAAAGAACTTGAGCTGGTTGTCAATTATGATGTCCCTAACCATTATGAGGACTATGTCCATCGTGTTGGTCGAACGGGGCGTGCTGGTAGGAAGGGCTGTGCTGTGACTTTTATTTCTGAGGAAGAGGAGCGATATGCACCAGACCTTGTAAAGGCACTGGAGCTTTCTGAGCAGGCTGTTCCAGAGGACCTAAAAGCCTTAGCTGATCGATTTATGGCGAAGGTAAAACAGGGAACAGAGCAGGCTCATGGTACTGGCTATGGTGGTAGTGGTTTCAAGTTCAATGAGGAAGAGGATGAAGCACGCAAGACTGCAAAGAAGGCTCAGGCAAGGGAATATGGATATGAGGAGGACAAATCAGATTCAGATTCTGATGAGGAAGGGGGAGTGCGTAAGGCAGGAGGTGACTTGGCAGCGCAAGCTATTGCCAATGCTCATGCAGCTGCTGCTTTGGTTGCAAACAAGGCTGCTAATAATGCAAACCAGCAGATACCAGGATCTGCGACAGTCCCATTGATTCCTTTACTTGCATCAACAAGCCAACAAAATGACGAGGCCACAGCCCGTGCACTTCAGGCTGCTATGAACTTACAGCAAAATCTGGCAAGGATACAGGCCCATGCAGTTCCAGAACACTATGAGGCTGAACTTGAGATTAATGATTTCCCACAGAATGCACGTTGGAAGATCACTCACAAAGAAACATTGGCCCCCATTCAGGATTGGACTGGTGCTGCTATCACTACAAGGGGAACATATATTCCTCAAGGAAAAATTGTTGGTGCAAATGAGCGCAAACTGTACCTGTTTATTGAGGGCCCGACAGAGTCGTCTGTGAAGAAGGCGAAAGCTGAATTGAAACGTGTACTTGAGGATTGTGCCAACCAGGCTCTAAATCTTCCTGGATCTGCTCAAACTGGAAAATATTCTGTTATTTGAGTTGCCTAGCAGATAACAAAATGGCTGAGTATGCTTTTTCTAGAAGGTATGCATTCCATAGCCTGTATATTTAGCTGATGGTTTGTGGGGCACATTATACAAGTTAGTTTTTTTTGTTACTTTTAGCTGTTCTCTCTGGAAATTCTTATCATGCCCCAGCTAATGTGTTTCTCATTCCTGTCTTATATTGACTTGACATTATTCAGTTCTATGCTACCTTTGCTTCCTATATGTTATTTGCTGACAGCTTTCTGTTTTTTTTTCTTGTAGCTTATATATAATGGTTCGCACACCACAAAGCCATCGTTGGATTGCTACTTGCGATGCCCTTGCCATCTCCAGCCTTTTATTTTATTTGCTACTTTTTTATGAGGCAGCTAATAGTTACTTAATGTTTCATGGTTATCATGAAATTGTCGGGGTGGTTTGGCAATTTCTACTAATGAGTTTTGGTTGCCTTTGGACAGAAGGCTTAGAACACTAGCGGTGACCAAGTGCCTTAAGGCGAAGGAAGGTGACCAGCTTTCTGGTGCGGTTCTGAAAGTGCTGGTTGTGTTATGACACCTTGAAAATTGATCTTATTATTTGCTTGTTTATGGATATTGTTCCCATCTTATGAGAGACAATACAAAGATTGTGTGACTATGGTCTAATTAATCCAGGTGTACGCATTGATTTGCCTGTTGGGAAGCTGAGAAGCTATAGTTTTCTGTTGGTTTGGTCCTATTTACCCTTCATTTTCTTGTGCGCTCTGCTTAGTGTTTTTTATGCGTTTAAAAAGGTGCCGTGATGTTCTTGTTTTGGTCTTCAGATGCACTGTTGTCACTGTTGCAAGCGGAGGATCAGCTTAGATATGCCTATGAGCTGCTGCTGGTCTTGGTGATGCCTGAGGTGGCCAAACTTCTTGCTCATAGGGTTCAATTGCATTTTTCCTTTTTGGATCTTGACATATGAAGAGGGGTTCAGCTTATGGAAATAGATGAACTGGTAAGGTTTGGTCTGGTTTTCCTGAACTTTGAGAAAAAATGTGGATGATTTGGGGGCAGTTTTATCTTCCTGTAGTTCTATAATGTTCTTGTGCGCTTGGATATGAAATCGTATGCCTGAGTTCTGATGAGTGATCATACATTACAATTTCCTTGAGCAGCATGCTTGCGGAGTAATGTTTCATCGATTCATCTAATCTTTTTGATGCGTGCCCGCTATGTTACTCTTCTATTTTGTGCTTAGAAAAGATGTAGATGAGGCAGTAAGATTTTGTTTCGTGAACCCGAGGAATTGTGGATGATATGGGGCCAGTTTCACCCTTTTAAATCGAGAATATGCTGGTGCATTAGAGTGTGAAATAGGATGTCTGAATCCAATTGATGCCTCATCTTCTCGATGATCCTGCCATGGTAAATGATGTAATTGGCTGAGCTTGTGGACTAGTGTTCGTTTTGAGGCGTGCTGACAACAAGCTGACAGATCGACCTTCTGAATGATGGTAGAATTAGGGGTTTCCTTTTTGTAAATCCTGGATACATGATAGCCCATCATGTTTCTATTTTCCTGGTCACCTGGGTGTAAGTTTTATCAGTCATGTCTATGCGTTCTTGCGCTCACGAATAAAAAGCAAAGCCACAGCCAGTTGAAGTAGCACAAAACCCACTGTATGAGTTTCTTCTGAAAAAGAGGTCGAGTCAGCCCTACCCATCTTCATGTGGCGATATTCAATCTCAAAACACTTTTGTGGAGCTCTTCCAACTCTTAAGCCATATCATCCATCTATGTGGCGGCGCTTTTAACTCGCACCTCTTGAGCCGTGGTACATCTCTTCGAAGCACCATTTAGCACCTCATCTTGAACTTGGTGGTCAAGGATGGCAGCAATAGGTAGGGCTCGAGAACTAGAATCCCTCTCCTTCGCAAGTGGTGACGCCTGTCGGACTTGCTGCCTACTCCAGCCCTTGAACAAATCCCAAACCCTTACAGGTCTTCCACTTCACCTTCATCAAACACGCGATTGGAGGAAGATACATGTTGCCTGTAGATCCATCTCTAAAACCTGCATCCTCTCCTCCGCTATAGCCACAAATGACAAACCTAATCCAGAATAGCCGACACCCATCGAGACTAATGGAGGGGTACACACCCAGCGAGACTAATGGAGAGGTACACAGAGGTATGCCAACAAAAGCATGCCTAGTCTCTAAATCGGATGCTCCCCATTGGAGGAAGATACGTGTCGCCTGTAGATCCATCTCTAAAACCTACATCCTCTCTTCCGCTAGAGCCACAAATGACAAACTTAACCCATAGACCCATCTCTAAAACTTGCATCCTCTCCTCCGCTAGAGCCACAACCATCGAGACTAATGGAGGGGCACATTGAGGTATGCCAACAAAAGCATGGCTTGTCTGTGAATCGGATGCTTTTTGGGCCTAATTGGTTTGTTGCCAAAATGTGTCATATCAAAATTTTGGTAAGCCATTGACTTGGTAAAATTTTGACATGGCACATTTTGATACCAAACCAAGCAAATCCTACTGTTTGAAATGCAAGCCTAAGCTTCACCTCACCATTTAAGAAATCATGAAGCAAGGGATGTCCTCGTAACCACTTACCACATGCAACACAGGGAGGCAGGGAGTGGATATTATGGAGTCGAAGGGCAAGCTGAACAAGCATGAGCCAGTCTGCCTTTTTCGGCCTTACCGAATGGCAGAGGGCTTGGTCATCAAGAACATCGATTGGTCGCTTTCAAGCTTGTCGCCATAAGTGCATCTAAGCTTCTCATTCCATTTGAATTGCACTTATTATTAGCTGTTACTACTTTGCTGTCTTTCATGTTGCTTGCTCCTGAGTTTATGGCCTTGGAGTCGGTCCAGTCGGTGGTGGTGTTTGGTTATAATTTGGGCTTTCGGATGTTACACTTCTGACAACATTAGAGCTTTAACAAATGACTTGATGTACGGGCGATATAGTTCATCCAAGAACTCGACCCCGAGTTGGATCAGTAGGCAAGAATAAGCATTCTTTCTTGTCATCCAGAGAGCTACTGTCTGTAGAGGCTAATCTCTATTTTTTCCCTTATAGCACTACACCCTTGTACCATGTCTTGCATAATACTAGGTGGCTCCTTGAAACCTGAAAGCCTATTGAACTATACCTTAAACAAACTTAGTTGAAGGGCAAGAAAATAATAGATTATCGACAGTCTCGTTATATATTGACACATAAACTGCAAATGCATATCTACATATTATAATAAAATTATATCCTTAGTCACAAGACGTGTATGGCTTTGTAACTAAATAAAGACCCTTTATTTGGGAAGGTTAGTTTTCTAGATGAACTTTTGATGAGAACTTAGACCTGGCCTCCTCGGAATGCTCTTAGAGGGCGCGCCTTGATACCGTGCATCGTCAATTTGTATCTTTTTCTCGCTTTGGGTTGTTCTACTTGTCAAATTTTATTCTTTTAACGCCGACGATTCCTTTGTATGTCATGATCTCAATGCATCTTCTGAATAGCTATGGCTTATAAGTGGCATGTGTAACGATTGCTTTGAGTACGCTTGTATGTTTGGGTGATGTGGTGAGCAATACCAATTTATAGGCCATTTTCAGTGGAAGTTTCATTGCATATTTACCAAACCATGGCTGACCATACATTTGTAGGTAATAGTGTATCCTGAATTTCATCTAGATGAAACCTTATCACCTCCTATGAAACTCTCTTTTTCTATCTCTTGTAAATACTTCCCCATGTCTGATGTGTCATAGCATTACCGAGAATAAAACTCAAATGAACCCCTATTAGAAATGGCTTAAAGACATCTTTGTTGAAGACTATGCCATGGGGGCTCCTGATGATGATACTTGCAGTAAAATAACATCCAAAAAGATTTTGATGAAGCTAGAGCTAGAGCAAATTAGAGAGGACAGAGGGGTGCCCTTGTCTTGGTGGTGTGTAGGCTTGAACCATGGATGGTGCATGTATAATGAAAATTTCTTCTTGTAACTAGTTTTGTATTTTTGTGTAGGTGCATCTACACCCACTATATTTTATGTAGACTCTTCTATGAAAAATGATGTCAGTTCTTATGTAATAAATGTAAATTTTAGAAAATATTTGATTATGTATTTATGTTGCTGTTGCTGAAAAAACACAAGATCAGCCTCTAGACACAAAGGCCATACTTTCGATCTCCTTAACTATACTCACTCGGTTTTTTATGTGACACTTTTTAGTTAAAAAATGAACTAGCTGGTGGCAAATATTTAAAACGGATGTAGTACTCTATATTATCGAAAGGTGCCTCAGCCTATAATATTGACACCTTAGCTTGTAATGTAGGTGCCCTCGGTTGTATATGTCGCAATTAGAACAATAATATTCAGTACGGGATGAATACTAACGCTCGTATATTTGTTTGTTTGGTCTACCATTGATGTCATAGCTATTCACTGAATTGTTTATTATTTGCCCATATCAGCACACATACCACAAGGTTGTGCAATGTGTTCTCAATTTTGCACAAGTTGTTTGGGATATTTGGTGCGGTAATCGAACAACGAGGTCGAGTAAAATTCCAAATAGTACATCCGTCCCTCGATAGTCAAGACTCAAGAGTGCCAGTCTAACTATTTTAAACGGATATTTTTTTATGATGTCATGCAACGAACAACAAGAAGTGAAAAATAAGAGACACATGTATTGATTAACCTTAGAACTAATATTTCCTAAAAGAATTAGATTTGCATTTTTCACGAGATACACATGATTTCATTTAATTCACACCAAAATCAAGCTCATAGTCATCTTATTTAGCTCCAACGATGCCTCCGACGAGATTACTATTTAAGCATTTGGAGGTTTAGGTTTTACATTCGTCAAAAGTTTAATGTCAACGATAGTTGGTGGTAGTGGTGGGAGATGAGGAAGATAAATTAGTGAGAGCATAAAGATTTATGTAAAATAGCATGACAGGAGGCCTTGGGTGCCGTGCATGTCCAACTCATGTTTAGACTCGTTTGAAATGCATGTTTTTTCTGAGTACCATCTCTTATAAAATCGAAATATTTTTGTATTTTTTACATATATTTTAGTTTAAGTTTAATTTTGTTAAGATGTTCTGCAATTCGATTGTCCACAACATGCATACTTGGAACAGTACTGACATAATTGACGCTCTTAGAATCACACAAAGATTTGCTTGACTTGAAGCTATATAGTTTCTCTTATTTTTTAATTATAACTTGACACAATTCATTGTTTTTTCAAAAATGTAGGGTGTTCCACTCCAATGGCTACATAAATATAAACTAATTGATATAGAACACTTGCCGCCCTCTTAATCCAATTGTCTTCTTGCCCCCAAAACTTGTTGCCCCCAAACCACTCAATGGAATAGTAAGTCCTCTAAAAACCGCATTCTTTTTTTCCTACTCCTTTGACTTGCAACTGCGTGAAAGATTATGTCCCGCTCATTTTCTAAAATAATTCTCTAGACCTTTGTCTAGCTTTAATTTCTCTAAAGTCTAAGCTTTATTTAGCTCCGACGTTAACCTCCTCATTTCCTCTGTCAGCCAACAATTCCAGTTTGTTATACTCATTACCCTCCTCATTTCTTCTATCAGCCAACAATTCCAGTTTGTTATACTCATTAGTTAACATATTTTCTTTTTATTCATAGCTTCTCTTCATTTGAAGCCCAACTCTAACCGTCCTTCGGAACATGTAAACCTTAAACAACCATACATCAATACTTTTCACTTCTAAACAAGACATATTATTCCAAGCCTTTATCACCACCTCCCTAAATTCTCCAACCACCACTTCCAAAATGTAAATCTTTTTTCCCAAAGAAAGAATTATCTCCATAATCTACCACCAAAAGGTTGTCATTGCTAGTAAGTGGGCTCAGTAGGAATTATCTCCAGAATCCTACGAGAATGCATAGTGGGCTCAGGCATTGTGTCACTACCATTTTCTATTCTTTGTTAATTGTGGAAATGCGGCATTTATACATCTTAGAAAGCAAAATATCTTACTACAAAATATCTCACAAAGCAAAAATATCTTATTGTTATCGGAGATGAGAAAAAACACGTGGGCGTGAGAGCACACCATATGTGGTTCTCGGGTCGTTCATTATATTGTTGGGCTGACAAAATTAGTTGTCCACAATAAACTAGACAAGGAGTTTGGACCCAGAACCACGAAACCAACCAACCAAACGAAGAAACTTAAAGTGGAAAATTAGCTTGCTATACCTAATAGCTCTCATGCCGTGAAATAGCCTAAGTCCTACATTCTTTTTAGAAAACTGAATTGTTTTCTTCAAATTCCTACAAAATTGTACAAAAACTTTACTAAATTTATGCGTTCTAATTTAGGTTAATCAACGGGCAGAAATTCTCTGTCGTTGCATTTGCTGACTTTGGGTTATTGACACATGGGTTCAACCCCACCCGTCAGTGACCCACAACAACGTTTAAGGAATCCCCACCGTCAATTGACTCCCCTTCGAAGACGCCTATTGTCTTTTGAGAACCATCTGCCAAAGAAAATGAGCCGCAAGACTGAGAACAGTGACAAGGCCCATGGGCCATTATGCAGAAAATGGGCTTCTATGATGAGAAATGTTAAGGCCCATGTGTCTACGGGCCAAAGCCTAGCCTAAGAATGCTCGCTCAGTCGGCTAGCTTGTTCATCGACGTCGTGGTTCAGCCGCGGGCGGCGACGGCGTTGGCAGGCGATAAGGGCAGGCGGCTACCCCTGCCGGCGTCGGCGCACCGCCGCGAAGCAAGGGCGCGTCGAGGCACCGGTCTTCCAGGGGATTGGTTGACTGTTTCCTTTACTGTGAGCAGCCAAACCCAAACCTTACCCTTCCTCCCTTTCCCCCCCTCCTGATTCATCGGTCCATTTCGTTGCGGATTTGCTAGCTCCGGTGTGCGACTAACCGTATATCCTCCATCGATTCGTGGCTCGACGACTAGGTTCTTCTCCGGTGGGTGCGCGCGAAGATCCAAGGGTTGAGTAGGGTAGGGTTTGGGGACAGCGGCAGCAGCGATGGACTACACCAACGCCATCCACATCATCCCGGACGCCGCGGGTCCCGACGCCTGGGCCAACGCGGCGCCGTCCGCTGGCGGGGACTCCGCCATCTGGGCCACCGAGGACGACTACCGCCAGTGGAACGCCGACCCGGGCTACGGCGACCGGAACCCCTCCTCGCGGGCGGGGAGCGAGCAGCCGCCGCCGGGCAAGAAGTCTCGCGGCGGGGGCGGGGGAGGCGGCGACGGCGGTGGGGGCAGCAGCAGCACGAGCAAGTCGCGCGCCATCGGCAAGATGTTCTTCAAGACCAAGCTCTGCTGCAAGTTCCGGGCCGGGACGTGCCCCTACGTCACCAACTGCAACTTCGCGCACGGCATGGAGGAGCTCCGCAAGCCGCCGCCCAACTGGCAGGAGATCGTGGCCGCCCACGAGGAGGCGACGGAGCAGCGGGAGGAGCACCAGATCCCCATCATGACCTCCGGTAGTGTCGTGGGTGGGGACGGCGGCAGCGCGGGCTCGCAGGGGGGCAGGGCGTACAAGGGCCGCCACTGCAAGAAGTTCTACACCGAGGAGGGCTGCCCCTATGGCGACGCGTGCACCTTCCTGCACGACGAGCAGTCCAAGGCACGGGAGAGCGTGGCCATCAGTCTCTCGCCCACGGTTGGCGGTGGGGGATACAATGCTGCCTCCGCAAACGGGGTAATAGTGCAGAAGCCGTCCAACTGGAAGACGAGGATCTGCAACAAGTGGGAGATGACTGGATACTGCCCATTCGGGAGCAAGTGCCACTTTGCTCATGGAGCTGCTGGTGAGACTCAGATTTCTTATGTAATTGTTATATGCTTCTTGCTTCATCCAGTTAGGGCTAGTTATCCAGCTATGATTTGCCCTGCACAGTAGCTGAATATCTTTTGAGTAGTTTGTGGATGATTCATTGTTATGCAGTTATAGTTTACTTCTCCTAAAAACATTGGAGTCCATAATTTTAGACATCTCCATTTGGTCTCTGAAACTATTTCTGCTATCAGGTTTTATAGGTTGAATTATCCAACAATACATGCTACTATAGTTTAAAATAGTGTTTCAGCAAGATATTTTTTTGGTCTCGTGTGATGGGAAGTTTATGCTATGTTTTCCAATATACTATCGAATTGCTAGAACAAATCTGTTAGGGCTATCTGGCTATGAGGTGTTTATGGTTTATAAATTGAACCATGCTGGTAGATGCAGTTTCTTCATAGTAATAGATCTGATTTGAACTATTGTTCCATCTATTATTTTCGGTCATGTATTATCATGCTACGCTTTTAAGTAAGATAGCGACTTTTTAGAAGAGACCTTTTGAGGCTATGAGATGTTTATGGTTTATGGATAAACCGTGCTGGTAGGTGTGGTTGTGGATTTGTAGTGTCTTCTCCAGTTTCTCCGGTTCTGCGAGGTTTGAGATATTTTCAAGCTCTGTAGTAGGCCTTTTGGTTTCTTCAAAGTTCAAACTATGAGGACATTAGGCTATCCGCAGTGGGTGCGGGATGAGCTACGGTAAAGGGCACTGCAGTACGAGAATAGCACATGAACAGATGTATGGGATGCTTCCGCACAAGGCTTGCTGCAGCAAATATAGGGATATACGGGAGGTGCTGCATCCGCTCTCTCTCCTCCGTCTGCTACAACGATTGTGCTTGGTGTGCTCATTCAGACTTCACCGCAAGGAGCTCCTCTGCTCTGACGCTAGCAGAGAAGGAGAGAGAACAGGTTTGCGGTTGGCGGTCCTCACCCCGGCGACCAGAGTGGAAGGCAGCGTGCGGCGGAGGAGGCGCCCGATCCAGCGGCAGGGCGGCCCCTGGCGCCGTTGGTGCCCAATGGGGTGGACCGACCTCCTTGGCCAGCGCCAACGGGCGGAGGAGGAAAAGGAGGCAGGCGGCCATGGCAGGGAGCAAGCGTGGCGGCCATGCCGGGGAGGAGGTGCCAATCGTCTGGGCTTGGAGGAGGCGCTAGATCCAACGGCAGGGTGGCCCTAGGAGGAGGTGGCGCCCAACGGGGTGGACTAGGACTCTTTGGCCGACGCCAGCGGGGCCAAGGAGGAAGAAGTGGGCAGCCTTGACGGGGGCCAGGGCGCGGCGGCCGTGGGGGAGGGGGGTGGGGAGGAGACACAGCTGGAGGCCGAGCGGATGTGAGTGGGGCGGACGACAGAAGGGAAATGGCGGTCGTGGGCTCTTTGTGGCATAGGTGAGATATGGGTGTGGGTGGGGGACGTGGGTGGGTGAGAAATTGATATAATTGTATTGAATTGGTATAGAGTATGAGTATGGAGTATCACAAGCGTAGAGGATTGTGCTGTATACCATGGAATCCTGATGACTAGGATGGAATATTCCTTTTAGAGTATAGAAAAAGAGTATGGCGAGCAATGTTTTCAAATCGCCTAATCAACCTGGTCGACCTGTGGCTGACTTGGTGATTAATCGCCATTAGTCGTCGGTAGACCAATTAATCGACCCTGGTCGAGCTGGCCGTCCATATAACCGTCCATAGGTTTCAGGACATATATATGCACACGGTATACTATATCCTATGTATTATGTATACAATTATAGTTTAGCAAGCATCAAAACTCAAGAGTTCAAGAGAATTATAACGAAACCCTCTCTCCCTCTCTATTTTGCCTTGCTTCCTGAAACCCTATCGGGGCCCAAGGTTTTGGCCTAGTTAGTCCCTCCCTGAGAAGTCCAATGGCGAATTCAAACTGGTTGTCCAACCTCCCTAATCGCCCGATTAATCGCGACTAATCAGACGACTAGGTTTCTGGTCAGGCTGGTCAGGTCGCGACCCCTGGTCGGGATCAGAGGTCCGATTACCCTGATTAATCGCGATTAACTGGACGATTTGAAAACACTAATGACGAGTGCGGATAGCCTTATGTTGGGTAGGGTGCCAGCAAAAAATAAGAAAAGTGAGAACTTGTCCGATGAAGCTTGTTTACTTACTGGAAACTGCATCTTAGTACTGCAGTTTTATTTCGTGTTACCTTAGGAGCTATGGGTCTGATATTTCTGCTGCAGTTTTTCTGTCGCACAACACATTTGACATTTCCATTTCATCTTATGTCTGAGGTGATTATTTGTGAGAAATTAAGTATCTTCATTGCAATACTTGGAACTGCTGTCAAGCAGATGGCTGGTTCTTAGATCATGAACTTTGATTTGTTTTTTTTATCTTTATACACCAGATATTTTATTCAGATACATGTCATACAAGTTACTGATGCAAGTCGTAACAAATTTCTACTATAACTTCAGAACTTCACAAATATGGTGGGGGACTCGTCGACATAGACAGCAGGGATGCTGTGTCGACTCCAGACTCAAAGCAAGCTGGTGCTTCTGCAAAAACTCCCGCAGAGTCTGCTGCTGCATCTACTGTGATGCCCCCTCACGCAGACGTGTACCATCTAGGCATCCAGTCACAGCGTTCTACCATCATCAGCCAAAGGTCAGGGCAACTGCAAAGGCCCATCCAGAAATGGAAAGGCCCTGACAAGATCAGCAGAATCTATGGTGACTGGATAGATGAAAATGAGTAGGAAGGGAAGCTATTGCTTATTATCTGGCTGCCTCCGCCCCAGCTGTTGCAGGCCTACCTGGATTAGAAGTTCTAGTTGGCATTGCAAAACCTGGTCTCACACAATGCATGGTGTTTGTCTTAATGTTATCTTGCTGCAGGTCCTGCTGTTGCCTCTGTTTTATGCATGGTTAAGTGAAGATCAACTTTGCAAGACCTATATTGGGAAGGAAACCTGTGAGAATGTATGGTCACCTGTTCCGTTTTCTTGTTGAATTCTGTCTCTTTGCTTTGTTCTTGTGTGATGCTTCACATGGATAGGAATCACAGGATAGTTAGCATCATGTTTTCGGGCTGTTGCTGGGCGAGCATTACTATTTGGGATATCTGTCTTGGGCCAAGGGTTCACCATCCAGCAGCCCGTCTCTAGGCTTACTTGCGAGTGGACTAAGTAGAATAGGATCGTTCCATTGTATTTTGTTATGTGCTTCAGGTGGTATGTGAGGTAGGATAGAATGGGATAATATTGTCCTAGATGGTGGATAAAGAGATCCTCGGAGGTTGATAGAAAACAGTCATTCCACTTAGACAATAAGGATGACAATTGGATCATGTCTTAAAGCGGGATAGAGCTTAGGATAGTGCCGTCTCATCTTTAGAAACTACTCCTTCCATCCTATGATATAAGGCACACATGTAATTCAATATTCAAAGTGAATTTTTTATCCATATATAATTAGTTTTGTATTATGAAATTATTTTGTTGAAAAAAATATATTTTTGTTTGTGTTTAGTGTTTATTTTATATGGATACAAACATTATAGTGCGGGAGATATTAAAAAACAAATGTTAGTATTGGAGATTGTGCCAGTTTGACCACATCTTACGAGATTTAGGACGGAGGGAGCAGAATAGGTCCGTAGCATATAATTTGTTCTCCGACACACAAAGCCTTTGTAAACATAATCTCCCTCCATTTCGAAATATAAATCACATTTTTGTTTGCTTACATACACTTTGACTAACAATTGTTTCACTAATATCATCTTTGCGATCAAAATCATGATCATATGAAAGTATTATGACTATGAAACATCTATCTTGTGTTACAAAATGAAGCCCCACATCCTTTCTTTAATGTAACTAAAATGTGCTTTATTATCACTCTTAGGGTTATGGTAATCACATTCTTACATTAGAGTAGTACAGATCGTCCTAACGGGACAGACCAAACGGAGCGCAGCTTGAAAAACACAGCAGCGGAATTTAAACATAGATCTAAGCTTCACCACAACACCAGTTAGGATAGGCCGCAACCCTTACACGTTTACAATCACGATGACTACGTCTTCTCAGTAACCCAAAAACAAAGTAAAGGTGAGTATGAAACGTACTTCGCAAGCCTATTTTCCTCCATGAGGATTTGGGGTTAAGTCTATTTACATGCAAGATATATCTGGAGCTCAGGATAATTTGGCAGAAAAATATTTTCATATGCAAGGTTCAGTAATTCAAGTTTTAATTTTAAAAAAAATCTTTCCAATAGAGGGGAGGAGGGGGATTGCCACTGGACTCACAGATCCTACGTGGCTCAAGTCAGTCAAGCCAACACCCACACAAATCCACCGCTACCGAGCCACGCCCTCGTAGCAACCACAAAGCCACAAATCCCAACCATACCCAATTTTGCAAAACATCGAGTTGTCGAAACCAAGTCATAATTCGTCCATACTTGTGGACAACGGACTATTCGGATAGGATTATACTCTGATCAGAGATTGTACTATGACCCACAAGTTGGACTCAGCAACTACTTACAGTCAAATATGCGTCTGAATTCCAATCTAACCTTTGCTTTCGTGTTATCATCAAGCAATGCCTCAAGAGGATCTGGATAGCTTTGTCGCCCTGCCAGCAAACATGCGACCCAAGCCCTCAATCCTTAGCCTCTTGCCACACCAATACCGCAGACAACTGCAAGACTATCCATTCTGGCTTAGACTAGGCGCTGCCTCAAATAGCGTCGAGTGGTTGTACCAAAAGAGTTAGACAAGATAAGACTTTGACTCGGTCCTTCAGGACAGAAACTCCCCCAATGCTCACAGCCGAGCCACACCGTCCAAACCTCCCCACGAGGCCGAACATTCCGCCCTTTACACAATGGCATAGTCGACCGAAGTTGTCCGCTGGGGTGTTACCCCATGTTTTCCAAAAACAACCCACTCACACACACACCATACCCACCACCGTGTTTCCAACAACAAGATTGATATAGATAATTAAGTGAGCGATCCACCTAAGCGCACTACCTCTAAAATTGGCATCGGTGGCTATCCTATCATGTTTCCTTATCAACCAAAACATGCATGTTTTATCATTTAACAAGGCAATGGGTTGTGTGTAAAAACTGGGTATTTTATGCATCAAGTTGGAATTCCAGTGGACTTGCCCTTTGCTTAGTTGGGGTAGCGTGTACAACTGCCTGGTGTCGATCCCGAGCTCATAGTAGAACCTCTCGAGGGCTCGACCAATCGGACTCTTCGGTAGGGCCTAAGCGCACAAACAGAAGAAACAAACAAGCAAGGCATATTATGAGCTCGACAAGGATTAGGTTTGTGTTGAGTGAAGGATTTAAGAGTAGACTAATGAATCATACCGGCGGCTCTAGCTCCAACGAGCTAAGCTGCTCCACGGCTAGGCGCTGCGCCGTGAGGCGTTGTGTTGCAAACATCCGACCATACTGTCGGGCCTGATAGCACTCGTTACAGAGGCGCCACGACAGAGGGTACGGACGGCTGCAACGAGGGCAAATGCGTCGGGAGCGTGGAGGTCGCATGGCGATGGGAAGGGTTCCTGTGGACAACAAGGGTGAAGAGCGAGATGGATTAACACGAGGTTAGTCAGAACGAGGCAGATGCAGGATAAGCGGTCTGCTTTGTGGTCAAGAGCTTAGACCATTCCGCTCATCGCGGTTATGGTGCCTGACGGCTAACCACTAGTGTGATCGAGGAAAAGTTTTTGGCTCTACTCACCCGTCGTAATAATGGGGCCCGATAGTCACCCATTGTTGTGATCGGAAGGAGGGCTGGTTAGCCCTACCGAAAAAAGGTTTCACGTACGGTTTGTTTAACAGGTCGAGTGTAACCCATGAAACGAACCCACGTGGAAGTCGTGAAAGGTTATGGGAAGTGCACAGATGTGTAGAGATTGATTTATAGAGAATTTAGGCGCAACAATCACCTAAATCGGAGTTGGGACGGAAAAATATGGAATATTTGGAGAGGAGGTAGATTTATTCACTGGAAAAAGTCTGAGGGTTTAGAAAGAACTTTTCCCAGCGAACTTCTTGGACATCAGTGGGATTTCGGCCCAATAGCCTTTTTTTTCTTTCTCCACTCTCGGCCCACTCCGGCTGGGCTGCCATCATGGCCCATGGGCGCGCACGTGGCCAACTGGCCACTTTGGGCCGGCCCACGCGGCAGCCAAGGAGAGGGGCGACCGGCACTCCTCTAGAAAAAGGGAGTGACTCATCATATTCCGGATGATTTCCTCGTTAGAAATCATCCAGTTTTTTGACCAATTAGAATTTGACACGTCACATTGTCAGAAAAATGAAAAACTGAGTGATTGGATGAAAAAAATTATCCAGATCCCAACTCTGCGTTCAGGCTTGGTCCTTCGGCTTCCTCGCCTTCTGGCCGGGCTCCCGGCCGCGTCCCCGCCGTCCTCCCCGTGCCTCCACGCGCCGCCGCCCCTCTCCGCCTCCTCCCGCAGTGCCGTTAGTGCGGCCTCCTGAGCCTGCATCCTTGCCGCGGCGGCGAGGCACCGTCGCCTGCGCGTTCCAGCGTGTACCGACGGCCTGCTGCTCATTGTCCTCGCCTGGATGTGGCTCTTCCCGCACGGTGTCATCTCCTCCGGCCTCTTGGAGCGGTCCCGGCACCGCCGCACCAAAGGAAGGGAGACCGGCGTCCAGCGGCGCTCTAGACAGGGAGGAGCAGGTCCGTGCTCTGGTGGCGAGTAGCGCGCCGGATGGGGAAGGGCAGGGCCGTGCTCTGCTTGCAAGCGGCGCGCCGGAGTGAGAGGGGAGAGCGACGTGGCGGGCAGCGCGCCGGACGGGACGGGGAAGGGGCACGCCGGAGGGGTAGAGGACAGGGAGGGGTGCTCAGGAGGGGGAGGGGACGGGAGGGCGCCTCGTGCTCGCCGACGGCACGGACGCAAGCAGGGCCAACGGAATCGGTGATGGCGCGGGGCGAGGAGGCCCGGCGATGGTGGCGTGCCCAGCGGGCTGGCGGTCGGCAGCCCTGGCGGCCGGTGAAGGTCAGCGGCGCCGCCAGTGGCCGGCTGGGGACGGGGCGAGCTGGCGGAGGCGCGGAATGAAAATGAAATAGAAAAAGAAAAAATACGGAATGAAAAATGGGCCAAAAAACAGGCCAATGTCATGCACAAATCTTGAAGCAATCACATCCACACAAAAGTGAATGAAAATACGACTAAAAATCATCCGGTAGATAAATAGAAAATCTGGAAAAAAAAAAGGGTAGGATGCGGCGGCACTGGTTCGGCCGGCCTCCCTGGCGCCCGCTGCTCCTCGCGGCCAAAGTTCCGGGTTCGCCGGAGTTCGACGGAACGGATGTTCCCGAACTCCGTCCTCGAATCCGAGAGCACCGGCGCGAAGAGGAGAGCGAGGGGAATCTGTATGGGCAGTTCCGGGCATGAGGAGGTGAGCAGAGGTGGGTCAGGCATGGGTGCCATGGCTGCCGGCCTCTGGAGCTCGCGGAGAGCTCCGCTCAAGCAAGCGAAATAGATTATGAGGGCGGGTGGAGGTAGATGGAGGTGGTGTGGTGCTCCCTACCAGTTTAACCGGACGGAGATGGCCTGAGTGGAAAACGGTGGAGAAACACGCGCTCTGTTCATGAATGGAGAATGGCGAAATTGGGAGAGGACAGGAAGCGGACGGAGGAGCGGAGTGGCTTGGCGGCTTCGCGCGAGGATGGGGAGTGCGCTGGCTGTCCCATTTATAGGCTGGCGGAGGAGGAGCGGCCGGGGGTGAATGGCGCTGGGGTGAGGAGACCGGTTCTGCTTGGCTTCCTGCGCCCGGAGGGAGAAGGGACTCGGGGAAAAATGCCGGGCGCCGAACAGTAGAACGAAGGGGTGGGTGCAAGGTGTTGGGCGGTGAGTGGACCTCGAGGTAGGACCGAAGAGGGGCCGGGGTGGGGCACCGGTGCGGCAGTGCCCGCGCTGCCTGCTGGTCACTTGTGCGTGCGGGCAAGAACCAGCAGACCGAGGGAGGGGAAGGAGTTGACGAGCGGGGTCCGCGGGAGAGAGAGGAGAAGGGGCCTGGTGGGCTGGCGTCCTGGGCTGGGGGAGAGGAGAATGGGCCGCGCCCGTAGAGAGAGGAGGGGAGGAGTGGGCCTGGGCGGTGGCCCAAGGGAAGGGGGAGGATTTCTCTTTTTCTGATTTGGATTTTGGAAATTGAATTTGAATATTTGGAGAAGGGATCTGAGACGGAATTTGGTGGGTGGAAATTTGCAAGAGATTTTTAAGATATATTTGGAGAGAAGGATTTAGATATTTTGTTGAGCTCATTAATGCACACTCAAGCAAATAAGGTTATCGAAAAAACAAAATTTGAAATTAGAGGGGAATTAAGAGAAAATCTTAGGGTCAAATTTTGGGATGTTACACAAAAACTGTCTCAAAAGATTAATTATTGATCAAAACCTTGTCATATCAAAACCTAATACGGCTTATATTTTGGTATGGAAGCATACTTTTCTACAAAGATGGACCTTAGAGTGGAGAGTCCATTTGTACTCTGATTTCCAAATACTTGTGGTTTAGACAACGATCTTGTCCTTAAATCATATTTTTGACTATTGTTTTCCATAAGAATATAAACGAGCATTCTAACAAAATACTATTCATGATAAATCCATACACATTATCTTTTTCACATTAAATACTTCAAATATTATTTGTAATAAGGGTTTAAAGTTTTAATTAAATCTTGTCTAAAATGTCAAGTACTTGCAACAGGAAGGAATAACTACATGACAGTACTTGTTGTTGTAATTTTAGTATTTTTTGGTTTATTTTAATCCGCCTACCAACATATAAATCATGACAATAAACAACGTGATCGTGCAACTAACATTGCTACCAAGTCTTATTCAAAAAATTAATTAAAAAATTCAAAAAATAAGTTATATAAAAATACTTAAGATTATAAATGTAATAGTAAAAAACAAATAATATTTATAAAAGTTTTTTTATTAGACAAAGGATTAAAGGTAATACATTGGAATAAAAATGACTTGTATTTTGGGGTGGAGGGAGTAGAAGTATTACTAATTGGATCGGACCACGGGTTAAATCTCTATCTCCAACTCTAACCTGTGAGAGAGCACAATTTGATGGACTAGATTATTAAATCGTCAAAATGCACCATAGCATATCTTACTATTACTAATTAGATGCTCTTTTTGGAGCCTCCACGTTAATCCTCACGAAACACAAAAAAAAATCCTAAAAATTCTCATAAAAATCAGAAACATCCAACCATCGATTGTCAGATTAGAATATTAATAGCCATTAGATCTGTTTTCGTAATTACCCACATCTGCCATTATGAAAGGTTTTGAATTCAACTCTCAACGAAAGCAAATTTTCTCTTTTTTGACAGATTTTTTCATTTTCAATTTATTTTTTAATTAATTACTCACCTCTACCGTTACGAGAGGTTTTGAGTTCAACTCTCAACGAAAGCAAATTTCTTCTTTTTTTTGGATTTTTTCCATTTTTAAATTTACTTTCAGTTTTTTGTCAAATTTTTTCCCATTTACAAATTTACACTACTAAATGATCCCATAACTTTTTTTCATAAAGATGCTAAAAACATTTCTATGAAACAGATATTTTGTGTCAAATCTTGCTATTACTAATTGAAGACTCCTTTTGGAGCCTTCTTTTTAATCTTCACGAGATGTGCTAAATAAAAGATAAAATCATAGAAATTCTCGTATAATTAGAAACAACATCTTATCATCGATTGTTGAAATCTTAATAGCCGTTAGGTATGTTTTCTATATAATTAATATCCCGTCATCCATCATGTAGCTCTAATAATAGATCTGTTTTCTAAAAAAGATAAATCATAAAAATTCTCACAAAATCAGAAACATCCTGTCATCCATCGTGTAGCTCTAATAAAATAAAAGTAGTCATTAGGTCTATTATAGTTTTTAAACAATTTTGACCCCCTAAATTTGCATATAACAACATGCCATTGTAAAAGATAAATTAAAATAAGTTCTAAATCTTCATATAAATGACCCAACATGGTATTATAAAATATAAATTAAAATAATTTATAAACTTGCATATACATTACATCCACAATGACATTACAAAAGATGAATGGAAATAATCAGCTATAATATTATTACGGATTATATCTATATCCTCTAAAACTCTAACCCGTGCGAGAGCACGGGTTGATGGACTAGTATATTCTAACATTTTTTCAATTCACATAAACTAAAGTGAGAATACTGAAGTTTCTCGACTAAAGTCGATTGCCACAAAACATTCTCGAAATGTCCGGTCGGATTCTCAAAGAAAAGAAGGAAAATTTCGGTCGGACATATCCGGCGAAACAAACATTTGCACTAGAGTAACTGGGTTCAGATCAGATCTTAAGCATAACAAAGTATATTTGCAGTTTACCACATTTTCCACTGCATATTGGAATCTTGGCGCTACCCACTCATATTATTATTAATTAGTTAACAACCTAATTGGATTGAGAGCACTTGTGTATTCACATATATCCTCTATATACACGTAGCAGCAGATTGCTTCGAATCATCTTATCCAATAACTTGCTTACTGCTCTAAAGTAGTGCTGAAAAGTCGCATTTGCCCTGGACACTCCAGTGGACAAAACAATGAAAAATGCTAGATTTATTATTGTTGTAGTCTGTACCCTGGTTCCCAATGCGATAGTCGATAGAATATTACATGCATATATATACTAGGACGGATGGCACTCTATGCTGGCATGCTGCGCCTGTATATAGGTTATGTTCGTAATAATTGTTTCCTCCCCTGGTCATACCTCTCTTGACTCTTTACCTCCTAATGTTACTTCGTATTGGTAATCACAATTCGTTCAAAAGAATACTATGCAAGCACATAAAATTGTCGTAAATGCATAGTGATAAACGGATAATTATACAAGTTAAAGTGAATAACAATGCCTATCTGCGGATTACATGTTCAGTAGGAAGCCAATAGACAAGACAACCACCTGGACTGGAGTAGCCAAACAGGTGCATGTGCATTAGGTTCGTAAGTTTGCATGTCACTAGCTAAAACCACACAAAAAAAGCTTGTTTCCATGGTCAGCCTGAACTTTTAAATCCTTGTTAGTTAGTATTGCATCTCAGTCAAGCTAGCAGTATATTTAGGATACTTTTTTTCCTTGAACATGTGGAGAGAAGATTTAGGATACATATGCACTACAAATTGGAACACAAACCACTAGTGCACGACGGAAGTAAAGCAAAATAAGTAGGAAGATTACACAGAACCTATCTGCCCTATGAAATAACTTGAAATTGCAATTGACAGTAGTGTCACGTGAAATAGCTTGAAACTGCCATTGACAATGTTACAGTGAAATAACTTGGAACTCCAACTGACAGTGTCACGGTGTGCATACAGGAGGAGAAAAAAATCTAAATAAGTTTACCAAGGCGGTACCATATAGGAGTACTAAATAGCATGCATGAGGTACAATGGACATGATTTTAGCCTACATCTATAACCATATTAACATTTGAAGAGAACTGAATATGCTTGCTATCATGACCACAAAGTTGTCAGTTGGTTAAGAAATAAGGATGTGATGAATGCTCGGTAAAATAAGAAATACTTAATAATGACAATGTAATTGATCACAATATTGATATAATGAACAATCGGACAAGAAATCAATCTGTTAAAGTATGTACACATCACATATTATGGTGCATGGCTAAATGTGAAACATGGCAAGATGGTTAAGGATTTGCCAATGACTTTGAAATGATCAAGATGTCCCAAAGGGGTTGGGGGAGATTGAATTCAACTTTTAATTTCAAAACTTGAAATTCAATCATATCGTCCAAATACCAATTCACCCTAGTCGTGCATAAGCAAGTTTGGCTAGAGATCTAATTGGTACAAAAATTGACTTGCAACCTGCATGGTTTCAACCATACTCAGGTATGCAATTCTAGGAACTAAAATTGTAGAATCTAAATTGCATGAAAGTAAAAAAAGGTTAAGATCTTGTGCCCTTGATTGACTCAAATATAAATGCGCTCTAGTGGATGCCCTTCTGTCAGTGTGTAACCGTCATGAAAAATGTTTTTGACTGTGCACTGATGGACAAATTGTTATTTCTCTGTCGTTTTATCCTTGTCGGTGCATTGTCTGGTTTTCCTTTTTCCCTGTCATTCTTTAGTATTTTCCTGTCGTAAATGCACTACCAGGGATATGGGCCTGTTTGGTTGGCACCCTGGCGCTGCATGGCCTGGCGAAGCAGCTGCCTGTGTGTTGCCTGGAGCGCGTTTGGTTGGAGTCTTGGGAAGTGCCTGGACCAGGCAAGGTTGCCTGCCACCAGGCGCACGAAAACGAACGCCTGGCTGAGAAGCATGCTGCCTGGGAGCTAAATCCAATGATTAGTACAGCAGGTTTACGTGTCCTTTGTTTTTCACAATATTTTTTTTCTTTTTTGCCTCCACGATAGATGAATGAAGCATGAAGCTTATTCAACATTGTAAAAACATATTTTATCTCTAATGCATATTCATAATCACATGATTATCGTCAACAGCCAATATTCTGTCCTCCAGTAGTGAGCCACACATGAACCACCATAGGAATACATGTTATTTTTATTGTCCTGAAGTAAACTACAAGACAAATCTTTGAGAAGAAACTAACTATAGCCTCCATTTTTTTTTCATATTTGACGTGTGTTAATTAAAAATTCAACTAAGCGGCAACAGAAAAGGAAGAATGTGGAAGCTGGTAAAGAATGATAATTCATGAACCAGAGCCCAGAGGTGTGTAGACACAGGTCCTATAAAGGGTAAATTCGATGAATCGGTTCCTTTCCCTTTTCATCCTTGCAAGCAGAGAGCGACCGATCGACTGCGCTGCCCGTTCGTCAAATTAAAGCAGCTGACCTGCACTCGATATTATCAAAAAGACAAAAGCAGTTGTCTTGACAGGTGATTTGATATACACGGAGTATATATTATTGGAGTACTAATAAACTCGTTGGCGCCACGTAGGCGTTGATCGTGAAATGTGCCGCAAATAGTGTATGTGAGCGATTGCGTCGTCCGAATTGACCATTCATTAACAATTTTGCGATGGAGCCATCTATCTATCGGTCGCAACCACCGCTAGCTGCTGTATTCCGGTCGTGCAGTCCGACGTGCGGCAGGTGACAGCCTCGAGGGAATTCAGAAGCTTCTGACCAGCTCTATGGTTGCATCCGTTTCAGTGAACCAGCTCATCAATCCTGCTCGTCTCAACTAAGCCCATATCGTTGGCAAATTATGCTTTAGAGTGTTCGTTCTAGGTACATAAACCGTGGCTGTCCTAGATCATAATCTCCTATTAACGCAAGACATAACCTTCGTACGTAGGGAAAAAAGTCTTCCAAAATAGCTTTGGACTATTAAGTTCTATCGCCATATATTGTTGGGTAATTTTAGCGATAGCTACTACATTGATTGATTTTTTTAATTTATTTCATGCAATAGTACAGAAAACAGTTTTAGGAGCGGTTGAGGGACTATTTTCAGGGCGGGTCCGTGAACCGTCCCTGCATGCGCATCGCTAAAAATAGGTAAAAATCGATTTTAGGGACGGTTGGTAAAGTCCATCGTCCCTGAAAATCAATTTTTAGGAGTGGTTGGTAAGGTCCACTGCCCTTGAAATTTGATTTTTAGGAGCGGTTGGTAAGATGCAACACCCCTAAAAATATTTTCTAAAAAATAACAGCGTAAAATAAAAAATAAAAAAGTATCGCTACATATTAAGAAGAAAGACCACACAAGCAAGCAAGGTATGAGCCCTTTTTTCCACGCAGAATACCACATCAACACTTTCCAAGATTCAAACCCACAACCTCATACCTCGTATATAGCACCCTCCCACCACCAGACCACATCATCACATGTGCCAAACAAAGTGACGCGTAACTTTTGTACTTACGTTAAATTGATTTCTAGAAGTGGTTGGTAAGGTGCACATCGAAAGTTGGTCACCGCCCCTTAAAATTGATGTTTAGGGGCGGTTGGTAAAGTGCACTGCTCCTGAAAATCGATTTGTAGGGGCGGTTGGTAAGGTGCGCCGCTGCGCCGCCCCTAAAAATGGACTATTTTCAGGGACATTTGGTAAGGTGCACCGTCTCTGAAAATCGATTTTTAAAGACGGTTGGTAAAATGCACCGTCTCTAAAAATAATGTTTAGAGACGTTTGGTAATACTAACCCAGAACTGATTTTTAGAGAAGCTCAAATTTCTAACGCTTCTAAAAAGTAAAAGGGCGTCTTGAAAGTATCAATTTTGTAATAGTGATGGCCAAACAACTTTTTTGCATGCTATAGTTTTCCTTTAGTTTTCTATGCTGGTCTGAACGTCATACATATGCAAAGGTCAAATGGAGAGAGTATTCTTAATAATGAGATACTCCTACGTGCAGTGGCTAACGATTAGGTAGCCTTATTAGTTAGGAGTATTAGCCAATTCAGTCGTATGCTTAGCTATACAGTATAAGTAATACATAGACGATCGAGCATGGCATGTGTGTGGCGCAAGCAGACTGATGGATGGATCGGTGACCAGCAGCCGGCGTTCAGCACCGCACCGACGGCGACGAGGGGGCCGGTACGGTCAAACAGGGAACGACACGGCCCACGTGGGGCTCCGTGGTAACGTGGCACGCCAAAGCTGGCTGCCGGGGCAGGACAGATCGGATCTTGGGAACGGCGCCACAGAGCCGCGGTTAGTTAATAAACTAATCCATAATCAGGAATTGCATGTGCTGCACAAGCTTAATCGTCAGCAAAAGGGCCCCTGCTAGGCTGCTACTATAGTGCTATGTGAGAGTTCCCTTCCTTTTCCCTCTTTGGTTGATTCTTTCTGGAGTACTAGTTTCTCAAAAAAATTTATTTCTTCTCATAAAGTTTCTAGTCATGTATTTCACATGCACTCTCGAAATGCTTCCTTCTGGCCATTTTTAATTTCTTCTAAGCACTAATTTATACAAGGCCTGTAATAACAAGAACCTGCATCTCTGCGAATCTACTAGGCATTTCTCCATGAATTAGCAGGCTGGATAAGATATATGTATAGAAATAAAAACCCCCAAAATGCAATCTATCTTTGCTTGCTGCCATCGAGTACAGATTCTTATGAAGCAATAATGCTTGTCTTACTGTTGTCAATCAATGTCCTCCGGCAGTGGGCATATCTAGGTCATATTCCACGCCGCCCGTTTCCCCGCAAAGCGCAAGCAGAGTCATTTCCAAGACCATTCAGGTTTCGATTTGAGGTTGAAGTGACGACCTAGTGTAAATTTACTATATATACACGCTGTTAGTCTGTTACTCTCACAGCAGCTGGTCGATATCTGAACCTACCTTGGTGCAATTCATCGACATTATTCTTAGCAGCATTTTCGTTAACCGCTTACTCCACTGCAGTGCAGGGAGTTACTTATATCGTAGCTTTTTTGAATGTGGCCGGAGGTCGAGTTGGATAATTCCAGGATCTCATGAAGCATGGGATTATTTGTGCGTGTTTTAATTTACCCAAACTATGACGTACAGTACGACATAATAAACAATGGATCAGGCACGCCCGTGTGGCTCTGAAAACCGTCGTCGCGCCCATGACTGCTACACTGCTGGAACTAGATGAGCACAGTATGTACATAGGAGTGTCTAGAAATAAATAAAGCGTGCCTGCTTTATGCATGGTATGGAGGAGATTGACGACGACGATGCCCATTGCAAAACTAACAATATAAATTACTAGTACTAGATGCTACTGCAACAGCTAGCACACGTACAGCAGCAGAAAGCTAGCTCGGCTGGTCGCCACGGACGACGGCCAGGCATCAAGAGGGCGGAGATCGAGTGCGTCGCCGGCCGGAGACGACGGCGCCGACGCCGACACCGACGCGACGCGACACGCGAGGGGAGGGGAGGGGAGGGGAGGGAATGACGAAGGCAGGCGGAGTAAAAAGGGAAGTGCGCTGCACTGCACATGGGCGCGCACGAAGCACGACGGCATGGCAGCCGTGGGTAGTGCCTGCCTGCCTGCCTGCCTATCTCTACCTGCGCTTGACCGCGCGCGCAGCAAGGCACGTCCTGCGCCGGCCGGCCGCCCATGTAGGCACGCGCGCATGGGCGACGCGCGCAAACACAGGCAGGCAGGCGCACGCACGCACGCAAGGCCATGCCGCTGTGCATGATGAGAGCGATGCGTGGGCGAGCGCGGCAGCGCCAGCGGCGGGCGAGCTGCTGGAAGACTTGACCGGTGGCGATTGGACGGCGGGTGGGTCGTCGGCACGGCTGCAGAGGTGTGTGCACACTGCACAGGCAGGCAGGTGCCGCCCGGGATCTGCGGGGGCGCGGCGGTGCTGCCCCGGCCGGACCACCGTACCGGGTCCTCCTCGCCCAGCTCCTAGTCTTGCGAGATCATGGCAGTCCCTGCCTCCCTGCACGGCTAGCTGCACTGCACAGTACTCCAGTGTGAGATGGTGGAGGAGTGGAGTCCCGAGGCGAGTAATGGGCACCCTCGTGGCCGACACCCCCAGGCCTACGTGCCCCCGATCTCCCGCGCGCGCGCACATGCACAGGTGCCACACGCCCACACGCACAGGCCTGCAGCTGATATCAGTAGTTCATATATATAACAGCTGAAAATAAATCATACAACAGGTAACTGCAACGATTTCAATGTTTCCCTTCATATATACTAGCAAAGTTTGTGAGCTTCCATTCATATAGAGTACTATAAGCGGAATGGCACGACCTGTCTGTGCTTAATTATTATTACTAGTGTTAGATAAGATATGGATAAACTGCACATGCAGATATATGTAACAACTAGTGTACTACATCGGTACATCACATCGACCATGCAATTTGTCATCGCTACCACCAGAGAGAGAGAGAGAGAGAGAAAGGGCGCGGGCAAAGCACTCACATTTCGCACTGTACTACCAAACGGCGTGATGTAAGACATGTGGACTCATGGAGCCATCAAACACACAAAGACGCACGCACGCACGCATATAGGAACCATTGACACACCGCACTATTATTTAAATATAAGTCACGGATGATTTTAAAAAAACTTTAATCCCTCGTCTTATTTAAAAATACAAAAAATATAACTTATTATTTACTTTATTTTGATTTATGTTGTCATTGTAGAGAGTTTGAGCTCACTGTTTCCTTGTATGTTTACACAATTTTTTTAAATAAAAAACGATTAAAGTTTTAGAAAAAAATTAACCACGATTTATATTTAAATACGAAGGAAGCATAGTTTAAGCTATGCCCTAGAGCACCTAATAAAAACCAGTAAAGCTGAGGGGGCCGGCCAAGCCCAACAATGATGCATGTGAGGTATATACATGTTTTGATATTAATTAATTTATCGCCTGCTATCTTATTCAGCTATAATGAACCGGGCCACTAAGCGACATCCTGTGTGCCCGCCTCTTTTCTTCCGCTGATGTTAGCTAGTGCAAACGAAGAAATTGCCTCTCCTTAGCTGTGCATGTATCGTGACCCTCGAGCTGGCCTTTGTATGTATATACAAATATATTATCCATCTTGTCACCATCTACAGCTTCATCAGCAAAGGTGTGAAAGCGACGCATTGCGTATAAAAACTATGACCAACTACCTCATTTCACCTTTTTTTTTTGTGATTAGGTACCTTGCTGCTAGCTAGGGCGGTTGGTCAACTTGGACAGCCCAATTAATCAATGAATGTTGCGTTGCACACAAACTTGTTGATCGATTCAATCAACAAGAGTAAACAATGCGCACGCATATACTCCCATCCTATATGTAATCCGGTTGCGTCCAAGTCTCTTTCAGGTGGCTTTAATTTGGTTTCAGTTAATGAGGGTAGACTATAATTAAAAAGTAAATATATGTGCGTTTCCATTTCATTGTGGGGGAGTAAATTAAAGATCATCTAGGGAATATTAGTAAGATCTTAGATCTAGGCCTCTTTTACCTTTCTTTCCTTTAGCCGTAATCATTTCTAGTGTGATTAGATAGCCATAGCGCTATATGAAGTTAAAGTACCTCTGTATTTTATAGTTATATACATAGGTGAATTCTGAATTGCAAATAACTCTGAATTTTCGCGCTCTGTTATATTTCCAAAAGGAGTGCTTATATTTCGATTTTAGTTCAATCGGAGTTAAGTTGAAGCTAATCTACATATGGAATACCGTGATCATTTATGCCAAGCAGTTGTCATCTATAGCTAAATAAGAAAAACACTCAGAGGCGGCACAACTCAACACCATTTAGGGAAGGTATAGTTGGCACTCTACAGACCAATTTGGGAACATATATGCATTCAGAAACATACAAAATCCATACAAAAGTTGATGCATTGGGTGTGGTTAAATACAGATAATTTATTTTCACAATCAATATCATAAGTCAATGGTCCATTTGAAACTGAGATAGGTTATTACTTAAGCAGTAATAGAGAACTTGACAATGCGCACGATCAAAGCGCCTAGCTCGATCTATTGTGGATTTGCTTTATCAAAAGTAGCCTTCTTTGAAAAATAAATAAATAAATTGTTAGTTCAGCAGTGGTTCTCCCATTGGTAGGTGTAAAATATTGTTGATATTAACAAAGACTTGACTGCAGAAAAAACTTTATTTCACTGTAGAGGTCCTATCATTGGTTTGAACGATACGACGATACAAGTAACATGACTCAATACAGGATGCAGGAAGTTGTTGAATATTCATCCCCATCAAGTCCGGACAAAATCTCACATTGATATTAACAAAGTAGTGTAAAAATATATTTTCCTAGTAGAACTCTATTTTGAATATATGTTTTGTATTAATAAAGACTGCTTGTGGACACAATTCATCACATCTATGCTGGATATTCATTTTTTTTTTCTAGATTCGTTGAGGGATCTCTTTGGAAAAAAGAAGTTATCTGATGATGCTTAGCTTTGTCAGTAATTATATAACATACCAGCATATATGTGTCTATGATTCTAGTAAATTCCTATAGGTACGTGCCCATGGACGGGATCGTTGACTGAAGTTTCTTTTGAACTAAAAAAGAGCTTTCAACAGTTAGGCATGGGTGAACTAAATCAGCTGAGATAATATGTCTCATTTATTTGTTAGATTAGTGTGTTTGTCTTCTCATTCTGACAGTTATTAGACTTCTTGTCGATCATGTTAGTTGGATGTCCATCATGCCAGTTTATTTAATATTCGTCAAAATTAGGTGTATACATTCAGTTTGAACTTGGTGCAGTTTTTTAACAGGGTAGCAACGTGCTCCATTTAATACTTTACGGCTGGGTCAAAATACTACATTTATAAACATTAAAAACTTTAGTATAGCTTTTGATTGTTGTGGCATATAAGAATTAATAGTCACGTCCGTCCTAGCTTGTTCAAACACTATACAGATAAATAATATCCATGCTTCAGAATTTAGACTATATTCTTGCTAAATTACGTTCCAGCCACAGACTGCATATATAGCAAAAGTAATGGAGGCAGAGATAATCATATGGTACGTGCGTGCTGTAGACACACGTACTACTACATACTGTGCTGGTCAAAATGCATGTGGTACCCGGCCGGCCGCATCATCTATCCACTAATAACACCAGCCATTAATGCATATATGAATATGACCTAGCTATGAAACCGTAACCCTAACCTAACGCCCTAACCTCTTCTAATTGGCACCAAATCATGGAGGTAGCCCAAGACCAGCGGCCAGCCATATTCCAAGCTGGACTCTAGCTAGACAGGAGTGGCACTTTGGAATAATTCATCCAAGCCGCCCATGTACCTGTGCCCAAGGCATTGAGCAGTCCCACATGCCTCCCACTTAAAACCGAAGTTGTCTCAACGCGCACACCCAATTGCATCAAGGGCCTCCATCAGCTGTGGGGGCACTTTGGTCTAGGGCTAATATAATATATGCTCAACTTGCACCACTAAACTAATCCCCCCACTTGCGTGCATAAGCATCAACGTTAACTTGTATCATCCTGCCCTCTCAAGAAAAATTAAAGCGAGAGAGGAGTACACTCCTATATCTACACTCCACTTCCAACAACGCATGGCAGACACGTGGGCCCCGGAAAACACTGGACCCCACATGTCATTCTGTTGTGCTAGCCTGGCCATTATCTTGCCCATCACCCTCTTCTCTCTGTGTCTCCAGTATTATATTTCCTCCTTCCATCAACTCCAAAGACCAGCACTAACCTGTCCCTTTCTCATCTTCCTTTGGCCTGCCTCTCTCTCTCTCTCCCATTGGGTTCCAGCATCGACTTCCTCCATCTTCCTGCACCTCCATCCATTGCCCCATCTATGTCTTGCCCTTTTCTCCCCCCCCCCCCCCTCCAAACTTTCCCCTCCCAAAATATATGCCCTGCCAACAAATCCACACATGAACAAGCACCATCAGCAAGCAAGCAAGCAAGCAGGGCATAAATTAAGAAAGCAGCTGAGAACAGATTAAAAGAACCAACGAACACACACAGCAGCCAGCAGCTTCAGCTATAGCTCCTTTTCCGTCTCTCCCCACATCCCAGAAACCATTCTTTACTCCCCTCCAAGGAAACCAGCGCCACACAAACCCTAAAGAAACACACGCCCTGCGCCTCTCCTCCTCCGCCGTCTCGTCTATCACTATTATCATCATCGCCACCACCACTTCTTCTCTTGCGTCGCCAATTATTAATATTATCGGTACTGTTATGTAGCCATTATTTTTACTTGAGCTTATTTGCTACTATACTCTCCTTACTGACGACTTATAATTAGCTCTTCTCCTACCCTAGAAAGATGGCAGGCCTGGATTTGGGCACCAGCTCCTACCTGCACCACCACCAGCAGCCCCTCCACCTCCACCACGATGACGGCGGCGCGGGGGGCTCCGACGACGGCCAGGACTCGCTGTCGCCGGGGTCGGGGGGCACCGGCGGAGGCCCGCCGAGCACGGCGGGAGGCGCGGGCATCTGCGGCGGCGAGGCAGTCGCGCGCCGCCCGCGCGGCCGCCCGCCGGGGTCCAAGAACAAGCCCAAGCCGCCCGTGATCATCACCAGGGAGAGCGCCAACGCGCTGCGGGCGCACATCCTCGAGGTCGCCGCGGGATGCGACGTCTTCGAGGCGCTCACGGCCTACGCGCGCCGCCGGCAGCGCGGCGTCTGCGTGCTCTCGGCCGCCGGGACCGTCGCCAACGTCACGCTGCGCCAGCCGCAGTCGTCGCAGACCGGCCCGGCCTCGCCCGCGGTCGCCACGCTACACGGCAGGTTCGAGATACTCTCCCTCGCTGGATCCTTCCTCCCGCCGCCGGCGCCGCCGGGGGCCACCAGCCTCGCAGCCTTCCTGGCCGGGGGCCAGGGGCAGGTCGTCGGCGGCAGCGTGGCCGGCGCGCTCATCGCGGCGGGGCCCGTCGTCGTCGTGGCCGCGTCGTTCAGCAACGTCGCCTACGAGCGGCTGCCGCTCGAGGACGGCGACGAGGTCGCCCCGCCAGCACCTGCGGGCAGCGACCAGCCCGGCGTGCCGCCGTTCGTCGGGGCTGACCCCTCGGCTGCCGCGGCAGCCGCTGGTGGGCTTCCGTTCTTCAACCTGCCGTTGGGGATGCCGCCAATGCCGATGGACGGCCACGCCGGCTGGCCTGGCGCCCCCGGCGGCGGTGTCGGGAGGCCGCCCTTCTCTTGAGGTCCATCGGCAAGTGCACGCGCGCAAGGACATGTACAACAACAACAGCCAAGTAGCATCTCTTTATCACTCTCTGCCTTCCCATGTTCTCCCCTCTTGCTTGTGTCATTGTTGCGTGATCTATCTCTCTCTGATGTTTTTCGTGTTAACTAGTTTGGGACTTGATTAAGTTATTTCTTGATCGGTCGAGTGTCTCTCTTTAATTGAACTACATGTTGTGAGGACATGCACTCATAAATTGATCACAGTTTATTGTTGTTTATGTCCTGGAATCGATGTTCAAGGTAGAACTTTTATTTAATAGCATAATATTGCACGGCATATAAATTCTTGTGGTGTGGACTTGTGGTAGTGGGATTTTTGTGGGAAACCAAAATAAGCTTGTTCTGTGGTCTGTTGATTGCACTCCCACTTTGTTTGTTTGTTGTTCGTTTGTTTTTTCTTTTCTCATATCTCAAGTCCAGTACCTATGGTTACGGTTCATGTTGATCGGTTTCATGCTTGCACTTTTTATATTGATGTTTGATATCATTAATAGATGTGCATGCTTTTCTTGCCAAGAATCCAGAATACTCTGCGTATATAATAGGAAAAAAAAATCAAATTTCTCTTATTTTGCTTGTGTGTATAATTTTACTGTTTCTCGTATGGCTTACTCCAGCTTACTATGAGTCTATGGTGTTGCAAGTGTCTCTCATGAAAATTGCACAAATTAAAGCACAAACATGTATTATCCTTCTTGTTCTTTATCAATATTTTTCCATGTTAAATATTAATCTGGATACATGGTTGAAGGAAGGAATTCGTTAGGCTATAAAATAATGAAGCGTGCAAGAAGGAACGGGGAAGATGCTTCTTTTAGTTGATTCAGTCTTTTGCTTGGATTGGGGGAGAGGATTGCTCATTTTTCTTGCTCAAAAGAGAAAGTTTAATTAGGTGGGTATATCAGGTGGATTAGCTAAAGAAGCAAAAACTATTTGAGTTCATAGCACTACATAGTAAAAACAATTTATGAATAATGGTGAAGTACTTGTTAATAAATTGTAGCTCACTAGCTCATCAAGGAAGTAGAAACACAATATATACACCGACGGTAAGAACGAATGCGCTACTTTCTGGGTTGATATATCTTGGAGTTTTGCACAGTTCTTTGCATTGAAGTTCCTGCATTGCAAACAAGTCCCTGATAGTAGGCACACACCTGAGAGGTGTATAGAACTAGCGTAATTTGTGCTTAGGCGCATTGTGCACAGAACATATGTTGCAAATGGTCCGAGAGATAGACTACAGAATGCAATTAGGAACATATGCAAATTTTTAGAATCCCATCATTTCATCTATAAATTTTATCTTTATCTATTCCTGAAACATAGAACCTAGCTACAAATTAAATTTTTTTTTCTAGCTATGTTCAGATACCTCTAGTAGCAACCTCGATCCTGGCAACTGCATGTCCTGGCCGTCGTCGGAGCCCCTCCGCCGTCATCGTGCTTGAGAGGTGGAGTTGCTGGTGGTGGTGGAGCATCTAGGTGCTGTTGTCCAAGTCCAGGCCTGCCATCTTTAGTATAGGAGAAGTGCTAATAAATAAGAACAAATAAGCACAAATAAATATAATGGCACGGACAATATTAACAATTGGCGACTCAAGAAAGGCTAAAAAAAAAGGCTCAGAAACTTGTTTATTAGTGCATCCAGATCTAAATTTGTGAAGATCCAGTTAATTAGATTCCTCTCTGGTCAGGTGTCGTTCTTCCCGGGTAACCAGTATATGTAGTATGGCATATATGGCATGCGAGCCCATGAAGGAAAAATATGTTATATGTACATAATGCACACGGCAGTTAGTTAGGATTAATCATATATTTGTGTGTATGATATATTCAGTGGATTCACGTGTGCAGGCCTTTCTATACCCTTAGTTATATATCAGTTCACTTCCACAAGTACAATAAATACATGATGACTGTCAGAGGCATCGATCGAAATCTTTATGACCGATTCTTTTGAAGCCTTGAAATGACCGTTTTGGAATCTTGCCCTATCCCAAAATGGGGTACATGACTAGTTGACTACTGTGCTCTCTCCCTCTCCCTCTCCCTCTCTCTCTCTCTCACACACTTACTCTCATCACTTCACTGGTGTCATTTCATGACCGCCATCTGTCCTTCAATCCTTGGCGTTCTTTTTGTGCGTGTCTGACCAAGTTTGTTATTACGCGAGCTGGCCTTTTTCTGTGACCTTGGGAACTCTGTATGCTAAATTTTATGCATGCATCATTTATGCTAGATGTTCCTCTAAGTATAAAATATATATACATCAACTTTGATCGAATTATGTTCCTGTTATTCTTTTCCATCCACCAATTCTCAACGAAATATTTGCAATAGGCTGTGTTATCTACCCTTTGGCTTGTCATTTCATGCACATCTACTTTGCCTTTTGTCTAGCTAGTATCTGTTGCACAATAGCTAGATTATATTATTTCGTTGTTGATTACACGCCAACGCCATATATATAGATTCTGTTAAACTCATCTGGTCAAAAGGATTATGCAAACAGCTAGCTGTTCTTTGATTCTATAGGTACAGTGTCTCGAAAGCTAACAATGAGACATAAAAAATTGACCAAATTGTCTCGTCAGTCCTCACTTTGGGAACTAATCGAGATCTCAGCCCGTTGTTCTATGAATGTGCGCATGCACAGCGTCCTGTGCCTACGAATTAAAGGACAAGCAATGCTGTGCTTGATTAGTGAAAGTAAGTGCTCTTACAGTGTGCTATACATGTGCCTACAATTAGGTAGGCTGTGACGCTTGCTGCTGATTATTAATAGGCATGATTGTAGGCCTACAGTTTATCTAGCCACTAATAAACATCGCAATGCTTCCTATCCCTGCATGGTCACTAGCAATATATTTCTACTTGCTTTCACTCCTAACAGATTTCTAGTTAGGAACATGACTCACTTTTTTTGCACTTCTATATATATAATTCCATACTCTGCCTCCTTCAGTCAGTTTTACTGCATATTTTTTTGGCAACCTAAAAAGATTTGCTGTCGCTACACCACACAATTTAGAAGAGCAAAAGATGCAGAGTTTAATCACTTGCAGCATCAATTAACCTTATAGCCTTTTTGAGATAATGATCGTTTAACCTTAGATACATAGATTCCTAGCATAGATGTACATGCTGCGCACACATGAAATATATTAGATTTCAAGATTCTTGTTTAGAAAATGACCATTTGGATGATGACAGGGATCGGCTCTTAGGCGGCTGATGCTCAAGATTAAACATGTAGGATAAATAAATAGAAATAAAAAAACTATTAATAAAGCTAATCCTTCCTTATCAAATAATTAGAGTAACATAACCGGTGCACCTTGTGCCTAGAGAAGTGCCTAGTAAGCAAGGCAACCATGGAAACGTCGTACCCGAATAACAGGGCCACATGATTAACCAAACTATCGGATCTTCTTGTTGTTCAACATGGGGCCAAAACATGCAAACCAGACCTGTTCAAGCTCTAGGTCGGGTCAGGTCAAGGTCGAGCCGCAGGATATTTAGGACAATTCGTGCCTAGTGCCAGGTCGGGTTGGTCTGTGCACTCCCCGCGAACGCGTTGGGTCAGGGTGTTTTTGGCTATGGGTCATGTTTTTCAGGGTGAGTCGGGTTTTGGGTCAAAAATCATCACCCGTGCTCAGTCCAAAAATTGTTGTGGGCCAAAAATACGACACGTGCCCGCCCGTTGCTTTGCTCGAGTCAGGTCGGGTGTCTCATGATCAGGTTAATGCAAACTGCAAACAAAACTATTTAGAAGAAAACTTCATCCGACCTAGAAGTATCACAATAAAAACATTACAACACCGTGTATAAACAACAACAAAAGCAAAAACAACATCTGGATCATCATCTAACATGATTACAGATCATGCAACAATAGCATAGCAAACAATTTTTCCCAGATCAGCTGCCTCCTCAGCAATAAAGCGTAACAATCTAACACAGACTCGAGATCGAACTTAACTAAGACAGCATGAACTGATGTTATTAGGCCAACATGAAGGTGGAGTCGTATTCGCCGAGGGAACAAACACATTGTGAAAGAGTGATAACATGGTCAATGTACTTCTAAACATAAGCAGATATGACACCCAAACATTGTAATTGCATCTGTGCTGCATGACTAGGAACGCATCAACATCATGGTAGAGCATCTCACAAGATATCATTGACCTAAAACCAAATCATACCGATAACTAGCAATTTCTATCATCACACAAGCATATATAATAGATAGAAATCACCATGATAACTAAGAATCAAGCACATTTAATAAATCAAATCATTCAATATTAAGGCGATATGACACTTACTAGGAAAGGCCCTAAAATATGTTGACGATTCGCTAAGAGTTGATTGGCGGAAGCTGCTGCAAGTGTCTAAACCTCCTTTTCTACCCTGAAGTAGGTACATATTTATAGTCTGAAATTGTAAAAAAAAAAACTAAACCACTGCATGGTTAACTTATACAACAATTCTAACTATCCTTGAAACCCTAATATTCGAACACTATACAAGGCCTAATTCAGCCTACAACAACCTTCTCCGTCCGCGACATGGCATTATGAGAGGACCGAACATCCCTATTGGCCTCCTTTAGCCTATTATCCATCCCATCCAGAATCTGATGCCAGCAGGCCCTTGCACGGATTAAGAGCAAGGCCCTTGTGAGGGGTTACAATGCAAACAGGACTATGGGGAAGACTTTGCACACCTTTCTGATACTTGGTAAAAACTACCGAGTTGAGTAGACACTGGGAGTTTGTTTGTATCACTCTCTTTATATTCCACACTTGTATTCTTGCAATCATGTGTTTACCTTCAAATTTTAGCTCGATAGGTAGGAATGGAACCTAGGTTGCAATGCAAGTCTTTTTCGGTATAAGTAGCAACAATTAGCAAAACTTTAGTGCATAATTCTATTATATTTTGCATATGTTTGGATATTTTTTATGGTCCTTAGATTTTTGGAGCACCTAATTCACCCCTCCCCATTTTTGGAGCACCTAAATCACCCCTCTCCCTTCTTATGGTGTCATGGTCTATCTTCACTCCGTGGTGACCCTTCAAAGCTTGATGGCCATAGGTAACTCTGGGCCCTAATCTCTTCAGCTCTAGGGAAGAAGGTTACGATGGCATCCATAGATTGGTGAGATAAAAAAATGGTTGTTCGAGAAGGCTAAAAAACAGGTTATGTTTAGCTTTTCTAGATAACGGAATGGAAATATTCTAGCAGCCACATCGTGAAATATATTCTTTAGCTGAGCCGTGATCCTATATGTACCCATGACAAAATGAATACTTAATAGAAGAGATCCAAAGCCTTTAACATAATCCATTGCTAAACCTCCAGACATGCATGATTGGCAAATACCTCCATTACTATATATGATCTCCAAAGCGTGGCATGCTCCACACAAAAAGTTCTAAAAATAAAACATGTCAATATTGGTTTTGAAAGATGTGGCTTGATAGATGTTGAAGGTGGTATCGTGTAAAACCTCTTCCATCAAGACATGGCCATGATAGATGTTGTGCCATTGAACTTATGCATGAATTAGGCATGGTCCATGCTTGTTCTATTTTGCTCCTCGGCTTTTCCTATCTAACCCTCGCAAAGTAACAGTTTGAAATCAGTCAGTAGATATACTAGACAAAAGGAAGTTTACTCTGATCGAAGACACTGTAACTAATGTCGGCAAGAGATTATATCAGTTTTCCATTTGGGGGTATTAGCTCGATTCTTCCCATTTGTTGTCCTCTTTAAGAGGAAAGCGTGATTCTTCTTGGACTTCTCTTTATTCTTTGGCCATTTGGTTTTGCTTGTTCCTGATTTGATCTTATGTCTGATGTGAATGGGATGCTGCACAGTATAGTTCCCTCTCTCGGCAGTTGCTGGACATAAGCTACTTTGGGCCCATCAACTGGGCTAAACATATGGGCTGATGTATAGATCCGCATTTATTTGTTGGTAAGGCTACTGAGCTGGGCTTTACAGATAAGCCCCAAAAAAGACCCGGTCCGAACCAATTGATGCCTGTGTCCTTGTGTGTCGTGTGTTTGAGAATGAGTGAGACAGAGAGCGAGAGATGCAGTAGTAGGTCACAGAACAGAAGAGTCCGGGCATTTCAGTTTCAGTGGGCGACCGGGGTGTGGGGGTCCATGGCCCATACCATACCATACGTAGTAGGCGACGAAGGAATGCATGGTGGCGTTTTCGCTCGAGCACAAGAGCCCGGCCGGCCGGGATTGGATATGGTATTGGCAGCTTGCTTCAATTTGCTAATCAAAATGGTCCCTCACGCCCAATTTTGGTGCCCAACCGATTCATCCAGGCCCATCACGTGTTCTTGTATAACTGACACCCATGTGTGTACGTACTGAATAACTTGCAACGTTATTTGCCACGCCAGGTGCTTCTTTATTTGTTTTGTAGATAATAATGAGGTGCTTCTTTATCTGATTTAACCAGTATTTGCTTAAACAATACCAATTAAACCAGAAGCAAAATTGAATCACTGCCATGCTTTTTTTTTTTTTTGAGAGGGTACAGACTGCCATGCAAATAGGAGGAGGCAATAAGGCAAAAGGGTGGTAAATCAGGCCGCTGGCAACGGCCGGCCGGCGTCGGCAGCGCAGCAAATTGGTGGCCAGTGTTTCATAGTGCTGCCGCCAGCCCCAGTGGGCGGCCCTGGCCCAAAAAATCTTGGACACGCAGCGTGGTCACCAGCTACCTAGGTGACGCAGACCCTGAGTCCCTGACATATATGGCACCCCTCACGCACGCAGCCGCACTGCGCCGTGTATATACATCGTGTGGCCGTCGATCGCCGTCGCCGGGCCGGGACCGGACGGCGACACTGCCGTCGGAATATTCGCCGGCGATGGGTTGGTGGCCATGGCCACTGCATCGTCAGTCGCCAGCATGCCTCTCTCTCTCTCTCGGCCTGCCTCCCTCCCTCCGCTTGCTGCCAACTTGCCTGCGATGCTTGCACGCTGGCCCCTACGCTCGAATCATGCATAATAATGCAGAGGGAGCACTCAAGCTCCAACAGTTACGAGATAATGCAGATCGAGCGCTACAACCAGCTAGTATACGTACTCGCCGCGGATGCATGCATGTATCATCGTTAACTAATTAATGCTCTGCCTCTCTCAATCAGTCAATCGTACGCACATGTCGTACTACGTGTTCATCGGTTCATGCATCCGCCGGCCGTGCAGTGCAGTGGCTGACTGGTACGCTGAAATCAAAGGCAATCGGAAGCGCAGGCGTATTATTTGTTAAGCAGCAGCTCATCTGCCTTGCCTTTGGGTGCTTTTTCTTAACACGCGCAGCAGTACGTGTTCAGGCATTCAGAAACTAATCGCAGAGGCGTTAATTCGACTGCCGTGTTGGGTCAGTGGCCTGGTCAGAACACTGTCATCACCTACTGTAGGAACAGTAATGGCGGGTTTGTTCTATGCAGTAGCGTTGCTTGACTGCCTCGTCGATCGTCCGCGGACGCCAATCGGCCACGACAAGCATGCATGCACGGCCATTCTTAGCTTATTACGAACTCGCCTTTATTCTATGCACACGCTCAATCGTGGTCGTCCCATGCCTTTCGCCGGCCGGCGTTTTCACCACACAGCGGCCCCGAACCAAAAGCAAAGCCTGATATTTTCCGCGGGCAAATCTGGAATCAGTGGCCCAGATTACGGCGATTAGGCCCTCGGTTATCCGTCCGCTCCAGCCGATCCGCCTTTGGGTCGGGTCTTTTTCAGGGCTTCAGATTCTGTGTGCGCCGCGCGCGCCGCCCACTGATTATTACGGCTGTAATTTGATTTTGACATGCCGGAAATGGAATCGTCTCTCTGCGACTGCCGCTGGTGGTGGTTATGTGATACGGGTGCTTGCTCCGGCGTACGTCTTGGTCTGTTTGATGAGATTAACTACGGCAGCGGCCGCTGCTCGTGGGAGGTTAATCAATTTAATTAACAGGACTACTCTGTACTGTCAATCATGGGAGCACAGCTAGCACTCCATGGCATCGACGATCTACGCCCGATGATCCATCTGCAGTCAGTGGCAAACTCCTGACAGACTTCATCTATTCAGTCATCACCTTTAATTTGCTTTTTCTGAATATATGTATGTATGTATGTTTGTATGCTCATGAGCTTATCAAATCCATACGCATGAATGGTTTACCTATATATAAACGTATTTGGGTGTCGACATCTGGAACCGTGAGAAGAAATCAACGCGATATAAGTATTATCAGGAGCTTCTTGGCCTGCGAGAAAAAGAAAGGTAAATGGATGAGCTCTCCTCCTCACACTGTCGGGTCTCGAGGAAAGTAACAGCAACTGATTTGAAGGGTGGCGATGACGAGGACCTGACCAGGGGCAGCACAGGAGCCACAGCTAGCCTACCAAAAGCGGCGTCGCAACAGGTGTCTGCATCCGCCACGAACTTATTAATTAACCACAGCCTCTGGTGTTTAATTCGGCTTATTAGCTTAAATTGGACACGATGAGCAAGGTGACCAAGGCCGATATGATAGGCCATGGCGATCATAAATCACACGCTTGAAATCCGGCCCCCAACGCACCCTACTACCCTAGCTTTGAAAAACACAAAAGAAAAAGGGGGCGGGGGGGGGGGGGGGGGCGGGAAATCATTTCCAAAATAAAAACCGAAATGGAAAGGGCAATCATCCGGTGTCCTGTCTGTCTGCGTCTCATCTCCACCGTACCATTTTAACACTGTTCCCTCCTGTTGGGAGAGAGCACTGTGGCTTGGCTGCTGCCCTGCAGTCTGTATGCAGCGGAGAGCGTTTGACATTTCCATTGCGTCTTTTTCTCTACAGATTTGCAGGCACACACAGAGGACGCTAGGACAGTGTGGGTGCAGCTCTGCCTCTGGGTAGTAGTAGGTACGGCAGCAGTGTAGGTGTAGCTCTGCCTCTGGGTAGTAGTACGTACGACTGTGCCGGGACAGCAATGGGTTGTTCGCTACCGACTGCACTAAGCAGTACGCTCATGTCATCAGAACGTGTACATCGTTTAACAGTGAAGGTGTAAAACATTGCAGTGTAAACGTGTATATCATTTAACAGTGAATGTGTCAAACATTGTAGCGTAGACAAAATAAAATTAATAGAATTTAAATTATAGACTGTGGAATAGATGAGCTGGCGATGGCGAAATAGAGTTAATAGAGATTAAATTATAGACAGTAGGGTAGGCGAGCCAGCAACAATAGCTTTATCTTCTTATCCCATCATCCGGTCTGGGAATGGGTGGTTAGCGGCATGTCATTCTGCCCCTGCCCAAACCAAACCCTTCTATGATTCCATCTACTGCAGGCAGGGGTGCTTTGACATGGACCTTGAAAAGAGGGTAGCAGTCACAAACATTCAGGGTAGGCAGATGATGATTGGAAGGGTGGAGCTTTGGTGCATCTCTCTTTCCTGCTTCCCGTTTTCCAGTATGATGCGGAGGATATGCTTATGTAAAAAAAAAAACAGGGGATCATGCTCCCAAATCCCAATAATGCAGATGTGGGGGTCCAAGAGATCACGGGGGGGATCTACCAATGGAGACGTGCCCATTGGCAGCCACTCGCCCCCATCTGTCTCAGTTTACCACAGCAAATGGACAAAAACGCACTGAGGTGAGGGCTCGGCTCCGCCTGCTGCAATCCATTATTCCAACTCTATACCAGGTCGGCAAAGCTCATTGGCAACCCCTAATAAACACCTGACCCTAAGAGCTCGCTAGAGGGGTCTTCATGGGCGGGGAGGTTGAAGGATTAGAGAAAAATTTTGTCTACAAATTTTAAAGATCAGGCCCAAAAAAACTTGATCATATTGCTATCCATTTTTATAAGGTTGTCAGTATGACAGTATCTCGATCCACAGTGGCGGAGCCAGAAACAGATCAAAGGGGGGGCTAATTTTAAATGAATAAATAATTGGTACTTCGTAGTATATATGACACATTTTTTTATACAAGTAAGGGGCACAATTCATATAAAACTTATATTATTGTACTATTTTTCGTTGGGGGCAAAAAATGCATATAATAACTTGGACTAATAGGTTACTTTCTATTTGTTAGACCAAAAAATACATAGAGTATACTGGAATTGTAGAGCTCAACCCCCATGTAGCTCCGCCCCTGTCGATCCATATCTTGGTATTTTATGATACTATAATACTACTCAGACTAAACGATATGTATCGTAAAATCTTTTTTATATCTGAGTAGAATGATGATAAATCATGGGTGGGCAGGGAGAAGAATTCGAGCACATGTTACGCTCCATTTCGGACACAGTAATTTCACATAAAACCATTTAATTTTATTAAAAACGCAGGGAACAGAAAAGTAATTCCACGCTCAAAAGAGATGGTCCGTAAAGGCCATCGAGGTGGGGAAAAATAGACGCCCAAAAAGATTTAATTTCATTTTTTAGACAACGAAAAAGACCAAAATCATATGGTGTCATTTTTACCTTTTTATTATTATGGAAAAGTGGGGTAGCCCCATGATGCGAGAGTGACGGCAGGGACAGTTCGTGTGTCCTCCACAGCACACCACTTTTACTGTGCGATAACGTGTGTGGCCCCAGGATTTTGTGTACGTGCCTCGTGACTTGTCTGGTGTGCACGTGGCATATCCTCAGCCACGGCCTACGTCTCCAACGTGAAGCGCTAGAGCGTTGGCATCTCATCTCACTGCAAGGCCGGGCCCACACAAGGTTTGTTGTGACCACCAACCTGGTTTTCATGCGCATGACAAGGAGATAAATGCTTCTCTGAAGCATTAACTTTTTTTTGCTAGTCTACTTGCACGCTCATAAAAACTAAATCTTTTTGGGAATAAATTGTAATGTGTTTGTCCTTAAGAGGTTTGTAACTTTATTTGAAACAGTGCTGCTTTATTTTTCTCAGAAAATCGTATCATTAACAATTTGTTTCGTTAAACATTCTTCGGAAGAATTTTTCATTATATACATGTTCTAAATATTTCTCACTTTTCTCTTTGCCTAGCCGTCGTATTGAAACCGTGGGCTAGAGCATAAGACCAATTGATCTGATGTCATTCTCAAGTTAGTTGAATTGTGTTTTATGCTTCGACGTCTATCTATTCTGTGGAAACCATTGTATCATTGATAACTAGGATATTTAGAGAGAGCAAATTGATGATTGATTCTAATGTCAAGAGGCCGGAATAGTACTGTGCTTAGTGACTATTACGTGCTATCGACTTCCAGACATTTTTTTTGTATGAAAATACAAATTTTCTTTATATGTACTTTCATATCTCAGTGGTTTTATTTTACTATAATGGACCATTAAGCCAAACCTCATCAGAATTTTATTTCATTTTTTTATAAAAACGCCGTGGTGAACATTACAATGGACTGTCTTTATAAAAGCCCTGAAAAAAATCTAAGTGCATAATATTATGTACGCCCAAAGAGAGAAAATGTTCTTGTAAAGCCGAGAGAAGCCTTAGATACCTTTTTGGCCACCCCATCATATGCTCCGTCTTCTTCTTCCCTATAAATTTGTCAACCTCTCCATATGAGAGAGACAGAGAGAGGAGTGAGGGAGGTACAGAGAGAACAGAAAGAGAGAGATGTTGTAACCCATGAACTGCTCTTATGCATGCAGCAGCCATAAGCATTGCTATTAGGTGCTGCTTCCCCTCTTATTCTCTATTTTTCAATTTCCCCTCTTGCCCACTTCTTCGATGATTGGTTGGGAACTGCATCTTAGGATTTTTTTTTTCTGCCTTTCTTCCTTTGATTTGCCTTGGTATGATCTTGTGGCTGATTCTTCACGCGTTTTATGTGTGAGATGGCAAGCATTTATTTGTTCTTTATAGCCACTGGATTAGCTTTGATTTTTTTTTCTTTAACACGCTGCCTTATCCAGAGCATGTTCTAGTCACCTTCCTTCGGGGCAGCAATGGCGAACAGTTTCCATGAATATGGTTGTTCATGGAAATCACTGGTAATAGGTTTAATCTCTTCAACTTATATTAAAAATTCTTAAATTTTTGGTTGGTTCTTGAAAATTACGCATTACCTGAGCCCGTGGGATTATGGAGCTGTTCTTTTTCTGCTGTTCTATCTATAGAGCTGAGACACACGACTTGATGAGGACTTGGAACCTGAACCTCAAAGATTTTGATTTTGATGCGCATTCTGCGAGTCGATGTTCTGTTTTCCAGAGAATCCTCAAGTTGCTTGTTTCTAGTGAAACACTCTCCTGCTCATTTCTCTCTGCAATACTTGTGGATTTCAAAGCATCTGAAGTTTTTTTCTCTCCTTGTGTCAATCATCAGCTCCTGTTCTTTTGTCCAGGGTTTCATGCAGGGCAAAGCAGCTGGTCTCTGCCGCCTGATAGCCGCCGGAATCTGCGAGGACTCCACTAGCAGCGTCGTCGGATAAGGCAGCCGGCACGGCAATGCCGGTTCCCCTTGCCCCGTATCCAACTCCTCCGGTGCCATTCACACCGCCCAATGGTAAGTTGTTTACCCTCCAATTACCACTGCAGATGTACACAAGATGATTTTGGAATGTAATGCAAGGAGTGCTGCTGAGTGCCAAGAACCGTCCAACTGTATGAAAACTGTGAACAATAAATTGAACTATGAAAAAATAAACTGTTTCCCTATCAAGGCATGTCATTCCTACAGGTACAGCTCATATGCTGTAGTTTCTGGTTCAGAACTTGCAGCAGTTCCTTCTGCTTTGTGAAACTATTTATTTTGTGTTTGTGTGGAAAAATTGTGCGGAAAACTGTGGGATTGTGGAGCTTTATATGCTAACTCTGATGTTGTAATGCATGAAAAAGACCTTTCTGAAAAGAGGACTTGACTATTGGATAGCTGAAAATTTCATCCACTGAAGTGTCTTTTTTGCTCCTGCAATTTTCAGGGGCCCAAAGCCAACTTGTCTGCACCGGGTGCCGGAATCTTCTCATGTATCCAGCCGGTGCGACGTCGGTCTGCTGCGCAGTTTGCAGCACTGTCACCACTGTGCCGGCTCCCGGTAAGCACACGTTCACTTTGGTTTGAAGAATTTGCGTGCTCCACATCTGAAAAGTGAGCCACATTTGTGCAGAGCTAGTTTAACACTGTCCATTCCATTGTTTGTGTTGATCTGTTCTTTTAATCTGGATAAGAAGTAACATTTGCTTATCAATAAAATTCTGCATCTTCCAAATTGTATAGACATAGGAGATCAGAGTTCCCACGCTGTACAGAGATCTAGTTGCAGGTTTCATGATAGTAGTTTAGGGAGGTCAAAGGGGACAAGTTTGTTTGCCTTTTGAAGCTTTGCAGTTTTATGAAATTTGACTGGTGTGGTAGCAGTAGTTGACTGTTGGCCTGAAATGCATTCTTGTGGAGTGAATTTGCCACCTGAATTTCCCACAGGAACTGAAATGGCACAATTAGTTTGCGGAGGATGCCACACTCTCCTGATGTACATACGCGGCGCCACTAGTGTACAATGTTCTTGCTGCCACACTGTTAATCTGGCTATGGAAGGTAGACCTGCGAAGCTTCAATATATTTTTCCTCTTCATCATTTGCAAGAAGTATATTCTGTGGCTTTGATTCCTGGATGAAAATTATACTTCTGAAAATAACGTATTATGTGGTTAGAAACTCGAGCAATATGCCAATAACATTTTAACATCATAGACTAGGCCTATCTTGAAGTCCCATTCATTGAAATTGGTCATTATTCTGAAAGCTGAAAGGCTTGAAAAGAGATATCCTAGAATCACTGAAATTGAATGAATATCTCAGAGTTATTTTATTGTGCCAAACATTTACTGTAAAGCTCACAAAGATTTTAGTCCCGTTCATCAAGCTGTGACCTTTCTCAAAAGAAAACATATCAAATTCAGGAAGTCTATAATTGTTCATATTCATATTCCAGGAAAATAAGTGCTTAACTCATTGTTGAAATTCCCATGAGTAGTTCTCTTGTTTCCTTTCGCAGCAAATCAAGTTGCGCATGTAAACTGTGGGAACTGCCGTATGCTACTTATGTACCAGTATGGTGCTAGGTCTGTGAAATGCGCAGTCTGCAATTTTGTGACATCAGTTGGGGTGAGTATTCATCCATCCTAGTGCACTTGACTATAAATTCTGTATGACCCATTGACACAAACATCATCTCAGTGTTATTGTTACTGTAAGACCACTTGTTGTATTTCTCATGAGAATTTAAATTAACCCCAGATTTCACTCTCTTCAGGCCTCACCTGGTGCAGAGCAGAAGACCAGCAGCTGATGATAATGTCCCTTAAAGTACCGAGATTACCTTTGAAGGCAGCTTCTGAAAAGGATGCTTTGAGTGCACATGTATAGAGTTCTTCCTGAAGCAATTCTTTTTTTTTTTTTTTTTGCATCTCCATTCTCCCCATCTGTTTCCTAGTTCCTTCGATGGGCCTGGCGAACCCGTGGAATAAACGAGAGTTTTGGAAATAACCAGTGCTCAACTTCGTCGACTTGTCTGTAAAACCAAATGAGACATATACATAAACCTATGGTTTTTTTCTGTGTGAATTATGAATGCTCCTCTGACTGCACTTTGATCCAAACTTAGTTTGTTTTCTTCTTTTTTTTCCCCCTTAAAGGCTGTATTTCAGTACTGTCTCTTGAGTTTAACTTGAGAAGCTGGTGTATGAGCTGATAAGCATTGTTGAAGCAGTACAGGTGGATTGCCCGTCCCTGTCTTTCCCCAGCAGTTGAGACATTTCAGCTGAGACTTTTCAAGTTGACTTAGCATTTTGGAAAACTAAGCCGTGCATAGTAGCTCAATAAGCATCACCTCAGGACATGGACACTGTTGCCAACATGCATCACACCAGAAGTTTAGGACCAGAAGCATTGTGTGCTTGCCGAGACACAGGCCTGAATACCTGCTTTGACTTCTATCTGTTTCAGTGATTCTTTCCGATTATGACAGCAGGCTCGGCGCCCTCTCCTAGCAGCAGCTGAGCAGCAGGCAGTGATGCCATGTGGGCATGTGACTTGCTTCAGCTCTGCAGAAAGCAAGCACTGCAGAGGTCGATGGACAAGAAAGTCCAGGATCCGTAATCCAGTTACTGTCATGGACGGATTGTTGCAATTCAGAGAAAATAGTGCAATTATTCAGAAGACAAACCACACAATGATAAATGCATAGATGTTGTTCGGTCGAGTCAGCACTCAGCACTACAGTAGCATAGTAGCAGCACTTGAGGGGCGGACGGCACAACACCTGCACGGCTGGACACCAAACCCCAATCGCTGTACCATCATCTTTCAACGCCAAACACTTTCCAGCTTTTCGACATCAGACACTTACTGTGGATCATGAATCATCATTATGCCTCTGACAGGGGAACGCATCACTTTTTTATTAAAAAAAAAGACGAACAGATGCGTTTTTCAATAGTGGAATATGCTGTCACAAACTCACAATAATGCACGACTAGAAGGCTCAACATCTTCACACGCGCATAGATATCTCTGACAATGTAAAGTTTTGTGTAATAAACATGTCTGGTCCAAACATGGTTCATATCGTCAACATCTCCGCAGGCAAGGTTTTATGCACATTTGAACATTATCTAAAACACAAACTAGGTTCGATACTTATTAGGAAACCCTGAATGATGCAGCGCCTACACCTGTGCATAGGAGTTTCAGAGTTCAGACTATGTAAACCAGTGAACAGACACAGGCGAATGTGAAGCCTCTCCATATGCGACAAAACCAGGCAACACCAGATAAACCAGGAACACATTATCTGTGGAACTCGATGTAATTGCACAGTTGGCTATAAACTTGGAACCACCACTGACTCATATCAACCAAGCCTCATAGAATGGTGCATCGTCTTCTTGATTCTGCAGGAGATATGGTGGCCTGTTGAAACCTGCTTGGATCGAAGTTATCCACCCCGTACTGCCACAAGAAAAGATATCAGTGTTAAGCAAAATAAAGAAATGTGCCACTGCCGTAGAAGTTGCCAGTGCTCGAAAGGGCCTCCTACCTTTTCTTTCATTCTTTGGCTCCATGCGTCATTCCGGATCGGGCGGTAGTCAAGATTGGGCACCCTAGGATCAGCAGCAGCCTGCTGATTCACCAATGGTTGCCGTATTCCAGACCTTTGGCCGATGTACTCATCATCACTGTCGTAGTCTGCCTGGTTGCCCGACTGTACTATGATAGCTACAGTAAACAACAATGCCTACAAAAGGAACAATAAACATTTTGCTGCTATTACTTATAGCAATAGAAACATTGCATGCTGTGATAGCATTTCAGTTCTGTTAAACAAAAAATGATGATGTATAGCTTGATAAGAATACAAGAAACAAGTTAACCGATAGTAAATAAATATGTGCATACTGAAGTTAGAAATTTTTATAACAGGTACCATTTTTTTCACAAACTCAACTGTGTGCAATTTCTTTCAGTTTCATCAGAAATCAACTCTTTCCAAATATACTCTAACCAGGTCCATTCCAGTCATTATTCATTACTACTGCCTAAAATACGTTTGGCGCATGACAGTTACCTATATCTGTTCATTTTCATATATGCCAAACTTGAAACGAGTTGTTAACACAGAAGTAAGCATGCCATCTCAAACATTAGAAAATGCTCAGCTTTGTCCCAAGTCAAACTTCTCTAACTTTGACCAAGTTCTTAGAAAAAGCATCAACATCTACAACATCAAATTAGTTCCATTAATCCACCATGAAATATGTCTTGATAGTGCATTTATTTGGTTTGTAGATATTAATATATTTTTTTCAAAAATTTAGTAAAGTTCGACTTGGGACAAAGCCCTAGTGCCCTATAATTTGGAAGAGAGGGAGTATTATATAATTTTTGGTGTTGTGCACGTCAACAACCTATAGCATGGTAAAAACGACAACCAGCAATGATAAATCTAAAACTAACCTGAAGAGACATACTGAAAAATCAATGTACAAAGTTATAAATCGGCAATTTACTTTATTTTTCATTTTTCCCTATAAGAGTATATCCTAGTAACCTACAACAACAAAAGCACACTTTGAACTGATGCAAGGAGGAACGAAACTAAGATAAGAGACATGAACAGGACATTAAATGTCAAGAGGGACCATCCTGTTTACTCTTATAACAAGCATATCACAATGATATCTTTCAATAAGCTTCTTGAAACTATTTTACCTGGAAGAGCTCTAAACATAGATAGAGTAACAGGGTACTGAGCCATACTATTTTTTCTCACAAGCTGCTTCACTTCATAATTATCCTACTGCTAACATTATTATTTCATTTATTTGGATGAGATGACTGCCACTACATTGCAATAACAAATTTAGAGGATGTCATCTATGTTCATATATAAAACAAACTTAATACATAAGCAAAGTGCTCAATTTTCTGAATGCTTTTGTCAAAATACATCAGACATTCTGAGGGCTGGACAACTGTTTCATTTTTACCTCAAATACAACAGCTCCAAGAGTGACCCATTTTGCAATTCTCCAATTCTCTTTCAAAAAGCCGTAGATCATGTCAAAGTTACCAGTTTTATCAACTGGAATCACCTGCAAAATAACGAATGTGAAATTAAACTCGAGTAAAAGTCATGCTCAACAAATTGGAGAGGATGTACACCATACTCACCTCTTTCCAACTATGGTTGAAGAAAATGAAGCCTCCTGCAGCAAGCTCTACCAGTATGAACAAAATAATGAGGAATGAATACTATGCCAATTGTCAAGGAAACCATGACAAGCGACCACAGAAAATAAGGTAAGATATGGTAATAGTGAGCGACTGCTATCAAAATCAGTAAGGAACAGCAGAGCATTTGAAACTGCATATGGAACCTTTTTTGCAATTATTTAATCAAGCCTTTGAACATCTGTTTGCATCTTGTGCTTCATGTCAGTCAAACAATTCTCCAATATTTTGGCGTTCAATGAGCATGTCGATGATTATTATGGTGGATTCCTTGCTCCAGTGAGCACAATTATTCGGTAGTTGGCAAGACCGCAAGACAGTAACAGAAATGCAATTGGATACTAGCACATCTCATGATATTAGGTTCATAAATATGAGTCTCGAATTCATGTGGATACGATAGATAAGCAGCATCCACTCCTAGCTCCAGCACAACCAAAGATTGATGTGATGAAGAGTATTACACCAACACCAATGAATGCAAAAATAAACCTGCAGAAAATTTAAAACAAGTTATTAAAAAGGGTGATGTAAAAGATGATACACAAAGCAAAAAAAAAAAAACTGACAACAGTGCAAAGTCACACATGACCATTGCAATTAGACAATGCTCCAATTGTAATGCTGAGAATCATACATTATGGAAACACATAATTCTTTCTAGAGTAATCCTGTTTAAGATTGGGGTGTTACTATGAGGAGCAAAAACTAAAAGCCAAATGTTATCATTTGTGAGCATCTCTTATTTTGTCACGGTATATCGATTCGATAAAAATTTAAAGAATAATACAGTCATCGATTCTAGAAGTTCAAAGAATGCAGTATATCTGTTCCAGAAAGTTAAAAGATTGCGGTATGTCAGTTTCAGTCTTTCAGAAATCTATGATGCCAGAAACTCCCAATATAGTAAGGTAACAAAGAGATCCCACTGGTTAAGGACAACTTCCGTGAAATGCAGAAAAGGAAAGAATATTTGTACTTGGGCAATAGTACTCCACCGCATACTGTGCCATTCTATGTCAGATTATTAAGTCGCAAAATACCCACATTTGTCTCTACATGTACATGACATGCGGGGTGTCAAGCATCTAAAATCTAAATACACACTACACTAGTGTTAGTGGTAGTGGTAGTGTCCGCCGCGTTTCTAAGAGATGCGGCATGAAGGCACAAAAGATCTTAGCTTTACAGAGGCAGGCAGAGCAGAGGAGATCACTCGCCGCGCACGAACCAGGCACTGGAGAGCCTCTCGGCGGTCCCATCCGGCAGCGACGCATCCCCAAGAAGGAGCAGCAGCGGCCTCCCGAGCCGCACGAGCTCGCCGCCGTTCGCCACGGCGGCCGGCGCGGGCGCTGGCGGCGGGAGCGGCGGGGCCACCTGCAGCCACATCACGAGCAGGTAGGCGCCGTAGCCCACCATGGCCAGCCCGACCGCCATGACGACGAGGTTGAGCAGCTTGAGGACGCACTCGAAGAAGCCCCGGCACGCCATGGCCGGCGGGCGCTCCCCCTCACGCGCACGGGAAGTGAGGAACCTCGCCTCACGCCGGAATCTCTACGCCCCGGGCCCGCGCGCCCGGTGGCGGTGGGTTCGGCGGGAAGCAGGCGCCTTTGGATGATCCCGGCCGCGGGACTCTGCGTTCTCGCGGGGCGAGGGATCGGACGAGCAGAGCAGGGGGCGCTGGAGGTTTGGGAGTTTTGGAATCGTCGGTTTCTTGGGCGATCGGAGGAGGAGATGGAATTGCGTTCGGGCGTGGGTGAGGATGACTACGTGGCGTGCGTTTTTTATTCTCCTCGTAAAGCCGCACGGGAGGAGTTTTTTTTTTTTAACCATGAGTTACAGTAAATAAATCGAACAAAGTACGCAAGGAGTACTGTACTTACCGCTTTCGTAAAACACATTAACTGCTTCATCTACGACTGTTTTGTACGATTGGTATATAGTATATACGCTGGTTGGTCGCATAGCAGGACTCTTGATTTTTTTTTTCTCTCTGTTCTTTGGATAGAAAACGAATTCATTCCATCAATCATTCTATATATCCATCAAAATTCAAAACTGGATTTCGTATTACTGTCCAACAAATCGATTCGAATCACGGTTCAGTAAAACAACGGCGACCGTCGTGGAGAGCTGACGCGAGGGGAGCCGCCGCGGCCCACCGCCCAAGGCAGATCGTTGTCTAGCGATCTCGAACGGTGCGTGAGCGACGCATCTGCGACGCATCTGCCGGCTGCCGCTAGGTACGAATAAAATGTGTGCCTTTGGATGCATGCAGGTGAAAGCGAAATGAAATGCTCATGCCATGTCCTCGTCACCACCGTCTTGGATTCTTCTCGTCGGCTTCGAACTGCTCTGCTGGGGGTGAGATGGCGAGGCCGGCTCTAGAAATAATGTTGGCTGTTCGAGTCAGGGTCCCAGTTCTCCGGTTGATGTAGTGCAGTGCGGACCGGCATAGAATGGCAGTGAAGGGAATTTGAAGACAGTAGTACTTCCTAATTGTGTGCCAAAGATGAACTTGAAACGAAAACATGCTTGATGTGCAACAAGGCCAGGTCCTTCCTTTCTCATGTGTCATGTATTAACTAGTAAGTCAAAGTATCTTCTGCACCAGCGATTCCCTTGGTTCTAGTATCATCAATAGGGAAATTGCATGATTCTGTGGAACTGGCATGTACTCTTGTGTAGTTATGTGTACCAAGTGTTTCCTTCCTCATGTTCTTCCTCGCTAGACAGTGCATGCCATCATTCAGGCCGGCACCTGAAATTGCAAGGGTACCACGATAAGTTCAGTAGCCGATAGCCATGGTACAGAACATATGTTACACAATTTAGACCCAAAAATAGCCATTTTGCAATTCTCCATTCAGAGTTTGTTGTCAACTGTGTAGTGTTGGGCATTGAATCGTTATAATAAGCTCCGGTGTACCTCTCGATTTGCTTAACCTATATACAGAATTTCACCTTCGCAATAGAAAAGAGGGGTACGAAATTTCGTGTCCAACTTCCAGCTAGTTTAAAATGAGGAAAAGTCAAGAAGAAAAGGATAAGATTTGATGTTTATGGATTTCTTTTTAACACATTTTGAATCAGAAGTTTAAATTGTAAGAATTGCTACATCACCCAGAGTCTGACTATATCATAATCTTTTCACTATTTTATTACATGACGATTTGGTGGCCCAAACCAAAGCTGATTGCAGATAAGTAGTACTTGATATAACCATTTTAGAGAGAGAAAACTGGCTGTTTGCAACTTGCTCAGCACATTAGCAGCTCACATCGAGGGCTTTCTCTCCTTTATAATTCTTGTTCTTACATGATATCCCATAATATAAGGCATATAAAATTTTGACACGGTCTTTAAAGCGAAACTTTGACCATTCATTTTTTCCAAAATGTGTCACCAACAAATACAAAACTATCATCATATTAAAGTACTTTTGAATATGAATCCAACTATATAACATGCACACAGTAAAAATATACGTTTTTTGCTGAGTTATTAGTCAAAGATTTAAAAGTTTGACTTTTTCAAAAACATGCACGCCTTATATTATGGGATGCCTTATATTATGGGATGGAGGGAGTATAATGATATCTACTTATCTAGTCATTTATCCTTGATGAGCTAGACTACAAACATGTGTTTGCTTCATGCTCTGTTCTCTAGATCCTTTCTATCCCCAACCCAGACTACATTGAGCAACACCAGCCCTAGAAAGATGCACTTTTCACCTGTGAATACAGGAGTCACGGAGTGGTTTTTACTACAGTCCTGCTCCAGTATTGTTTTGAAAATGGTGGCAAATATTCAGATTAACTGCCTTGTGATTTCAGCAAGTAGCGATACGGCAGATAAGGTATTCCTTTCTAAGTAGCTTCCAATCCTGCAGGACTTTTTTTTCATGGGGGTGATATATCATGAGCAGCAGCCTATAGCAGAACGAAGCAATATGCTGGTATATTCACTGTATCACTGCACAAAATATTTTTCATCAAAGGCATCTGCCCTGTTTTAATGAAAACTTAACAGGTACACCCAAGATCCAATTATGTATGCTGGGGACACTATCCATCAATTACACAGTTAAGGATCACTGCATAGAACTGGCTAACTATCTTGGTAAATTCAAGAGAGCATCATACTGTCTAAATGCAAACCAACAACCAAGCATCCCAATCCAATTATCTAAAATAACTTTAGGCGAAGATAGCATCCCATCTCAATAAGTTGTACTCATATTACTTCTATTGATATGCTACCCAGCTGGCAAACTGACAGAAATTGCACCATGCTGACATTCAAAAATGAAAAATGAACCTTTGGCAGATAACACAGATCATAATTACGAGGTTTCAGACTTCTAATAGCAGGCCTAAGCAGACACCTAAGAATGAACTCTTAAAATTCACCTCAGTTCCTAATGGAGTAAGCGCATTGATCTTGACGCCATTGCATCATTGTTCACGACTCGGAGAAGCTAACACTATCATGATCACCAAGTGAAGAAAACGTTGCAGAAATCTTACCCTCCCAAAATTTTCAGATAAGGGCATTGTCCTAGGATGCTGCCTCCGATGCCGCCTTGGTGCTCCGGAAGTCTCGCTTGAGCTCAGTGACCCTCTTCATGCACGCAGCCTTCGTCTTCCCGGGCACAGCAGCTGCTACCTTCTCCCACCTCATAGCTGTGTCCTTGGGAAACTCCTTGAGCGCGTTGAGCAGGGCCCGGTCATCCCCAGCGCTCCAAGCGCCATCCGCATTCACCCCAGCTCCAGCACTGTCACCAGCGTCGGCAGCCTCGGCCCTCGGATCCAGGGGCTTCCGCTTGCGCAGGAACTGCTCGAACGAGCCCCCGCCCGCCGCCGCCGCGCCCGACTTCGCCGCGCGGATGACGCTCTCCGGCGTGCGGCGGCCGCCGAACACCGCGGCGATCTTCTCCCAGCGCTGGGGCTCCCCCGCCGGGTGCTTCACCATCTGCCGCCGGAGGAGCTCAAGCTCTTGGTCGGTCCACTCGCCGGCGTCCTCCTGCCCCTCGCCGGCGTCCACCACGGCCTCACCCGCGGCGGTCGCCTTCTGCAACGGGTGCAAAGATGCAGCCGATTGGACGGAGGCAGTGGCCGGATCTGAGGGCTTTGTAGGCGTCGGGGCCGGGTTCTGGCGACGGCCGCGGCGCGGAGCGGGCGTGGGTTCTGGGGCCGGCTCTTGGGCGGGGAGGAGGCGGCCTCGGCCGACGGAGATGTCGCCGCCAGTGGCCCATGAGGGCGCGAAGGGGGCGAGGAGGAGGGAGGAAGCGATCCATACGAGGATGGAGGAGAGGATCTGGTAGGCCGGGGGGAGGTAGTACGCGGCGGCGAGAAGTGCGACGGCTGCGGCGGCGCAAGATATGGCGTGGGGGAGGGAGGGGGATTCTTCGTCGGTGATGGAGGAGACGGAGGTGGAGCTGGACCCGGAATGGACGACGCGAGCGCGGGACTGAGAGTCCCAGGGGTCGATGAACTCCATGGTCGCCGGCGCGCGGGGCCGGGGCTCGTCGGAGTCCGGCGAAGCGAGAAGGGTAGCCTCAAATGGTGGCAATCAGATCAGATAGGCCTTTGGAAGAACACCAAACTGGTGGGCTGGTTGCGAGCACTTCCATTTTCCATAGAGATGTGTATACTGTTGAGGTCGGTTTACTTTTTTTGATGATGTCGGTTTACACTGGCAACCTAGAAAACAACCTTAGAAAAGTCTCTCTTTCGTCTTCCACTGTAACCTTATCTTTCAGGTTTATACCAGTAAGCGCTTTGCTACGGTTTCTAAATGTTCTTCTATGTCAAACAAAATTTGGCATGTATAAATCTTTATATATGTGCACGCACAGATCCTACCCCCAATAATCAACACCCTACGGAGTACACAGATCAGAGAAGATGAATTTTGAATACCTGCGCAATGACAACCGACGTGCATACGTTAGGTAGGTAGGCTGACCGAACGATAGCCTCTAAATTGATATTTAGGAATCCTTCCAAAATATCTGGTCTTCTAAATCATATTTTGTTGCAGTGGTACCCATTATCACCTCACCGCCGTCCGGCTCAGTGCCAGACGCAGCAGAGCGACGCCCCAGATTCTCCTCCACCCCCTCGCCGAGTGGGGAGCACAGCGACAAGATGCTACACCGCCGGCGTCGCGCGTTACGCCATCGGCACCACCTGGGCCGGCACGGCTATAAATGTCCGCCCTCACCGTGCTCCCCCTACGCCCACCACACCACCAAGCAGCCCACACACACTCCCACCGCTCGTAGCCCGGCCAACTCCTTCGGAGTGCCGGCGCCCAAGCCACCACCTCCGCCACGCCGTCACCGCCGCCACCCAAAATTCCCCCTGCGTGAAGCCTCCCTCCTCAAATCAAGGTGAGCACCGCCTCCGCTACCACTTGACGCACCTTCCTAGCCACCCCGCCAGGCTAACTCCCTAACAAGGAGGTCCGGCGAGGCGTGCACGCCGTGGCGGCTCCGCTACCGTGCCTCGTCCTCCCGCCAACAGACCAATCCACCGCCTTATCAACATCCCTAACTCCACCACCAACTCCACCAGTTAGCCCTCCATGTCAATAGCCTCTCCCCGTCACGAGAGCCGCTAGGACGATGGCAGAACACCGGCGAGCCGCCTCCGCCCCCGCTCGACCGGTCCACCCAGCCGGTTCAACTGGACCCAACGTCGCCTGGCGCCCTCACCCTGCACACTTGTGCAGGCCCACGCAGCCGCACAGCACACGGGCGGGCTAAGGTGGTAGTGGGCCGCCTCGCTAGGCCAGGCCATGAGCAGGCCGCACGCAGGAAGCGGGCCAGAACCAGCCCGAGCCTAAGAAAACCCTTTTTCCATTTCCCAAAGTCCAAAAATAGTCCCTTTACTTCAAAACTCCACAAACTCTCTGTTTTAACTCCAAATCCGGCAATTCCACCTCCTAAATTCCTCAAAAACCACCATCTACCTACCTGCCCCTTTCCTAAGCATTTTGAGCATGGGTGTTTGTGCTTTATTGTGTGTTTTTGTTTGTGCTCGCTTAGACGCCACCCCCGAAGGAGCCTCGGAGCGAGACGTGACCATTGCAGAGCAGGAAACCGAAGAGCCCGGCGCTGACCTCCGTTGCTACGAAAACGCCAACGACGGCAAGTCCACTGGAGTCCCACTTGATGCATAAATCACCCATTTTTTCTATACACAACCTATGGCCTGATTAAACTATAAAACCTGCATGTTTTGCTTGCTAAGGAAACCTGATAGGATAGCCACCAAGTCTATTTTAGAAGTAGCGCGCATGTGTGGGAACGCTCACTATATATCTACCTTCAACCATGATAATATGTTGTGATGAAGGGACGGGTGTGAGTGTGCGTGTTTGCGAAAACTTGGGGAAATGCTGTGCTGCGGTCTTCCGAGGACCGGTCTTCACGGAGAAGGCCGGGGATGGGGAAATACTCGCGGAGTCGAGTAAGAAAAAAGAATGGGAGTTTGCCCTGTTCGTAAGGATCGAGTTGGTGTTTCATCTTGCCTAGCTTCCAAGCGCAACCACGTGATGTTGTGTGGGCAACACCTAGCCCAGAACCGCATATGAAACCGACTATATTAGCCGACCGGCCGGAGTGTTGGGATGCTATGGAACACCGGGGATGGGGAAAATGTTGCGGGGGTGCCGCGGGGCATCGGTGCAACGGGGCTGCCTCGGTGCCCGTATGGCCGGTCGAGTTAAAGGGAACGTGCAGGGGGGACTTTGTGCGGGCCTGGGTCACTCAGCCAAGTGATCGTGGGCCCAAAACATGTTGGTAAAGTGTGCACCTCTCATCAAAGTTAAATCTATTCGAATAGTCAGACACTTGTCTGCATGAGTTATGGCTTGGTTTCACGACTAGTGTTTCGTAAATAAAATTTGTAATAAAAAGAATTGAGCCACAGTGGGCCAGGGCCCAGTGGCCGTGTGTGTTTTGTGGCATAGTAGGAGGCCATGAGTTGCCATGGACCGGCAAATCCAATGGCACCTCTATTTTGATAAAAATGTTTTCAAAATCTAAAAGATGGACCAACAAAACCTGCATACAAAAGCGCTTTTCCGCAAAAACTCCCCAGCTCTTCATACTCCCTACATGTCGTGATAGTTGTACCCTGAATTCCTTGTGGAGGAAGTTGGGCTTGCGGAGTATGATTGTACTCACCCTTCTATGTTGATCTGATCGAAGTTTTCTTCGGCTAGGTTACGCTCCTGCTTCCTAACTAGCTTGTTGCACTGGGCCAAGATGGATGCTTCCATGTATCTTATTTTCTGTGCATTTATGTCCTCTGATGTGTAATCGTTAAGTCAGACTCTGTACTATTTGAATAAATGTGTGCTAGCCTCTTGGGAGTTGGGACCAGCATTTGTATCATATTTGAGTTCCCAAGAAATTGGGGAGTGCTTTAGTATGGGTTCTAGTTCCTGGTTTGGACCTCTAACTATAGATCTCCCTGTCTCCTATCTCCCTCTATGAGACTAGGACTGCTTCTTTTTCAAGGTTTTCGATTCTTTCTTGAACTGAATTGATGAATTCTAGTTTGGTTATGAAATTTTCTGGGGGTGTGCACAATGTCAATGATGAAATCTTTAGCTCTACACAAGGCACCAAGAGGCATGCCATAAATGGTCGCAGCCATGCCATATGCAACATGAAATGCTTGTTTGAATCTAGGTGGAAGCACCACCTTATGGTCCTAAAAAATCTCTGTATATATGATTTCTGTATATTATAAACATGGATCTCACCACTAGGAGGCGACAACTGATAACTAGGGGTGTTGCTCTAGTTGTGGTACTCACTGTTTGTTTTTTCTTAAGTTTTGCCGCATGTCATGTGGTCGCCCAGCCATCAGATACGGTCCAATGTTTGTGAGAGACCAGAAGAAGATACACAACATAAAGTTCATCTATGAGTCCAATGATGTCCAGCATGTGGAACTATTAAGGATGAAAAGAGCCCCATTTTTTAGCTTTGTGACCTATTCCGCGTGGCTTGCTTAAAGATAGTATCCACACCAACATTGTGGAACATGTTTCAATGTTCCTTCACGTGGTTGGACATAACCAAAAATTCAAATGTATCAAAATGACCTTTAGAAGGTCAATTGAAACTGTGAGTAGGTACTTCCAAGAAGTGTTGTTTGCTATTGGGGAGCTTAGGCAAGAAATGATTCTTCCCGCAACAACTTTTGTGCCACCAAAAATATTGAACAACAGGAGATGGAATCCTTACTTCAAGGCATCATCAATTTTGTAGACAAACTAACTTGTTCAAAAGCATGTCATAATTTAAACTAGTTTCTTGGTACTTAATAGGGCTGTGCAAGAGCTATTGATGGAACTTATGTCTTAGCTAGAGCAATGCTATCAGATCGGGCTATTGATCATTGGACCCCGATTAGGTGCATCGACTAGATTAGGTCGATCAAACAATTGATCGTTCGATTAATCGGTCTGATCAGGCCATTTTGATTGAATGTAATCAACCCATAAAGGAATACCGAGGCAGACCTTGGAGGGGTTGGGCTGTTGTTTTGGGCCATTAGGTTTTCGTATACCTAAAAAGCACACCCTAGAGGAAAACCGCTATCTCTCCCTCGTGCCGTGCCGCTGCTTCTCGTCCGCCTCTCGTCAACCTGCTCGCGGCGTCGTCTAGAGGAGGTCGCGCCGCCGCAGCGCCATCTGAAGGACTCGTCGCTAGCCCGCCGCCTGGAGGAGCCAGGAGGACGCACCGCCCGCTACCTGCCGCTTGGAGGACCAAGGACGACCCGCCTGCTGCTTGGAGGAAGCTGCGCCACCTAGAGGAGGACATGCTGCCGCCCACCACCCGCGGCTTGGAGGTCAGTGCTGCTCACGCTCTCTCTGCTTGTGCTGTTGCTTGCCGCTGCTCTCGTGTTCTGCTCTGCTGGTGTGCTCTTGTGCTCCCTGCTTGGACCTATAGTCGGACAGAACAAATAGAGAACGGAAGAGAAAGGAAGACATGGGAAGATAACGGCCCAATAAAAAAGCCCAAATGAAAAAAGGCAGCCCACATAGGAAGCGAACAGAGGGGGAAATGGTGTGCGGCCGGCCAGCGACCTGCTGCCGCGTAGGCGGCAGCCAAGATTCGCGGGAGTATACCCTAAACCCTGAACCGGCGTTCACCCCGTCCACTCCGCCCCCTCTCCCCCACTCATTCGAGGACTGGGCACCGCCGACGCCGCCGCCGCTCCGCCGCCTCTAAGTCCAGTTGCCTATGTCTTCGGCGGGCAATTCGCCGACGGTGAGCACCTACCAGGTACGCCCGCCCCTTCTCTTCATTTCCCGCGTTTCGATACGGCCCAGTAACTCGCAGCGTACCCCCGTCTCCCGGCGCCCTAGCGCCCACCCGCTCCTCTGAGTCCTCTCGCCCGTTCTGCTCTCGCAGCCATCCAGCCACAGCATACGCACGCGCGCCGCCGCTCGCGGGCCGCCGCCGTGAGACCGTGTCCGATCCCCGCCCGCCGCTCGGCGCCACCGGCCGCCATGAGACCGGCAGAACGCGCCCGCTGCGGCGCCTGGAGCCGCCGCGAGACCGTGCCCGCCGTCCGGAGCCACCCTGAGACGGTGAGACCGCATCCCCGCCCGGCGCTCGGAGCCGCTGACCCACCGTGAGACGCGTAGACCGTGCCCACCGCTCGGAGCCGTCGCGAGACCAATGCCTGCGGCCTGCCGTCAGGAGCCGCTGTGAGATCGCCAGAGGTTGGGACTTGGAGTGCCCGTGTCCGCTCGTGAGGCGACTTCCAATTCCTCTGCAGCGTGCTCTATTCTCGATCTGTTCAAATTCTTCCATAGTTCCATGCTTGTTGCAATGTTGCTTGCTGTTTTGTGATTTCAATGCTTGCATCCACTATCGAGTACATGCCCCCCCCCCCCCCCCCCCCCCCTCAAATTCGAGTCTCTCTGCCCGTGGTTCTGCTCTTGGCAGCGGCAGTACCGGTACTGTAGCGGTAGACTGTTAGTTGCATAAGATCTACCTGATGTGTTAGAGAAACAATGATTTTACAATTGAAGATGCTTGCAAGGTAATTCTATGGTTTTATAATGTAATATGCAGATTTATTTATTTATTTTAAAAAATTGTTCAAACGTATCCGTGTGTCGGGTTTTTACTATCCACGTATCCTTATCCTTCCGATACCAATACGTAGCGTATCCGTTTCCATGCTGCATAGGGTGGAAACCAATGGAAATGATGGAGCAGGATAAGTTTGCTGCGTATTTCGTTGACATTGTTCACTGGGGTCTATGCTATCACTCGATCCACTCATTTGCAAAATGAATTTGTCTCTATGTTTGTTGCCAGCATTTGTTTTAACACTACTAGTAGTAGTACTTCCCGACCAGTTGTGACCAATTTGTATGGGCGGTATACTTAACACTGAGTTGCAGAGTTGTTATTTGCTGGAGTTGGGGTTCCAGGTTCCTGTGGTATTTCGATTGCCTACCTTGCTCAGTACTAATTATGGCTTTCTTCAGATGATGATTGATGGCCTTGGGCCAAAAAGGGTGAATGCAGGGGCAAAAAAATCCCCCCAGCAAATCCAGATGCTGGAGAAAGTTTACTCTGGTAACTATATGCTAATGTTTGGACATCTTTTCCTTTGGACGCTAAACATTTCATTGTTCCTCATATATCATTCTATCCAGATGTACAGTATCCAAAACCTGAGGAAATGCGAGAGTATGCAACCTATGTTGGTTTGACTTACAATCAAGTACGTGTATGGTTCAAAGAGCGGAGGAGGAAAGAGAGGAGGGAGATGGAAACCTGGTGTCACATGGAAAGGCAACGCAGTGCACAATCAAGTGGACCTAGATCCAGCAGCAGTTCTTCATCTTGTAATGAAGCTCCCATGTATGGTGTTTCACGTTCACGCCCAGAGTTTGAAAGCACAGCAGGAGCTGAAAGTACAGTTAGATCACAAGTTCTTTTCCCCAAGGATTATATCCTGAGGAAAATATTCCGCAAGGATGGTCCACCTCTTGGGAAGGAATTCGATCCTCTTCCCCAAAGTGCACATGGTTGTATCAAAGGTATTGAATGCTATTTCTAAATATTTGATTAGTTCCACCAATCGATGAAAATGTGGCAAATTCCAATGGAAGTTATGATTACTTCTTATTTTGCTTGGGATAATAATTAGGTTTTCATTTATGATTTTTTGTCCACCACAATGTTTGTACTGTTTCACTTTAAGCTGTGAAGTGTATTGCTGGCAAGCTATCGATTCTCCTTTTTTGAGTCATTTGTCCACTCATTCTGCTACTGTGTCTAAAGCTATATTAAGTTTTTTTGCTTGATTTCGTCTGCGACTGTTCACGAGTGCTGTGCAATTACACTTGCTTGTTTTATGGTACAGAACTTTTAATATACTTTTCGGTTGACAAGGGAAACATATCTATTTGGTTGGTTGCCAAACACTACCATGCCAATTTTTAGGCGCGCCAGTCGCTTGGGCAAGTGTTTGGTTCCCTGCCATAACTGTGGCTGTCCACATTTTCCTCTCATTTCTTTGCCATACCTCCTAAGGTATTGTGAACAAATTGTTGGCCACCCTTAGGCATGGTGCCGCAAAGAGGCATGACAATGTGTGGAAATGAACCAAACATGCAACAGTTAATGTTTTCTAATACTACTGCTGCTAACATTCCCTCCCCCCTCCCTCTTCATGTATAAGTCGCATCTTTATGTTGTAGATGTGCTTAATATCCTAATGATGCTGCGCAGAACTGATGCAAATGTTCATTTCCTCACATATATTTGCAGACACTGTGTGCCATCATTCCTCTCAGAACCAAAGAACTATGAAGAAGAGAAAGGTAACATAAGGAGATGCTAGTTATTCACATTTTTTTGCAGGCATAATTTTGATTATATTAAACTTAGATACTATGCTATTTGATGCAATTGCAAGGATACACTATTCCTAGTTCAGATGAACTGGTGGCCAATTTGATCATTTTTTAAAGTTCATACTGATTTTCCATACTGAGCTTTCTAACATTGTACCATGTATGCTATCAAATTGTTCAACTGCAGGTTGTGGAGCTTACAAACCAGAGATCCGACATGCATGAGGATACTGGTCCTGTGAGGAAACATGGAATTGGCAAAGGTCTAATGACAGTGTGGCATGCCATGTATTCTCATAATGTAGAATGTCAAAGTGGCCCAAATTTCATTGATGAAACTGGTTGTTTGAGGTCCCTGAGACCGTTTGATGATTGCGATGGATTCGAAGGTCATGATAATGGAAAAACAACTCAAGTAAAGTCTCAGTTATCTGTTGTTATTTGATGAAGAATACTCTCTCCATTGTTTTTTATTTGACGCCGTTGACTGTTTTTTTTCAAAACTTTGAACCCTCGTCTTATTAAAAAAAAAATTCATTACTTATCATTTATTTTATTATTACTTGTTTCATCATTAGAGGTAGTTTTGAGTATAACTTGTGTTTTTATATGTTTGCATAGTTTTTTTTTTGAATACGACGAATGATTAAAGCTTTGAAAAAAAGTCAACCGTGTCAATAAAAAAGAACGGAGGGAGTATATATATATTTTTTATAGAACTATCCATTACAAATCTTGTCTGGTTCTTCTCTATATGTAGAATCAACGTGTGGCGATGAAGAAGGTAGACAAAAGGAGTAAAGCTCTGCCGAAAAAAAGAAAGGTATTTTTTTTCTTGCTTTGCTCAGGGATGAAGAAAATAAAGAAAGATTCTAAAGTAGCATTAGCATTTACTAAGTTGGCCGTTTGGAGGAAAAACAAACCCCTTCAATTTGACAGTTTATGTTCGGTTCATCTGAATGGATTATGAATTTCTATTTGTTGAACAATAATGATGAATTTTCTCTTTAGGTGCTGTGTAAGAGAGATATTACTGGTCGAAAGGTGCAGCCTCCAATGGATTGCCATCTTTCAGTTGATAAGTCTGAATCTTCGGAGGTACAGACTGAACTGGTGACTTTAGTGGATGATGAAGAGCTCGAGCTCAGTGAATTACAAGCAGGTCCCAATCCATTGAGATGTTCAGCTCACCTTTCTTCAAGTGGCAGACATGACTGTCCCCTTTGTAAAGGTTCGTAGTGTCATCCCATCTCTCTCTGTACCCACCTTTTGTAGAAAATAATTATTTACACAAGTATTAACACATTTATCTTGCAGATTTACTTGCCAAGTTTCCTCCACAAAGTTTCAAGATGAAAAAGCCATTATCTGCAAAACCTTGGGACTCATCACCTAAAATGGTGAAAAAACTTTTTCAGGTAATATGAAGATGCTCCTATTTTTCTTTAATATTTTTTGCACCATCGTCATCGTCATCTTGATGGACCTCATCAGCTGATGTTGAGCTGATCTTGCAGAAAAAGTAGTTAATATTTGTAATTCCATCAAGTTTCTTTTGTGAATAAGATGTCACGTTCTTAATAAAAGTAGGTACAGTGTGCTGGTTGAGCATCCAGTAACCAGGTTGAGCTAGAACTGAATCTATCCGTCACATGCGTTAATTCAGGAAGTTGGAATACTCACTCTTTCTGACCCTGACACTTCATTATTGTTGTAATTCCGTACAGTTTACTTTTGGAACATTGCTACCTAGAGAAGACACAACTGATCTACATGATTTTAGTGCTTCCAAGAAGTAATTCTAGGAAGTCAAGGATAGAAAAGAGTTAGCTGGAAGACTGTTTTCCCCCATGGATCTCCCTTCCCAGAGTATAGATCTAGCATAGGGTCTGCAAAGGCCTCATCTCTTACTCTAGTTTGATCTCATTTCTGAATTGGTGGATCTTCAGAAGACTATCAGGCCTCACATCAGGCTCTCCAAATGGATGCTCTGAGTAGGTGGACTAAGCCTTGGGCTCTCTTTTGACTACGCAATCCTTAGGTCACTAGAAATGATGCTTCTGATAACTGATAAGGCTCTTATTCATTTTGCCTTCCACTTGGTACAACAAGAACAATAGTAAATGATTCCGCTCTCATGCGCAAAACTGAAAGAAGATTTTCTGCTATCTGTCCTCTCTTGCTGACCAACCAGAAATGGTGAACTCTGTTTTGTTTGCCCTTGTAACACATGCCATATGTACACTGACATCCCCAATTATACATTCATGAACTTATGAGCAACGGATCAGATATGAATGCCGAATGAAAATCTCTTGTATCGTGGAACAGAGTCATCAAGGAGAAGTCAATGGACTGCATTCGGAATTGACATACAATGCAACAAAATTCCCTAGGCTTATCTCTTTTGCAAGGAATGCTTACATTACAGCTCAGTGGCACACTTCATACAATGCAACAAAATTCCCTAGGCTTATCTCTTTTGCAAGGAATGCTTACATTACAGCTCAGTGGCACACTTCATAGTTATTGGCTCCATCCAGCAACACTGGCCGCAGCTTCAGAAATAGATGCTGGATTTACTTCCTCTGTTCTAAATTATAGTTCACTTTAGCTTTGTCCTAAGTCAAACTTCTCCAACTTTGACCAATTTTATAGAAAAAGCACCAACATCTATAACTTGTTCCATTAAATCCACAACGAAACATTTTTTTGATGGTGCATTTATTTGATCTTGTAGATGATAGTATATTTTTTTCTACAAAATGGGTCAAAGTTAGAGAAGTTTGACTTAGGGGAAAACTAAAGTGAACTATAAATTGGAATGTCCATATATGTTAATATATTGATGAGGGACAGCATATGAAAATTTCATAAACTACTGAAATTTTCCACTAAAAACAAGAAATCGATTTGAGTTTTGCCTCTATGTAACATGCTTCATGAAGGGTTATCTTAGACTAGATGAATGTGATGCCATTGAATGTCACTATATTACTTGGATGTGATGCTTCATGAAGGTTTATCTTAGGTGGTAGTTGTTATGGCTTTAGAGCCTAAGTAGAGGCAGTGCCCTCTAGTTTTGTAACTTGGCACGTACTCAGTACCATATGAATGTAACTTGGTGTTCCTATTATATATCTTGGACTGGATCTCTTCTTTGAACTTTGGATTAAGCTCTTTTATCCGTGCATTCAGACTACCCTTAGGGCTTTGCTTACATGTGACTAGCATGTTGATGCTGTTCCTTCAGCATCCTCCCCTCCCCGTTCTCATGGTTGGCACCATGCATTGGTGCCCTATTTTGCTGGCTTGTTTTCTGGCTAGTGGCCATCCTCTCTCCGGCCAAATGTTAATCGGCAACTTCTCCAAGTAGTATAAGAACCAAATTTTGTCATTATGTGATACGGTACTGACATTGTTCTGTATCTAAGTAACTTGCCAAGAAATGAATTCAGTTGTTTCATGTGGTTATATGCACAGGTTCAAGCCACTGGACCTTGCATACCAGATGTAATATTTGCACTTTGGTGGACTCATCAACAGATATTTGTGCTTTTGGAAGTGTATGTATATGTTGCCTAGCCCCCAGTGATACCCATCAGCTTGATATCTCTTCCTCAGAAGATTGGCAGCACTTAGTGTCTTAGCCCAAGAACTACTTAAGATTGTAGGATGGTCCATGTATTAGCCACCAGAGTTGGAAAAGTTGTCATTAAACACCAAAACATATATTGACAGCCTGGATGCTCAGAACAGTTGCATTTTATGCTTGCTGTATGCTTAGTTGATTTCTCTCTCTCTCTCTCTCTCTCATTTTCTTTTTCTGATAGTTTTTGCACATATATTGACTGGTGAATTATTATTGACAGGTTGTCCGGTTTGTATACACTCATTTTGGTAGTATTGACATTCACCCGTTCACATTTGATGAGTTTGTGCAAGCATTCCATGACAAGGTGCAAAAATTTTGATCAACTTTCTCTAGAATTAGCATGATTTCATGTTTTAATTTCCTCTAATCCAAATGAGACCTCCAGGATTCTTTGTTGTTGGGGGAAGTACATGTTGGTCTTCTCAAACTACTGTTGCTAAAGGCTGAAATGGGCAGTGATGCTGTATTTGTTCCACGATCTTCTAAAGACTGCAGATTTCTAAGTTTCCTGAACTTTGTGAGTTTCAAAGTGTTCATTATCTACACTTCGTTCCAATAGCTGAGCTAATTATTTCCCTGGAGGGGCAGTACGATTACATCTGCTAACTTTAGGAGCAATTTTGTCCATTACCCACTACCCAGCAGTACTAGCATTCACTGAAGATATTTTGCAAGAAACACATCGTAGAACATTTCATGTCTGAATGATCACCTTTTACTTCCCTAGGACCTGGTGATATTTACTATTTCCTTCATTAATCAAGTATTCTAATTTGTAATCTGTTTTTATGCTTTCACGCAGTATCAGTGTCTCATCTAACAAGTAACAATTATGAATTCAAAATCCTCTTTAAGATCGTTCATCTGACAGAATGATAACTTCTCTGGTTACATTGATTAGATCGTTGAAGTCCGGGGGGTTGATGAAACTCCCATTGCCAGTCTGGGTTCCATGGCTGGCACAACCTTCTTCAGGGAAAAATCGGGGGGGGGGGAGGGGGGCGTCTCTCCCCCTGGCCGTGCCTTTCTTTTTTTCATCTGACAGAATTGTCTGAACACTTAAGAGTTCCTTCATATTTATGAACTTTCCTTTTTCTTAGGTTCAAGCATGGTAGCTTGCCTATTTATTTTGGGATTACATGTAAACAGAGTTGGATGTTTGATCAGATAAAAAGATGGCATAAGAAAAACGCAAAAAAAAAAATCATTGCTTCCCATAGAGCGTACAAAAATAATTGAATAGTTTAAAATTTTGCTACTAGTCTACTACAGTACTGTGTAAATTTTGTCTCAGAAAATCAATGTTGTGTTTCCATGAAGCATTTTTTTCTGAACATGGTTCCTTCCAGGTTAGGGAGCAAGAGTTCGATGCCAATGTCTGGATCAGGTCACTGAATGCTCTTACTTGGGTTGAAATCTTACGACAAGTGCTTGTTGCTTCTGGCTTTGGGCCGAAACAGCATTTGCTGAATCAGGACTTCTTTAACAAGGTATTACGGGCACCTCAATATTCTAATTTTTTAATCAATCTAGGCTGCAGCTGTCTGCTATGCTAATACCAATTCAAGTATACTTAAAATTAAAACTGTTTTGGTGCCTTCTTCCAGGAGAAAAATCAAATGGTTAAATATGGTTTACGTCCCCGCACACTGAAAGGTGAATTGTTTGCTCTATTATCTAAGGCAGGAAGCTGTGGGTTAAAGGTTTCAGTACTAGCCAAATCATCTGAGGTATCTATCTTGTTAATATTGGAAATAGATTGTTGGTATTGGTAACAACTGATTCCTTCTGTATTTTTGATCGAGTTTGCTACAACATTAACTGATTTTTCTCTTTTCCAGATTGTTGATCTTAATATCTCGGGCACATTAGAACTAGAGCAGTTGATCTGTTTAACTCTCTCCAGTGACATCACATTATTTGAGAAGATTGCACCTTCTGCATATCGTCTCCGAGTTGATCCTCAAATTAAAGGAAAAGAAGATTCTAGATCAGATAGTGAGGATTCTGGGAGCGTTGAGGATGAGGAGGATGCTAGCAGATGTGATGATGAATCTGATGGTTTACAAAAGATAAACTTTCCTGAGCATGAAAGTAGACTTGCTCGAATGAAGGAGAAAAATGCACATGAAAATCCAAATAAATGTAGTGAAATTGATGAAAGTTATCCGGGTGAAAGATGGCTTCTGGCATTGCTGGAAGGCGAGTATTCAGATCTAAGCATTGACGAGAAGTTGGATTGTTTGGTTGCCTTAATAGATGTTGTTTCTGGTGCTGGTTCTGTTCCAAGACTTGAGGTAATCTTTAAGAACTGTTTGGTACCTTCCACTTGTAGCCTGCCATCTTTGCTCTAGAAATTGCTTTAACTTTGCTTCTAAATGACTGCCCAAGGCAATACATAAAAACTGTTACTCTTTGATTGTTTTCTTTAATGGAGGAGAGTTGATTGATACGTGGGACAAGGTTTAGTTAATGGCATTATTGTAGGAGTGCTTGTGCATTTTGGTTGGTTCCCTTTTTAACATTATTGTGTTGATGTGTTCATTTCGTGCTTAGCTAATCAATGGTAATTCTTAATTTAGAGTGGGTTATTACACCTACTGGCTACTGTCCCTGAATTTGTCTTGTGATGTCATGTAGGTTCCTCTACTCTTAAAATACATATCTAGGTTCATGAACTTCTTAAATGTGTCACTTGAGGTTCAAATAATCTCAATCAGCAAGCAATTACATACATGACGCTCTCTCATGGATCCTGAGTTAGCCCCATACTCTACTGTGAGCTCATGGATGTCAACACTATCATGTATGGTGCATTTCACATGTCCTTTTTGTGTACCGCATAGACTAAGATTGTTCTTATTATGGATATTTGGACCTTAGATGGCACACTTAAAAACTTTAGTGACCTGTGGCCCAGATATACATTTTAAGAGTCCGGGGGACAAGTTTAAGGACTGTTGGTGTATTTTACTCTTTTTAGGTCCACAAAATCTCAAAATAAGGCTTTAGGTTATTAAACTTTTATACTGGTTCACTTCAAGTGAGAATCCAGATCCATGCTTGGCCTAGGGACAACATAGAATCAACCATTTACGAGTTTATTAAAGACCCATATCCTCACTCTGAGATCTTATGGACCTAGATGACCGTCCTAGAAAAGCATAGGGACCCCGAGTGCATCTACTTTTTAGAGTTCATTTCGTTAGGTTTTAGAATTGAAAGAAAGATTCAGATCAAATACTAGGGGATTAATTCTAGGGTAAATGGCTGATACAGTTGTATATACTAACTGTAACTTAGTGTATTCTTTTTGTACAGCATAGATGCAATACATGTGTTTTTTTCAGGTTAATGAGACATTTTATTAGAACATTCTTGTAATTGAGAGTACTGTATAAATGTCTCTCGAAGCCTGAATTGAATGACATATAATTCTCATTTCTTTGGGGACATAGCTTTTTACTAAACTCTGATGTTATACTTTCTGTGTCGATTCACCACTCCTTTCTGAAAATATCTTCTTCCTCGCTTGTATTCCTATTGAATAATTTCATAAGCTTACATAGTTATGTTTCTCTTTTTCTAGGAACCACAAAGAGTCTTGCGTAATGTGCCAAGAGCGCAGCCTCAGCAATCAGGTGGGAAAATAAAGAAGTCAGCAAAAAACCTTTGTCAATCTAGCGATGAGTCCTTAAATGGATCAGGAAGTTTGGATTGTTCTCAGCAAGGCCAGTTAGGAAACCAAAAAAATCAGGACTACTTCCTTGGATCCGGAAGGAATGATCTGTCTGCTGGTGCACATGAACCACAAGTTGTTCTCTTAGGATCAGACCGCAGGTATAATAGCTACTGGCTCTTCCTTGGTCCTTGTAGGGAAGATGATCCAGGGCATCGGAGGGTCTACTTCGAGTCCTCAGAGGATGGTCACTGGGAGGTGATTGATTCACCACAGGTTGCCCACCTGCTAACTCTGCTCAGACCATACCTTTCTGACTTACTTTTGTTGATAAAATAACCTTGTCATTTTTTTTGCTGAATGCAGGAATTACTTTCCTTGCTCTCTGTCCTAGATTGCAGGGGTACTAGGGAAGCCCATCTCCTTGCATCAATGGAAAAGAGACAAGCCTGCCTTTTTGGAGCCATGAAAAAACATGTCGAAGGAGGGAATGCAGTCAGGTTTCCAGCCTCATCTGATTCATATTGCTCCCAGACAAGTAGTGAAGATAGAGCTTCACCCAAGACAAGTAGTGTAGATGGAGCTTCACCTGTATCAGACATTGATAATGCTTCGGTTCCTACATGCCCTGAAGATTGTAATTTGGATTCATCATCTGCAATAGTAATTGAAAGTGGGAAGAGAGGTAATGGAAAAATATTGATGTGGGAAAGGTTGCAAGCATTTGATAAGTGGATCTGGACTTCCTTTTATTCCGTCCTTACTGCTGTTAAATGTGGCAAGAAGTCGTTTAAGGAGTCACTAGTTCGTTGTGAAAGTTGTCATGATCTATATTGGAGAGATGAAAAGCATTGCAGAATATGCCATTCAACTTTTGAGGTTGGTTTTGATCTTGAAGAAAGGTATGCTTTACATGTGGCGACATGCAGGGAGCCTGAAACTTCTCATGAGGTGCCAAACCATAAATTTCTGCCTTCACAGCTACAGGCACTTAAAGCAGCCATTCATGCTATTGAGGTTAGCATTTCAAACACATGAAACTCCTATGCAGTTTAATTATTGGGATCAACTTGTCCCGGTGTGCACTGTCTGCTGAATAAAAGTTAAGGGTAGCTATGTATGATTATAACCTGATTGTACAAATATCTTGAGGAACACGTGTTTCATAACATGTTTCCAATCAGACTCAATTTTCTTGCATCCTGTCTCATGTAGGCATCTATGCCTGAGGTAGCTTTTACTGGTTCTTGGATGAAGTCTGCTCACAAGCTGTGGGTGAAGCGGCTGCGTCGAACATCGTCATTGCCAGAACTTTTGCAGGTCAGTAAAGGATTCAGAACTTTAATTTTGTATGTTAATATCTGAACCTTCTACTGCAGTCTATGTACGCGTCAGTATATTTAGTTTCTACTGCCTTTTCTTTTACCATCTTATTCTCCCCTGCAGGTTCTTGTTGATTTTGTCGGGGCAATGGATGATGATTGGTTGTACAGAAGTTCATCTGCAAGATTTAACACATATCTGGATGACATCATTGTCTACTTTCAAACGATGCCACAAACAACATCGGCAGTTGCACTTTGGGTTGTCCAATTGGATGCCCTCATTGCTCCTTATTTGGATAATGCTGGTTCCTGCAGAACAAGATAAAGCCAGCACATACTCGTAAGTTTTTGCTTGCAATCACAATAGTTAATACTTTGAATATATCATATAATATGTTCAGTCATCTATTCCCTGTAGCTAATGACGCATCTGGTATTTCTTGCAACCTTAAAGTACTACTGAGGTCCAGAACCTGCATTTATGTTTCCTTGTGTTTTATCAATCAGTATCAGAGTTTTGTAGCCTCACGAGTCATGATAGATATTCATGCCGCTTAAAAGATATTCATCATTGATATTCAACTTCCTGCAGCTGGCTTAATTGTATAATGTTTACGTGTTATTACTTATAAAACGATTTGGTTAGTAGAACTTGAAATTTCTAGTTTGTGGTAATCAGTACGTTTTCATTTGCTCTGTTATTTCTTCAATTTACATTTTGTCCATTTTATGACACAGGACCCAAGGCTTGTGCTAGGTAGTTACTAGCTGGAAGAGATGCTCCAGCAAACACCTCAGCTGATTTCTTTTTGGGGCACCATTTGCAAGTTTTTGCTTGATGAAGTCTTTTCCTCTAGGCGAGACATAACATTGCATCCCCATTTAGCTTGATAACAAGATCTTGCTCTTGTGCTAAACATTGCGTCCCCTTCCAGCTAGCATTGTACCGATAGTAGACAATTGAAAAGTATTTGTTAATAATCGTTGCTCCAGACATGTGAAAGTTTTTCGCTTTCCTCGTAGCGACACAGCTAGGATATAGGTCAGTTCTGAAACAGATTGTTGTTTGTAGGTGGTGTTGGGTTGGAATTGGCTACCAGATGCGCCCCCGCTTCGTTTCAGCGAAGGTGGCTATAGATTTTTGTTCCTCCTTTTTTTCTATGTATGCTATGTATATCCTCTTTCTTAACACCCCTCCCCCTCCCCCCCCCCCCAAAAAAAAAGAGAGATGAGGTTGAAAATATTCTGTCCATGCTACGTTGTGTAGGAGTGACTAGTAATTTGCCCGTGTGTTGCAACGGGAGATAACAAAATTTCAAAGCGATATATACATTGCCATATCACAATATTCGAAATAGCAATTCTTTTACGTAACCATAAAGCACGTGTTTGAAGGTGCATGTTGAATATGCTAAATTCATTACAAATTTTAGACAATACCTAGCCAAAAAATTAAATCTCGCAACATTTCATCTCGACGTAGCGTCTAAGATGTCTTTGTAGCTCTTTAGGAATACAGCTTTCACATCATCACACTTATCAGCACAAATAAACGCAATGTCGAGCCCAATTGCGGATTAATGCAATAGTATCGGCACAAATCACAAAATTTCGTCATGTGATGGTATATGCGCAAATAACATAAAAAAGAGACATCGACTTGTATATTGATTTGATACCTTAGTTATAGTGTAAGAACCTCTTTATAAACGATGTTCTTAGTATAGGTCCCACTTTGCTTGTGGTTTTTTTTTTTGTCTTGTCTTGCCTTGATTTTTTGTTTTTCTTATCTCTGTCATTAGGTGCAGCTAGGACCTTGATGTTACTCCTAGCGGTGGCTCTAGACAATGCCAAATAAAGCTGGCCATGGGAGAACACAGGCTCAGGCAAGTACATACCAGCATGTGGAATTGTTTGTCCTCGTGCCTTATTTATCGTCATAGCAAAACTGAGCCTGATAGGAAACTGCTTCCGCTTGAACTTAAAAGGGAACATCTCATCGTCTGAGGGGCACAACGGGATTCGGGGTAGGAAGACCCTCTTCCGAGCATGCTGCCTCAACACGATCTCCGCATCAATAGCATTTTTCTGGAAACCCCGGACAATGAGCCTTGTCCCGTTGCATAGTCCATTAGCTGGATCAATGTTTCTTAATAGTATGATTGGACAGTTTATCTTGAGCCTCAGAACATGGGGAGGCAAACCGTTAGGTGTCAAAGAGTTGAGGAACTCTGGCGGATAGTAGTTGTGGGGGTCATCTTCTGCCCTATCGAAGCTATGGTACACCATCTCCTCCTCTCGGAACCGATGGATCATCCACATATTGATTCTGTCCACACAGTCATTCCGCGTGGACAAGATGGCTCTTGATGTGATTTGGTCTGGATCTGTCATGTTATCATCAAGCATTGGAAACACATCCTCTATTAGTCTATGTAGGTCTATATCATCTCCTATGTAAGGCACACATATTTCATCAGGCAAACGTATGTACCCATCACTATCATCCTCCTCGGTCCCATTACCAACTCGCAATAGGTATTCTGCGAACCATGGGTTGCTCTGCGCTCTCATGTTGCGTACCAACTTTAGGTGACGCATGGACTCCCAAAGGAATGACCTACGTAGGGATGCATCGACTATCTGAGCCCTTGACCCCTTTCTGATAACAGGGAGGGCTTGCCTAAAATCTCCTCCAAAAACAATTGTCTTCCCGCCGAAGGGCCGATCTGGTGCATTCATTATGTCCCTCATACTATTGTCGAGTGCCTCTACCGCTTGTCTCCTAGTCATAGTGGCTTCATCCCATATGAACAAGGATGCTTCCTTTAGAAGCTTAGCTGTCCCGCTCTGTTTCGTGAAACTACATGACAACCCATCATAGATAGTCAAAGGTATCTTGAACCGTGAGTGTGCGGTCCTTCCTCCAGTCATTATGGAAGCAGCAACACCAGATGTAGCTGTCGCCACAGCAATGTTACCCATGCCTCGTACCGTGGCCAATAATGCCTTGTATAGGAAAGTCTTGCCTGTGCCTCTCGGGCCATCAACGAAGAACACGCCTCCTTTGCCGCTATCCACAGCAGCTAGAATCTCATCATAGGCGGACCTCTGCTCATCATTGAGCGAGATCGCTAGGGTTTCATGGTCAGGGTCCACCTCAATAATCGATTCCTCGTATATCTCTCTATCCACACCGTGAGACGAGTCATGTTCCTCATCGATCTCAGGAAGAGGGTAAGATTTAATGTCCTTGCCCATTGATTGCAGCATGTTCCTTATATCTATCAAAACCATATTCTTGACTGCTTGCATGGACAAACATTGCCTCTCGATGTTTGTCCCAGAGGCCTCGCACATTGGAAGCCTCACAATGCACAAGTATCGTCGCAAATAGACTTCTGAGCGCCGACGGCATTTGGAATGTCTTAACCTCAGTGAGGCAGTCATCTAGAGTGTTGTCCGCTTCAATTAGACCTCTTCTTTCTGCAGCTTCACGGAAAGACGGCATGATCTCACCATCGATAGTCCTAAGGTCCTCGAATGAGGTAGTGCCCGCCACATGGTTTAGAAGAACCCTGAGGAAGTAGCGTTCCCCCTCAGCTGGATGGGCCGATATGATTCTACCAATCTGTTTCACACCCTCTCGTTTCCGCTTTTGCCAGAATTTGGCCTTCTTGCATTTTTGCCAAGTGAAGTACTCTGAAAAATCACGGTAAAGGATACCTCGCGCTTCAGGGTATTTCTTGTTTGCCTCAAAGTACTCTGTTAGCATTGACTTTTCTGCTCCTTCTCGATTAAGTATTTCCTGAATATCTTGACCCTCTTCATATGTAACCATGTGCATGCCAGGGAGATGCAGTTGTAGTTGCATCACGGGCGGACTGTTCTTGCTTAGGTCAAAGCCGTATATCCTCCACAATGCTTCCGGAGGAGTCACCCACCTAGCTTCCCTATACATCTTGATCTCATCGATGTTCCCCTGACCATCTGCCTCATTCACAGATACAGACGCATGGTCGTGGCCCTTGTATAGGTACTTGTAGAGGGTATTTGACAGCCTTGATGCTCGAGCAAACCTCGACGTTGATATGGCAATTGAAATACCTCAAAAGGAAAGGGTTGTAAGGAACAACCCATCTATTGTCTAGTTCGTGCCCTCTAACCTTTTCTTTACGCCCATCTTCACGTCTCCTATACACCGGATAAGAGTCCTTTCCTTGTAAAGTGGCCATGTTGAAAGGACGTGGATAATGGTTCCTGCATTTACCACTTGTCTTTGTGCAAGGGCACTCAGGATTCGATATACCGCAAGGACCATGCATCATATGCTTGATAACCATTTTGTATAGCTCTGGGTACTTGCATTTATTTGGTAGTTCAGCGGAGATGATAAAGTCATACTGTTCTGGGCACGTGAGTTTGTACTTTCCCTGCATGATCAATAGGAAGTGGGCATGTGGTAGTCCCCTCTTTTGGAACTCCACCACATAAACATATGCTTGCACCTTGCCAAGAATTCCCTCCTCTAACAAGAGTCTCTTCATTTCCTCTAGCTTTGCTCTAAAAACACGCACGACAAGGTCTGAACAATCTTGGGGTATCTGACCAACCTCAAGCTCACGCTTGATCTCCGGCCAGTTAGGGTTACATGTCATTGTCAGAAAAATATCAGGCTTCCCATATTTTCTTACTAATGCCATGGCATCCAGGTACCGACGCCTCATATCTCGAGGGCCCCCAATGAATGACCCTGGTAGAACGGTCCGTCTACCAACCGCTTCAGCTCGTGTTTCACCCCTATGAAGGCAATCCATTAAGCCCTGGTACAGATCCGCACGTATCTCTTTTTGATGATGCCATATGTAGTCTAATCGTGAGCTCTCAATCTTTATGTATGTATCGACCACGAATTGTTGAAAAAGACGCTTGCCAAATAGGATTGGGTTGAATATCCTTGGTCGCATTTGCAACTTGTAGCAATAGTAGTCCCTCACGGATACACATAGACGGTTAGCACCATCTGCATAGTACATGACATTGAAGGTCATGGCATGCCCTAAGTGACGGAAGCGTAGAAAATCACACTTACATATAGACTTCAATCTAGTGAATTCAATAATATTACCTGGGTTTCCTTGACTATTGCCACGTGCAGCACGAGCGGCATTGACCACATCGAGGGAAACACGCTTTTTAGGTATACCAGAATGCCAGCCACTTTCACCTCTCGGGAAAAATAGAGGGTATGCCAATGGATCATAGGATGCATGGTAGAACCGAATTCCATACTCTTGCTTGTTGTTCCCATACAGTACGACCCCACAGTCGAATTTCGTACGTTGTTGGGTCCCCTCAACCCACACTGCAGCCACCTCTGAAGTGAGAGGTACATTATGCTTCCTCTGGTCCATGTGATGATCAAGGTTGAACGTGATACGATAGTCCGCTAGGCCCTCAATCTGTCCCATCTGTTTGAGCTGCTGAGAGTACGGGTTGTCTTTCAGTATATGAACGAGTCGCTGAATGACTTCTTGATCCTTCTGGTACTTATTTTCGCGGTAGTGGCGGTACCAATGTTCTAGGCTGGGATCATAATCATAAAAGTACATCTCTAGAGGATTTCCGCCCTTGCGTTTCGCAGCCAAATCAGCTATGGTATGGTACATCTGTCCATGAGCTCGAAATGTGTACACACCAGTTTTTCTAGGGTTTATAGTCTCCCCATCCAGCATGCAGTGGAGGGATGTGAACGCGAAATGGCCATTGAAAAACCTAATGCTGTCACGAAAGTGCCGAGCATCAGAGTCTGTGCTTGTCCATAGCCGCATGAGCTCAGGTGACGTTTCAATGTTGGAAAGTTGGATGTCGCCATCTCGACAACATAAACCCTTAGGCTCTTTGTGGAACCTCTTCGCACCACAATGCCTACAATCTGGCACATCCGGCAACACATGTGTGTTTTCTGGTATGTTACTATACACATGGTCATGTGGGTCTTCGACGGTAGAGCTCGTGGTGGCGGCATCATTAGTTATATCAATTACAATTTCCTCATCATTCTCTTCATCTGGTAAGTTTAGGTTCACACTGTCAACCAATATATCAAAGGGTAGAGGCAGGGAGACAATGGTAGGGTTAATGTACCTTGGCCTGCAAACATGTAGCCATCCTCACTTTGGTCTTCTTCAAATATGATTCCATCGCCACACTCATCATGAACATGTGATTGTGTTGGAGACACCGTATCACCAGCATCTTGTACATCTAGAGTAGCATTAGTGAGTTGTACCGTAGGTTCTACAAGACTTGTGTTTTGTGAGATTGATGTAGGGTCCCCTGATGCACTTTTACACCTCTGAGCAATCGTTTTGGCAAATCTCTCGTTACGGCGAGCTATAAGAGTAGCCCTTTGCCCTGCTGGTATATTATTTATTTGCTTCTTTTTAAGAGTTTTCCCAACGCCAATATCAAAATCTGCTAAGTATTAAAAAAAAATTATTTTAGCACATTTAATTAGTGCTAAGCAAAATTTAAAATTAATACAACTGTTAGTTATGGCACTAACCTCCGTCATTAATAGTGGGAGCTGAAAAATCAACCGTGATCGCAGACCCAATCGGGATGGATGAGCTGGAAGGAAATACCACGTCTGGTGTGTTATACATAGGGTTTTCCTTGGCTATTGAGTGTTTGCCTAGAATGTTCCGTCGCAAGCTGCGACAAATCTTCTTTGCCTCCTTTTGCTGAGGCGTCATATTTGAATAATATGACCTTGCGCTTGAATGGCTATTTTCAGTTTGATCTATGGGATACGCGATGAAAAAAATCCAAGTTTTGTTAATTGTTTTAAATAAACAAAGGGTAGTAAGATGATAATTCAAAGTAGACATTTGACTTCTCTCAAATTATGTGAGATTTTACCTTTCAGAGAAGCAACTATTTGTGGCTCATGAGTAACAAAAGAATTTTTTTTCTTCCGTCGGGCATCCCTTCTATTTTTTAGCAGTTCAGCTTTCTTATTAGGATCCATTCGCGCGTATTGTTCCCTATCCCGTTGCCTTCGGCGTTCTTTGGGATCTTCTATTGGTGGTTGTAGGTTGGATAACATAGTCTCATCATCATTAGAAATATTGGTAGCATCTGTAAATTGTATATTTCTAGATTAATTGTGGATGAAATGATCATTCAAAGTAGACGTCTAACTTATCCCAAATTACCAATGGCAGCAGAATTAGTTAGATCTTTGAACGGAGAGTGAATATTGTTACTTTTTGGTGATTGATAGAGTATAATTGTTCAAGAGATGATAATTCAAAGTAGATATTTAATTTCTCTCAAGTTACGTAAAATTTCACCTTGCAGAGATGCAACTATTTGTGGCTCTTGAGTAACCAAGGAGGTTTTTTTCTTCTGTCGATCATCCCTTCTATTTTTTAGCATTTTGGCTTTCTTATTAGGATCCATCCGTGCATATTGTTCCCTATCCCGTTGCCTTCGGCCTTGATTGGGATCTTCTATCGGTGGTTTTAAGTTGGATAACACAGTCCTGTCATCATTAGGAATATTGGCATCATCTAAAAATTGTATATTTATAGATTAGCTGTGGATGAAATGGTCATTCAAAGTAGACATTTAATTTCTCACAAATTACCAATGGCAGCAGAATTGGTTAGGTCTTTGAACGGAGAGCGAATTGTGTTGCATTTTCCTGGTGGCATCTAGAGTTCACACCAATAGATATGCCATCGTCAGCACACTCAAGCAACTATGCTAATTGTCAACACATATAACAGTGCTAATCAATATATTCAGTCATCACATCAGTACAGAACGAACGAGAGTGATACTCAGTTAACTTTCCACAAATATATTCAATGGACTAAAGAATTGTATAATTGTCCAGGTAAAGCAACAACGCTAATTGTCAACACATATATGAGTGAATTACATGCTTGCTGCTGCATCCAGTGCGCAACTCAAAGAAAAGGTCGGCGTGTCCTTTCTGGCAACATCATTTCCAATCAGCACATAAGATAAAGTGGCAATTCATTTCAAATGACAGTAGAGGCTAAAATATCTTATTGTTGTACCCAATGGGCATAGGTCTAAAGTTTTGGTTTATACAATCCACATTACAATCAACCAACGATAATTTTTCTGGCTTAATCACGCCATCAACTACAGGCATATAAAATTTCACATAAAAATACCTTTATTTCTAAAAAGTAGGAGAATCACTTTCCAGATCTGGATACCAATAATCACTTGTAGTCACAAATGAAAACCAATAAGCCACTATAGCAGTAAGAAATCCAGAAGTGTCAAAGATACATGAGTTAACTGCACAAACAAAAGGGTAATGTAATAGATGGCATAAGCATTATAAGAGCACATTAGAGTTATTACTATGCAAACCAAGAGAATCATATTGCAGCCCAACGATTCACACTAAAAGGTAAACAACATCCTAGACAATAGTATGAGGGACATACAAGGCAACCATTTTTGTCATATATAGATCATGTATGCGTGCATTGTGCAAAGGCAACTTAATGAAAGAGTAACACCGGACCTTCCTTAATCTATCTGTGAAAGGCTAAATGTAGATGGAGTAGCTGATAAGGCACAACAATATGACACTGAGTAACAAATAACAAAAACAGGAATCTCTGTCTTGTATTTCAGTCCTTTAATCAGTACAGATGAACTTGGCTCCATTTATTCATCACTTTGCCAGAACGTTCACCTCCAATAATCAGCACATCGGCACGCGAATAGAACAGACCAATCAACCATTAAAGTTCATCTCAGGCAAAACATTTTCAGCATTATAACTTGCTAAAGTACAAGTAATTACAAAATTATCATTGGAGGGATGACAATCAGAATATGAATGGCACTACAGAACAAATCCAGGAAGATATCACGTGAATAAGTTGATATCTGTGAGTAATAACCTATTTATAGAACAAAAAGAATGATATTATGTTACTTTTGCAAATATACAAAACACAAAAAAAAAATCAAAATCAGATACCTATATTGTGTGATAGTCTATGGAATCTGCTACAGAGTGGGTCTCTGCAACCACTATGGAAATTTTTTGGACAACTTTCTCAAATTCTTTGAATTTTCTTGTGGCATCTGGATCATTGGGGCATATTTCACCTAAAGAAAAAGGAAGTATTGCGTAGATTTACTTAGTTACATTTAAGCAAAATGGTTAGGCTGCACTACTGCTCTATGCTTACATATCAAGATAATGAATGGCATCAGTATGTCAGTATGTCCATTTTCAGATTAGAAACAACAAATGATGAGAGAATACGGTACAGAAATAACAATACCCAGTTATTGTCCATCACACAATGTCCATTGTGCCTTACGACTATAGGGTGCCCTTGCCCACTCTTGGAAACACAGTGTGGCCCGTCATACTGCCCCTTTCTCTCGCATATGCTCATTTGGCCAGCAGTAATGATCAACACAGCTATATGGTTTATTATGCCCCTGAAAATCTAGGTGGGATTCTTGCTGCTCCCATTAGCAAGGTGGTCCATAGTAGCGTTGTTAGTGGGATTTTTCATGTTAACACAGCTATATGGTATACTATGCTCCTGAAAAATCTAGAGGCCAAAACTCCTCCCAAAGTAGAGGAATGGGTCATAAGGGAAAATGCAGCCTGGTTGCTTCTGCGAATTTACATCTGAACATAGTTTCAGTGCTTATCAGAATAGTTTGGAGTTTCAGTGCTTATCAGAGAAGTTTAGAGTTTCAGAAACAAGCAGCTGCACATCTTCACACAACTCGCATTATTCATAGCTTGTCATTAGCAAGAGAAAAACTGAATCCATAGTGCTGCTGGAAGTTGTTGATCATGTTTTCAAGAATGAAAGGAAGCTGGTGGTGGCAGTTACTGCAGCTGAAAAAAGCTATGCCCTGCTTAGTAGAACTACTTTTGCAATATCGTATATTAACAGAGGCAAGTGAATTCCCGTTCTATGGATTCAGCAACAGAGGACCAGGGAAGAAACGGGCACCTGGGTAGGTCGTTCACAGCAACGCGATGAAGAGCAGGGGAGCCGCAATGAAGCGACGTGCAAGGGCGGCGTGCGACGATGGTGGCACCTGGGCGTGCTGCACAGCCCCAAGCGGGGAAATTCCAAAGCCTCCCGCAAGAACTCAGAGGGCAGGTGCTTCTCGCGGATCTCGACATGGGAAGGATCAAATGGGTCCGCGAGGGACGACGACTCCGCAGCGGGAGAGAGTAGGCTCGGCGGCGGCGCGAGGAGAGCCAAGCCGGTGGACGAGAGTGATGGATCTGCTGAAGCGGGAGCTGGAGAAGAAGCGGAAGGCCGCGACGCTCCGAGCAGAAGATGGAGCACTGTAGCTAGGGACAGCCGCGCGAGTGGATCTGTCGGCGCGCGGGGCGCAGCTGCGCAAGCGGGAGGGCGCCGGCGGGGAGCGGCCGCGAGAGCGGTAGGGCGCCGGTGGGGCGCGGCAGGCGCCGGCGGGGAGCGTCAGCACCGATTGGAGGGCGCCGGGTGGGAGCGGCCGCGGGCGGGTGAAGGAGCGGTGGCGTGAGGACATAGGAAGAGGCCGGCCGTGGCGTGGTTGGCTGCGGCGCCGAGAGCCCGAGAGAGATGTGGGGATGAGAGAGCGGAGGGGGAGGCAGGAATATAAGGAGTAGGGAGAGGCGGTGATTTTGAACGGGAGGGCGGGGTGCTGCGTCGGTGGGAGGCATGGTCCGTCGACGGACCATGCCGATTGGAACCTTAAGAATTTAAGTAGGGGTAGAGATAAGCCCTATTTCTGTATACTGTCTGCGTAGCTAGCTTCCATAATGAAGTACGCTCAAAACACCACCATTGCACAGTTGCTTCCAACGGAATTTGGAACATGTTGATTGGTTCGTGGTTTCCACTTGTTTAAACGTGTTTGCCTGTTGGGCACTCTACAGCAGGACCAGAGGTTGCTGGCTGCCTGGCTGGACACCAGTCTCCCACACTCCAGCGGCGCCGAACCATCGCACACACTACCCCACTTTACCACGCCACGGGGACGGCGTGCCCGCTCCTGCTGTTCTTCATCCACTGCCTGCTTCCCGCTTCGGCCTCGTTTGGCACCAAGGGGAGGCAAATCACGGGAGATGCCACCCACGCGTGGATTGGGTGGTTCCCCGCTGCCCACCCAATCCTGCGCGCTGGCGATTTTCCCCGCAGCCCACCCAATCCCGCGTGGATTGCTCAGCCACCGCTTCTTTTGGCAGAAAAGCTGCAGAAGTTTGCTGCTCACAGTGCAGCAGAAAGAGTGTCTGTCCGATTTAAAAATACGTACAACTCCAAGAGTAATTAGCATTCACATACATCGTAATTGCCCAAAAAATAATTAGCACCGTAATTAGACCATTAATTAGCTAGAAAGATAATTTGCTCCGTACTTAGACCATTAACATCATAGTTAGCATTCAGGGTGCACAATACCATGCATAAATTGCTTAAAGTGCAAGGATGCAGAGGCCAAAACCACAAACACTGCATACAATTTTCGAGATAAAGGAGTATACATAAACTATCAGGACATAGGTCGTTGTAGATTAACCCTACATTTCAAAAGGCTAATGACACACTCACAGCTCTGCATGACGCCCACCCGAGGCTCCTTGGACCTACAGAATAACAAAGAAGGTTGGATTAATCCAAACAAGAAAATAAAAGGCCTTGATTGACACACCAGCTAGCTAGCTACGCAACAGATGCATATGCAAGCTGGTACAAGGGAACAAAATGGATGCAGATTGTTTATTTTCCAATCTTAACTCCCTTCATCCATTCATATATCTTAACCGCCGATACAGACACCCATGTAACTAATAAAGGAATGGAAATACAGCCATGCAAATTTCTCAAGGCAATTAGAGTGGCTACTACAACAGTAAGTCCAAAGGCCAAATTTTAATTGTTGTACCTCATGCACCAAAGGCCAAAGTTTAATTGATAATACTACAATAGTAGGTAAATTAGAGTGGCTACAATAGTAAGTTTAATTGTTGTTGGGAAAGTAAGTATTTAAAGATGAACCAGAGGGAAAAGAAACCAAACTTGAATTTAGTTAGTTTAGGATAGAAGAGAGTTTTACCATTTTTTTCCGCAGCCATATCAGGCGCATAGTTGGTTCTCCGGTCATGAAGATCTCTCTGTTTTGTGCATCCTTCAAGATATCAAAAGTTTCTGCTTTTTCTTCAGCAGAGAGTTCTTCTATGGTGCTCACAACATTTATTCATTTCTTGATAGAGACATCATCCGCTTCTGCTGCCACCCTTGCTTGCTCCACGACTTCTCCCTCAACTTGCTTTGTTCTCAATTCTAGATATTTCTCTATCTTATCCAGTGCAGCCTCTTTCTTCTGCCTTTTGCCAACCTTCTTGCCTCCATCTACTGCAACAGGCTCTTTTGCTCTATTTGCTGCAGTTGGCCTCTTTGAGGTTGTAGCAGCCCCACTTTGATCCGGTGGCTTTACTATGCTCACTTCATTGTCACCACCAACATCATCATCAAGCGACACATATGGAGGATTATACTCATCTTCACCATTTTGCGTGACACTTGGCTCGGATGGTGCTGACTCAAGGGATGTCATGTTCAAGGAGCCCTCTGCTATATGACCTGAGCAATATATTTTTCCATCAGTATGAGCAAGAAATTATGTCCACTAGTGTGACCTCAGTTGTTTGGTTGGCAACAAAGTTAAAGGGATGAATTGCCATCAGTGAGTTCTATTGCATCAAAGAGAAGAAAAGGTCTGGTTTGGAACTTCCGAGCTTTAGGATAGGACTGTGAAAACATAAATTCAAAATATTTATAGGCAATGATGAACAATAGTAGTTGCAGGAGGTAAGAATAAGCATATTACCACGAGGATGTTAGCCCAAAGAGGTGCTTCAGCCTTTATCATGCACAAGCGCTCATCCCATGATATCCCACTTTGACCTCTTATTTCTTTGGGCATCCTATAATCCCTCTTTAATTCCTTTTCTTTATCTTGAATCTGCATCTTGCTCATTGAGACATGTGGGAACTTTTCATGGAACAACCTCACAATTTTACTCCACGCCTCCGATGACCACCCATTCTGCCCCCTATAACAATCATTGTTATGGTCTCGCAGAATCTCAACCAAACCTTTTTCAAGTCCAGGATTCCAAATTGCTCTATTCTTCTCTGTTGTATACAATATTAAGTTGGATCAAAAGCAAATACATAGGCATGAAATGTACAGATAACATAAAAGAATACCAAATACCTTGTGTTGCCACCTTAGGTGATGCCCTTTTCTTTTGTATGCTCCTACCTTTTGGTGACTTCTTCAGCATAGTGTTGAATCTAGGAGACCCCTTCCAAACGTCATAACTACATAAGAATCACGGTTGGTTATGAGCATAATCCTCCCACATCTGCATTGCAATCACGTCTCTTTCAGAATTCCCATTTTCTATTTGACTACTAAAAGAGGGCACATCATTGCTATACATGTTATCCCCTCCAGGTAAATCAACAACTGCTGAGGAGAAATAATATTTGGTTGGTTACTCAACCATCCTTCATCTCCATTGTGCTTCCGTATAATATTATGGAAAACTGTAGTAGCTGCTAGAATCATGACCTGGTTGTTGATGGTATTTAAAGTTCCTACTTTTAATATAGGAAAGCGCTTTTTAAGAACCCCAATTGCCCTCTCTATGTGATTTCTCAATAGAGCATGATGATGATTAAAGAGTTCTTTGTAATTCCTTGGTCGTTGGTGACCATGCCCAAACTCCTTCAAATGGTACTGTATCCCACGATAAGGAGCAAGAAATGCGGGTGTGTTAGCATAGCCACCATCAACGAGAAAGAATTTGCCTTCAGGGACACGAAATCCTTTGAGCAAAGCAGATCTGAGGACTCTCGTGTCAGTTGCGGACCCTTCCCACCCAGATGAGATGAAGGTGAAGTTTAAATCAAAGTCACATGCTAGCATGACATTCTGACTGAGGGTGCCTTTCCTGTTTCTATAAGGAGCTTGTTTTTCTTCTGATATTGTAATAGGAATATGGGTCCCATCAATTGCACCAAGACAGTTCTAAAAAAATAGATTTTGTATGTCAGATACATGACTAGAAGCAAGGCCTACGAAAGGAGTGTGAAATGTTTTCCTTGAAATAAGGGAAGAAACGAGGATCAGTACTGATCTTCCAATGAGTTTCAGTTGCTACGGTAGGTTTGACAAACCTACGAGTAAGAGCCGGGATTATGTTGAAGATTGACTTAATGTGTCGATGGATGGTCTCCCTACTATGCTTGAACGCATACTGTAGGTCTTCATAGGTAGCGTTGTGAGATAGCATAAACATAAAGAAACCTAACTGCTCCTCAATTCTGACACATCTTGTGTCTCGTAAGAGATGCTCACTCCTAAGAAAAGTGGCAATATCTCTAAAGATTCTAGGCTCCATACGAAAAGCAATGCAACAGTCCCTCTCATGTCCATTGAGTATTTCTTTGAGACGCTCCTTTCCAAACAGCCTTGATGTATGTCTAGCCCTTTTTGGAGGCCCTCTTTCACTACCCAGGAAGAATGAAAAGAAATAGTTCATCGTCCTCTTCCACCCTTTTTCTAGCTAGAGAATCCATTCTCAAACTCTTTTTTCTACAAGAGTAGTCCTAATAGTTTAGCTCACAAATCATAATGATTTGAAAGTAAATACGGATATAATATAGTAGGGAATAACATAGATACAAAACATGTGACAGGCAATGGTGTCCTGTGAGGTACAGAGGGAGATAGGGCAGTGTGAGAACCAAGATATGATGCACCTCAGAGAGGATAACAACTGTAAAATATAATCTCTAATGTAACCACTGTGAGACTGGTTCCAATTTGTTTATCATTCCTGTTCGTTTGAAAAGTTATTTCCACTCCCCATTGTGTTAATCACAAATTTATCAGGCATTTATAAAAAAGAATCGGCAAGTCGGCTTGTTGCACAATGAATCAGCCAGTAGAATCACAAAGTGTGAATCACAGCAATAACACAGAAGTAACAATGATACTGATTTTTGAAAAAACTTAAAACTTCTGCTAACAGTTCATGTTTGAAGACCAAGAATCAAGAAGGCTCAAGGAATAGTACAATAGTGCAGGATGTAATATACAAACAGAGGATAAAAACTTAACTAATAATTTCACTAGATACTAAAAAACTTTCCACATTTCACGATGAAAAAAAATATAGATAGCATGCAAAAACCAACAGACCATGGGCAAACAACTATAGACATGAACAAAACATGAACTAAAAAGCCATAGCCTCAATTGTAGCAAGCCAACATGCATCTGTGCTTTCTAAAAGCGTCTTATTGTAAAGTATATGTGCCCAATCACTAAATAAAGCATGGTAAATCACTAGCAAGCAGTGGGCTAAGAAAGTCAGGCGGTGGATTGGTTCTAGGACCCAAGTGACCAATTTATTCAAAAAGCGTTGGCAACCAAAAACTACTAAGATAAGCTGGCATTGATACTTATTTTGAAAACTACAAGAAAGCAGATCGAGATCGATCAAGTTCCTTGGAGTTTCAAACCACTCATCACATGCTATAGTACAACAGTTAATTTATTGTCCAGGGTTACCTAGCACCCTACGGAGCAGCTTGTAGTAGGTTGCCTGATCGTACAGCAGCACCCCTTTCTCCTTTTGCTTTCCTATGCTCCAAATCTGCAAGACCAATGAGAGCATCCATATTTGAGGATCCTAGAGGTTGCAAAGCCCAATCACAAGATCAAATCATGCCCATGGCCAATAGATTTTACAAAGAAACAAAACACAAGAAGAAAGAGGACAAGGCAGATGGTCTACCAAGAGGAGAGATAGTGAGGCTGCGAACGCGAATCAAGCTGCAGATCCACTTCCTCGTTGGAGATGCTGTGATAGGCAGATGCTGCAGATCCACTTCCTCGTCCGAGTGAGGGCCAACACAACTCACGGGATAGATGGTGGTGGCGGCGAGACTGGATCCAACCACAGCAAGAAGGGCAAGAAGGGTATCAGAAGAGGAGAAGAGGGAGGGGATAAGACAGACGAGAAGGGGAAGAGGGAGGGGAAGGGGGGCGGGGAGGAGACGGGAGAGAGGCGCACCTGCTCCTGTCGCCGGAGGCGGAGGTGAAGCTGTGGTGGCCAAGAGCTGTTATTGCCACCGTCTCAAACCCTAGCAACAAAAAGTGGATGAGGAGAGGAATATGAACAGAGAGGGGATGGGGCAGATGAGGAGATGGTGGAGGGGTGCACCGAGATCCACTTGCTGTCGCTGGGGTCGGAAGTACAAGCCGCACGGGGAGGTGGCGGTGGCGGCGACGTTTCTCTGGGGAGTTTGCGAGCGACGCGAGGGCGAGGGAGAGCGAGTCCGGCCTGCGGGGAGGAGAGAGGATTCTCACATGGATTGGCGTGGATCGGCGTGGGTCGAGTCCGACCCCGTGAGAGTCAAATGCAGTTTCGTCACAACGGCGGGCCTCTCCCCGACGTGGTCCGAAATCCACAGATGGCGGGGTTTGGGCTCCATTCCCTGTCGATCCACGGGCTGCCAAACGAGGCCTTGACGTCCTCCGCTTCCCGCCGCGGCCACCTCTGACGCCAGGATGACGGTGAAATCGACAACGCCTCCGGCCTCGCGCAGCGATCGCGGTGGTGCCCTGTGCCCTCACGACAGGCAGCGCGGGCGCTGGCGTGGATCCGCATCTTCCGCTACGTGCCTACGTCTCCCTCTACTACCTCGTCAACGTCATCGGCATCGGGATCACCGTCGAGGGCTTTCGCTTGCTGGTAGCGGCGGACGACGTCGTCGCCGCCTTCGCCCGCGCTGTCGGCGTCGTCGCGGCGGAGGTGAAAACCCTGTGGGAGGCGCCGTACGACTTCGTCGTCATGATCGAGTTCACCCTGGTGACCACGGGCCCACGGCCGTGGCCTTGTACGTGACCCGTTTGGTTGCGCATGTCAGTGTTGATCCGTATGTCGACGGTATGTGCTGAAATCCTACTGGAGTACTACTATCCTAGTTTCTGGTCTAAGGTTTTCTTTAGTCTCACTACTGATGATCGTTACGAATGGCAGCAACTAGCGGGAGCAAAATATGTATGGATGCTCGGTAAAAACTCGTCCTTTCTGTGTGTTTCAGATTATCATTGAAGAACTCATTATCCAATTTGGGCATAATTATTGAATTCTACCAGTATTCTACGCCTATGTTTGACATGCTAAGGGTGCTGCTGCTAACTTGGAACTAGTGGCTAGATAATAGTTGCTTGGCAGCTAGGATTGACCGATGATGCATTGACGCCGATGTTTATATTAAATTAATGCCGTTAGTAAGCAGCCCTATAAACAAAGGGACAAGCTCAAATGCACGCGGTATTATGTGTGTTGAAAGTCTGGTATCCATGCTCAGTTCATCCTTTCAGAGTATGAAAAAGAATCAGGGCGATTCTTGGGATTTGGGGTTTATCTCTTTTTACATCCTTTATTAAGGCTGCTGCTAATCTGGGAAGGGGGTAAGATCCTTAAAGATTCTTGAGCACTTGTTTGTATGAAGGGGTTAACACATCAGAGTTTTCAGTTTTGACAGGCATACACGGAGGTCAAATTGCTAAAATTTCAGGAGATATTTGAGCAGCAAACATAAAATTCAGCTGTGTTCCGTTGAATGATTTGTGCAGGCAGGCAAGTTTACACTGACTGATGATGTTGATATTTTATTATGGATTCATGATACTAAGAAACAATTTATGTCGCGTCTCTGTATTGAATTGAAAGTCTGTTTTTTGTTTGCAGCTGTGAAGAACATGCCTATCTTTTCCATGTCCGCTCTGTTTGAAAGGCAATTTTACAAATACACGACCTTTTAGGCTAACTCCAATAGTAGACTCAAATGGGTGCTCAAAGTAAAATGCACATGTGGTCACCAAAGTTGGCTTAGGTCTCCGAATTTAGAAAACATCTACTCTGGGTTCTTAAAGTTAAATTTTGTGTCATCCAGATCCTAACGGGTATGATCTCAACTTGTTAAACCTCTACACGGGACAACATGGGCTGCCACGTAGGCTTAACGGGTTGAGATTATACCCGTTAGGACCTGAATGATACAAAATCCAACTTTAGAGACCTATGGGTTTCCTAAGTACGGGACCTACTTTGACACCCCGAGCCAACTTTAGGTACCGCTGGTGCATTTTACAGAGCGCCCAAATCTACTGTTCGGCACCGTAGATACAGTGGAGTTTAGAATTTAAGCAATGTGATAAGGAAGCTGCTAAAGATTGCTCTAGAATTTAGATAAGGCGGTGCTCACTGGTGCCTCTAAACGCGTGCCTAAAACAGTGTACAACACCGTACACGCAAGATAAAACAGTGTACAACACCGTACACACGAGAGAGAGGTTTGAAATATGGATTGTGGAATGTGTGGATTAGAGAGGAATTTAAAATATAGATGGTGGAATGTGCGGACCAATGAGCATAGCCTAAGGTTGTCTCGCTTGTTAGGAACCATTTCTCGTGGAATTGCTACAAATTTTGTGTGTTCCAAATACAGGAGGTCGTAACACAGGTTGACATAAAATCATTGTGAGCACCAATTTTAACTACAGACTTGGAGGAGCTGATGCATGGCACTTGCATGTTGTAACTTTCAAGACTGAATCTATGGTTCATTAAATTCATGTCTTGATCAGAGTAACTAGTGACCTATACATCCTTAATTTGATCGTGCGTTCTTTTTTTTTTCCAAAGAAACCCGGAATTAAATGGCGTTTAGCACAAATGTAGGCCCAAGCGATTCTTTTTCGTGGGCTGTGTCAGCAATGACTCCATCCGCGGCAGCAATATCCATTGCAGTGGACTGCAGACAAGCGCTCGCTTTGCTGCTTCCATTCCAACCCACCCAAGGGATGCGATGCGAGCAGCCGCAGGAGGCCGCGCGGTGTTCCACATCCAGCACCTCCGCCCGCGCCCGCCATGGCGAGCCCCTCCCCCCCGCGCCACCGCGCTCCTCCCCCACTCCGCGCCCGCGAGCCGTGCCAGCCACCGTCGCCTCCCCAAAGGTTCGTATTGCGCGCCACGCCTCTGCCACCCCCCCCCTCACCTACGTCGCGCGGGCAAACGGAGGGTGTCGGTGTTCGACGATATGCCCACCGCCGACGCCCTAGGAGCAGCCGCTATGGTGGCTCTGTGTTCTCTCCCCCGTGGGGAGCGGTGCTGCCCTGCGCGACAAACTTCTCGCTTGCCGTGGCTTCTGTTGGAGCCTGCGTGCTGTTCATGCGGGACTGCGTAGGGTTAATTGCCACCTAGTTTGCACATGGTATTTGCCCCAAAAGCAATATGAATGGCTGCCCTTATGCTGTAGCTGACCTGTATGGTCTTCCTGGGCTTCCCCGTAGCTCGTCATCGTTCTCTATCCTAGGAAATAGTTGCCCGCAAGGTGTTTGATGAAATGCCCATTAGCATTTACTAGCCAGGCCTCTCAGCCTGATTAGTTATGCTGCTCACGCGAGCATTATTATCATTGTGCATTGCCATTTCAATTCAGTCTCTCTTTTTTTTTCTTCAGTATTTTCCACTACTGCTGCCTTCAATTCAGGTTTTTTACCGACTCTGGAAGCGGAGGGTTTGGTGCTCTACTTGTGTCGGCGGGCGCACTCTGCAACATGTAGTGTTTCGTTGGATGACAGGTTACAGGTAGGGTTAGATGGCGCAAAGGTAAATACTTTTCTCAACATTTTGCATGCAAGGCATTCATGTACAGCAGGGCAAAACGTTGGAACCCATGTTCCTATTGAATGAAATGGAAAGTGTAAAACACTGAAGCCATCGACTAAAACTTAAGGGTCCCTGACTCCATGCTCCTGGTGTATTTAATTGAGGACTGTTACACGTACATCCAACTCAGGCCAGCGGTTAGAATCGCTTGGATGGAGAGCTCATAAATGCAACGGGATAGTTAAAATGCATGGTTTTTTACTGAAGTTATGCTCAAATGGTTGTACACAGAGCATTTCCCTTTAGTTTTCCCTGTCTAATCGACTCATTTCTGATACACCTGTAACTTGTATTATTGAATCATCTCACAAAATAACAATGCCTTCTATTAGCATTTTTGTAGGCATCTGCAACTTAAATGTATATCATGTAAGTTTATTATTGTGCTTACCTGCTATGCTGCTTTTTATACCTGCTTTCAGGTAGAGGTGCGAAAACATGAGACAGTTGGTGCATTTCAAAAAATACCAATGGTGATGCCTGCAACTGATATACTTATGTCAGCACAGAGGAAATCAAGAAATGTGCCACCCACAAAGGGTATTATTCACCTTGGCATTTATTATTACACTTTCCCCTGAAGAGTGAAGATCATTCTCTTAACCTTTGGTTTTGTTTTTATGGTCCGCATGTAATGTAGGTATAGCAAATATCGCTAAGCGTGAAAGGAATAAAGGTGCGAAACAGCTTGATGCCTTAATGAAAGTAAGTCCTGTGTGTTGTTGCTTTGTGGACCCACTTAGTCCACTCTGATTACTGAGAGACAATGTTTCTCAGGAACTTTCAGTACCACTGAGAACCTACACGGAAAACTTCCCTAAGAGGAGAGATTTGCATCCTTATGAGAGGTCTCTCATCGAGTTGACTTTTGGGGAGGGTTATTATGAGCAGGTATGGTTCTCTACTTGGCTTTATTTGTTTTGAGTATTAGATATTAGTATGAGATTGCCCATGATGAAGCATGTATACTATGGTGCTTATATCTTCCACTCTTTGAATTATTATGATGTTGTTGCTAGTGCCCTGCCAGGTTCTAGGACGAGTTGATGCTCTCAGGAAAAGGATTACATCTGTTGGAAAGCAACATGCTTCAATATGTGCTAAGGTTAGAATATATGCCGATTTGCAATCCTAACTGATGTGATTACCTACTGGCTTACGGAGATAAGTCACACAGATCATAAACTCCTAAATTATAAGACATACATATCATCTTTTGTATTTGCATAATTAATACTCATGACCCATAATTTCTTAGTTCTGAAACCACCTCACAGAGCACCACACTTTCAATCCAATTAATGATTTTGATCTTATTTTTTGCAGTGTTACAAAATCATCGTTTAAATTTTCAAAATGCTTATTAGCATTTTCTTTTAAATTATGGCTATAAAACCTTTAGGTCCTGAAAGATACCCCAAGCGTCAGTGTTACGTTCTCGGTATATCTCTATTTAACAAGATAGCTTTTATATTTGAACATTCTTGCTATAGCTCCCAGAGCTGGAATTTTGAGTACGATATATTTCATTTCTCATAGAATACATGGTATTTGACTCATGTTGTATATATTTGACCCTGACAGTATTCCTGAATCCTGATGCATATCTCATAAAATCTGATCTGTGTATCTCTCTAATGAAATGCCTTTATATTTGGACATTCTTAGCATAGCTCCCATCCCAGGGCTGGAATTTTGAGTACAAGTTTATTTCATTTCTCATAAAGTACCATGTAATATGATTCCTGATGTATATATTTGGCCTTGACAGTCAACAACAAAACGAGAAGCAGAGGAACGCCTTGCTGAGGTCTGTTCAATTCCGAACGTTTATAGATGGCTACTTTTTTATTCTTTGGCTGTGTCTTACAGATCATTGTCAAAATTTTATCTAGAAGTGACTCTCTGATTGTATTGCTAATGCTTTACTTTTTTGGCTGTCTACTTTTGTAGGGCAGAAAAAGACTTGAAGAAGCTTTCCAGCATGGAAAGCATGCCATTGATGATTTAGTAGACGTTGCTAAGGTACTAACTGCAGTTGTCTATTTTAAGTTGAAGAATGATTTTGGTTTCTCATGGTTCATTTTTACTTACTGCTCTATTTAGACTTCTATAATTTGTATTTGATTTATGGAAAGGCACATCTGACTAATCTTTGAGTCACCGCAGGCTTTGCGTTCTATGCCTGTTGTTGATCTACATATACCGACACTATGTCTAGTCGGATCACCCAATGTGGGGAAGTCATCCTTAGTCCGCATATTATCATCTGGAAAACCTGAGGTAATGCTAAGTTCATTGTTTCTTGTTTTGGCAGATGGTAGACATAGTTTCACAACCAATGGTCTATTGCTAAGTATTTGTGGTCATTTAGTTTGACTTGTTGGCTGTTACCAGTTACTAGTTTCTACCAAACAGCAGTTTTCAACATTCATACCTCATCCAATATGTCCTGTATCAAATAATATGTTCCTTCATTAGTGAGCTTCAGCTAACATCTATGAGAGGCTTAGTAGCATAACTCCTCTGTGTCTCTGTCCTCGAATATATTTTTTTGGAAAAATTCCTGACAGCTGGTTCTGATTGTTGAGTTTGTTCTATGTCATTGAAGAATCGATAGCTGCAAATATTATTCTCTGTAATATACACTTAGCTGATTTCTGAATTGCTTGTGTCATTCTACTTGTATTTCTGCAGGTCTGCAGCTACCCATTCACAACAAGAGGGGTTCTAATGGGTCACATTGTCTCCAATCATGAACGTTTTCAGGTCAAAGCATTTGCCTTTCTGCTTACCCTGCTTATAGAACCGTTAGATTTGACACCATGTTTGCTTCCCTTGTTTTATGTCACGACTAAAACAAAGGTATCCTTTTGCAGGTTACGGACACACCAGGACTCCTTACCAGGCATGATGGTGAGTAAGTCAAACTTTGGTTCTCAAAGCAGTCATTTAAGATTCTATGTTACCTTCATGCGTAAATGTGTGGTATATTTTTTCGATGTGCAGAGGATCAATTTTCCTTTGTGCTTGGATAAAAATAATGATGTAGCAGATATAGTGTATAGTAAAACTAACGGTGGTTGACATTTGCATGGGCCTTCTCTTTTTTAGATTTTAGTACATTCTTTCTACAGCCGCATTGACATAGGTGTGCACCAAAGCTCTGATCTGTTTTCTTTTTTTGCAGATGACAGAAATAACATTGAGAGATTGACACTTGCTGTCCTTTCTTATCTACCCATTGCCGTCCTGTATGTTCATGATCTATCCGAGGACTGTGGAACCTCAGTGGCTGATCAGGTGTACATCTTTTCTTTACTATTTCAAAATTTTTGGTGTCTTTTATACTCATTGTAGGTGATATCAATTATACTAGCTTCCTCAAATTGCTGTCCTGACATGTCAAATCGCATGATTTTGTTTCCTGCCCTTCAAAGGGTTTGTAACAAACCGTAATGTTCTTTTGCAGTACATCACGTACAAGCATATAAAGGAAAGATTTGGTGATCGCCTATGGATTGATGTTATATCCAAATGTGATCTTCTGGGCAAGAAAGAGCCCTTAAGCTTTGAGGACGCCGATGAAGAAGTGGCACATTACAGAAGATTCGGTCCAGAAGGTGCCCTCCGAGTATCCGTGCAGAGTGAACTCGGCGTCAAAGAGGTTAGCTATTCTCATGCTAGTCACTCCCACACGGAGTCATGAAGGGCGATCCTGTAGACTAACATGCTTCTTTGTCTCCCCAGCTTAAAGAAAAGGTCCATCAGCTACTGACCTCCCAAATGTCTCGGATCAAAGTTGGCGAGGCAGAGCATGAAACACAAGAAGCTGGCATTAGCTTTCCTTTGTGAAGTTGGAGAGTGAATGCCTGCACATCTACGCTTGATGTTTATGTAAATCTTCCACTAATGTCAGATGGTGGCAGCGCATTTCATGTCTTGCAATTTTGCATTGTATGTAGGTCTGGTGCTGAGCATCATGCCTTGCCGTTGCCGATGTTGTTTCCTGGCCGTGGCCCCTCCCCGTCTGCCCAAGCGTGGAATTAAACTTTGTGTGTGTACTGCTTACTTTTGCCTTTTCGTGCCCCATTGGGACTAAGGTCTGTGAATCAAGTAGGCAACTAAAATCGCAACCGTGGCGATGACGTCGATGTAGAGCACCTTTCGTAGAGAATAAGGGCCTGATTGGCTTGTGCTGTGACCATGCCATGCCAAATTGACGGCCGTGCCTAAGCTTAGGCGAACATTTCCAGCGCCACAACTTCGGCATGCTTTGGCAGAAAAATGAACTAGTACCCTGCTGTAGCTACGTGGCACGCCTAAGCTTGCGGCAAGAAGCAAACGCTGGCTGTGGAAGCCGCAGTTGTGGCGTGGCGTGCGTTGGCAAGTTCTCACCACGAACCAAACAAGCTCTTAAATGTGTGCATGCTATGTTCAACCTACATTTTTCTATGTCCAAACACCACCCTAAGGTTAGGTAGCCCCAGACCTCGAGCCTCACTAAAACACGATAGGATTTGTGGAACAAAATAAGGCTGTGCTCAAGCGGGAGGTGCAATGCAAGGGAGATAGAAAGGGATTTGAAATATCGCCTAACAGTATGGGCACACCTATCAATGGCATGCGACCGTGTGTACTTATCTCCGACTAAGCTCACACAGTTACGGCCCACCTATCAGTGGCATGCGAGCACGTGTACTTATCTCTGACTAAGCTCACACAGTAAATGAATCATCTGGAATTCCTTTATAATCACAACAAATTCTTCGTATAGAGTGACTGAACTGGACAACTGGTAGATACGAAGGCTATTGTCGTGGACAAGTTTCTCGAAGAAATTCTGTTTGTGATCCGATTGGTTCGACCGTTGACAAAAGGGCGGCTTGAATAAAAAAGTCGTGGACAATCGGAAAATCAGACGCTTTCCCTTTCCGCTTGATAGATTGACCGCAGGTCGCCTCCGACTTTTGGATTGAGATTCTTGGCACTCCTGTCCTGCATCGTTACCGCGTCACGGAGACTCTGAATCGCTATAAAGCGCACCGCAGAAGTGCCTCTGCTTGCAGGACAGAGAGCCCAGAGGCCACCGCGCGCGCCCGCCGGCCGCCGCTGCATAGGGACAAGCCCGGGCCGCCGCATTGCACCTCTGCCTCTGCAACTGCAGCGATGGATCCACGGGTGCTCATCGGGCTCTGCATCGCCTCCGTCGCCGTCGCCGTCGCAGCGGGCGTGGAGCTGCAGCAGGGACCACCCCGCCTCGCGCTGGCCCTCTGCGTCGTTTTCAACCTCGGCACCGCCCTTGTGGCGCACGGCGCCGCGCGCCGACGCCACCAGTGAAGCGGGACCGGACGGCGGCGGCGGCGGTTTAGTTGGCACCATCTCCGACTAAGCCCCGCCCACGTACGTGAGGGCTCATCGGCTCCTCTCTGTCTCTGCACCCCCACTCTTGCCGCCGGAGAAAATGGATTAGGCGCCGTGTAGTGCAGGGGAGGCATGCCCTTGCGCGGACGTGTAATTGCACCTGATGAACCCCGGCCCCACATGCATCCTCATTCTTCAACGTACTGCCCGCGCGGGTATCTTCTCCCAAGTAGTGCTAATAAATTTAACAAAGATGGTTTTTAAGCTTTCTATGTGGTTTCTCCATCGTGTGTAAAAAAAATCGAAGATTTATACGGTACTAGCAAAAATCACGTGCGGGACGACAAAATTAGTTTTTGTATTTTATATTTTTGCATATTTGTTTTTTATGTGTGGAAGTTTTATATTAGAACAATTAAGTTATTATGTTTTTTAAATTATCTTTGCTATAAAAAATATATCATATTGTTTGAGATGTTATTTTATATTTTTTTGCTTATTTAATTTTTTATGTGCGAAAGTTTTTTAGAATGACATAGCAATTTATTGTGTTTTGTATATTTGAAAAATAAAGTTATTTTGTTTTTTGTAAATTATCTTTGCTATAAAAAATGTCATATTGTTTGAGATGCTATTGAGTGGGATTTTAAACATGAACTCTAATTTAAAAAGTTAGAGTGACATGGATCCAACCAAAATTATATAAGATAGATTGTGTACAGGTAGTTTACCTAGACTATATTTTAACCTTGACGATTACATATTTTTGAAGATTTTTATATGTATTAAAAAAGTAATGCTCAAAAAACGAAAAGGCCAATTTGGCCCAAAATGGCCCGACCCGCCAAATTTGGTCCAAGCGTGCGGGCGCCGCGGACTCTGCCTCCTCCTGCTCCCTAACCTAGCCCCACGCCCCCCCGCCCAAACCCTAACCACTCACTCTCTCGTCCCCGCCGTCACTCTCTTCTCCTTCACACTCGCTCCCGGCCCTCTCTCTGGAAATGGCCGGCGGCACCCCCGCTCAACGCCTCGCCGGCTCGAGCGTCCACCAGTGTGTGGGCGCGCGCCCGTCGAGCGGCTAGGCAGCGGTTCCCCCCTCGCCTCGCGCGTCTCCTCTCTCCTCTCTCGCCTCGATCCTGGGCCGGGCGGCCAGATCCGCGCCTTTCCGCTGCCTCGTCCGACACTCCTACACAGAGCGCTTCCCAATCCGCGGCTCGCGGCGGCCGGGTCCCCCCTGTTGCACGCAGCCGCCGCCTCTTGCTCATTGCCGCCTCCTCCGGCATTGCTGCGGCCAGGATCCACCGCCTCCCCCGCCGGTCGCGCCTCCGTCTAGCTAGCACCTCCTCCCTAGTTCGCCGGTGGCCAGATCCAGTCCGCCGTCGCCTCCTCCATCGCCTCCCACCCGTCACACATCTGTCATGCCGCCACTGACACCCGTTTTGCGGCGCCAGGCAAGCCATTTTCTCTTGTTGGACTAGAACACAATGGTGGTTTTTGTCTACGCAGATCATTAAGTACGTTGGCGATGTGGGATTAATGATTATAGATTCTTGGACTGTGATGACTCAAATCTCGTTTATTTTGCCTGCGATGGACCCAAATCGGGTTTTACGTGGGTGATCTGTTGATGGGGGTAGACATAGATGTGGGTATGCCTTGGATCTTGCGTGAGAAAAAACATAGGGAGGCTCTCCGCGCCTGGCTGGTTCTACGGCAAGAACTTGCGTTCTGCCGTGTAATCCGATTCTTGGCAGGCTCGGTTGTCTATTTGTGGAGTCATGGTAGGTCAATGGGTCTACGTGGGTATAAATCTTTTGAAGTAAAAATATTTTTGACTATATAGATAGATGGATTGGTGTGTCGTTTGCACATGAGATTTCCCCTACACGAACGGATCGATCCAGCACATGTTCGTCAGTCCTAGGAGATGAAAAAAAGAAAAGACAGAACAGAGATGAGCAAAGCTCTAAGGCAGCGTTTGGTCGGAGAACGGGGTGGAATGAAATGCTTTCGTCTCAGATTTCAAGGTGAAATGTTTCCGTCACAGATTTCAGAAATGAAATGGTTCCATCTTAAATTTTGAGTTCGGGTCCACTATCAATCTCACGTTCTAGGTGGAATGATTGTGTTTAAACATTTTTCGGAACCTGCGTGTCCTGAATATAAAGAAAATATTCTATTTTTAGAATCGATCCATTCATCAACTTTTTTTTATCGAATACGCAGGAGAGCTGCGCATTTTTTTGTTAATGAAAAAAGAATTATTAAACGATTCATACATATCGGGGTCTTTCCGACTCGCCTTTTAACCAAACGCTAGAATTAGTGGGATGTGATAGTTCTATTTCACTTAATGCCATCAACCAAATACTACCTTAGCGTAAGTTGATCGCGGATCTTCCGCTTGCAACACCGTGGAGCCAGAAGAACACACGTTTACATCGTCTCTCCAAAATGTGGGTCCAAGGAGCATGGCAGTACGTACTACTGTATACAAGAAACATACATACAGTAACCAATTAAATACAGCCTCCCTGATTTGTTGATTGATCGGCTGTTGGGCCAAGCTCGCGAGCATTGCGAGCCAGTATACTAGGCTCGTTCTAGCTCGTGAGCTGCTGCTCAGCCTAAGCCAAAAACACCTCGAGCTGGTTTTCCAGCCTACTTGCATCCTTGGCCCAACCGTGTGCTCCACCTAATAATGCCGTCGCCAGAGTCCAGAGACCTGACAGTTGCCCTGGCCTCCGGCGTTCACGATAACTGGGCAAACAGGTAGCAGTAGCACCCATGTATACACAACATAGGAGCTGAGCAGTCCACAGTGTACTCCGGCCCGGCCCCGGCTACTGTATAAATATAAATAATATCGTGCTTCCGGCTTCATTCCCCTTCTCTGACATCGAAAAAGAAGTAGGTTCTCCGATCAGTTAACGTTCCAATATCCATTCACTTGAGACTCGCAATCGCAATTCAATCGTCCTTGAAAGGTAGTACAACTACAATACATTCATGGTCATGGGCTATCTATTCCGATCTATATCCAAGTGTAACTATACTTTGATTACTTTTGGATTTGGACGGGGTGTTTAATTAGGTACGGACGGACCATGGATCCTGCGACGACGGTCCTCTGCTCCAACCTTTTAAGGAGTAGTAGTGCAGTAGCAATCTCTCGGTTTTATTCTTATCCTCTGCACCTTTAATTTTCTATATCCTGTCCTCTCATGTGTAAGTGTGAGCTTGCCTCCTTTGGTTTGTATAATTACCAGAATACAAGTCGTTACCACAACTTCTATATAAGAATGTAAAGTGTGCAACTATGTTATCTGCATCAGACCATAGGAACCTTGGTTTCGATTCGGCCATCGCAGTCGCGATGAGACCTTTTTTTGTAGACGACGCGATCCAAATACATCATGTTCAATATAGGACATCATCCTATGATTATATCCAACCAATCATTCATTTATTTGTCGACTCTGTCTCAATACTATTCATACCTAAGAAGCCTTTTTTTTTTCTACGGTGGCAGCTACAGCCAGCAAAATGAAGGCCAACCCAACGAGACGATAAACCAACGCAAAACACTCTGTCTATCGGTTGAAGTCCGAACCATTTGAAGACTGTTGTCACCAAAACGTGTAAAAAAAACACAAAATAAGATCGTAAATGTACGGTAGAATTGAGTTTGAAATAGAAGAGATGATATACGTTCTGGTAACAGCACCTAAGAAATCGGCGTTACGTTCCGCACATAATTATACACACACGCGCCCTCGCCTTCTCTCTGCTGTCAGTGAAATACTACGACTAACAATGGTAGTGGGGAAGATGACGCGGAAATGTGAAATCAACTTCACGGGGGAAACGACTCTCCCAATACGTTTCGTCCTCTCTCTCTCTGTCTCTGCTGAGGCTCCGTTCTTTCCGGTGGTGACACGCGGCGCGGGGTCTTGTGCATGCAGCTACGTAGAAGGTTCGTTTAACGCACCGCAACGTAGGTCGCCGTGGAGTTGATGTCCATGACAATGCAAACGCCCTTGTCGGATGCCCTCACCTCTCACAGAGGACAGATTTAACGTCACAAAGGAATAAAGGACTAACCTACTTGTCAGAGTAATTTTCTACTTCTACACAAGGAATATATTTAGTAGACGATTGGGGTTGGAAATGCCCCCCCCCCCCCCCCCCCCCCCCCGTTTGGCAGGGCTTCAGGTCCACCAAAACCATCTACCGAAGCTGCCTCGTTGGCGAAGCCAAAGATTTTTGTAACGGTGTTTGGTGAAACAGCTTAATTACTTTTCTCGGAATGGCTCAAACCGGCTGAATATTTACAGTGCCCTTGCTGCCACTGTTGTCTGCTGCGCATAGTCAGATGCCACCGTCAAAGCGTGGGGATAACTGAAAAGCCTTTTCTCTCTTTGATGCGGCAGTTGCAACAACCAAAATCGAGGCCAAATGAGGAGATAAAACCGGGAAGGGGGGGGGGGGACGGGACGGTGTGGTGTGGTGTGTATCGGTTTGAACCATCTTCATAGTATGGTTACCAAGGTCCAGGGGCGAAGCTACATAGTTTGATCTGTATCCTCTCTGTTGCCAAGGTCAATACAACTTGGGTAAACTAGTATCATCTCTCACATCAGCGACGAACATCTCAAGCCGTGGAGTGGGAAACGGGCAGGTGGAGTGATTGGGGAAGCTACGATGGATCCCGTTACGCTACCGCTTGTGTCCACTGCAGGTTCATGTCTATGTGCAGCTTGTCCGCGTGGGAGTAATCATCGACAAAGGCACAAAGCAACAGCATAAAGAAACCACCCTCCCTCTCTCTCCGCTGATAAGTCAGCTATATACAATGTCAGTTGGTAGCATGGAAGGCGACACGGAAACGTGAAATCAACTTTTGTCGTCCCCCGGTAACCTTTGAGGGGTGGTGTGCGTGTGTGATCGGCAAGCCTAAGCTTGCCACTGGTGTTTCTGTTGTTCTCCTTATTTGATCGATTTTTCTTTTAATGAAAAAACGCGCGTCTTCACGTGTTCGCAAAAGTTTTGCTCTCTATCTTCTTCTCAGTGGACATCTTATTTATTACTACCTTCGTTCTCACATATTTATCATCTGCTAATTTATTTTTAAACAGAAAAGTGAAAAAAATCATTTTCCACATCGGAGTCAAATATCAGCTGGAATGGGAAAGGAGTTGATATCGATGCAGCTTCTGTCATCATCTTTTCCAAAGGATAAACTAGGGACAAGGCCGCCGTCTCTCGAAGCAGCCTGTTGACTGCAGTGGGAAATGGAGCCCTATAAATATGCCCGCCACTTCTCCGTCCTCTTTGCTTCCATGTTCCTCATTCACAGCAGCCTCCCCTCTCCATTTCCTGAGAGTCCAGCTGCATCTCCAGTTCACCCGTGGGGCTTCTGCGGCCGGCCGGCATACCTACCGGAAAGGGGAGGAAACAGAGGTACCTGGATTACCACTCTTGCTTCTTGTCCTGGTGCGATCGTTCATTATTGGTCCCGCACTCCGGCAATTAACATGTTCTCGCTGGCATTGAATTCAGGTGCGGTGCGGAAGATGAACTCCGTCAGAATCGGCTTCTCCGTCGCCTGCACGGCCGTCGCAATCGCTATCTCCGTCGCCGCAGCCGTCGATCCCCTGGAGCAACGGGGTTGCTTCGCTCTCACGGTCTGCATGGCGTTCCACTGCGGCGTCGCGCTGATCTTCTGCGGCATGCTCGCGCACCAGCACCAGCCGTGACCAAGTAGCCGGACGCCGGCGTGGTTGGTCTAGCCAGCACCGTCTCTGGTTAGGCCTAGGTAGGGCGAGACTCCCTTGCGCTTGCCCCACAATCCATCGAAACCACGGCGAGGTTCTTTGCTTCTGAATTTTGATGGATTGTGGCTTAAGTGTAATGGAGCCGCGCCCCGCTTAGGCAGGCAGTGCTCCTCCAGTGTGTAATCCGGCTTCAGCAAGTGGTGTTCTTTTGAGTTATCCGTCTAATCAACGTTGGTCCAGTCCGATCTGATGCTGCTTTGACGGTTAATCTCAGGAGAATTCCACTTTCTTAAGCTGTCCGACACACTAGCGGGGCCCTGCCTGCCCTAGTGTGAAACCAGCCACAAATTAATTGATGATGGCGAATTAATAAGTAGCACTACTGGTAGTAGTAATCTTATAGAAAAAATATACTGTATATTTTCCTATCCTGTCCTGCTCCTGCATGTTGCCTCCTTTGTTTCCATCTTCCAAGAAAACAGGTTATCTTACCATCATATAAGTACAAAGTTTTTGACATGTCTGGTCGGCTACATATCGTGCTCTGCTTCCTTTTGGAATTTTGGATTGCAGTGCACAGAGAAGCTTCCGATATATTGCGTGAGCCTTTGGCTCTGTCTAGGCAGAATTTTATACTGTACAAGCATAAAGCGCTTTGGCTTTCCTCCGATTATATACTACCTCCGTTCGAATACGTATGACGTTCCAATCAACGTTGAGTTATCCGTCTAATCAGCGTTGGTCCAGGGCGATCTGATGCTGCTTTGACGGTTAATCTCGAGAGAATTCCACTTTCTTAAGCTGTCTCACACACTAGCGGAGCCCTGCCTGCCCAAGTGTGAAACCAGCCACAAATTAATTGATGATGGCGAATTTATAAGTAGCACTACTACTTATTAATTTTGGAATTTTGGATTGCAGTTGACAGAGAAGCTTCCAATTGCGCGAGCCTTTGGCTCTGTCTACGCAGAATTTTATATTGTACAAGCATAAAGCGCTTTGGCTTTCCTCCAATTATGTACTGCCTCCGTTCGAATATATACGATGTTCCGATAGTTTTTTTTTTAGTATTTGAATTAGTATTCTTGTCTGAAACACAGCTCTTTTCTTTAGTATTTGAACTAGTATTTTTGTCTGAAACGTCTTGTAAATCTAAGCGGAGGGAGTACTTACCAAACTCGCAGCCTTCAAACGTGAGAGGATCCGGGCTCCTCCAAGCCATGTTATGAAAACAAAAGCCATTTCTTAACTTCAAAGGAGGGAGAGCCCCTGCCCGCTAGAGCTGGGCCCACCATAAAACAAGTCAAGATTACTGAGAAAGGACGCAAGTCAAGTAGTCAACCGTGGCCCCCAACTTGTCATCGTCGGAGCGGAGGCCAGAGTTCGGTTCGGCGGGAGCGCGAGCGCGAGGGCGAGGGCGAGGGCGAGGCCGATCCATCTGCGACCTACCTGTCGCCTCGCCTGACCAGGGACGGATATGTATGGCACTGGCACTGAGTGGGATGGACTAGGACTAGGATGCACCGATACGGGTATGGATGCGGCGACGCGATATTTACGGGAAAAAAAAGAATACTCTGATATGTTAGAAAATTAATAAATAAAAATAATAATGACTATAATTAAAGGAAGCATGGTTGGATAGCACATTCAAGGCAACATTGATAGAGCGATTTGTGAAGGGGGTGAGACTGATCGACAGACGATCTTGGGTTGATTGGTTAAACAGGTATTTGGATGCTGGCTTGGTAGACGGGAACGAACGCGGCGACGGTCGCCTCCCAGTCCCAGACTCCCAGCCAGGGCAGGGGCCCCAACCAAAATCATTGATGATTGCTGCCTGCCTGGGTGGGGGGCGAATCAGCCTTCGCGGAAACTTCCTCCCGCACGGGACGCTCCGCCTTGCTGTGTTGTGCATACGTTGCCCCCGTTCCGGTTCCCGTGGCCGTGTGCGTGCGCTTGCGGAGGCGATGCGAATCGCACGAAGACACGGCGCGCCGGCGCGCACTTGTACAGTGGGCGGGCGTGGAGCCGACCGCGAGTCCGCGACTGCGACTGCCGCGGCCCGGACAAGACCACAAAGGTGACAGGACAAAGCCTCGAGCAATGAGGACGGCCATCGCGCACGTCGCACGGTGTACCTGTCACCGTCCAAACGGCATGTGAGCGCGCACCCGGCAGGTGGTGGCGCCGTCAAAACCTCGACCGCGCGTACAAATTCCAGTGTACGACGTCTTCTTGATTTGCGGATTATTACTCGCTCCGTATTTAAGTATAAGTCGGAGTTGATTTTTTTTTTCAAAACTTCACTCGCTCGTTTTATTCAAAAAATTTTATATTTTCCTATTTATTTTGTTGTGATTTGTTTTATCATTGCAGAGAGTTTTAACCATGGTTAGTTTTTTTACATGTTTACACATGTTTTTTTTTAATAAGATGAAGAATCGAAGTTTTGAAAACAAAAATCAACCGCGACTTATATTTAAATACGGTGGGAGTATTACTTATACAATCACGTCCTGCGAGCACCATGACGAAAGCGTTAAGCTGAGCCCAGCGTTAAAGACCAACCTACTCCTCCAAATTTAAACTTTGCTCTATGTAAAACTAGCAAGATTGCCCATGCAAATAGAGCGGGTAGCTATTTTTTTAATTATAATTTTACTCAAATGTTTTTTTAAAAAACTTTATTTAGCCTTATGTTTGTTATTTTCCTATCAGTTTCTCAACAACACATGTCTTTTCTATTGTATTAAAATTATTAGGATGTGCTTTCATAAATTAACATAGTATGTAGCCATATTCGTTTAAATATTTTTTTTATATGGGTACATTGGGGGGATTAATAGTTCGACTCAGTTTTTTTCATGCACTAGCCGAAGACGAAGGGCGGCGAAGCCCGGAGAGGACCTTCGGGTTCTTCACAAGGGCCTAATACGAAGGCGGCGCCCCCGAAGATCCCCTCACCCGAAAGAGGGGCTTCGGGCAACCGCGCCAGCAAGAGCGCATTCGGCTCGACGGCAGGGATCCGACACGAGGATCCCCAGGTTAAGCTGCTCCTGATGTTCGAAGAGGCTCCAACCATCGGGGCGAGACAGAAACTGCCAGGAGGTGGCCCCCCTCACTGGGCCACTCAAAGCTGAAAAGACAGAATTGCCCTCGAATATTCCAGAGATGTAGCAGTTATTTGTGGATCAGTGTCATTTTGCTCCCGGAGGGTTGGGATGAACAGCTAAATACTTATTTACAATATTGCCATTCGCCTTCACTGTTGTTCCGCAGTAGTGCCTTTCGGATCACTCCCACAACGGTTTGGCGCCCACCGTGAAGTAGAACCAAGTAAAACCAATTAACCTAACCTGTCCAAGGGCGCAAATCCTATCTTTGCCTTTCGCGAGGGGCTGAGAGCTCCAAAGTTGAGGGGGGGGGGTGCGAACGACCGTGGTGAAAGAAGAATCAACGCGGGGGTGCCCTTATATAGCAACCTGCAAGGGACATGAACAGTCACGGCGCCACATCGTGTGACGGAAACTCGACGCGTGTCCCACCCAGTGCTTTCGCCAAAAATATAGGGGAGAGGAAAAAGCTGAGTCAGCATCCTCCCCCCTTATTCGTTAAACAAAGACAGTTGTGCGAGCTCATCCCTCATGATTCGGGCCTCGTTCGCGAGGGGCTAATGTTGGGGGGATTAAAAGTTCGACTCAGTTTTTTTCCAGGCACTAGCCGAAGATGAAGGGCAGCGGAGCCCGAAGGAGACCTTCGGGTTCTTCACAAGGGTCTAATACAGAGGTGGCGCCCCCTGAAGATCTCCTCACCCGAAGAGGTGCTTCGGGCACCTGCGCCAGCGAAGAGAGCGTTCGGCCCGACGGCGGGGATCCAACCAGAGGATCCCTAGGTTAAGCTGCTCCTGGCGTTAGAAGAGGCTCCGGCCATCGAGGTGAGAAGAGACTGCCGAGGAGGTGCCCCCCCCCTCACCGAGCCACTCGAAGCTGAAAAGACATAATTGCCCTCGAATATTTCGGGGATGTCGCCGTTATTTGAGGATCGGTGTAATTTCGCTCCCGGAGGGTTGGGATCCCTATAAATACCCCTCGCCCTCTGGGCTGTTGTAAAGGATGGATGAACAGCTAAATACTTATTTACAGTAATGCCATTCGCCTTAGCTGTAGTTCCGTAGTAGTGCCTTTCGGGTCACTCCCCCAACTGGGTGCACGTGATTCAAATAGAAATGATATAATTTTGTATTCCGTATTTAAATAGTATCTTTTATACAATACTTTCTTTTGCATATTGCCTGGACATAAAAAGTCTATCCTTTATTATCTAGATAGAAAGAAAAGGACTTTATCACAAACTTCATTTGAACAATATAACAATTAAAAAATTATTCTACCAAACAAAATTGAACAACATCCCAAATCCATAACTTTGAAATATTAGATTAATCCACACGCATTTTGTACACTGAAATTTATATGTACAATTCAACGTCGTTCGGATCCATAAATTTGAAGCAATCTAATCACAATTTGAAATCCCCATTTCTGCCGTAGTGTACGTGGTGGAGTGGGAAACGGACGCGTGGAGACATAGGGGAGCTACGATGGATCTCGCCTGTCCCCACAGCTATTAGAAAATGCTGTCCCTTTATATCAACTTGTGAGGAATCTTGACCCTCCTCCAACTCTCCAAGGTTGTTGAAGATGGAGCCCTATAAATACGCGCCTAGTCTTTTGCTTCATAGTTCATCCACATCCCCATAGGCCATAGCAGCCTCCCCTCTCAATTTCCCTTTCCTCAGAGTCCAGCTGCCTGCATCGGTCTCCGGTTCACCTCACCCGTGGCCTGTGGGGCTTCTTCGGCCGGCCCGCCGGCGTACCTACCTGAAAGAGGGGAAAACAGAGAGCTAGCCCTAGGTAGTACCCAGATTACCACTCTTGCTGCTTGTCCTTGGTGACATCATACCTTTATTTCTTGGTCCTGCAATTAACATGTTCTCGTTGGGATATGATCCATCAATTCAGGTCCAGGAAGATGGACTCCGCCAGAATCGGCCTCTTGGTCGCCTCCACAGCCGTCGCAATCACCGTCTCCACCCTCGCCGCATCCGTCGATCCCCGGGAGCAAGGTCTCTCCCAGGGTTGCTTCGCTCTCGCAGTTTGCACGGCGTTCTTCTGCGGCGTCGCGCTCATCTTCCGCGGCGTGCGCGCGCACCAGCACCAGCCGTGACCAAGTAGCCGGACGCCGGCGTGGTCTAGCCAGCACCATCTGTGGCTAGGCCTAGGTAGGGCGAGACTCCCTTGCGCTTGCTCCACAATCCATCGAATCCACGACGAGGTTCTTTGATTCTGAATTTTGATGGATTGTGGTTTAAGCGTAATGGAGCCGCGCCCCGCTTAGGCAGGCAGTGCTCCTCCAGTGTGTAATCCGGCTTCAGCAAGTGGTGTTCTTTTGAGTTATCTGTCTGATCAGCGTTGGTCCAGGGCGATCTGATGCTGCTTTGACGGTTAATCTCAAGAGGATTCCACTTTCTTAAGCTGTCTCACACACTAGCGGAGCCCTGCCTGCCCAAGTGTGGAACCAGCCACAAACTAATTGAGGATGGCAAATTGAATTAAGTATACGTAGTAGTGTGCTTCGCTAGTAGTCTCGCTGGAAAAAAAAACTAGGTGGTATTGTTTTCCTATCTTGTTCTACCTTGCATGTAAGTGAGTTTTGCCTCCTTTAATTTGTTGCCATCTTCCAAGAAAGAAAACAGGTTATCAATCGTATAAGAATAAAGTTTTGCCAATTTGACATCTCTGAGATAGGTATGTCTGGTCGGCTATAGACGTGCTCTGCTCCGTCATCGAATTTTGGATTTCCGAAGCCCCGTACGTGGTCTGGTTCAAAACCGTAAGGCTATGCTTACAACAAAGGGATGTAAAATAGAGTTACAGAGGAACAGGTCCAAAACATAGGAATGGAAATTTTAGATAGGAAAATTTTCATGAAATGTATAAAATCACAGGTTCTCAAAACATAGGAATGAAAATTTTGGATAGAAAAATCTTCACAAAATGTATAAAATCACAGGATTCTAAAACGTAGGAATAGAAATTTTGGATAGGAAAATCTTCGTATCTTCCGATGGATGAAAAATTCTGTTGTAGTACGCTTCCAGTGCCAGATTCTGTTATACGGTAATAAGAAGATTCAGATTAGTACTTTGCCATGCGATTAATGAACAGCGCTACAGCGGGCATATGGAACAGCTGGGCAGCAAGCGACTGCTCCTTCCCTTGGATCGGAGTAGGTTTTTTCTTGCCTGCGTTTCGTCCTATATTCAGACTTCATTCCAAACACAGATGCTCTGTTCCTTTCTTTTGAAATTCTAGCAGTAAACCTTTGAACCAAACAGGGCTATAAACGACCGGCGGAATGAGAAACCGCTATAGGATCAACCAATAAAACCCGCCAAGTAGATGCGCAACCGAGATTCACCCCTCGCCGGAAGCAGTTTCGCTGCAGACTCGCTGCCACTGCCGCGTGGGCTCCACGCTATACGGGCCTACTTGGCAGTGACAGTGGTCTGCAGCCGAGACTCACCCATGCTGGCGTTGCTTGTGATGGTTGCGGACGACCCCGTAGGTGCTGCGCCAGCTCGATCGTCTCCGGTGGCACCAGCGGCGGCGGTGTTGGGTCGGCGAGGACGGCAGCGAGGAGTTGGTCGCTGCGGCAGATTCAACGGCGGCGGCCGGCACCGAAACGTCTGCGGCCTCACCGCCGAGTACACGTAACGTGTTGTACGCGTGCAACCTGCCATAGCGCTCGTCTGCCGCTGGAGTGCTCACCACACGTTCGATACAAGCAGACCAGCCAGAGCCCTTTTTTGCTTACTGCTTAACCCGTTGAAACCATGCAAGCACCCCGGCTCCAAGCCTCCAAACCGCCTGGCTTGAGGCTTCACGTTTTGGGGGCTGGGTTGGGTTTTCCAAAAAAAAAAAAAAAACGGACAATGTATAGGTCTGGTTCGAATCATGCGAGCCTTTGACTTCCTGTACTAAGATTTCGATTTGTTTCCCCTCCAATTATGTACCAGAGACTCCCAACCTTCAACGTGAGATGGTTCAAACTCCTCCGATTAGAATGGACCACGACATGGCGCGGCCAATCGCTCGTAATAAATGAATCGTTTTATCCCCTCGTCACCAAGCAGGAAGAAAACGTGCCCCCATAGCACAACGAGCCGGAATGCCGCTATCAGGTGACGCAAGCTGCGCTTAGGCCAGCCGAAAAAAATGATTGCATTCTCCTTAGATTACCACTACTTTCGCATCAACCGATCATTTCTCAAATGCGATTGCGCTATTGTACTTGTCACTACGAGATCTACAAAATGAGGTCCATATTTTATGTCTTGTACATGTAACTTGACAGATCCTATTGTCGTCTCGTTCATTTTGGAGCAAACGGCCTGCCAGGGTCATACCATGCGCGTGTAAGACTATCTCCAACAGAGTGGACATATTGATGATTCTCATAATACACAACGGTATTACAACGCTTCTGTAAATAGAGAGATAGTTAGAATAGTGATATACAATTGGTTTTAGACAATCGGTCAGAGATTGTCTAGCTAACGATTGCTCTCTGACTTGACAATAGAATAGAATAGTACAGAACGGTGAACTCATCCTCTGCAACCGCAAGTGGAAAGAGCCGAGGGCCCCAGCCCTCCCTGTACCTTTCAACGGTGATGGCCGACGTGGCGGAGTACGAGAGGGAGAGACCCTACCCGCTCGGCTGGGCATACTGGAAAAGGCGCAAGTCAACCGTGGTCCCCACTTGTCATCATCGGAGGCCGGGGTTCGGCGGACCGGAGATGGCCGGGTCCGGTGACGGTCGTAGACTCGTATCGTGTCGTGCGACCGGGTTAGTTGCACTGACACATCTTGGCTTCCTTCTTTTACGCTGACGCAAAACGGATCAGAGCTGGAATGAACATTCCAATCCTCCTTTATTAGTACTAAAGATACACAAATTAATTAAGAGAGTCGAATGTACGGACTGATACAGAGTACTAGGAGTAGTTAACGCTGCTCTGTACCAAACAAACCACGCAAATAAAAAATGAAGCAAAATACACAAAACACGCAGCTGTAGACTCCCGTGGATCTCCCAGAGGCCAGAGCCCGCCAGAACTCTAGTAGCTGAGGCAGCTCGACCAGCGCGCCGGCCGGCCGGCCGGTTTCAAGCGTGGCGCACGCCGCGAATCACGAGCACAACCCCGGCGTGGAAGGCGATGGAGACGGCCAGCGCGAAGCATGTCTGCAAGGGTCCCTGCGGAGCCTCCATGCCGGCGGCGATGATGGCGGCGGCCGTGGCGATCGCCAGCCCCGTCATCGGAGGATCCATTCGGTCGCCGAGGGGCGCTGCGGGGAGTAAAGAACGGGTGATGTATACTACTAGCTGATGCCGGATCATAGTTAACTAGGGAATGTGCTGATCTGACCCAGAAATTAATCGCAAGAGGCAAACGAGGGCATAACTCGGATTTCATATGATCGATCAGAGGAGAGCATGATGAACGTACCTTCCGTTACTTTCTTCCACAAACAACCAAACCTGGAGGTCGGTATCGCTTCAATCTTCAGGGGTGGGAACTGGAGAACTTCTGGTGAGGACAAAGTGAGATGCAGCACACATATGTATCGGATACGAGTATTTATAATAGTACCGGGCGCACTACTATTCAAAAATGCCTCCTTGCATTTCTGCGACGCCGACGACCATAGGCATTTGAAAATTGAAACCAGCGCGTCACTGTTTTGTAACTTGCACTAAATAAATTCTGCGCGGTGTCCATCGCCCACGTTCAAAGGACTGTAGCCGCATATTAACTAAAAAAAGCACCTGGTGTCTGTCCGATGGCTTTCCAGCTGAATTCTATCAGCATTTTTAGGAAACCGTCAAGGAGAATTTGCTGTAGATGTTTCGTGACCTTTCTAAAGGAGATTTTCCGCTTTTGAGTCTTAACTTCGGGGTCATTACCCTGATACCGAAGGTTCAAGAGGCAAATAACATTCCACAATATAGACCAATTTGTTTGCTTAACGTGAGCTATAAGATTTTTTACTAAGGTGGCCACAAATAGGCTGAGTTCAGTAGCAGGCAAGGTAGTCAGCCCGATCCAAACAACCTTTCTGAAGGGTCGAAACATTCCCGAAGGGGTGGTGATTCTACACGAAACAGTACATGAACTTCATCGAAAAAAACAGAACGGGTTAATTCTTAAGCTAGATTTTGAAAAAGCCTATGACAAAGTGAGGTGGCCATTTCTATTCCAATCACTCCGGATGAAAGGTTTCTCGTCCAAATGGATATCTTGAATTAAGACTTTCATATTAGGAGGGAGTGTAGCAGTGAATGTCAATGATGACATTGGGCATTATTTTCAAACGAAAAAAGGCCTTCGATGAGGAGATCTATTGTCACCTCTTTTATTTAATATCATGGTAGATATGCTAAAAGTGTTCATTAGCAGAGCAAAATTGGATGAGCAGTTTGAAGGAGTGGTTCCCCATCTACTTGATGAGGGACTCTCGATCATTCAGTACGCGGATGACACTATACTCTTTTTGGATCATGACCTGGACAAGGCTCAGAATATGAAGCTTCTCCTTTTTGCTTTTGAGCAAGCGTCAGGTCTAACGATTAACTTCCACAAGAGTGAGTTGCTCTGCTTCGGGGCAGCCCAAGATAACATGGACCTGTATACAGAACTATTTGGGTGCAAAGCCGGGAATTTCCCGTTAAACTACCTTGGTATCCTAATTCACTTTAGAAGACTAAGAAATTGCGACTGGGTTAAGGTTGAGGAGCGTTTTGAGAAGAGACTTAGCAGCTGGAAGGGGAAGCACCTCTTAGTCGGAAGGCGCCTGACTTTGATTAATTCAGTGCTTAGTAGCCTGCCGATGTATATGATGTCATTCTTCTCCATCCCAAAGGAGTCCTTAAGAAGTTGGATTATTTTCGTTCTAGATTCTTTTGGCAAGGGGACGAAAATAAAAAGAAATATAGACCGCTAAATGGAGTATTCTGTGTCAACCTAAGGACCGAGGGAGTCTTGGAATTCTTGATTTGAACACTAAGAATATTGCTTTACTTAGCAAGTGGCTATATAAATTGCTCACCTCTGATGGGATGTGGCAGCAAATACTTCGAAACAAGTATTTGGGTTCAAAGCATTTGGTTCAAGTAGAGTAAAAAATTGGAGACTTCCACTTTTGGTTATGTTTACTGAGGGTGAAGCAAGATTTTCTACGCTTCGGAGCCTTCCTTATAAAGGATGGATCTCAAGTACGGTTTTGGGAGGACAACTAGTTAGATGGGGCTCCGTTGAAAGACCAATACCCCTCTCTGTATAATATTGCAAGGCCCAAGTTCACTACGATTGAAGAAGTTCTGAGTACCTCCCCTCCGAGCATTTCTTGGAGGAGACAGCTCTTTGGATCCAATTTGAATGCCTGGAACGATTTGTTATCACGTATCGAGGGTCTTGTGCTGTCTCAGGAACACGATGCCTTTTACTGGAACTTAATCTCAAATGGGCAATTCTCAGTAAAATCAAATTATTTTGCCTTGACGCTCAGAAATACCTCTAAAGTGAATATAGATTTATGGAAACTAAAGGTCTCTTTGAAAATTAAAATCTTCTTATGGTATCTATGGCGGGGAGTAATTCTCACGAAAGATAATTTAGCTAAGCGAAACTGGAAAGGAAGCTTAGACTGTGTCTTTTATTATAAGAAGAAGACTATTAATCATCTATTTTTTGAATGTCGTTTAGCCTGGTCGGTCTGGGGCATTTTACAGTTGGTTACAGGTATTGGTCAACCAAAAAATGTGGATCATTTGTTCGGGTCTTGGACCCGCAACTTCAATAAAGATAGGAGATCTTTGTTTCTACTTGGAACAGCGGTCTTGTGTTGAGCTCTCTAGCTTTGTAGAAACGACTTGGTTTTTAAAGATAAACGCTTCTGCTCTCCTTTACAGGTTATCCATTTGATGGCTCGCTGGCTCTCGAGCTGGGCTATCCTCCAGCGGGAGGATTTGCAGGAGTTAGTTGTAGCGGGGTCGCAGCTCCTGGTGCGGACGGCCACGGCGTTTTTTTCCTAGACGCATGGGTGGCGATCTAGTCTTCGGATTGAATGCTCCTACCTTGGGCCTATGGTTTTTTTTTCTTTCTCTTTTTAGTTGGCTGTGTGTGTTAAGCAGAAGCCGGAAATTGTATCAAGGCTATGTATCTTCTTGATGTATCGTACTTGGTATATTTATAAAAGCTTCCTTTACCGAAAAAAAAGTCAAAGAAAGTGACCACAGATTAGGATCTTCTATAGCTCGAGGGTGTGCAACATGTTGGCTTCCCCCTGTTGCCCGGCAAGGTTGGATATACGTGCATTGGTTAGGCTATGGCCATCGGCCTCACTATTTCACATTCTATTTCAAACTTCGCTTCACTCTTTGTCTACGGTGTCTTGCCTGCGTGCCTTTTTACATAGATCCAATGAGCACAGCCTTAGGATCTCCGTTTGATGTTTGGGATCTACTCATCTACGTGCATTTATTTCTCTTTTCTTGTTCGCTTGGCGGTGGATTTGCTACTAACTTCAGGTCTCATCGAACATGTCATAACTGAACAACGATGATCACATTAATTAAACATAAAAATACTATTTCTGTTGCAAATTGTATCATCGTCTAATTCATTTTTTAGTTAAAAAGCATTAACCATCAAAATTGGTGGGAGTCTTGGTTTGCATGAGATTATGTGAGAGAGGTAAAACACAATAACATAACATTCGATGGCCCCGCCAAATGTGCTTCTCCTTAACTTTTAGGCTCAGGCCGCGTGCTTTTTGGTGGTTCTTTTCCTACCGTCAAACTGCAAACAATAACATAACGTTGCAGCTGCCATTGATTTAGAGCAAATATAGTAATGGATTTATAGTCTGTTTACATGGCATTTTTATCTATGTGGAAGAAAGAGACATGAAAAAGAAAAAGAAAGTGAGCTTTAATGCGAGAATCAGACTCTACCCAAACTCCAAGACAAAAGATGCAAGGGAATGAGAGAAGGTGTTAATATAAGAACCAGCTTTATATCCCACTTATAATATGAGTAAACTTTAGGTTGATTTCATGTGACATGACAATAATATACTTAGAGCATCTGACACCAAGGGAATGTTCTGGAGCCTGTTTGCAGTTTTTCTTTCTAGTGCCGTCACACTGCCAAAAGGAACACTGCGTCAGCCGGCCGCAGAGGATCCTAGTCAGAACAAAATGTCCAGTGTCAATGCTTGTTTCCGCCCTTTCCTGGTGGCGTCAAGAATATTGATCTACACTATCGTATGGTCACCTCCAAACGTTTCTATTTTCTAAGAAAACACCACACTGGGTGGTATCGGCTGACACCGGTGATATATACTATATAGGCTACCTCCCCCCGTCGCTGTCTATTCACACGATCGTGCATTCTACGAACCATCCTGCTACTGAGGAGCGTGTACAAAATTCATTTATATAGTTAAAAATCCAATCTAATCCATGCACGCATGCATATGCATATACACCAAATAAAGAAAAATCATATCTGTTAACTAGAGGCTGGCATATGTGTGTTTTTTTTTTAAATCTCAACAACTTATCTAACATTTTCTAAAAATTATGGGACGAGGGGAGTATAAAAAAACTGAAAGTGCATTAGGACATGCATTTGAAAGTCTAGATTTATTGGATACTTATTTTTGTACAGTACGAATGAAGAAAGAGAGGTTGTACACAGAAAGAATATATATTAGCGTGTTTGGAATGCGTCGTGTACCGGATCCGGAGTCATCCGACCCTAAGTCCTTCCTACGAGTACAAGTCAGGACCGCTCCCTGAAATCTCGATCCCGTCCGCTTCCCTCCTCCTTGTCCCTGCCTGCAAAGTGCAACCGAAGTGGACTCTCGTGCGTTCGTCGGTCTGGGAGTCGTCGCGGTCGCGGTCGCCATCGCCATCGCCGTAGAGCCTCCCCAGGAGCCGTCCTGCATCGCGCTTGTTGCCCTCTGCCTCGCGTTCCACCTGGGAATGGCGCTCATGACACACGGCGTCGTCGTGCGTGGGCGCCAGCGCCAACGCCACCAGTGAAGCAAAGCAGGAGGGCCACCAGGCGGTTTAGTCGGCGCCGTCGCCATCTCTCCGACTAAAGCCCAATCGAAGGCTCGGATCCTGTGCACTCTTGCGCGTAACACGTCAGAGAAGCTCGGTTTGATGAACTGATGATCTCTCTTCATCCCCCACGGATTAAGCACCAGAGTGCAGGGAAGACGAGCCCCCGCTTGGGCGGGCGTGGTTCCTCCTGTGCTTGCTTGCGGGGTGCCTCCTACGCGTGGAGCTCTGTTGAATTGGCCGTCCAATCATCGTCTGCGTAAACTATTACTGTATTTGATGGTGATTAGACGGCTAATTGCGACGGAGGCCCACCTGCGGGAGCCATCTGGCGGAGCACCGCCTGCCCAAGCTCTAATTAATAAACTCAAAGATGGCTATATATTACTGTATATGAACTTGCACCTTTCTCTATCGTTTGTGGATCATCTATCCAAATTTGACGTTATAACACTATGTATTTTGTCGCTTGCATAATTGCATTGCACATGAGATTTCCATGTACTGTGCTCTAGTATTATTTTCGATCGTTCTAACCAGAAGACTACTTATTATCAGGCCAAATACATATGGTTCAGCCCTGACTTGAGTCATAGTATGAGTTAAGCCCATACGAGCAACGCCTGGGCTTGATCAACAAAGTCAAAGGTCCCCAACAGGATTGCACAACCGGCCCAGCTAAATGGTTTAATTCGGGATGATTGTAGCTGCACATATAATAAGAATACTAAAAATCAAAGTATACGCGACCACGAACATGGGCCGCAGAAGGGAGTTTTGCTGAGAGAGGACTGCCCATCTCTCCGCCTTTGACTCACTCTCCTCCTTTTTGCAACACTCTCTTGAGCTACACGATGGCTTGTCGAATACTTGCTCTGGAAGGATCGTCTGTGGCCGAGGCCTCCATGCAGATGGACAGTTCTCTAGCAGCTGCTCTTGTTTGCAAACTTGCAACTATAGCAGAAGTCAAGAGGCTGTGTCTATCCAGTCCATCCGTGAAAAAGTCTCTTTGTTCTTTAAGAAAATGCAATAAGGCGCACCATGTCTCAGGAAAATGGTAATATGCGGGGGGAGACTTGTGCTACTGAATTCCGTTTTGTCAAATTTACCTATCTATATATGTTCATGTTGTCTTTCTTTGAGATTCCAAGAGGACTTTTTAAGAAAATAGAATACTATAGGTCATGCTTTTCGGGCAAAATGACTAAAAAAAAGAAATTCAGACTGATTAGATGGACGAATCTATGCAGAACAAGGCGGGTTAGAAAATCCAAAATTTAGATGTCCAAAACAAGTGCCTTGCCTCCTTAGTAAATGGCTGTTCAAATTTTACAATGAGCAAGATGTATGGCAAGAGCTTTTGAGAAATAAATATATAAATGGTAAAACTCTAAGCCAAGTATAAAAAAACAGGGGACTCGTATTTTTGGAAGAGTCTTTTATCAATTAAAGACAAGTTTTGAGTCTAGGAAGTTTTAAGCTAGTGATGGAGAAAAAATTCATTTCTGGGAGGGCAAATGGTTAGGTAACGGAGAATACCTGAACATTTTTAATATAGTAAGTGCAACTTATACTGTCTCCTTTAGGAGATCACTAGTGGGTACTAAAGTTCATGAGTGGCAAAGCCTGGCTGCAAAATTGGCTATACGAATTTAGTGAAAAGGAATGGTTCTTTTGTTTGGGGTTTCCAAATAAGTGGTTTATTCACAGTAAAGTTGATGTATAGTCATATGGTTAATAACGGCACCAAAGTTGCACTAGAGATTTGGCATAAAAATACCTTTGAAAATAAAGTTTTTCATGTATTATCTTAAAGGAAAAAGTCCATTTTTATCATCAAACTATCATGGAAGTCTGAGTTTGGTCTTCGAACTGCAAAACCAGGTATTTTTCGCCACACAACTATCAAAACCGTCCAACTTTGACCGTCCACATGGCAGTGGGACCCACAAAGTCGGCGGCGACCTCACCTCTCTCTCCCTACTTCTCCCGTTCCATCTTTTCCCGTTCGTCGTGGCTGGAATTGAGCGCATCACATTCCCCCTAATGTCAGCTAGACTGTCCCTTCTTCTTCATTTTTCATGACCAGCCAGCGGGTCCCTGCGAAGCACTGGAAATGGATTCTCCTCCCATGATCGGGCTTGGGGTCACCTCGTTGGCGTTCACCGTCGCCGTCACTAGTGTTGAGCCGCCAGCCTCCTCCTCAGGCTTCGTTTGGGTAAACGGGTGTTGGGGTGGATTGAGACACAATCCACGTTTTTCGTGGATCGTATTTGGCAAAGCGTGTGTGTGGGTGGGTCGAAGCCCAAACCCCACCGATCCACGGGTGGCAGAAGAATCGACCCTGAGCCGTGGACGAGAATCCGCGTCGCTCTCTGCGTCGCGCGTCTATGGGCCGTGGCTACCGGCGGCATGCGGACTGGATGGATCGGAAGAGAGCAACAGGCTGCTGCGTGGATCAGAAAGCTCACGGGAGCAAGGACTGAGGACGGCCTGGCGGCGATCAGCGGGACAGGGATCGGGTGACCGGACTGTTATCCACCGTATCCATGGGCTGCTTTTCACGTGTATTAAACCCAGGAATTGCCAACGAAGCCTGAGGAGGATCCTATCACGCCTGCTTCGCGCTTGCTCTCTCCGCAGCGGCGTTCCAGGCCGGGATCGCGCTGTTGATTCGCGGCGTGCGCCCCGCGTGAAGCAGCCGCCGGCGACGTGTTTCTGCTGGCTCCCTCGATCTGCCAGCAGCTCAGCGCACCCCCTTCGATCGGTGTCTCAGTCCACGAGTGGGTTTGCTCGCTGGGCTGCCGCTATCAGTCCACCACAGCACCACTTCATTATCATCTATTCCACGTATATTTCGCTTGTTTTCCTCGTACAGTACTCACGTGTTGCGTGCACCAGGAGTATATATATTACGTTCGATTTTCGGTTTTGCTTTGGTTGCTATTCACAGTGGGCTGTGTAACAAATAATAAAGCAGAGAGTAAAATGCAACATTAGTCCATTAATTTTTTTTAAAATGTCGGTTAGGTCCATCAACTTTCGTTGTGCATTTTTGGGTCCATTAATTTTTTTAAATGTATCATATAAGTCCATACCGCATCTAAAATTAACAAAAAATTACATAGCAAATCATGTACATATCAAAAAAATATAAAATCATTTTTTCTATCTTTGTATTGATGAAATCTACACAATGGAACTAATGTGACATTCAAAATGACCACGTTACACCTATTTATACTAAATAAATGTTTAGTTATTTTTTAATCATATCTATTGTTTAGTACATCTAAAAACCTTGGAAAAATAGCATTGTGACATGTTATGCTCTATATATACAGGTATACATTTATCATGGTTAGCGGTAGCTATTTTCTTAAAGAAAGGAGTATTTATGAATCATGGTATTTTAAATAAAAAGAAATGTATGGCTTGCTGTAGTACTTAATAAATGTCACAAAAATCATGTTGTTTGTATTTTACTCAGTATATGTATATGTAAAAATTTCATGAACAACACTTTCTATTTTGGGATCAAAATAAATAAAAATAAGTTTAAGAATTTAAATCTATTTTACCACTTAAATAGAGGCAAAGTGGTCAATGTTAGTTCCCTCATCGAGATAGAGCTACCAAAATTCATTTTATAATTTTTGGATATGTACATGATTTGATATGTAATTTTTAATTAATGTTAGGTACGGTATGGACCTGTATGATACACTATAAAGAGTTAATTGATCAAAAAATACACATTGATAGTTGATGGACCTAACCGACACAGTCCAAAAAATTAATGAATTAACGGTGCATTTTACTCTAAAGCAGAGGTTCCTCTAAAACTCAACTGTCATATCTAACAAAGTCAATTTTTCATGTTCGATTTGTCGTTGTTGGTCCTTTCGCTCATTTCAAAGATGGGTTTCCATCTATCGGAATACTAAAAATCCAGTTTAATCTCAAACAATCCATTTTATAAGAAAATATAAAAACCAGTATCAATTTATGTATATAAAAGTAATACTTATAATCCATCTGTTTATCAAAAGGCAAAGAAAGGCATTGGAAAAAGTCCAATCCCGAGTCCCTCGACTTGCAGCCGAATCCAAGTTTCGTCCTTACAGTCAAAAACCAGTACACCTCCGCCTGCCGCCGCGCCTTCGGCTGGGTCTCATCGGCCGCAGGCGCCCGGTCACACCCTGGCTTGGACGGCTTCTTTGATGGCGGGTGGGACTGTGGGAGGCTGAGAAAAGATGGGGTAGAGATAAAAAGCATCCTGATCACTGTTGTCTTATGTAGAAGTTACTCTATATCCATTCTCCTACCTTCGGTGAATAACTTCACTGGGATAAAAAACCAATTCCACCACCGCAAAATAAAATTTATCACCACTTCTTATTATGAACAAAGATAGTTCACTTGTTTGCTTTTTTTAATGCCATGAAATTTATTATTTTGAGCATAGAACATGTAGCAATGAAGTTAGAACATTCCCCTTGTGATGCTAGAATATTTTTATTTGAGTAAAATGCATTACGGTCCCCTGTAAAGCTGTGTTATTCCGGTCCACAAACTCCCAAAGTGTCCATACGTGTCCCTAAACTTGTATTTTGTATCATTTGGGTCCCTGAACTCTTAGAATGTTCATCCGAGTCCTTAAACTTTGTTTGAATTTCACCATGGTCCAAACATATATCAATTCATTTGTGTTAGCACGTGAAGTGGGTCAAAACCATTTGGACCTCTGATGATACTTAGAAGTTTAGGGACTGAGATGTGCACTTTAAGAGTTTAGGGATCTGAATGACACAAATTACAAGTTTAGGGACCTGAATAGACACTTTAGAAGTTTAGGGACCGGAATGACACATCGTTACAAGTTTAGGGACCGGTAATGCATTTTAATCATTTGATTTCAAAGGTAGAATATTGTTATATAGAATATTTTCTAGTGAAGGTACAACATTTTTATTTATTGTGAAGTTAGGACAATCTTATAGTGACTTTTGAATATCCTTCTTGTGAAGAAGGAAAATCGTTATTCTAAATCCTGAATATGTTTTTAATAATTTTTAATATTGTTCTATTGCACTTATGAAATAAATTTTGCACGAGTAAACCATGGGAATCGTTGCCAAAATAAATGGGAAAATTGGTTGCTGGACACCAACCGATTGCAAAATATGCCGTTGGACACCTCACGATTTGAAATATGCCAGTGGACACGACTGCACATTGCCAATTTGCTTGTGGACACAACCGCGATTATTATAATCATTTCCGGCCGAGAAGGAGAGAGAATGGTGGTGAAATATCCTTTTTGCTCCTGGCCCCACTTGTCATATTTTTTTGTCCTCCCTCTCCCTTTCTTCTCTGGGGCATACCGAGGGAGGGCAGTGAAAGGCTATGACTAGTGGGTTAGATGAAACAAAGTTACTCCCTCCGTCCCAATAAATCAGTCGCGTTAGGAGCCTAAGGAGTGAATAGCAGATATGGGAATAGACCAACATGCCCTCCGCAGCTCTGGTCTCCCCGCTTGCTGTGAGAGGCTGAGTGGCTGCCGCTTGCTGGAGGCAGACGATGGTGGCGGGCCCCACTGAGGAGAGAGGGTGGGAGGCAAGCGCAGACGACTTGTATTCTGAGAGACTAGTTTACTAGGACGGAGTGAGTACGCGAGAGGCATTGATGCTGATATCTTCCGATCCGGGATTTTTCGATCTGCCGTCCAGCCACCGGTTTTTAGACTGCTGTTGCGTCTAAATTGTTCCATATCTTATTTTCCACACTATTCCTTCGTTTTTGACGTGGTTTGGCATGTGTGCTTCCTTTTTATTAGTTTTTCTATAATAAATATTTTACCCTTTTCTTTTCCATTTTTACTAGTGCTAATAACATTATTTGTTATTTCTGAATATTTTAACATATTTTTGCCAAGGTACACTCTTACAAAAGTGTTTATATAATTACTAGTGTAGATGTATGTGTGGTACTCATGATGTGAACCACGTCTCAACTTGCATACTTACACAGATTGCATAAAGAATAGAAGATGTCAACAGAAAGGAAGGATTTGATTGGGTGGGCAATCAAGAAAGAAGGAAAATGGCCAAAGGGCTTGTAGCCTAGTGGTTGCAGCAGCTCAAGCGGCACGTGAGGTCCTGGGTTCGACTCCCGCTGGGAGCGAATTATTCTAGGATTTAACGGCTTTGTTCATTCGGTGATAGGCGACGTTCTCGTTGACAGCGAGACTCCCGTGGTGACTTCGTCAATCTCAAGATACGCCGGCTCAGTCTTCGAGTGTGCGTGTGTACGTTCATATGGGTAGATGTGCGTGCGTGTGTGAGCGTCTACATTTGTACTGTGTTTCTGAAAAAAAAGAAAGAAGAAAAATGAAAGAGAAAGAAGGGATTAAAAGTTAGTAGGCTACTCTATTGGTGTCCTTATTTTTTCATTAATTCCAAAACAAAGAAAATACGTATGGGTAAAAATCGAGAAGTCGAGATAAGAAAATATAACACTGTATGGTGAAAACATTTCCCTTGATCACTTTTAACCATTTTCAACTCTTTCAATCCGTTTCAACCCGTGGAGTGAGATCAATGCAAGAGGTATAAAAGCTTTCCTTGCATGCAGAATATACATCAACAGTTTTCTGATTTGAACATTTGGTTACAAACATGCTAAATGTTAGGGAAGACGAACTAGAAGAGCTACAGAGACGCAAAACGGTTACGAAAGAACGAGTAGAAGCGCTACAAGGTAAAGGACGCTGAATTCATATTTGGGCCTAGTTCCTACAGATACGGCCCAATGAACCAACAAGAGTTACTTGCGTTGGAAAAATTCGGGTGGATTGTAGCAGCCCCCAACGTCTGGGTCCCAACAGGATTCCACGTCTGTGAACCAAGGGCAGCCCAGTTGGTTGGGTTCTGTGTGTTGGAAAATGCACTGGATTTAGTTGTGTTTTATCAGTGGTAGACCGGTGTATGCGGTGACTTTATTAATCCCAAGATCTGTTGGCTTATTCTTTGGATATGTACATAGAGGTAAAGTGTGAGTGCATGTGCACGATGTCTCATTGAGAGAGATGCTTATAATGGTATGGTATGTATGTTTACAGAGGTGATTGCACGTGGATCCGAGCGGGTGCGCGTCTGTGCAATTCGAAAAAAAAATAGATTGCGCAACTCGACGATCAGTGATGGTGATCTGTAATTGGCGGACGACATTTTGTCTCTGGGAGGTCGACACCGCCGCTAATCCAAAAGATCTACGGTCTGCATGTGAGGACGACATGGCGCGCTTGAGAGCGACGAGCGGCGGGAGAGCGGGACGGCGCATCGAGTAACTGTCGATAGCTCAAGTCCGTTCGTTAATTCCTCGACGATGCTCGATCGCTTTGCTTTCCTAGATGCGGATATATACATATGCATATGTTTGAACTTGAGTCCCTCTCCAAGGGTCCATCTCCTCGCCAGCGTAGCCGCCTTGTTCGTTTGACGATGGCAAAGGAACATATATGATGCTGGTTCAGATCTTGGACTTCATGGCCACGAAGAAACATAGGGCACGTTTGGATCCTTTGATGGATCTTGCCGGCTTGCCTAGCCTAGCCTCTCCCGGCAAAGCAAGAGTTTGCCAGAGGAGGAGAGCCAATTTGGCTAGCCTACCTTAGCGAGGAAAAGCTGAGATCATGTTTGGATGCTTTGATCCATCTTGCCTAGCTTTGCTCAACAAGGATACATGTTTGGTAGTGGAAAGAAATCTTGCTTTGCTTGGCAAGCTTGCCCCTTGAAGCAAGGAAAGACTTGCCTAGCCAGGAGAGCCAAATCCGCTCTCAAGGTGCCTCGTGACCAGTGCGGTTAGTCACCGATACATCTGCATGGTGAGCTGCCCATCCTCGTCTCACGTATTATAAAGAGTAAATTTCACCGGCGGTTTTTGAACTTGTCCCGAGTTCTCATCTAGGTCCCGATACTCTCAAAATGCATGTTCAACTCCATAAACTTTTTTTGAGTTCTCACCTAGGTCCCGGTCCTCTCAAATTGCACATTCAAGTCAACGAACTTGCTAATCCATTTCATATAGGTCCAAACCTCCGTAATTTGCTGTAAATTATGTGATTAGTTGGATATGACAGGTGTGGCCCATATATCGGCCAAATCTCTCTCCTCTCCCTCTCATCTTCTTCTGCTCGCTCCCCTCCCTCATCTTCTTCCTCTCACTCTCCACCGATGTGGTCGACTGCCACCGTTGAGGAGCCCCACTGGACTCCCCCGCTGTGGGTGCACCCACCAGCGGCCGTCTAGGCGCCCTCGTCGTGTCCACCTACCGCCTTCGCCGCTTACCCACCCCGTTTGCATGGGGGCTCTGCGACAAGGGATGGTGGCGACGTGAGCAGGGGTGTGCGGCACTACACGCGATGGAGGGCAGCGGCACTGCACGTGTGATGAGGGAGGGCGGCGGCGGGAGCAGGGGTTCGTGGTGCCACGGCGAAGGAGAGCGTTGGGGTGAGCACGGCAGGGTGGTGGTATGAGGGGGGATGGACGGTGATTCGGTGAAGCGACAGCGGGGGGGGGCTGCGATGGAGCATGCGAGGCGAAGAAAACGAGGGGGAGAGCGATTTAGTGGACATATGGGCCCATCCGTAAGATCCACCTAATCACAGTTTCACATAAGTTATGGAGATTTGGACCTATATGAAAAGAATTTGCAAATTCATGGATTTAGACATGCATTTTGAGAGTAACGGGATCTAGGTGAAAACTCAGAACATGTTTATGGACTGGAACGTGCATTTTGAGAATACCGGGACCTAAATGAGAACTCGGAACGAATTCAAAGATCGCGCGTGAAATTTACTCTATTATAAAAAATTGGAATGGAACATGCTAGACAAGCTAGCGTTCACACCGGTAAACGGAACCAAACAATTGCTTTCGTTTTTGACTTACCTCTCCTCGCCTTGCTCGATAGACTGGCTGGGCAAACATGAACAAAGGATCCAAACGCTCCCTGAATAGCTCAAACATCGAGGAAAGCTAGCTAGCACACTACAACATACATGTACAGTATTTATCCTGGTCAAGCTAGACAACACAGTACCTGACAAGAGTACCAAACACCACCATAAGTACACGCGCCACGCCGGCGGTTGGCAAAGTGGCACTGCTAGTGCGAAAACGAGTCAATGACAATGGGGGTCCACTGCTTCTGGGTCCCGCACGCCCGTCACTCACAGGTATCCGCCCTGAGTGCTTGTCGCATTTTGCAAATGAGCGCATGTTACCCCCACCCACCCAAGCAAGGCAAAGCATTATTTACATAATTACATGTACTCCGTGCCGCGTCAGTCTACATCTGCTGCCGTAATCCATGCTTGCAATTGGCATGTCAGTCTACATCTGACGCGTTTCATCCTATAAAAAGACGGCACCCCTCCGCCTAATCTTCAACCCCCCATCACAAGCCAGCGTCGGTCGCTAGCTCCCCGATATCTCCATCTCGTGCCATTCCCAGACCCAGAAGTGCTTCTGTTTGCACTTTGCAGGCACCGCTCGCCGCAGCTCCCTCCCTACCTGCCTGGCTGCAAGTGCAACAATGGACTCTCGTGCGTTCGTCGGGCTGGGCGTCGTCGCGGTCGCGGTCGCCATCGCCGTGGAGCCTCCGCAGGGGAACTCCTGCGTCGCGCTTGTTGCCCTCTGCCTCGCGTTCCACCTGGGAATGGCGCTCATGACACACGGCGTCCAGCGCGGGCGCCAGCGCCATCAGTGAAGCAAGCAGGAGGGTCACCAGGCGGTTTAGTCGGCGCCGTCGCCATCTCCGACTAAGCCCAACCGCGAGGGGCTCGGCTCCTGTGCACTCTTGCACATAACCTGTGTCGGAGAATAATGAAGATGCATGTCCTCTTCCTTCGTCTCCCACGGATTAGGTGCAAGAGTGCAGGGGAGGCGAGCCCCCGCTTGGGCGGGCGCGGCTCCTCCCGTGCTTGGGCTGGCTCCTGCGCGTGGGGCTCAGTTGAATTAGGCGTCCAATCATCGTTTCCTGGGTAGGTGATGGTGATTCGACGGTTAATTGCGGCGGAGGTCCACCTGCAGGGGGCATCTCAAACACTGGCGGAGCACCGTCTGCCCAAGCGCTAATAAATTTAATTTAAAGATGGCTATATATATGAAATTGTAGCTCTCTCTATCTATATATAAACCTAACGGTTCATTTTTCTGCTTTGCATCATTGCATGTGAGATCATTATCAGGCCCAAATTCATATGGTCCAGCCCTGAGTTGAGTCATATGGAGTACTAATTAAGCCCGTATGAGCAGCGCTTGGGCTGATCGACAAATTAACTCAAGGCCCCCAACAAAGAATGCACAACCCATAGCTAAATGGCTAAATAAATTTGAAACAATTGTCGTTGCGCAGAATAGGGCCCAGAATACTAATTTTTTTTATTTGACGCGGTTGCCATTTTTTATTCAAAACTTTGATCTTTTGTCTTATTCAAAAAATTTCATTATTTAATTATTTATTTTTTGTTGTTACTTGGTTAATTATTAGATGTATTTTGAGTATGACTTGAGTTTAATCGCGTCAAATAAAAAAGAGTGGAGGGAGTATACCCGACTGCGAACGCATAGATTGCATAAGGGAGTGATCTGGCGAGTTGGCGACGCTCAGTATTTTGTTTGTTGATTTTTCCAACCTTTTCTCTCTTGTCCTCTCGGCTTGTACATCTATATTAGTATTTTTTTATCTTATTTTTTAATTCGTTCTTTATTTCTTTATTTAATTTTTTTCCATTCTCTTTTATTTCTTCTTCCTTAGTTCCTCTGTTTTATTTTTTTTTTGCTTGCTAATTTCTACATGTTTTTTAAATTTATTTTTTGGGACCTTAACATCTGTTCTATATCCATGATGCTTCCGTTCTATGCTTTTACAAATATATGTACATATTTCTTGTAGAGAGTGACTACCTATTCATCCGGATGATTATCTTTTCAATTTTCATTCATTTTTTTATCCAATGAAATTAGAGCATGCTATTTCCCTGGTTACGATGAACTCGATCTTCCTGGACATGGCCTTCACGTCCAAGCCAACCACTAGACTGAGCACGACCATGCAGCAGCTCGTCTTCTGCTTTTAGGCTATTCTCAATGAAAAAGTAAATGAATTGTTTATAACACTATTTAATAATAAAGATAGACAATACTTTTTCTCATTGTTGTTGGGATGGTCTTAGATCACGCCAGCAAGCATGACGATGTCTAGACAATACTTTTTCTCATTGCTGTTGGGATGGTCTTAGATCACGCCAGCAAGCATGCCGATGTCACGGGACACTGTCCGAGTACTGCCGGCTTTGCCACTGAGCACTAACGTGGCGGTCGACGATTGGTGAGGTCGGAGATGGCATGCTTGCTCACGTCGTCTGCGCAACCTGCCAGGGAATAGGGAGCTGAGTGAGGATCGGAGGTGACAATTGTACAGAGGATTCTTTCTCTTTTTTTTTTGGTGAGGGTAGAAAGGATCTGACCGTGTGTTGATAATGATCTAAAATTGGATCTCTCGAAAGTACTCGCTTAATCTAAAATTAGAGTTCTTAACGTCTCCCTCCCTCCCTCTTCTCAATAATAAAGCTTATTTGTTTTGTTAAACTCTGTTCCCATAGCTAGTTTATGAACATAGCACACAGAAAACAATTTTTATGTGGACAGAGAAGATATAAATAAAATAGAGTGGCTATATGATTAGTATGTTGAAAATAATTAAAGAGAGTGTGATCAAAGGCAAACAACTTTAATTTGTCGCAAGTACCAATTTTGTATTGAAGCATTTAATAGTTATGTGTACTGGAAATTCTATGCCAGTATGAGTCGGTGAAGTAATGGTTATAACAATCTTATGGATAGTTTGCATACAAACAACTAATTGTTAGCTGCGAAAAAATAGTTGGCTTGAATCAAATAAGTCCAGCTAGTAGATGTATAATCTTTTAGCACACGTTAGTTAATTAGATAAGTTTTAACTGAAATTAGCTGGGCATTTAACTGGGTCGGACGGATCCTGACATTTTTTTAACTTGGGCGACAAAGTTCCGACGGACGGAAAAGTCTAGGTCCGCCGAAGTTCAAGATAATTAAATACTACTATATACGTATTACGCAGACTGGTAGGTGCCGGATCCTCTCTGCGCGCTGCGGCCGAGGGCTCCATGCAGATGGTGGACAGTTCAGTTCTCTAGCTGTTGCTCTTGTTGCAACTTGCAACTAGGAGATGTCAAAAGGCCATCCATTAAAAAGGACTCTTTGTCGATTACGGGAATGCAAGACGCGTGCAATGTTCCACGTTCTATGTAAAAAAGACTTGCAATAATAAAATTTTACTCCCATCAGTCGTTAACATATGACCTTTTTATTTTAGAATTGAATAAAAACATCATATATTGATATATATGGAGTATTAGTGGAAGAAGAAGGTAGCACGTAAAGTGGATCGGAGGTGGGAGATGGTCTATGTGATTGTTGGGTGAGTACATACCGTCCTACATTCATACTACTGCACTTGGTTGCACTTGATCTGTGTTCACAGTTGGTGGAGTAACTGCTGACTGAGCAGTACAAGTGTACAACATAGATCCGCCAACACAGCTCCGGGCCAGCGAAGATCCGGCAGAGTTTCTGCTCGTCTGGAGTGGGCGCCGCAATCTGTAGGGTCAAGTCGGCCAAATTACTTGCTTAAAAAAGAAGTCTGCAGGCCATTTCTCCGCGTGTTCGTAATACACAAATAGCGTGGCTCCACGTGCATCCATCCCGCCATCTATATTTTAATTTATATTTTATATATAATATACAAATAATTTTCGTCTCGGTCTCTCAAATAAGTGAAAGCGTGGCTACAGCTGCACAGATGAAGGTCACTCCAGAAGGTCAAACACTCCCTTCCGAACGGAGAACTACTATAAAAATGGACTCCCTCCACACAAGTACTCGATCGCCACGAACTTGACTACTGGCCCTGAACCAATTCCGTTGGCAACGGCAGGGTGGCCGCAGCTCCTCCATCACCTCTCTGAAACTCTGAAAGGAAGGAAGGAAAGAAGAGGTACGTACGCTTGTTCTTTCCTCGTAAAACTGTTCAGCTATGGAATAGTAAAAGGGAACCTTCCATTTGTTCTCGTTGTTGCTGGAATTGAGCGCCAACACATTTCCCCTAACGTCAGCTAGACTGCTGTCCCTTCTTCCTTTTCATGACCAGCCAGCAGCTCCCTGCGAAGCACTGAAAATGGGCTCTCGTCCCATGATCGGGCTTGGGGTCGCCTCGGTGGCGTTCGCCGTCGCCGTCACCATAGCCGGCGTCGAGCTGCCTGATCCTCAAGGACCCTCCCGGGCCTGCCTCGCTCTTGCTCTCTCCATGGCATTCCACGCCGGGATTGCGCTGTTGATTCGCGGGGTGCGCCGCGCATGAAGAAGCTTAAGCCGCCGACGAGGTGTTGGAGCTGCTGCACTCTGCCAGCACCCCTACGCTATCGGTCCACGACTTGGTCCATCACTTTATTATCTATTCGCATGTGTATTTCGATCGCGTGTTTTTTCTCGTACTCCGTATCTGCGTGCCGCGTGTACGAGAGGTATATTATGTTCAATTTCCGGTTTTGCTAGCTTTGGTATCCACAGTGGGCTATGTAACAAATAATGAAACAGCGGCTCCTCTAAAAGTCAGCTATCATATTCATATAGTACTGTTCTTGCTGCATACTTTTTTATTTAACCAATATATATTCTTTCCTTTTAGTGCTATTTCTTTTAGGTGTGCCAATGATCGTAACCTGTATAAGCACAACCCACTGTGTATTTCTCTTAACATGCAAGTTATCCACATCATCTCCAGATCACCTTCTACTAAGGCCATTTATTAATGTTTTTAGTCGATTTTCTATGGCTAATATAATTCATGCATGCGAGCTATTAAAGAAACGAGTATGTTTAATCACCAGTATAACGTTATTAAAAATATTATTATGCAATCATACAAATATTACCATCTTCAAATTTCACTCTAAAATAATTTTAGAAGTCCCGCAGCAACGCGCGCGTATCATCTAGTTTTGTTTTTGAGCTTGTATAATTTGTTTATGTGTACAAATATATGTTCTGCAGTTGATATAATTTGTTCTGCATGCACATATATATGTATCAATCTAAAATATACGGATATTTTTATACAATAAAACTAATATTGTAGTTAAAATCATCCATATACATTACAGGAACATGGAAACGTAATTTACAACACACATGTTTTGTTTACCAAAAGCAATATATTATATTTAAAAATATTTATTATGCATTACCGAAACATAAGAACATAGTTTACAACGCATGTCTTGTTTATTTAAATATTAAACACGCTGAATTCAATAACTATATGATTTATTATATTCTTAGGTTGTCGCGTGTGTGGACGCCCGTGTATGCTTACTGATGTCTAAAAAAGTCATTATAAACGCATCGATGCCGAGAGAAAAGTAACATGGCATTCAAAAAAGAAAACAACGCGCAAAAAATGTACTCTCCTTTTCTTTCATATTTTACATTTAAAAAAAATGAAATCTGCTACCAAATTTTAGCAGAAAATACTCATATCGTAATTTAGTGGTAGAGCTAGACACACCACATGTCCAAAAAAAAAAAAAGAAAAGGATATGGTGGTTTTTGATTGTTTTCACCGGTGCTGGGGCTGAGACATTTCCGTGGTGCCGACCGCGACGTTCCGACGGACAGTTAATTAATCACCCACTTGCGTGCGGCGTGCACAAATGCACATTTGCACAAAGCATGGGTCCAACGCGATGCGTTCTAGGACCCAGCAGCCCGGCACGTTCTAGATGATGATGGTGGTGGTGTACTCACGGTCACGGGTGCTGGAGCAAGAGGACGCAAGGAAATGCGCGTCCGCAGGGCACAAAGCACTTGGCACAGTGTGGGAAACGAACGCCGTTCGTCGTCTAATATTTGCAGACTACATAGCCTGAAACTTACCATGGCCAAACAGATATTGGGCTCTGAACCAATTCCCATTCCTGAAGCACCGATCTGCAGACTGCAGGCCGGCCGCAGCTCCTCCATCGCCTCTCTGAAACTCTGAAAGGAAGGAAAGGAGAGGTACGCTTGCTCTTTCCTCTCATCATCACATTCAGCTCTGAAATAGTACAAGGAAACCTTGCATCTTTTCCCATTCGATGTTGGTGGAATTTAGCGCAGCACATTCCCCCTAATGTCTCCCTCCTTATTTTTTCTTCATGAGCAGCTAGCAGGTCCCTGCAAAACACTGCAAATGGATTCTCCCATGATCGATCGGGCTAGGGGTCGCCTCTGTGGCGTTCGCCGTCGCCATCGCTGCCGTCGAGACGCCCCCTCAAGGGCCCTATCACGCCTGCCTCGCGCTTGCTCTCTTCTCCGTGGCGTTCCACGCCGGTATCGCGCTGTTGGATCGCGGCGTGCGCCGCGCGTGAAGCCGCGGGCGAGGTGTTTGCGCTGGTTCACTCTGTCAGCAGCTCGGCGCCCCTTCGATCGCTCTCAGTCCACGAGTGGGTTTGCTGCTGCTGCTGAAGTGGTGGACTGATAGCAGCTATCAGACTATCAGTACACGGCGAGGATCTATTCGCATGTGTATTTGGCGTGTTTTCCTCGTACTCACGTGCCGCGTGTACCAGGGGTAGTATATTATGTTCAATTTTCGGTTTTGCTTTGGTTGGTATCCACAGTGGACTGTGTAACAAATACTGTAATAAAGCAGCGGTTTCTCTAAAAGTCAAATGAGAACATCACGATTATCAGTAAAAAAAGAGAAGAGAGTACAAATCTACCATATAAAAGAGCGAGTTTAAACAAAATCTTTTTTCACCCGATGGTTCTTTACCCAAATTAATCTGAAGTATATCTACCTTTAGATTTGATCTATTTTTATCAACTTGGGCCCACAAGCCTTAAAGCGCTTATGAACTCCATGGTGTTTACGGGGCCTCTATAGCCTCTCGGCAACATCGTGCGGACGGAAAAAAAAGCCGATAAAATCGTACGTGCGAGAAGGAAGGGGCAGAAAATCTTACGCGTTACTGCCTCCTTGGCCAATACTTTTTTCACCACAAAAACATCTACCCAGCACTTCTAGCGTTCATCTGAGAATCCTACTGGGCCGATTCCATCGTTCATCCGAGAATCCTACTAGGCCTTTCCTGATGTACAACTACGCGCATCCGCGGCAACGATGCTGCTCCTTTCCCTACGTCCTGGAGACCTGGATTTGCACCAAAAGATACCTAATAATGGCCCGTCGAGAGTATACCAAAAATATTGTGCGAGTTATAAATAACATCTAATAATACCACATCGCCGACGGAACTCAAAATTATCCGTCATTGCCAAATCTTAAGAAAAAGAAATGATAAAATGCTCATAGACCCTTGTGCGGGAATCATGCTTAGCGAGCGCGCGTTGCCAGCGCTCACCTCCTGGTGCCCTACGGAAACACAGCGGCTGCGTCTTCAACTCGATGCATGTGCCAAGTTTTCCCGTACATTGTTGGAGCGTGTGCGTCGCCAACGCACGCGCGTTAAATAAGATTTGGGGACCCTCGTGATCTTGTCCATCAGCAGGGAAAGTCGAATCAAGTGCAAGTGCGGAGACAAAAAAATCTCTCAAGAACGAGAGTGAGTTTCTGGTCAATCTTTGCAGAAAGCGAAAATCAAAGACACCAGTTCAGATCGGAGACCGTACGCAACGGCAGAGAGGGGGCGTTTGGTTGCGCCGGATATTGAGAATCTGCTGCTGCTATCCGCGCCGAGAACCAAACGTAGCTGATTTTTTGTGTCTTGGATAACGTGCCCTGTGAGAGAATCCTCCATTATCAACTCCTTTCTGGATTTTCTCGGGTACTGCGCATGCACGAGATAGCGAGAATCTGCGGTAACCAAACGGGCCCCTCTAGAGACTGGGGGAGAGAGAAGAGGCATCCGAGTGCAGATCTTGGAGCTTCCAGCACAGAACGGATGGGGAGCGGGGGCAGTCGGTGGAGTAGCTTGGGGGGGGGGGGGGGGGGGGGGCGCTGGTGAGCAGCAAAACGGATGGCGCGGGGAGAGGCATCCGAGCAGATCTTGGAGCTTCCAGCAGCGAACGGATGTGCGGGGCGCTGGTGGATGGGCAGCGAACGGACTTGTGAGGAGGAGGGGGCACGATTGGAGAGGGGGCACAATTGGGCCTTCGAGTTGGATTTTATTAAATAGTACTGATGTTTTTCTCTATTCATAAATATCGATTCACTTTTTCAAAACTGTAAATCCTTCAATTTATTCTAAAAAATTAACTGATGTGGTTTGAGTATGATTCATATTTCCACATGTTTTGAATAATGTTTAACTCTGTTTTTTTAGAACCAATCGTATAGAACGAGGAGTCCATATCCACATGGTTGGTCCACTGATTAGGCTAATACTCCTTCCTTTTTTTATATGTCATTTTTTAGTTTAAAAATAAAGTAGCACCGACAAATATTTGAGGATGGAAGGAGTAAATTGTTGCAATTAAAACATTAGACATTGGATAAGGAAAAAACATATTCTCTCCACATTTAAATATAAGTCGCGGTTGATTTTTTTTCAAAACTTCAATCCATCGTCTTATTAAAAATATTATTTATTATTTATTTCATTTTGATTTGTTTTATCATTGTAGACAGTTGAACATGACTTGTTTTTGTAGGCATCTCTAGCAGCATGCTCATCACATTCCTCTAAATTCAAGCTCCGCTATGTTATAGTGCCAAAATAGTGCCACATTCCTCAAATTGAGGTAACTGCCAGAGTAAGGCTTATATGTTTATACACATTTTTTTATAAGACGAAAGATTAAATCTTTTAAAAAATTCAACTGTGACTTATATTTAAATATGGATGAATATTCTTTTTGTCACGTGCGCGTATATTTTTACTAGTAACAGTATAAGACCGAGACACGGCAAAACCGCCCAAAGCAGCCCAAAAGAGGAAAACAAAAGGAAAACACCACACGACACGACCGAGGACGACCGACCAAAAGAACTAGCTAAAACACCCTCCTAAACAGTGGCAGCGATTTTAGCGAAACAGCGTGACCCCAGAGGCCTGCCTCTACGATCACCAGTTGCGCAAGGGCCACTAGCTGAAGGGCATCCAATCTGAACGCCTTGTTGTTACGTTCTTTCCACAATCACCAAGAGACCAGGGAACCAGAACCAAGCGGTTTGGCGACCCACTTCCTGGCCTGTAACCACCGGACGGCAAAAGACTCATCAGGAGAACTGTCGTATATATACTGCTACCTCCATTCATTAACATATAATGTGGTGGTTGGTTTTTTTTCAAAACATTGACCAGTCGTCTTATTAAAAAAATTATTCAAATATATAAAAACACAATTCATTCTCAAAATATGTGTAATGATAAAACAAATCACAACGAAACAAAAACAAAATTATGAATTTATTGAATAAGACAAATGAATGATTTGTGAAAAAAATAAATCGCGCCGTATATTTATGAATGAAATGAGTAAATTATTTTTATTGGAAAAAGTCCGCCATGGGTCCTTTAACTTGTAGCTGAGTCCAGCTATCGTGCCTCAACCACAAAACCAAACACAGCGAGTCCCTCGACTTAAAATACCGGGTAAGTTACATCCCTAGACCACTCCGTCCCCGATTTTGGCCAATGTGGGAATCCAACGTGGCATGGGCCCACATGCCATACAAAAGGGTAGTATGGTGGGGTCCGCAGGTCGTCTTTTCCTATCTCTATCCCTCTCTCCCAGCCCCAGGACTCATGGCGGGCTCGGACCTTGGCGACGCAATGCGGCCATAGGTGTGGCGGCGACCTCCGGCGATGCGACCGCCGCGCTCGGCCCTTGGCGTGCGTTGCTGGCGTCCGCGGGCGCAGACGGCTACCCCTGGTGGCGGCGCAGCACGACCCGTCCCGGCGGGCGCAGCCTGCCCCTGGCGTGCGCGACCACAGCCCAGCGTCCGCGGGCGGACTCGACCCCGGGCGACGCGACGCGGCCATAGGCGCGACCGCCCCCTCCCACACGTCGAAGGGCGCAGCCAACCCCTCGGGTGGGTCGGGGAGGAGTGCGTCGAGGCGCGCAAGGCCGCCATGCTGGTGATGGCGCTCCACCAAGTTCGCGCCGACGTCACCATGTGGATTCCTCGCCGGAGGGCTAGAGGAGCTGGACGCGAGGCGTGGCGTAGGCTGAGGCTACCGCGTGGCTCTAGGCAACGGGCGTGGAGAACGGGTGTGGCTCTGCGCGAAGGAGGCAGAGGCGGAGAAGGTGGCGCAGCGAGTGGCGGGGTTGGAGGCAGCGGTCGCTGGGCTAGAGGGACCCATCGGTACAAGCGAAGAATGGGGTCGCGATCGCTTGGAGGAGATGGAGTGGAGGTGCGGGTATGGCCTAGCGGAGGGGCTCCCCAGTGAGGTGGAGGCCGACAGTCGCATGACGTGTAGCGGAGTGAAGGAGGCGACCATGGACTCCGGAAACTTCGAGGGTTGGTGAAGCGAGATGGGGGGAAGCCTGTGCTTGCGTCGTAGAGTCGAAAGGTGGAGTGGAGAGGCGGAGCCGAGCTCGAGCTCTCTCCAATGGCGGACGGTGCTCGGTGCAGCAGGAAGCAGAGAGGAAGGGAGAGTGGAGGCTGAGAACGTTGGTTGGGAGGGCGAGGATGCGGTGGTACCACCGGTCTCTATGACATGCGGTTCCATGCCAAGTCAGACTGCCACCTAGGCAAAAACCGGGGTGGATTTGGCTCACGGGTGTGAGATAACTGATTTTGATAGTTGAGAGACCTGATATACCGGTTTTTCAGTCTAGAGATGAAACCTAGACTTAGCTATAAGTTGAAGGATCCGTGGCAGACTTTTTTCTTTTTAAAAAAGTTAAAGAATGGCCCAACCCTGAGTATGAGCAGTGGCTGTGTCAACTCCGGCTAGGGGTGGCATTATAAACCCGAGAACCGAAAACCGAACCGAACTCAAATAGAATGAATATTTGGGTTTCAAGGTTCGGGTTCGGTCCGAACAAGTGGCTTATTTCGGGTACGGGTTCGGGTTCGATTCGCAGTCCCTAAAACCCGAATAGACCGAATAACCCGAAATGTAGTGAAACTATCAATTGGTTATCATCTTATTATGTGATTTGTGTGGATTTATGAGCTAATAATTATTATATCATCTTCATGTTAGTATGTTTATGTATATATGTTATTTTTCTGTAGTTATTTATTGATATAATAGTACTTCTATTTAACTACCCGTTGCATATATTTTGTTTTGATGACAAGTGTCTGTATTATTTGGTCTATTCGGGGGACCGAATAGACCGAACCGGAATATTCAGTCTGTTTGGGTTCGGTTCCTAATATTATTTTCAAAACTTCGGTCCTCATTTTTTAAAATCTGAAATTTTTAAAACCCAAATAGACCGACCCAAAATAACCGAATAGACCAAATGCCCACCCCTAACTCCTGCCCAGCACTCACGTCTGGGCCCCTTAACAGGATTGCGCAACCAGGGTATCATTTTCCATTCGAAATCCGGCGAAATTTCAGGATTTTTTACATTTTCAGACGTGTTACGGGAAATGGAATTTCGGAACTTTTCGGTAAATTTCATTTTGAATTTGAGAAATTCAAAAAATATGTAAAAAATCGGTAAAAAAATATGATAAAAAAACTAGATTTTTTTTTCTGAGCGTTTAGGACTAGAAGTCGTTCAAATCTAATGTGATTTGGTTGGTTAAAATTGTAATTTGGTTGCAGACCCGTTAAGAACCCTTCAACCGGCTAAAATTTGAAACTCGTTCCAACCTTGTTCATTCACCCCAACCACCCGACCAGCCATCCACGCACTCCCTTCGCTCCCCCCACGCCCCCCTCTCTGGTCCCCTTCCCGGTGACGCCGCGCCATCGCCGTTTCCGCCGCCGGCGACGCGAAGCCGGTCGGGAAGCGACGGAGGATGCGACCGGTAGGAGCAGGTTCGTCTTATTAAAAAAAGTTAATAAGTTATCATTTATTTGTTGTTATTTGATCACTAAATGGAGTTTGAGTATGATTCATATCTGCACATGTTTAAACAAATTTTTTTTGAATAAAAAGAATGATTAAAGTTATGAGAAAAAAGTCAATCGGGTTATACGTGTGTGAACAGTGGTAGTAGCATATATTTGACCTTGGGCGGTTGAGCCCCTCCTCCACAGTGGGCCCCCAACCTAGGTCGCGTGACGATGACAAAGGAAGATGATAGATAATGCTGCTGATCTGGCTCCATGTGCAAGAAGAACTGTTGCATTTACGTGAGAAGCTTGAAGGCCGGACCGAAAACGATGGTGCAACGTACCAATGCAGGGGCGGGCCTCAGCCCAGTGCAAGACAATAGCTAATGACAAGTGGGGCCTAGCGCTTTCTATGCCCCACACGTCTCCAACCCAGCTCCGTGGGACCCACCCTCCGCCGGTGTTTTCGAAAGCATGTTTGCGACTGGCATATGTTTGTCTCATGTATTGCAACTTTGCACCCATTGGCAGGGACACGATCCTAGTATAAAAGACGGCACGGCACCCCTCCGTTTCTTCAACCCCAGTCAATTCACATTCCCAGACCCGGAAGCGCTTCTATCTGCACAGTGCAGGCACCGCCCCGCAGCTCCCTCCGCCCTGCCTGCCTGCAAGTGTAAGTGCAGCGATGGACTCTCGTGTGATCGTCGGGCTGGGAGTCGTCGCGGCCGCCATGGCCATCGCCACGGAGCCTCCGCAGGGTCCCTCGTGCATCACGCTCGCCCTCTGCCTCGCGTTCCACCTTGGAACGGCGCTCATGACGCACGGCGTCCGGCCCAGGCGCCGCCGCCAGCAGTGAAGCTAGCAGCGCAGCAGGCGGTTTAGTCGGCGCCCCGTCGCCATCTCCGACTAAAGCCCAACCGCGAGGGCTCGGCTCCTGTGCACTCTTGCGCGTAACCCGTCGGAGAACGAAGCTCGATTTGATGAACTGGTGATCTCTTGTCTCGTCTCCTGCGGATTAAGCCCCAGAGTGCAGGGGAGGCGAGCCTCGATCGGCTTGGGCGGACGCGGCTCCTCTCCTGCGCATGGAGCTCAATTGAATTGGCCGTCCGATCACCGTCTCTGTTGCATTACACGATGACATGATGGTGATTAGACGGTTAATTGCGGCGGAGGACCACCTACAGGACCCATCTCAAACACCGGCGGAGCACCGTGTGCCCAAGCGCTAGTAAATTAAATAAACTCAAAGATGGCTATTACTGTATAGTATGGATTCGTGCCTTTCTCTATCGTTTGTGGATCATCTGTCCTAATTTAACGATAATAAATATCTTTGTATTTTGTCGCTTGCATTGCACCTGAGATTGCCAGCTCAATTATTTTTGAGTCGTTCTAAGCAGAAGACTGCGAAGCCTGGAACTTACTATCAGGCCCAAGTACATACAGCCCAGCCCCTCTTAAGCCCATATGAGCAGCGCCTGGGCTTGATCAACAAAGTCAAGGTCCCAACACGATTGCACAATGGTGGCCAGATAGATTTATAGTATCTATATTTACATGGCCAGCCAACATTGGCCCAGTTGTACAGAATATAGTCCGGAATAGTTCTATATTTACATGGCCAGCCAATATTGGCCCAGTGGGCTAGGGTGAGCCTTTATTTTATAGTATCTATATTTGTTGTGCGCATAAATGCTGCCCGTGGCCGTCTCTTCTCTTCTCTGGCCTAGGCCCAGAACACATTTTCCATTTTCTTATACATTTTTTATCCAGGTATAAAAGGTTGCCGTGCAGTAAGAATACTTGGCGCTCAAAGAATATCCTTGCAGCTCTAACCTTTTCTCATGTAAAATCATTTAAAATATTTATGAACCCAAACGATACACAATGAAAATATATTTTTAATAATGAATTAATTGATGCTTATTTAATATATTTTGTTGTTATATTTCTTTTCCATGTAGCATCTATGTCTTATGGTATGTAACCATAATTTCTTCTGAGTTCGGGATATGAGATCATGGGGCGCTGCGCACCTAAAACGACCTCTCGGCTGCCACTAGAATCAAACTATTCATAACTATTTAGCTAGGCTAATGTCACCCACCTGTACCGAGTGTTTTGCACACAATAGCCTTAGGATTTTTGTCTCCTACACCTCAAGCGTTGGCGAGTATCGTTGACTGGGAGAGTAGGTGTACAAAATCTCTCGCTCTAGCCCCTTTAGAACGCAGAAATTTCACAAGATTAGTACAGGAATTTCACATAAATCAGTTAAAAATACAGAAAAAACACAGAAACAGAAAAATTTCTTTTGTTCCAAAGCGACCGAAGATTCTGCACTGGGAGAAGATGAATAAAGTTTCTGGGAGCATTTCTGCGTTACTGCTTGCGATCCCATCACAGCTTGCCTATCGTCCGACACCGCGAAATGTCTTCTTCTTTGGCTGCTCCAGTAACACTGTCACGATATATCACGAACATTGCATTTGCTCTGGACACAGAAGCTACATGTACAAACGCTATGTGTGTTCGCTCAGATGTAGTCTCCTGATTAGCAAAGTTTTCTAATTAAGATCATTATGTGCAATTATTTGTAACCCATACGAGTTTCTATGTTACGACCTCCTCCTATTAATATTGAATAAAAGACGTTATATGTATTTTTGGCTGGAGGTGGAGGGAGTGGGTTAATCATGGATTTTGTATTAGAAGTTCAATCGAAAATTCGCTATTTCGAATGCCTGCGCTGCTATAGATTTGAGGTGCAGCCCCACCCCCTCAAGCAAGAGCACAGCGAGCCGGGTATACAGATTGCGCCTCGTGCCCACATTTTCAGTTGCATATCAGCATATGTGTAGTGAAACTGAAGACCTACTGTATGAGTATGTATGATCAAGCATTGTATGGAAAATACTTTATATTTGTCCCCCAACAGAACACGCGTAAAGAGACCAAAATTGTAAGGGCCCCCACGTCGCCCTCCCGCTCGGGCGCGGTGCCTCAGGTGGTGACCACCTAGATGCCGCCACCCCCACCCCTCTCCTCTCTCTCTCGCCGTCGCCGGAGGGAGCCGTCGGAGGCCGGCACGGAGCCCTAGGGTGGTGACAGTGGGGTCCCCTTCCTCGGATCCGGTCACGCTCGATGCGCTTTGGTGGGAGGTGCAGCGAGCACGCATCAGCGGGCGGGCTCCCTCGCAGCGCGCGAGGCCGCCGACGGCGGCGGCGTTGGTCGACGTCTGGCGGGTCTCACTCTGTGTTGGCCGCAATTGGTCAGGATGCGGCGAGGGTAGGGCAGCTGGTTTGTGTTGCGGAGGTGTGGCGGCACCTGGACTGGCCTGCGGGTGTGGCTCCTCCCAGCGGCAGGCTCTTCTTCCTCTAGAGCTTCGGTGATGGCTGGATCCAGCCAGTGGCCAGGCGTCAACGGTGGCGCTCGCCGGTCGAGCGGTTAAGGGGCGGTCGCTGTGGCAGCGCTCTCCCCTACGGTCGTGGTGGGCTGGCCTGAGTTCGCCGCGAGCACTGTTCCATGGTGGGGTGGCCTCAGCTGCTTGGGTCTGGTGGTGGCCGGTTGGGCGCCACCAGATCCGCCTGCCACAGCCCTTCCACCTCTATGCCATCTAGGGTTGCTCGCGTTCAAGGTCTGGGTCCTTTGCCACAGCCTCCAAGTGGTCGTCATGCTTCCGTGTGGTGTGAGGTGGTGGTGCTGAGTGAAAGCTAGGGCTGGCTGCTACCAGAGCTTACGGCGGTGGCGGCGGCGCCGAGGGTGTCGCAGTCTTCCTTGGGAGCATCGTCATCGGTACCCCCTCGCGGTGGGGATTCTCCATAGGAAACCTTGCCTGTGCTAGCATGGGCTAGCGACGGTGGCGTGCAGCGTTATTTTCCTCCATGGAGGTGCTGCTTTGGAGCCCCACGGTGCCTTGGCGGTGTTCGACTTCCGCGGTTGGGCTTCGGGACGTGCCTTCTAGGTTTTGCTGCCTGCCTCGCGCACACCGCTCTCTCCTGGCTCAAGTTTCATGGTCGAAGTCGGAGCTGCTTCCCGTAGGGTCGGTGAAGCTAGGCAACGATGACGTGCTGCGACGCTCTGGCAAGGTTGGATGGTGTTCGTTGTGTGTAGGTTCGGGGCCTTGGAGGTTCTGGCCGGTGCTCGGCATAGGAAATTAGTGCTGTTGTTCACGGTGGTTGGCTTGCTTGGAGGTGTGCGCTGCGGTAAATTGGAGCTGCTACGTTGTTGGAATGCAACCTAGTTCGGCAACGATGACACTCGACGCGCTCTTCGGCTGTGGCTGGTTGTGGCAGTTGGTGGGGGTTCGGTGGAGGGAATCGAAGCTGCTTGGCTTGTGGCTGAGCTTGGCAACGATGACTCATGCCGGACTGCAGGGGCCGTTGACGTGTTTTGGGTGGAGAGTTTGTGTGGTGCGGCATGTGTTGATGTCCCAATCCAACTGGCCGGTGTTATATATTGTGCGGCGTGTTGAAGATCCGATCCAACCGCTCGGTGTGTTAAGGTTTTTAACCTGATTTTTTTTAAAACTGGTTCAACTCCCTTTCTTCTTAATGAAAAGGCAGAACTATTGCCATTGCGTTAAAAAAATTGCCCTTAACAGATATAAAAAAGGTGTACTGTATATAACCAACAAATTTCATGGCATCAGTCTACCAGTATACCAGAGCGTCTAGCTACACCATCAGACTTGACCTGAGTAAATCAAGCCATCGACCCCGTTGCTTGGCAGTTTCGTAGTAGGCAACGCCACACGCGTTTATATATATTATTAGGCATATAAGTTGCGATCAAATGGGGGATCAGGTGGGGAACGAATATGTGGAATGCCGACACTTTCCTCTCGCTCGTAATCGCTGCTGACCATATAGCGCACTCGCATTGCATGTCAGCATGTGACGTCGTCGCCCAGCAGCGCAGATGCTCCGATGACCAATCCCTGTAATCCAGTATCCCACCACCAGCTGTTCGTTTCAACCCAGCAATAGTTCTGTCGAACGAAGAAACCGACTAGACGACTTTGGTTGGTGTGGAATTTGGATGCATATGCTTTATGCTCTGGAGGAAGCTCACCCGCAGGTGCAGAGGCCGCAGCAAGTTGCCGGATACAGTATCAGCAAAGGGACGCCTGCAGCATGACTTCTTGGAGCTAGGGTAGTTGTCACTCATTTAAACCCTAACTTTTCTTAGAAATTTTGATCTAAACGACGTTAGTTGGAGTAGAGCCCACGGTAGCCCACTCCGGCCCTGCCACTACAAATATCTCCCTTCCTGCTTCCTCCTCTCATCGGAAAGAAATTTGCTTCACCATTTTTTTTTCCATATAAAGCTCACCTGTTCCACTTCCACCCATTCCCTCAAACTCGCAGCTCGTCTTTCAAAGGTACAAGCATGGATTTATTTTTCTACCGGACCTCTTTTCTGATTGATTGATGATTGATGAGTAGTACGCTCAGAGCTTCAGACAGATTTCTCTCTGGCTCTAGTCATATATGATCCAAGTCTAACGACGATCCTCTGATTTCTTTTGGACCGGCCGAGGAGGTGTCTAGGCACGGGCCATGAACCCTGCAACCGCAACGGCACTCGGCCTTGCAACGGCGTCCGCGGCCGTCGCCGCCGTCGTCTCCATGGCCACGAGCGGGGAGACTCCGGGAGGCCCCTCCGCCGGCCAGACGACCCACGCGCTGCTGGCGCTTTGCGTTGTGTTCCATGGCGGCATCGCGCTCGTCTACCGTGGCTTGCGCGCTGGACGGCCATGACGCAGCTCCAACCAGGGCCTACCTAGGAAGGGCGCCGCTCCTTTGCTCTTGCGACACACTCCATTGGAGCGGCGGCGACGGTGCAATGGATCGTGTCTTAAGCGCAAAGGAGCCGTGCCCTGCCTAGGTAGACGACGGTACGTACGGTGCTCCTCTGGTGTGCGACGAGCTGTACTGTGGCTTTGGCATGTGGAGCTCTTTCGAGTTCTCTGTCAAATCAGCGTTGGTCTAGATCGATTCGATGCTGCTTCGACGGATAATCTCGAGGGAATTCCACTTCCCAAAGCCACCTTGAACACTAGCAGAGCATCGCCTGTCGGCAGCGACCAATAAAGTACTACGGTAGTAGTACTAGTAATCTCGCTGCTTAATCATTCTCTGTATTTTTTTTTCTTTCTATATGCTGTCTTTTTTTAATGTAAGTGTGAGCTCGCATCTATCTTTGTTTCGGTCTTCTCGGAGGACAGATTATCATCATCGTGAGAATAAAGTTGGACTTGGTTCACATGCGTGTCTTTCGTTCGAGGAGAACGACCGCCCATGATTGACACAAAAGTCTCGGCTAAAACCAGTACTCCTATCTAAACAGAAGAAAAGGAAATGCTCCACTGAAAATAAAATACACACGAGATGTGAGATGTCCTAGAAGTAAAAAAGAGTCCTGAAATTTCTCACGATAATTGAAAACAAATCTGGCCATCAAAGTTTTCTATAAAATTATCCAACTCAACTAAATCTTCTAATGACATGTTTGGCACGCAGTAATTTCATGGAAAAAAAACGCCAGAACCAGAAAAAATTCCTGCGTTGGGTCTAAAACTATACCTTAATTACTAGCTTTGCCATTATGAAACAAGATATGAAAACAACCTCCTCAAATTTATATCAAAATTTTGCCGATGTTTACTATTACGGTAGATAATCTCAAATAACCTTTCATATTTATATCTGAATTATCCATCTATACCATTATGCCCCATAGATCTTACTTACCTACTCTAATATTATGGAAGAAATTATAGTGCAAAATGTTTGTTGTCCTCTGTGGTCAAGAGTCCGCCTTTCGTATTTGGCTTGCTTGATCCCAAGACCCGATTCAGTCTTTAGCTGGCCCCCGTCCTCGTCCTTGTCCCGACCATATCGAAATTCGAGACCAGGAGGATCGGAGTTCGTTAGAGGAATCCAATCGCATGACCTCGAGTTTCTGGAGGGCGAGCGGAGCCACGTGGACCCGATCCAAGCATCCTTCCCTTGCCCTCGCCAATTCTGCGCCGCTCGATCGATCGCTGCCCACCGAAGGCCCAACATGGCGCCGCCACGGAGCGGAGCGCGTCGCCGGTCCGCCGCCGCATCCGCGGATTCCCCACGCTCCAGCCGCCGGCTGTCCGTGCGGCGCCGTGAACCGTTCAAGCGGGAGGCCCGGGACGGATCCACGGCGGGTGCGGGAGGAGACGACGACGGGCTGCCGCTGAGCGACGAGGCCCTCCTCCTCGTCTTCTCGGCGCTCTCGGCCACGTCCGCGGACCTCGTCCGCTGCGCCGCCACCTGCCGGCGCTGGCGCCGCCTCGTCTCCCCCGACGCCGCCTTCATCTGCCGCCGCGCGCAGCCACCGCGCTCCGACCCCTTCATCCGGAGCCTGGCGCTGGGGTTCTTCCACTCCCGCCGCACCGACGGCGGCGCCGCGCCGGAGCCGCCGCGGTTCGTGCCCCTGTCCGCCGCGGCGTCCCGCTACCAGCCCGCGCTCGCCGCGCTCGTGGACGGCGCGTCCCGCGTGCTGGCGTCCCGCGGCGGGCGGCTCGTCCTGGACCTCCGCCGCCGCGCGAACTCGCGGACCACCCACACCGTCAGGCTCGGCGTCTGCGACCAGGTGGTGACCGCCGCCGGCGCGGGCGTCGACGTGCTCCCGCCCCTGCGCGGCAAGGACAGCCCCAGCGGGCCCTTCGCGTGCACGGTGATCACCGCGGCCGACGAGCACGGCACCGTCACCGCCGCGCAGTCGCAGCCGCAGCACGCTTCCTCCTACCGCGTGCTGCTCCTCTACAACCGCCTCAGCTTCACGGCGCTCCGGTGCTACTCGTCCGACGCTGGCAGCTGGGGCCCGGAAGCCCAGGTGGTCGGCGCCAGGATCGGCAGGAGCCAGCTGCGCGGCGAAGCGCACGCCGCCGTCGTGCACCACGGGGTCGTGCTCTGGCCTCGCCTCGCGGTGGCGCTGCGGCTGGACTCGGTGATAGAGCCGGCGCCTGCAGCGCCCCCCGCGGCAAAGAAGGGCAGCGCCGGCAAGACGCCGCCGCCGCCGCCGCGGTACACCGTGGCCGGCTTCTCCCTCGCCGCGCGGCAGCGGCGCTGGAGCATGTCCACAAGGACGAACGCGGTGCACCGGCTGCTGGGAGTCATGCCGGACGGCGAGTTGCTCCGGGTGGAAGCCGACCAGGAGACCATACGGGCGTACTGGGGTGGACGCAAAGGCGGCGACGGCGATGGTCATGGAGGCACCGACGGCGGCTGCTTGCTGGGCGAAGCGTTGAAGTGGAAGTGGACGATGCATCAGGCGCTGATGGGGGTGCACGCGGTGAGGCTGCTGTGGCTCTTCGAGAAGAGCGGCCTTTTCATCTTCACGGCCACGAATAATACTTCTGACCACGACACTCACGTTTACACCATGGACGTCGAGACGAAGCAGTTTAGGACGGTGGCGACCGGCGGCGGCGAGCCGTTGTTGATGGAGATGTGTGGGTACGAGATGGACCGAGTGGCGCTGTTGGCGTCGCTTGGCCAGTGAGCTGGTGAAGGAGAAGGACCCTGCCATTCAAAGTTCACAATTCCATTATGGTGTTTGACTGTTTTGGTTCACCAAAATGCATGTGCTCTATACTAGTTCGTTATAGCGCTGCTGCAGTGTTTTTAGATGGCTCGTATTAATTGCTAATCGTTTTGCTGTTGCAGCTAATGACGTTTTAGCTTTGCTAAACACTACTATTTGGATTAGTCATTCAGTCGTAAGATGTTTCAAGCGCTCCTAAGGCCATTCTGATCATGGGAACTATTCCACTCTTTGCACTTACTAGATGACAAAACTCATGCCTTTTTTTGGCGTATCAATGACCAACTCGTAGCTGGGCTGCGGCTAACTATTTCACTTTCTCCCCTTCTCCTATTTTTTCCCTCTTCTTTTCTATGTCTACAAATTGTGGGAAAGACTTAGGAGGAGATCCATTGTTCGCGCCAGATTAGCTAGGGGGGCTTGAACCCCGGCCGCTTCGGTGTTGGATCCTCCCATGCTTCAAAGAAGAATGTAATTAAATTTAATCACCCTTGGGTTGTTTACTTGCTGAATCTCGACCCTTTTTTTGAGGATGAGGTAAAGGGGCAGTGTTTGGGGTCCTATGATGATGGGGGTGATGGCTTCTCATTTACGTTTTACCCAAAAATTGGATCTGATTTGTTGTATCCGACAAGGAAGTTTGAGAATGGTGATTTAAATCTAGCAAGACTGAACTATTCCATGATCACTTGGATCCCTAAGGAACAATAAATGAGGAACTTAAAAAGGTTCAAGCATTTTAGTTTGATTGATTCAAACTTTAATTTTTTTGCTGAGCTTTGAATAATAGGTTGATTAAATTGTTTGATACATATCTCTTCCAATCAATATGCTTTTTATTAAAGGCTTGTTTATTTTCGAAAGTGCAATGCTAGGTATCTGCTCATGAAATTATATATGATGTGGTCAGGAGGAGTGAGAGGGGTATGATTTTGAAATTAGATTATGAGAAGATTTATAACACAGTTGATTGGGATTTCTTATTCAAGATGCTATCCACTAGAAAAAGTGGATTATATGGATTAATATTATTGTGGAAGGGGGTTTGATTTCCATATAAAGATCATGATAAGAATATCAAGTTTTTTGGACAAGTAAAGGGCTCAAACAAGGAGACTGTTGCCCGCACTTTTGTTTATAGTATATGATGCTTATGAAAGTAGCCATGGAAGGGTTAATTGAAGGTATTGTGACTGATCTGTGTTATGGATGTGGTCATTAGTTTATAGTATGTCGATGAAACCATGCTGTTTTTTTTTTTTGGAAGATGCAGAAAAAGCTAGGGAGTATTAGGTTTGGAAGGGATTTATAATCTATGTTAAAAAGATTATTTAGTATTAAAATATTACTTCCTTTGGTTTCTTTTAGGTTTCAAATAGATTAATTTACTTTCCATGAATGTGGTTTGTATAGATGTTTAGAGTCATCAACGTCTAACTGAATATGGACGGATAGAAAGAAGGCCAAAAGGGAACTATATTTTGGTATGGAGGAAGTAGCAGATTGAAATTGCGACTGCTATGCTATGTGGGTAGACCAAAACTTTTAAAGTCTTGCATGGCTAATTGGCCACGATCTTGTAATCTATTTGCTTATATGTTTACAATATGGTCACAAGACATGCTTCTGCACTACAACACAAATTCACGTGTTTAATTTTTTCCTTGAGTTCATGTTAATTGCATTGTATAAATGTGCTCTCATCCTTGACCTTTGTGCACTTCACCATCGCTTGTAGGTGGGGGAACAACCAAGTGTCCAACAAAGACTGCCTTTCGTCACCAAAATCATGGTAGCTACCAGCTAAGTTTGTAGGCCTCCTCACCCTTGGTTTCTTCCACCATCAGAACGTTGTTGTTGCATTGTGCTTTGTCCCAAGGACCGCCACTTCCACAACCTCCACCAATGTGTCGCTGATAGAACGCTCATTGATGATGACTAGTTGTCATTCGACTCCTCCTACATTATGGACTACTCTAGGAGCAGCATCATTGTCATATACTCTGGTGCAGGCAGTTGTCGGTACCCAGCTAACAGGGTACCCGCTTACACTAGACAAAGATCACAAAGGAGGGTAAGTGCTGCAGTACAAAGAGGGCCTAAGACCGCGTGCAGGTGGGCCCGGCCTACTCCTTATAAAAGCTGGGCCGCGCACCCGGCCCACAGGGGAGGCCCCGGACCTCCTTCAGCGAGGTCCGAGCCTCCCCCGACCACGCGAGGAGTCCCTCAAGGGAAGGTGAGGTCCGGACCTCTCGGAGGTCCGGGGCCCGTGCCTTCGGTGGTCCGGGGCCGCCATGTGCCCACAGGGCATGGGGAGGTCCGGAGCCAGCGCCCTCGGTGGTCCGAGACCGCCACGTGCCCACAGGGCACAGGAAGGTCTCGCGCTGCCACGTGCCCACAGGGCGCGTGGTGGGGCCTTCAGGTGGCCCCTGGGCTCGCCTCCGGTGAGTTTTTTCGAACCTGAGGTGAGCCCATCATCGCTTACTACTCGAGCCGTCGGGAGCCATGTGTGGTTACCGGCGCCTAGCTGTTAAGCTCATAGTTGGGCAGAGCCCACTACTTGATCTTTGGTCGAGGCTTTGACTCGCCTGACCCTGCTGAGACCCCGGCACGCCTGATCTTGCCGATCGTCCGCCTTACCCGACCTTGGAGGGGGCCTAGTCCACCCGACCCCGTGGGGTGGCTCCGTGGGCCCCCACGATCTGGGGGCGCTCGATCGTGGGAATCTCCCGGGAAACGTGGGGGCAGGCCCGTATCGGGAACCGCGCGGCGGTTCACCTACCCCTTCTCCTGCCATTAAGGCGGGGGCAGATGGTTACGTGGGCAGCCGTGCATAAAGCGGAAAGGCAGGGGCCCCGCGCATTGCGCCAAGACGCACGTCCGCGAGCGGCCGCCGGTTCGCCTTCCTGCCCCACTTGCTCTTCTACCCGCCTGTCATGACTGCCTCCTTGGGCCCCTGCTGTCATAGACCTGGGGGTCCGTGGGTGCGTCCGTGCGCGCGTACGCTTGACGCCCGCGGCTTGCGGAGGATTGGGGGCAACCGTCAAATAGGGTTCTCGACCATCGGCCGAGCACACCCTTCAGCCATTTGCTTTTGCACCCCTCGCATCCGCCTCGGCGCTTCGTCTCCCTCGCAGCAAAGCTCTCGTTTCTTGTCTGCTGTGTGCTCCTTCTCTTCCCCACCGCCAGATTCCGCAGCGATGGGTTCGGGCCACCAATCTTTCCGGGAGACCGAGGAGAACCTTACCCGCGTCTGCCGCCTGCTCGGCTGGACGGACTCGGAGCGCTGCGACAATGTTCGCACGGGCTCCCTCCCCCACCGCAACTTGCAGCAGGGGGAGTTCGTCCTCTTTGTCCCCTACCTCTACTGTGGTCTGGGGATTCCGATCTCTTCCTTCTTTATGCTGCTGCTGGAGGCGTTTGGGCTGCAGCTCCAGCATCTCACCCCCCACTCCATCCTTCATGCGGCAATCTTTGCCCACCTCTGTGAGATGTTCGTGGGGGTTCCTCCCTGCGTGACGCTCTTCCGCCACTTCTTCTCGGTGAGGTGTTCCGGGAGGAGCTCGACCGAGATTGGCCGCTACTACTTCCTGCTGAAGGGGTCCGGGGGAAGGTCGACCTACCTCCCCACCTTCGCCAGCGCCAAGTGGGAGCACTGGCGCAACGACTAGGTGATCGTCAAGGCGGAGCCGAATGACCGGCTGGCTCTCCCTGATAGCCGTCCCGACGCATCCCTCCCGGAGTGGGGTGCTTCGACGGATCTGCCAGCCGAATTCTCCCCCGTGCTGGTCAGGATCACCGAGCTCGTCAGCAGCGAGCTGACCTCGATGCATGTTCTCGCGGACTTCCTCAGGCGGAGGCTCGCTCCCCTGCAGATGCGGCCAAGGCTGGCGTGGAGCTACACCGGCTCCAACGACTACAGCCGGGTGGTGCGTGGCGAAGACCACGACCTGACGCCACTCCTGCTGGAGGAATGGGTGCGGTGCGTCACGGACGAGAGTTACTCCCCGGAGCAGCTGCGCCTGCCGTTCGCCGTCGTGCCGCTCTGCCGCGACCAGGCCTTGCGGACGGCGGTGCTCCGGGAGATGCCCACGCTCGACGACGGCGGCCTTGCGGCGCGGCAGCTTAGGGGCGACCCCAACCGGGGGGTCCACATCGACGACGCCCCGGTCGGGGGTTCTGGTGCCAGAGGCACTATCCCCGCTGACAAGGGCAAGAGGCCGGTGGCAGCGTCCCCCGTTATTCCGCCGGCGAGCGGCGAGGAGACGCGGCGGAGGCTGGTTCGCGGCGACGGGACCTTTGTCTCAGAGCCCGACCCGAAGCGCCAGCGGACCTCGGGGGAAGGGAGCTCCTCTAGGCAAGGGGAGCGAGTGCCACCGCCACATCCGGACCAGCGGCACCCACAGCGCCGGGCACCTCCTCCGACGCCGGACCAGCAGCAGCGGCCCTCTCCGGCACCGCCGGCCTCGGGCCCACGGCAACAGCAGCGACCGGCACCGCCGGCCGCGGAACGGCAGCCGCGGCGAGGCTCTGGCCTTCGTGGCCGCTGGTCGGCGCCTACTTTGAGGTAAGTCCTTTTAATTAACCTCGAACACTTCGCGGTACCACGGCTAGCTTTTTCAGGCTTCTCAACCTTTCATCGTGTGTTTTGTTTAGGCCGACGCGCCCGGCCGGCGCTTCTCCCCCCAGCGGCTCTGGTGGCCAAGCGGCCACGGCGGAGAAGAGTGCCCCTAGTGGTGCGACGGCGGAGGATGCCTCGTGGGCCCGGGCTACGACTGAGGGGCCTGCACCGGAGGCGGCCCCATCTGTCCGGCCCCAGGCCCCGGGTGGACCGACGCCGGGGGGCGCCTCTGGGGGGGGAGCTCCGGACGCGCAGCCCAGGCACCAAGCAGCCCGATGCCGGAAGGCGTTGCGGCCCAAGGGCCTGCGCAGGGGGCGGCTCCTGACGCTCAGACCTCGGAGCCTTCGTCGCCCGCCGCGCAGACGGCCAGCCCCAGATCTCCGCCCCCTGCCGAGGGGGAACTGGAGGAGGTTCTGGGTAGGCCGCTCCTGCCCCAGCCGGGTGGGGCCCCTCTCCCTCGCGTGCTGCGTCGGGCGCGCCAGGCCCTGGACGATGCCCAGGAAGCGTTCCAGCTGGAGTGGGCGCGGCTGCAGCAGGAGCGCGAGGGTCTGGACGGCTGGCGGGCCCGTCTGGGGGAGCAGATCGAAGCCGCCACCGCCCAGCACACCCGGACCCGTGCGGAGCTTTCCACTGCCCGCACAGAGCTCGATGCCGACCGCGCGGCCTTCCATGAGGACCTGCAGAGGCTCATTGGACGAGAGCGCGCGGTCGGGGTCCGCGAGAAACAGGCTGAGGTGGGCGAGGCGCGGCTTAGGCTCGATCAGGCGAAGCTGGAGTCCGCGTGGAAAGGCGTGGAGCAGCGCCAGCAAGAGCTAGTGGAGGTGTCCGAGCGGCAGGCTGCTGTCAATGCTGAGCTCGACAAGATGAAGATGAGGCTTGTCGAGCGCGAGGCAGCAGTTGCGGCCCGTGAGGACTCCGTTGCTCAGCGCGAGGCGTCGGCCAAGGCTCTCAGGGACTCCGTTGTTCGCCAGGCTGCCACGCTCAAGGTCTGTGAGGACTGGGTGAAGTCTCGGGAGGCAGAGCTGGCGAACCAGGAGAAACAGCTGCTGGTTGAGCGGGCCGCCCTGGAGCAGCTGAAGCAGGGTGCTACCCAGCAGGCGGCGGTGGAGGACCGGGAGCAGATCCTCGCCGGCCTTCAACGTATCGCCGACTGGGCCGAGGAGGCGAGTTCGGCTCTGGTACCGCTCGGACTGAGTCCGATCCGGGTGACAGAGCCACCGTCCACTATTGCGGACGCCTTCCCCGTCCTTGACTCTGCGGTGGAGCGGCTCCGGCGCCTGGACTCCACGCTCGGGGAGCGCCTTGAAGCCGAGGGCCACGAGCTGTGCCGCCTCGTGGTGGAGCACCTCCTGGTCTGCTTCCGGAGCCACGACCCCGCCATCTCCTTGGACCCGGTCATTGCTGGTCCGGTGGAGGAGGCAGAGGCCGCCGCCCGAGAGAGCGTGCAGGAGGTGGTGGAGGTCGTTGCCGCCCGGTTCCAGCGGACCCCTGCGGACGAGGACCCGGATGCACCAGGGACAGGACCCTCCCCAGCGCCGTAGGGCAACAGCTCTTGCTGTTTTGTTTTTTATTTTTTGTTTTTATACAAGGCTATGTAGAACATTAGTATGGACAAGCAATATAAGAATGGTAGTTGCGACTTATCTCCATTTACTCCCTGCTGCATGCTGGTATGTTGTTACCTGATCCCCTGGCCCCCTGGTAGGTAGGCTCTAAGTTTTGAGGCTGGCTACCACCGAGTCAGAGGCCAGACCTGCATGCAACTCACGGCAAACGTCAGTGTCGCACCTACGGGACCTACTCTGAGTTGACCTTTTCCGCTATTCGAGGTCCGGAACGTTTGCTGTCCGGGCCAGGGGCCAGGATGTTTGTTCGTGGGATAGCAGGGTGTGTGAGTTAAGGGTACGGAACCAGGCAAAACTGCGACACAGCCCTGGACCATCCTTAGTCCAAAACATCTTAGCTGTGGTCCGGTCCTGCAGCCGTTCGGACCTCCCTTAGCGAAACAAAGGTAACCGCGCTGCCTCGAAGTCCTTGGAGTCACAGTCGGACCTTGCTGCTGAGGTTAGGGGGTGTACATTAGCTTAGGAGGTGGTCCGGAGCACTAAGTGCACTGTTCCTGATACTGGGGGGAACTCACGGCGTGGTAGGGAGTGTTCAGTGCTTAGGGTATGAGACCAGGCTAAGCAGCTGACAGCTCCGTGCTACCAAGGCGAGCCCCTTTTCTCTGGACCTGGTACCCAGTATTCCGGACCTCCTTCCCAGCCTCTGTGCTAACCATTTCACACTCAAGCTGCTAAGTCCTGCTGGTTCCAAGGAGATTTTTGGCAAGAGTAGGATTCCACGTAGGGGTTAGAAAAAATTGAAAAGATGGCAGCTGAGTAAGCAGTAGGGTAATCAGCGGAGACAAGGATTTCAGGGCTAAACTCTTTCTCTAATCAAGCGGTACAGGGGGTCATGTGATGTCAGCCAGAGGTCGGGATTACAAGGGCGGACCTTCACCGCTCTGGTCCACATGGTGGTCCTATTTAGCTTACAAAAAGGAAAGAGGGTTGCCCTGAATTTCTTGCCTACGGATAGAACTTACGGAGGTGTTCTATATTCCATGGGTTCGGTAGCGGAACTCCTTCCTCCGTGGCGAGGCGAACGCAACTGGGGCGACTAACTTCTGTTACCTTGAAGGGGCCTTCCCAGCTGGGGGAGAGTATGTTGCGCCCTTCTCGGCTCAAGATGCGCCTCAGGACCAGGTCTCCAGGTTGGAGTACCCTGCCCCGCACGGTTCGCTCATGATAGCGTTTGAGCGTTTGGTTGTACCGTGCGTTCCGTATTGCAGCCTGCCATCTTTGCTCCTCGACGAGGTCAACGTCGTTGCGCCTAGCCTATTCCTGCAAAGATTCATCAAAAGCTTGGACCCATGGGGAGCCCAAGAGTATTTCTGGTGGGAGGCATGCTTCGGCCCCGTATACCAGGAAGAATGGGGTTTCCCCGGTTGCTCGGCTGGGTGTGGTCCGGTTCCCCCATAGCATGCAGGGGAGCTCATCAACCCATTTCGCACCGTGCTTTTCCAAGCAGTTGAAGGTGCGGGTTTTGAGCCCCTTGAGGATTTCCGCGTTAGCTCTTTCGACCTGTCCATTGCTCCTAGGGTGTGCTACAGACGCGAAGCATAACTGGATGCCAACGCCGTCGCAGTAGTCCTGGAAGACCCGGCTCCTGAACTGGGTCCCGTTGTCCGTTATGATACGGCTGGGGACGCCGAACCGGCACACAATGGATTTAAGGAAAGCTGTTGCAGTTCCTTGGGTGATGCTCACTACTGGGGTTACCTCAGGCCATTTTGTGAATTTGTCAATGGCGACGTAGAGGTACCGGTACCCACCGACAGCTCTAGAGAAAGGTCCCAGGATGTCCACCCCCCATACCGCGAAGGGCCAAGAGGGTGGAATCATCTGCAGAGACTGAGCCGGTGTGTGTATCTGCTTTGCGTGGAACTGACACGCCTTGCAGGACCTTACTAGCTCAGCTGCATCCTGGAGCGCTGTCGGCCAGTAAAAGCCATGCCGAAAGGCTTTACCGACCAGCGTACGGGACCCTGAATGATTCCCGCACACGCCTCCATGGATCTCCGCGAGTAAATCGCGGCCCTCCTCCTGGGTTATGCATCGCATGAGGATGCCATTGGCGCCACGCCTGTAGAGATCCCCTTCTACTAGCGTGTAGCATTTAGCCAATCGCACTATGCGCTCAGCAGACGCACGTTCTTCGGGAAGGATTTTGTCCTTCAGGTAGTCCCAGATCTCGGAGATCCGTGCATCGGGACTGCCCTGAGCCATTGGATGTGTCCCTGATGACATGCCGGGGTCATCAGTCCACACGATCCTTGGTGGACTCCAGAGATGGAGGACCACCGGGACTGCTAGCTTCGAGGTGCTAGTTCTGCCCCCTTCGCCAAGTTCGGCTGGCTGGGCGGTTGGTCTCAGTAGCTGTCTTTTGAAGACGCCTTCGGGTACTGGGCCCCGAGTCGATGCCCTCGCGGACAGGTCATCTGCCACTGAGTTGAGGTTCCTGGGAACGTGCTGCAGTTCCAGGACCTCGAAGTCCTTCTCGAGCTCCCTCACTCGCATGAGGTATGCTGCGAGCTGGGGGTTATTGCAGCAGCACTCCCCGCGGACCTGTCTGATCACTAACTGGGAATCCCCCTTAACCAGGAGCTGCTTGATTCCTAGTGACTGGGCGATCATGAGTCCGAAGATCAAGCCTTCGTATTCCGCCATGTTGTTAGTGGCTTTGAATCCGAAGCATACCATGTACTTTACTTGATCCCCGTTCGGGTCCATGAGGGCCACGCCTGCTCCGGACCCTTTTTCGCGGGCGGACCCAGTCGAAGAAGAGAGTCCAGTGCGGCTCGGTGAAAACCCGGACGGTCCTGTCTGGCCGTGAAGGTTCCGTCTCGGCTTGCGGACCTCCAGATTCCGTGGTGGTGGGAGTCCACTCTGCCATGAAGTCGGCCAAGACCTGGCTCTTGGTAGCGCTGCGGGGCTGGAAGTCGAGTTGGAACTCTGCCAGCTCTGCGGCCCATTTGGCAATATTCCCAGTGGCGTTAGAATTGCGCAGGATTGCTCTTAACGGGTAAGAGGTCACCACGACAACCTTATGCGCCTGGAAATAATGGCGCAACTTTCTGGAAGCAATAAGTAACGCGTAGGCGAACTTGTGGGCTTCCAGATATCTGGCTTTTGCCCCGTGGAGGACCTCACTGACGTAATATACTGGCTTCTTGGTGGTTCGGACCTTAGTGGTAGGTCCGGGATCACCTGCTTCTGCCTGACTAGCCCCCTGGGCGGCTTGCCCTTCTGTCTCCAGTGGCTTGCCGCCTTGGTAGGACAGTGTGTCAGTCGGACCTCCGGTTTCGGAGCCAGCTGCAGCTTCTGTGGTGGGCGGACCACCACCTTCCACTTGGGGGACCCTGGTGTCTCCCTCGTGGGAATGGACTGGTCGCTCGGCAACCAAGACCATGCTTACTACCTCGGATGTCGCCGCGAGGTAGAGAAACAGGGTCTCACCAGGCTCTGGCGCCACTAAAATGGGCAGAGTGGTGAGATGCTGCTTCAACTCCTGTAAGGCTTGTTCAGCCTCTTCGGTCCATATGAATGGTCCGGACTTCCTCAAAAGCTTGAAGAAGGGTAGGGCTCTCTCAGCTGACTTTGAGATAAATCGGCTGAGGGCTGCCAAGGATCCAGTGAGTTTCTGGAGGTCCTTGATGCAGGCCGGCGGCCGCATAGCCTCGATCGCCCTGATCTTGGTTGGGTTTGCCTCAATGCCGCGATGTGACACTAGGAAACCTAACAGTTTACCAGCCGAGACGCCAAAGACGCATTTCTCGAGGTTCAGCTTTGTGCGCGTTGTGCGCAACCTGTCGAAAACAAGGGCTAGGTCTTCCATCAAGGTCGACCCTACCCTGGTCTTGACAACAATGTCATCGACATAGACCTCTACTATGTTTCTGATCAGGTCATGGAACGTGAAGTTCATGGCACGCAGAAACGTAGGTAAAGCATTCCTCAGACCATATGGCATTACAACGTAACAATATAAACCATCTACTGTTACGAAGGCTATATGCCTCTTATCCTCCTCATCCATCTGGATCTGATGAAACCCAGAGTATGCATCCAAAAAAGATAAAAGTTCGCACCCGGAGGTGGACTCTACTATCTGGTCTATGCGTGGGAGGGGATAAGGGTCTGAAGGACATACTTTGTTGAGGCTGGTGTAGTCAATACACATTCGAAGCTTCCCGTTCGCCTTGGGGACGACCACCGGGTTGGCCAGCCACTCGGGGTGATGGACCTCCTCGATGAAGCCCGCGTCCAGGAGCTTCCGGACCTCCTGACGGATGAAGTCCTGGCGCTCCACGGACTGCCTCCGTGGCTTTTGCCGCTCCGGCTTGGCGTCTGAGCTGATCTTCAGACGGTGCTCAATCACTTCCCTAGGGATCCCAGGCATCTGCGACGGTTCCCAGGCGAACACGTCAACATTTGCCCGGAGGAAAGCAATGAGCGCGTCTCCCTATTTCTCTCCCAGATTCCCTGCGATGCGGGTGGTCTGGGAGGCTTCCGCCCTGATCTGGACAGTCTTGACTGGCACGTCCTCTGGGTCGGAAGGGCGTACCTTGGGCACCTTCGGTTCCTTAACAGGAACCTTGGCCCGAGAGGTCGAGGGGTTGTCCCCCGCAGGGTTCGCTGCGTCAGTAGCGAGAGCATGGAGCTTCTCTACCGCGGCGACGACTGCGTGGCGGTCCCCCGATACGGTGAGAACACCCGCCGGGGACGGCATCTTCACGACCAAGTACCCGTAATGGGCAACGGCCATGAAGCGGTAAAGTGCCGGTCTGCCAATGATGGCGTTGAACGGCAGGTTGACTTCCGCGACATCGAACTAGACGTTCTCCGTGCGGAATTTCTCCGGGGTCCCGAAGGTGACCGGGAGGTCGATCTTCCCTTTCGGGTAGATCGGCACTGGACCCACGCCGGAGAACGGGCGCGTCGGAGCCAGGCGTGACTCCGGGATCTGCAGCTGTTTGAAGGCTGCGTGGCTGATGATGTTGAGGGCGGCTCCGCCGTCGATCAACACGTGGTGGAGCCGTATGTTGGCGACCACTGGCGACGTGATGATCGGCAGCACGCCAGCCCCAGCCATATTCTCCGGGCAGTCGGCCGGCCCGAAGGAGATGGTGGTGTCTCTCCACTTGTGGTGTGGAGCCACCCCTGGGACGCTCGGCCTGACCGAGAGGACTTCTCGGCGCAGGGCCTTCACGTCTCGCCGGGAGGAGACCTCCCAGCTTCCGCCGTACATGACGTACAGCCTCTTGCGACGTTCGTTGTCGCTGGATTCGGAGCTGGAGTGACCTAGAGCGTAGACGCTCTTGAGCTCCCGCTCCGGGGGCTAGTAGCCCATCTCCTTGCCCCCAGCGGCGGGTCCGCCGTCACTGGTGGCCTTCCCCTTGCCAGGGCGCTGTCGTGGGGGCGAGTCGTCCTTGGCCGGACGCTCGCGGCGTCTCAGTACGAGCTTCTGTATCTCGCGACAGTCGGCGGCGTTGTGACCGCTGTTGGGATGAACGGGGCATGAGCTGCCACTGTTTTGCGCCTGTTGCCTCGGGCGCTTGCCGCCGGTGTCGCGGCCTCCAGGTGCTGCAGCAGCGACAGGGGCCCCTTCTAGGAACCTTTCAGGGCGTCGGCCCTTCTTCTTTTTCTTGCCGCCCTCTCGTGCAGCACCGGCAGAGGCGCTTGGCCGGGCAGTCCTGTCCTGCTGCGGGGAGTGCCACGCACGCCCCTCTGTGGCCCTAGCGCACTTGTCCGCCAGCGCGTACAGGGTGGCGACGTCTTGCACTTGGCGAGTCGCCAGCTTCTCCAGCATCTTCTCATCACGGACGCCTTGCCGGAAGGCTGTGATGATGGACGCATCGGAGATGCGGGGTATTGTCCCCCGCACCTTGGCGAAGCGAGCAATGAACGCTCGGAGGGATTCCCCGGGCTCCTAACGTACTGCATGGAGGTGGGCCTCCACACCGTACTGCTGGCATGCACTCGCGAAGTTCGCCAGGAACAGAGTGCAGAGCTCCTCCCAGGATCGGATTGACCCGGGGGAGAGGTTCATGAGCCAAGTCCGGGCCGGCCCAGACAAGGCGACATGGAAGTATGACGCCATAACGGCGTCGTCTCCGCCAGCCGCTGTGATAGCGGTGACGTACACCTGCAGGAATTCTGACGGGTTGGTATTCCCGTCGTATTTTTCCGGCAGGTGCGGCCGGAACTTCTGCGGCCAGCGTGTGGAGCGGAGACTGTCCGCGAGCGCGGCGCAGCCAACTCCGGCCGACACGATCCCCGGTGGTGCTTGTACGCCAACCAGGGGTTGCACGTAAGCCGGGGGCTTAGGTGCAGCAGCGGCGAACGCAGCGTCAAGGTTCTTGCCCTTGGCGGCGTATGGCTGCACCCGTGGTTGCTCCACGGTGGTGGGGGTGCCCGCTCGCCGGCGGTTGAGCTCAGCTCGCAGGTCTTCCGTCTGCGCGCTCCTCACTGAGGGGGAGCGCGCGGATGTTGCGGCATCGTGCTGCCTGCGGCGGTTCGACCTCCCCCCGCTGCTGGGAGGGGGTCGAGATCCAGTCCTAGCTGGGCCAGGGGTGACCTCAGCTAGGTGGATCAGGCGATCCACATCGCTCCGCCACTGCGCCAGGGCGCTAGGAGAGGCTGTCGGCCCCGGAGGGTTACGGAGCAGCTCCCTGGCTGCGGCGAGCGGGCCGCTGGCAGCAGCGGGGTTCGCCGTGGCGGTGTTTGCCGCTACAGTGCTTGCTACTGCAGTGTTTGCAGCAGCGGCGCCCCCCGTGGGGCGTCGAGGGACCCGCGGCGTCCGCGCCGCGCCCTCAGAATGGTGGTGGGGGGAGGCCTGCGACCCAGTCGAGGCCACCTCCTCTGATGCGGCTGCATCCTCTTGAATGTCGCGGATGCGAACCATCATGCCGTGAGGGATGATGCTAACTGATGCCTTCCCCCTACCTGGCGCGCCAAATGTCGGAGCGGGCGTGCTCCTGGTCGGGTGGCGGAATGCACCCGGCCGAGATCCTAAGTACTGAGAGTAGTTAGGGGGAGCGATCGTCGTTAGCTAGGTCAGAGGTGGCACGATGGTGACGAGAGGATTTAGAGTGGTTCGGGCCGCCGGAGCGTAATACCCTACGTCCACTGTGGGTGTGTTCTTGTATTCCTGTCTGTTGGAGAAGACGGTGGTATTGTGTGCTTGTGCTTTGTGGGCTTTCAGAGGAGTCTCTGAGCCTGTGGGTTGAGTTCGTCCGTCTATGTTGCGTATGCCTCCCCTTTTATAGCCCAAGGGGGGCACGTACATGGTGGCCGGGCCCCGACAGGTGGTCCCGGCCCGTTTCCTCTATGCTACAGTTCTATCCTGTGCCTGATGTCCAATGCTCCTATGCTTTGCGCCTGTACCACTGACGCGACCTGGTATGGCCTGGGAGATCCGCCATGTTGTCCTGCCATCCGGATACGGCGCCACGCCGTCCTGCCTTACGCCGTCCTGTCCCATCAGCTGCTAAACCCGGTGAGAGGCTTCAGGGGCCGAGGGGCAGGCGACGTGCTGGCGTGACAGGACGGGGCGCTCGTAGTAGCGTTGTAGCGCCGCTACCTAGTATTAGGCTGAGCGCGGTCGCCGCGCTTGGCGCGACTCATGATGAGTACAGCGTACTTGTTTACTCAATATAGACCCCAGCGTAGCCGGGCAAATCAACTGTAGTGCCCTGCTATCGCCGTCGCGCCTCGGTAAGGCGCGCCCCTTTGCTTCGCCGCCGTCGCCTGCTAGCGGCGGTGCCAGCGGCGATGGGGGCACGCCCGTTTGACAGCGGCGGTGTCAGCGTGCTACGGGCGTACGCCCGCCTGACAGCGGCGGTGTCGGCGGGCAACGGGGGCACGCCCGTCTGACAGCGGCGGTGTCAGCGGGAACGGGCACGCCCACCTGCCCGCAATAAATGCAGTAGGTGGGCGAGGCGCCTGCCTGAAGGCTCACAAAGCACAAGCACACAATACCACCGTCTTCTCCAACAGACAGGAATACAAGAACACACCCACAGTGGACGTAGGGTATTACGCTCCGGCGGCCCGAACCACTCTAAATCCTCTCGTCACCATCGTGCCACCTCCGACCTAGCTAACGACGATCGCTCCCCCTAACTACTCTCAGTACTTAGGATCTCGGCCGGGTGCATTCCGCCACCCGACCAGGAGCACGCCCGCTCCGACAGCAGTGAGTTGCAAGGTTTGCCGTATGTACCAAAGGAAGACAGGAATAGTGGAGGATAAGTTGGGTGATTAGAGAATCTTGGCCCAAGATGAGTTTGGAAATGACTCTCTCTTTTCTTTTCTTTTTGTTTGGTGGGTGGAGTCCAATTTTTGAAAGAGTTCGATTTTGATTTTTGAATCAAAGCTAGGGCACTGATACCATCAATGGCTCACACACAAAGCAATTGAGTTTTTACTTGATGCTTTAAATATTCCCAAAATCAAGTTGGCTCATATTCACGGGTTCAAAACTCTATTAATGTCATTTTATGTTAATTTTGTTATTTCCTAACTTTAGCAAATGGCAAAGTGGGGTAATTTTGGCCAAAGAAACAATGGCTTCCTTCCTTTCTAAGCTAGGCATCTTCCTTTATTTGTTAATTAATTTATAAGTTGTTTGTGAGTTAAGTTTTTGTGACCACTAGATTTGCATCTAACAGTCGAGATCTAACTTCACCTACTTTTTAACGCTACCCCCTTCACCCCACTTTCTCATTTAATATCTTCCAACCTCCACCGCCGCCCACAACACACCGCTCTAGGCGGAGTCACCAAGGCGCATTAGCTTGCCCCCTCTTCAACTTATATCATTTGAGGCCTCTCGCCGCTCTTATTTGCTAAAGCATACTCCTCCTTGCAGTCTTCTTCAACTTTGGTGGGGTTTGTCGCCCCACCCTCTCCCACCATATCTGGTGGGACCGAGAGCCTAGTCTGCCGCCAGCCATTGCTAGGTAACCAACATCGTCAATCGTGCTGCCTTGGCCCTCGACAAGGCTAGTCTTCAAGCACGGAGACTCTTGTAAATCCGACGGAATAGGTATGTCTCTGCCGAAACTCTAATCTTTGGTTCCAAACCCTAGATCCCCTTCCTTTATCTCAACTTCTGATTTTTTTTGTTGCTAATAGATTTATACGATGTAATAATTCATCTTACTCCTAAATTCGGTAACATGCCAATCAACTTCTGCCTACCAAAATTTGAAGCCATGGATCTTCTCTTTCTAGGTTTGCACACAGCTCTAGATACCACTTGGATCGTGACCAACTTAGAGAAGCAGCAACGCTTGTCCCCTTACCCATCGGTGGCCAGGTTTGCCTCTCATACTAAAAAATAGTTCTGTTCATGTATCCGTACATGCATAATGTTCTATTCTCTCCGTCCCAAAACGTGAATATATCTGTATCTAGACGAATGCTTAGCTTGTCCAAATACAAAGCCAGATTTGGATTCTTTCTAGACGTAAGTATTGTTTTGGGTCTGAAGTCTTTGATTTAAGTGCTAAGTTCATTGATTTCGAGTGCAAATTGATCTAATGATTTCGAGGGTAAAGCTATCTAGCCCAAGGCTTTTGCATGCCCAGCTGACTTTTGTTCCGTGTTGAATGCCATCATTTCCGGGAAAGGACAGGTAACGCACGGGATGTCGACGGCCAAGCGAGCCTGCTTTGCGTCACGGCAGCCCTCTTCCGTTGCCGCGGCTGATGCGAACCCACCGCGCAACAGGCGCAGCAGGGGCTTGCTGTCCGTCCCGCGTGACACCACCTCCAGGCAGCCACGCTCACGCCAGGCTGACGACGACGACGGCACGTGGCTCCCCGACGAGATCATCCTCTTCATCTTCGCAAGCTTCCTTGACCTCGCCGACCTGGTCCGCTGCGCCGCCACATGCCGGCGCTGGCGCCGCCTGGTGTCCAGCGAGGCCGCCTTCATCTGCCGCTACCGCACACCGCAATGGCCGGGCAGCGACAGGTTCCTCCCCCCGGTCGTAGCCGGCTTCTTCCACCAGCGCGACGACGAGGAGCCGCGCTTCGTCAACACGCCCGCTGCGTGCTGCCGGTTCCCCGTCCTCCGTGGGCTGCCGCCGTCGCCGCCGCTGAGCGCGCTCGTGGAGGACGGGTCGGTGGACCTAGACTCCTACCGCATCGTGGCCTCCAGGAACGGGCTCGTCGTCGCCGAGCTCCGGCGCGGCAAGAACAACCGCTCCCTCAAGCTCTGCGTCTGCAACCCCATGAGCGGCGAGGTGCACGTCCTGCCGCCCCTGAGCGGCAAGGACGGCGTCGGGCACTACGCGTGCACGGTGCTCATCGCCGGCGAGTGCCAAGACGACGCGGCCAGCATCACCGTCACGCCGCCGCACCCGCACGCGCAGCCGCAGCAGCCAGCGTCGCCTTCCCTGTCGTTCCGCCTGGTCGTGGTGTACAGCCGGAGGACGTTCACCGCCACCCGGAGCTACTCGTCCGCCGACGGCTGCTGGGGCGCGGAGGCCAGGGTGGCCGACGCCCACGTCGGCAAGAAGCTGATGGGGCTGATGCGCAACGGCGTGGTGGCGCGCGGCGGCAGGGTGGCGTACTGGCTGGCGGGGGAGACCGTGTTCGGCCTGCACCTCGACACGCTGCTGGCGACGCCGCCGGCGAAGGTGCCCTGGTCGGAAGACCGCGAGGTCCTGGACACGGACAACAGCACCTTGCTGGGCACGACGCCCAAGGGGAAGCTCTTCGCCGTCCAGATCCGCCGCCCTTTCCGCTTCGAGCTGGGCAAGCGGATAGAGACGATCGAGCTGTCCGTGCTCACACCCAACAATGGCGGCGGCTACTACGGCGGCAGGCGCGCGGCGTGGGAGGAGAAGTTCAAGGTCCGGCTCGACCCGTTCTTCCCCGACGGCGGATTGACGACCAAGGTGAAACTGCAGTGGTTCTGCGAGAAGAGCGGGCTTGTGTTCTTCAACGCCAGCAGCTGGTATGGTGGGGACCCGGGGCAGAGAAGAGCCGACGTGTATGCGCTGAGCTTTGGCACGGGGACGGTTCAGAAGGTGGCGAGCAACGGTGGTGGCAACATCTATGGGTACGAGATGGATCAGGGGGCATACCTCGCTTCCCTCGCTCGCTGAGCGCCTGCATGATATGTGATTGCCTGATCGGTGAGGTCTGAGGTGTTGCTCGGCTCTTGATGTGAGGTTGTGTCACTCACAAATTCATTAAAACATATAGTACTATAGCTATCGACTTGCATGCATGGTATGCTGATGGACACCTATGCCTAGTGTAATTCCCTATCTTTTTATTAAGACTGAGCAATTATCTTGTCGTTTACCAGATCCTATCTGTTACTATCTATTGTGACCAGTCTATGATTAAAAAATCTTAAAAACTAGCAAGGTTTTTTACTGGGTAACATATCCAGTTACCAATTAAAGTTTTGTTGCAACCAACGTGTAATCCTACTAAAAAATTTTGAAAAAAATCATGAATGTACATCTCAGCCTATCCCATCTATATATAAAATTTCAAGGTCAAATTCGTCCTACTCTAGCAGTTAAAAAAAGACAATTTTTCTGACAAACAGTAATAGTTCAAATACACCCCAAATTTGTCTTTTTTGTAACTGACAGAGTAGGACGAATTTGATCATAAAATTCTATATATAGATGGCGTAAGCTGAGATGTACATTCATGACTTTTTCTGAGTTTTTTGAAACTTTTTTTAGTAGGGTTGCACGGTGGTTGTATCAAAACTTTAATTGCACTGGATATATTCCATTTTTACTGTGTAGCAGTATTATATATAGCTAGTATTTACTAACATCAATTGTTGTAAGAATTGGTGTCGATGCATGAGGAACGGAGAAGCCATGAGCACATTGTGCCGTTCCAATTCCCCAAGGCTTGTTCGGTTCCGCTGGTTTTGAAGGGGATTGAATAAGATTTAATTTCTTACTAGTCAAATTTGACTACCACTACCAAAAGATTAAATCCTCTCTCAATCTTCTCTAATACCAAGACACCAAACAAGCCCTAAATTCTAAAATACTTCCTCCGTATTTAAATACAAGTCGCAGTTGACTTTTTCTAAAACTCCAATCGCTCGTCTTATTCAAAAAATTTACAATTTGTTATTTATTTTATTATGATTTGTTTTATCATCGCAGAGAGTTTTAGTATAACTAGTTTTATTATATGTTTACTCACATTTTTTGAATAAAACGAAGGATTAAAGTTTTAAAAAAAAGTCAACCACAACTAATATTTAAATGAGAGAGTACAGTGTTAGGTATATGAACTTGGCTTGGGATATCAATTAAGCTCCAACGAGGACCGACCTACACAAGCTGTTAGCTAACGTGGTGTGGACCCTAACATGTGAGCCTTGACGAGATCCAAAATTCTCAGCACTAGATTTAGGAACTTTGTATAGATAAATTTGAAACTTAGGATGTGTTTGAATATAATAAGGGACCAAAGTTTAGCCACTAAAGTTGAGTTCATTTGGATCCAAACAAGACAATTAATGAATGTACTAAATTTTAGTTAACTCTTTAGCTAACCATTCATTCATTAGTCTAAAAAGTGAGCTAAAGTAGGTTATTGCCAATTCCTAGTATAAATAATGAATCAATTAACTATTAGCACATACTAATCAAACGCTATATGACTATGGTTAGTGCACTAAATTTTAGTCAGCTAAACTTTAGATGTAATGTATTCAAACCTAAGTACTCATGCATTGAGAACTTCATGCTAGAATTAAGTAACTTTGTACTACATATTTTACAATTTCAGTCTAGCTCGAAGACGTAGTTGTTAAAATAAAGTATAAATTAGAGAACTTTATACATAGCATAATGCAAACTCTCTAGTTGTAAATGCATACACTTTAGAAATTTTAAAAAAATGTATCCAAGAACCCTACACTGCAAAGTGCAAATTAAAGAATTTTTGAGTCGCTAATGAAAGAGGCTTTCTCAAGAGAAAGTTAAAACCTGTATGATATTATTTTTGTGGATTTTGTCTTGAGAAAGGTCCATTTTAGGACCTTGTCCGATTTTCAACCTCTAACTCTTGAAACCAACCGAACCGGGCAAAATACGCCATTGGTCCCTGTTGAAAGCGTTATTGCTTGTGGTTTCCTATTTTTAAAATAATAAAACCATATGTAGTCTATAAAAATTCATGATCAATTCATTTTAAATTAGAAAAAAATAGAACGTGAATCAATTTTTCCCAAAAACATAATCTATCTATTGGTGCTCTTGTTTGAAAATATTTGGAACTGATTATTTCCTATTTATAATGTTCTACTTGGAGAAATAAATTTAGGTATAGGAATAAACCCTAATCTAAATATCTTAAAATTGAGCACTATTTGATTAGATATATTTTTAAAAACAATTTGGTACAATTCTCATTTTTATTTAAAATAAATTAATTATGAAATCATAGAGAATAAAGAATGTTTTATTATTTTAAAAAATAGAAAATCACTTTTCAATTCTGCTTTAACAAGGTCTGAGGGCATTTCGCCGGGTTTGGTTAGTTTGAGGTTTAGGTTACCCAGTTTCGTAGTTTAGGATTGAAAATCAAACAATCATTACAACTCAAGGTTATTAAATGGACTTTTCTCTTTTGTATCTGCAAATTTGTAAGGTTTATACAACTGGATTGAGAACTCTTAGCTCATGAAACTGATCATTTCAGTCAGCATAATCTGCACTATAAAACACTCTGGTGCTGTTTTCTCTGCATAATTGGTGGCTGCGGCCTTCTCCAATCCGCCTATCAGATCGATTCGACTCCAAAAGAGGTCCGGCGAATTTGAGCGCGTCGAGCGAGAATCTGGAGGCAAATACGAGTTGTAGTACTGTACGTACGAAGAGCGAATCCGAGTATATACGTGATCGATCTGTGCGTCCGCAGCGAGTAACGATAATCAGTCCTTACGACCAAGGCAAGATTTTTATACGATACATATATGTAATGGCCACCGACGCAGCCGATCCACGCGGCGGCGGCGGCACGCTGCCCGTGGTCGTCCGGCGTGAGCCACCCTCAAGAGGCCACGCAAGGCCACCGCCGCGGAAGACGACGGCACGCCGCTCAGCGACGAACTCCTCCTCGCCATCTTCGACGTCGTCCCTGACCTCGCCGACCTCGTCCGCTTGGCCGCCACCTGCAGGCGGTGGCGCTGCCTGGTGTCCGGCGAGGCCGCCTTCCTCTGCCGCACGCCTCGGCGGCTGCCAGGCCGGTTCGCCAGCAGCCTCGCCATCGGCTTCTTCCACCAGCAGACCGCCGCCGCCGCGCCGCGCTTCGTCCTCTGGGCCGCCGAGTCGCGCCCCATCCACGGCCGCCTCTAACGGCAGCCGTCGCTGTCGCTGAGCGCGCTCGCCCGCCCCGGCGTCCTCCCGTCGTTCGGCTCCCGCTGCATCGTCGCCTCCCGAAACGGCCTCCTCGCCGTCGAAGCCCGCGGCGGAAAGCGCGACGGCGCGCTCCGGCTCTGCGTCTGCAACACCATGAGCGGCGCCGTGCACGTCCTGCCGACCCTCGCCGGTACGGGCGGCGGCCCCGCCGGGCACTCCTACGCGTGGGCCGTGATCACCGCCGCAGACTGCAATGACGGCCGGGGCCCGCCGCGGCCGTCGTCCTACTTCCGCCTGGTCCTCCTGCGCAACACCTGCCGGCACGGCTCCACCTCCATCACGTTGCACAGCTACTAGCCCGATGGCAGCGGCGGCTGGAGCGACGAGGTAAGCGTGACCCACGGCGTGCAGCTCAGCGGGAAGAAGCTGCGCCAGATGCGTGGCGGCGGCGTGGCCCGTGGCGGCACGCTGGTGTACTGGCTTGCCAAGAACGTGGTGGTCGTGCTGAAACTCGCCACGCTGATGTGGTCGTGTACGACCCTCCCGGGACCGCCAACGGTCAGAACCTCACCTTGCCAGCCTTCTCGCCGGGGGGGAGGCTCTGCGACTTCCGGTTCGACCGCATGTCCCTGTCCCCGGCGAGGCGTAAGCGGAGAGTCTCCATGGGCCTATACGTCCGCGGCGGCGGTGCGAGGTGGCACTGGCACAGCAAGGGATCGATTCAGGTAGACCAGTACCTGCCGGACGACACGACCAAGGTGAGGCTACGGTGCTTCTGCGAGAGGAGCAGGGTCGTCTTCTTCACCGCCGTCGCCGGGGAGAACGATCGCCTGAGAAGCGAGGTGTACGCTCTGAGCCTTGAAACGCGGGCGGTTGAGAAGGTGGCAAGCCAGGCCGGGGACGGTGACTGGGGGGAACTCCATGGGTACGAGGTCGATCAGTCGGCGTACCTGCAAGGCAGCCATCCCTTGCCGACAGAGACGGCTCGTTTGCTCTCTTTCTCTGACCTGTTTTAAGTTAGTTTAGCTTCTCGCATCAATCGCGGATGACCATGTCTTGACGGATATTACTATCAAGGTGTCTTTTCTACGAGGCTTTACGGCTTATACTCATTTATGTACTATCCTAATTGATCTTTTTTCTCAACATACATACATTACATTTCAAATTAGTTTCTATATTAATATTACATCCGTTCACCAATGTATGATACGGTTGATTTTTTTCTTCACAATTTCGATTATTTGCGTTATTCAAAAAATGTATTCAAACATATAAATATACAACTCATACTCAAATTATATTCAGTGATAAATCAAATGAAAATAAAATAAACAATAATTTATTAAATTTTTTGAACAATATGAACGACCACAGTTTTGGAAAAAAAGTCAATTGCATCTTACATTTATGAACGGAGGGAATATATTACAACAAACCATGACAAATACACAACAACAATATAGCCGACCTCCTAGGCCTACTGGTTCTAATAGCGCAATTGAGAATTTGAGGAATTTAAGTTTTTAACAAGCGAACTACTCCTCTTTTGGCTATTGGAAATTTGGAACTCGTCATGTTTACCTTGTTATTTCACAATAAGCACTACATCTCTTCAGGTTGGGGACAAAGAGATGGAGCACTGCAGGGGACAGCTAAGATCAATTAAGACACAATTGTACTTGAGGAACCAAATATGGAATAATTTGTTAGAAAACAAGAACAGCTGGTAAGCGAGCAGATTCATAAATTTGATAGCAGAAAGATATTTTGTGAAATGTGTCCGAAATAAATAGCTGGGAGCATTCTATTGTCATTCATCAGATAGAATGCAACACATATCCTGCTCCAACACTTGCAAGAAAAATGTCTAGAATAAAAGTAACCAATTGTATTAGCTATAACATATATATATCTGTATCTGAGAATTTGCGAAGGCCCATTGGATCGATAGAACAACAAAATCATTCCCAATGTTGGCCAAGGCACATATTAGGCTAAGGAATAATCATGCCAACACCCAGTGAACAGTTCTGTGAACTACATTCAAAGGGATCAGTTATAGCTAAATCACGGACATGGCTGACATGCATACCATGGTAACAGCTCTTTGGTGTAAAATGTAACTGAGCACCTCTAGAAGCTCTATCCTCCATTTGAAGCACCTTATGTTGTTCGGCCAAAAAGGCCTCATTCTCAGCTCCCTTGTCCACCACAAGTGTCATTAACTGTAACTCTCTTGCATTCAGTAGAAAGAACGACACAAAGTTGACTTGTGATGTGGTGCCCCGATACTGCTCCAGCACTATTGTCTTCAGACGGATGTCAAAACAGTCAATGAATTGCCTGTGTTTGCGACGCCACCGATTCATGTTCCCTGAAACACGGGCCTGAAGACCAAAATAGATAAAGGAAGGGACTCGACCACATAGGTACAGGAATTGATATCGCAGCAAGTCAAAATAATAGCTGGAGAATAAGAATTTTTAAACCATGTGAATGCAAATATCACGTGAACCAGCTGATTCTTGCATCCAAAGACAAAGCAAAACATAATATGAACTGTGTGAAAAGATCGTTGTTAAGTTTGAAAACACATCGAAAAATGTAGGTATTTGCTAACCAAAGTATCTTAAAAGTACCGAATCTTGTGTCACCTGCCTAAATACAGCCAAGAAGGACATACTACCTATGTTGCCCAGACATGGATACGAGTATTGGATATGCAGATACGCCATACCTCCAAAAACACTGACACGGCAATACGGCTAGAATATTTAAATACTAATAATTATATGTGAATGAAGTAACTAACATAAGAAAAAGGAATAAGAAAAATTGTCAACTACTCGACTAGTCGACTCTGACTCTCAACTGCTTCCTCTGATCTGTTTCCTCTACTATTCTGCGCTCCCCTTCAATACTTGAGCTATGAGATATTGCTACTGCATAAACTGAACGACACCAGCAACCTACACTCCTCAATCCAGCACACAATCGGCGAGGGAGTGGAGCTCGCCGCTGGCCACCGCCATAAAGGGCATGACGGAGAGAGTCGTGGCGGCGTGTCTGCGGCGAGGGGGTCAATGGGTAGGAAAATTGTTCTGCCGGACGGTAGGTAAAGCAGTGAAGTGGGCTGTGGTTGATAATTTGATATTTCACGTAAGGGCTGCATCCCCTGGAGTATCCATGCATCATAGCAAACTACCAGTAAATTACATATGCATGATTTACTTGCATCATGCATCATAGCATACTAGCAGCAAATGCTTCATCACCAAGAAGACCCTTCTTGATAGTAGTGTTAGCTACACTATTAATTGGAAGGAACATTCAACAAGAGTTTTCTCTTGCAATTAGTATTCCTAGGGACTTCGGTATCAATGCCATCAGAAATTGTTCGTCGGAGCTTATCATAGTTCTGGTAGTGTATTGAGACAAAAAAACCTGTTGAGGAACTCACACCTTCACGTACAGCTTCTCCAAACATGGAAAGCACTTCATCAATTCAATAATTATATCAAGATCTATGTGCCATGATTGGACAGCTAGAATCTTGATATTCTGCACCACCGTCGTCAATTTGATTACTTGCAGTCCCTAAATCATGCATCCAACAAAACATCAGACCATCAGAGAATGAAGATGTTTTGTAATAAAAAAAAATGCAACTTAGCAGGCTTTTGATGGCAAAGAAACAGCAATGTTGCAGCTACCTCAATCATAGTGTTGCCAATCACCAGCCTGCCACGACCATGTGCATCACAAATACAACCTAATGTCTCCAACTTAGGCGCTGAAATTATGGATGCATTAACCGAAATGCCTTGGAAGAGAAACCTTTCAAGACCTGGGGCATCAACAATGGTGACTTCCTGTAACATGTAGCGAGTGGTGACCAAGCAGATGCTCTTCAGGCTGCTGGAGCTTATACGAACGTAGCTGAACCCGCTGCTGTATCTAAGCCACAAACACTCTAAGACAGGGCAGTTGTGAATCATAGTGTGCAGTGAACCCTCTGAAATGCTGACATGTTGAAGAGCGAGGTGCTTCAGGTTGGGAAAATGAAGCCCTCCAATCGAGACATCCGGGCGGAGGGTATCAGAGAATCGGAAAACAGATGCAGGTGGTGGTGATAAGGGCAGCGGTGGATACATGTTTGTTCCATTGTGCCAGAAATCAAGCTCCTGAAGATTGTCAAGCGCTGGGGAGCGAAGCCAGCGGTCCACTACAACGGCTCGGGTCTGGAGGTGGTACGGCAGGACGCAGAATCGGCGGCACGGGCCCGGATGGGTAGAGAGAATGTGGGACACCACGCTGGCGCGAGTCTCTTCGGCAGCCATACGCTTATGCTGAGGGAGTTCCTTGACGTCGTCGAGGTCCATCCGGTCCACGATCAGAGGGGAGGCCCGCCACACGCGGCGCCACCGGGAGGCAAGGATCCGGGTGCGGGCGGCTTCCTTGGTGGAGAGGAGTGAGATTATTTCACCTAGGATGGAGTCGTGGAGGCCGCTGATGTGATCGACGCCGGCGCCGTCTTCACCGCCAGCATCAGGCTGCCTTTGGGGACTCGTCGCCTCCGTCGCTTCCCGCGGCCGAGGCGGGGCCTCACCGGCCGGCGCTACATCTCCCGATCTGGTCCTCTTGGCACTGGGACGCCCCGCGTCCATCTCCGCGGACCGGCGCACTGTGGCTCGCCGCGGGGAGAAGCTGCGCCGCCGCAACCTGACGGCCGTGGTGGAGGAATGCGTGCACTGCCCACACCGCAACTCGAACGGAGGACGGCTTCGGTGTTTGTGAGAGTGGACCGAGCTGGGCTTTATAGCCCAACAAAATGCCGGGCCGTCGATCTTGCACCAATGTTTCTCGCATTTCGGCCCGGAAGGGGATGGCCTGGCTGGGTCGGTCCGAAATCGTGCGTCGCGAAGCCGCACGCGTGTCGAAAACAATTTGTAGTACGTCGAGAAGAATCAATCGTGGTACAAAATATACACGAGATCGATCGTGCATCCGCAAGGTGACGATCAATTGTTACAAAGATTTGGAAGATGATGGCGCCGTACACCGACGCGGCCGATCCATGCGCACGCCTCTCTCCGACGAACTCCTCCTCGCGATCTTCGACGGCGTCCCCGACCTGCAGGCGGTGGCGCCGCCTTCCTCTGCCGCAAACGTCGGCGGCTGCCGGGCGGATTCTTCAGCCCCCTGGCCCTCGGCTTCTTCCACCACCACGCCACCGGAACGCCGCCAAGGGACCGCGCTTCGCCTTCGTCCCCAGGGCTCCCGTGTCTCCCCGCTTCCTTGGCCTTGTCCGGCATGACGGGCCCCAAGCTCTCTCTCTAGCTCACGCACTCGCTCGCGCACGCTCGGACTCGCCGGCTCGCTCGCCGTCGCGAGGAAGAATATGAACAGTAGAGTTCAATTCCGGCGAACGCCGCGGCCAATGGCTTGGCCTTGTATCTCGGCACTCGATTAGCTTCGGGGCAAGTACAATGGAGGGGGATACACGGGCTCTTATAGCCCCACACGCACGCACCCATCTCGCCACGATCCGCGTCCTCCGGCCACCGCGCCCGCGCGACTCGATCGCGTTCCAATCGGTCGTGGCCTCGTCTTCCGCGATTCCCTGCTGCTTGAGCTGCGCCACCAGTCCCTGCTCCACGTGCTCACCTCCAACGGCCCCAACAGTCCCCGTGCAACGCCCTCCGCGTCAGCCGCTCCGCCATGGCCGCGATGCCGCTGACCGAGCTCGACGCGATCTCGTGCACTGGCTGGTCTTCTCGCGTTCAGTCCGCGCGCACCGGCTTCGCCTTGCCTCCCTGGAGTACCATGGCACGACCAGTTTGCCTCCTGCGCGACTTGCTCTGCTCCCATGGCGCTGCCAACGCGCGCACGACGCGCGCACACACACACTGCGCTCATGGCGCTCGCGCACACCCGCGCCAATGGCGCGTTTATTTCTAACACGGCAGCCGTCGGTTAGCTCCCTCTTCGCCGGGGACAGGCTGTTCGACTCAGCCTCCCACATCGTGGCCTCTCAGAACGGCCTCCTCGTCGTCGAACTCCGCCGCGGAACGACTCTCGGCGTGACACTCCGGCTCTGCGTCTGCAACCCCATGAGTCGTGTCGTGCACGTCCTGCCGCCCCTTGCCGGCAAGGGCGGCGGGCACGGGCACTACGCGTGCGCGGTGATCACCGCCGACGACGGAAACACCACCGGCCGGCTGCGGCCCTCTTCATATCGCCTGGTCATGCTGTACACCAGGCACGGCTCCACCTCCCCCGCGCTCCACACCTACTCGCCCGGCGCCGGCGGGTGGAGTGCAGAGGCGCAGGTGACCAACACCTACCTCAGCAACAAGCAGCTGCACCACATGCGCGGCGGCGGCATCGTGGAACGCGGCGGTGGGGTGGTGGTCTGGCTCGCCAAGAACGCGGTGGCCGTGTTGATCCTCGCCAAGCCGAGGCTTGCCCAGGTAAGCGTTCCTCGATGCGTGGACGGCCAGAACCGCACCATGGCGAACACCATGCTGGTCTTCTCGCCGGAAGGGGAGCTCTGCCTCGTCCAGTTCGACCGCATGTCCCTGTCCCCGGCCAAGCGTAAGCGGAGAGTCTCGGGGAGAAAGGCGCCGACATATCCTAGGGAGGCGGGGAGAGAGTACTGAGAAGGAAAAAAAATCACGATATCTTATAACTCGTCGGTCAACAATTGTACACAGGCTGTTAACTTGCATCAATATCGAAGCTGCTGTTATCGCACGATATGAGGTGCCCGAACAAGTTGTTGGGAATTTTTAAGATTACACGTTCATAATAGTTGCACCATGTGGAGTCAGAGAAGAATGAAATAAATATTAGGACGCATGCGCGGGGCTCCCGTGCGCACACCCTCCCTCGCTGCCACGTGTCTTGATCCTCACCCTGTCGGTGCGCCTTCTTGCCATTGTCACCCCCGCTCCGCTCTCCAACCGCGTCTCCGACGGTTACCGCCGTTGGATCTGCCTTCTCCTCCCTTTCCATGCTAAACCGGCTTCGTTGGGGTGGCTGCACTGAGCTCCCCCTCCCCGCCACTGCCACCGCCTTCCCTAGCTCCGGCGATGCCCCCGCCGCCTCCGCCACCGCCCTCCACACCGCCGCCAGCTAATCCGACTTCGCCGTAGTTGCCACGCCCGTAACGCCCCCGCCGCTGGCACCGTCCAACCGTAGTCCTCCACCCGGGCGGGGTGCCCCGCCGCCCGGCCTCGTCAGCCCCCGTCCACCACCACTGCCAGTCCAGCCACCGCCCCAAAGCTCCCCTTTAAACCCGCAGCCATTCAAATCCCCACCTTGGAAACCCCAAATCCCTAACCCCCAGAACCCCAAATGCAGGAGGAGGAGGAGAAGGACGGGCCTACCTCATTGCTGGCCACCCGAGCACGAGCCCCCGCCCGCTAGGTGCTGCTCACCGTCACCCTCCAGTCGCGCCGGAGCCCAAGGAGGAAGAAAGGGCGAGCTGTGATGCTGAGGCGTGCGGGCAGAGATGACAGAGTGGAGAAGATTTTTTTTTTTTGGCCAGCAGATGGACGGCTGGTAAGGGTGCGCGCGTGGATCACCCTCATCACGTGCGACTGAGCCTTTTATCTGTCTGTTTCACCTGTAATATTCTTAGTTTTTAACTTCGTGAAAATAATTTTTTACCTATTTGCTCGGTGATAGCTAGGGATGTCAATTTGCGTGTCCACGGATTTTGCGACATAACTAAATACCCGCGAACCAAAATCCGCAGACACATAAATTGACACTCCTAGTGATAGCTATTATTTTTTACCTTTTCTCTGGAGACAGAGATGTATAAAAGAGAATAGATCTAGCTAGTTGGTTGAATACTTGAATAGGAGTAAGTCAATGGAGGCGCCTCTAGAGGAGCGGTCGTCCGATGGCGTCGTGAAGCAGAGTAAGCAGAGTCCGATACGTACGAGAGAGCTCAAAAAATGAAAAGAAAAAAAAAGGAGTCCAATACGTACGCGCCAGTGCGCCACCGTATGCCCTCCATCGTCGTCCAGGTTTCTCGTCTCTCTGCTTTCACGTGATCGTTTGTGCTGCTGCCTGCTGTACGTGCTTCTACCGTCTGCCGGGACGATCGATAGTTAGCAAATTCGATGGCGCCGCCCTCTTCCGTCACCGAGGACGATCCACGCGGCGGCGGCATAGGCTCTCCGCCCGTCCTCCATCATGACCCAACCTCGAAGAGGCTGCGCCGGGACACCGACGACGACGACGGTACGCCGCTCACAGACGAGCTCCTCCTCGCCATCTTCGACGGCTTCCCGGACCTCGCCGACCTCGTGCGCTTCGCCGCCACCTGCAGGCGATGGCGCCGCCTAGTGTCGGGCGAGGCCGCCTTCCTCTGCCGCACGCCTCGGCGGCTGCCAGGCACGCTCGTCAGCCCCCTCGCCCTCGGATTCTTCCACCACCCGCAGGACGCCCCCGACGCCGAGCCGCGCTTCGTCGCTAGGGCTCCCGTCTCGCGCCGCGTCCACCGGCTGCTGTCGCGGTCGCTGCGCACGCTCGCCGTCGCCGACGACGCAAGGTCGCCGCCGTCCGACTCCTCACCCTACCGTGTCCTGGCCTCCAGGAACGGCCACCTGGTCGTCCAACTCCGCGGCCGCGGGAACCACCACGACCACAACACGGAAAGGGCGCCGCCGTTCAGGCTCTGCGTCTGCAACCCGATGACCGGCGCGGTGCACGTCCTGCCGCCGCTCCCCAAGGACGGCGTCGGGGAGTACGCGTGCACGCTGGTCACCGCCGACGACTACAACAATCGCAACGACGAGCACAACAGCTCCTCGCTGCCACGCCACATCGCGGAGCTACTCGCCGCCGCCTGCGACCCGGACGACCCGCCGCCGCCGCCGCCGCCGCCTTCTTACTTCGCCTGATCGTGATGCACACCTGCGGCGGCGGCGGCCCCACCACGTTCCGGAGCTACTCGCCCGACGACGGCTGCCGCTGGAGCGCCGCCGAGAGACGGGTGGCCAACGCCACGAAGCTGATACGCCCGATGCGCGGCGGCGGGGTGGCCCCCGGCGGCGGGAAGGCGTGCTGGCTTGGCGACAACGTGCTGGTCCTGCTGCTCTGCTCCTCGACACGCTGAGGCCGATCGTGCTGCTCACTCCTCGCTCCGCTAACGGCCACAGCTTCAACGTGGAAAACACCTTGCTCGGCTTCACGCCGCCGGAGGGACGGTTCTGCTTCCTCCAGTTCGACCGCAAGTCGCTGTCCCTGTCGCGGCGGAAGCGGAAGCGGCGGAGAGTCTCCATATGCGTGTACACCTTCGGCGGTGCATGGTGGGAGTTCCAGTGGGAGAAGGAGTCGATACGGGTGGACCCGTACCTGCCGGCTGACGCGACCAGTGTGAGGCTGCGGTGGTTCTGCGAGAGGAGCAGGATCGTCTTCTTCACCGCCGTCGCCGGGGACGGTGCCCACCGGAGGAGCGAGGTGTACGCTGTGAGCCTCGACACGCGGGCCGTCGAGAAGGTGGCGAGCCAGAGCTACGCCCGGGACGATGACTGGGAAGACTTTCATGGGTACGAGGTGGATCAGCTGACGTACCTGGCATCCCTTGCTGCGCGAGATGGCATGGACGACATGTGATCTTGGTTTCTCGTGTCTGGTTGCTCTCTAAGCACGACGTACGGCAGCAGTTTGTACAACCGCCTACAAAATACACAACCTTTACGTATTTTCCTGCGCTCTTTCAGAATATGTATATGCTAATATGCACAATGGCTGCTCAACATTTTTAGGGCACCATCCGCATGCAAGCAGGACCAGATTCCGCACTAGGGCGGCTGCCGAGGCTCGAACCCCTTCTACCGCCACGTGGACAATGGAGGCCTGCTGCTTAAGACCCTCCACAGAACAACATTTGTGTATGGGTGACAAAGGTTATCTTTTATCTCTAAATAGGTGCACACCACTATGAGATTTTTCTAGTCATTCATGAAGCCACATCATCAAAGTAGTCCACTTAGTCGCATGCCACGTCACCATCCACTATCCCACTATGAGATTCTCCTAGACATGTATGACGTCATATCATCAAAAGGGTCCACTTAGTGACATGCCACGTCACCATCCACTAAACCATCTACATATAACTGCCAACAATTTTCTATAGTTACATGCATACAGTACTAGCACTTAATTCCTGCAGCAACGCGCAGATAATTCATCTATTGGTACCATTCTTTTACACGATCGCAGTGTAGAATCACAATAAATTTATAAGCGAGGTTCGATACTTAAATTCTTTTTTTTCTAAAAGTTAAGATAATTTGGTAGGCTGTATTCATGTTTGTTGTTTCTAAAGCTTAGTTTGGGTACTCATGGATTTGAGTGGTTTTAGATTAGTTTGAGGGGATTGGAGTATGTTTGAATCTACGATAGATCAAAATCACCCTCAATCTGAGTACCCAAAGTCCCAAACTAAGCAAAGGTGGTAACAAATATTTTACGCTTCCTCCATCACATTGATTTTTTAGATACAACATTTAACTATTTGTGTTATTAAAAAAATATATAAATGTTATTTATTTATTATGGAATGATTTACCGTATTAAATATTTAAGCATGATATGTATCTTTAAATAATTATATGCTATTTTTTGAAAACAACAAATGTTGAAATATGGTATTTAAAAATCAGTGGTTATCTATAGTCTCGGATGGATGGAGTATGGTTGAGGTCATGGGAGGCTATATATAAACATGCAAAATACTATACATGCTTTATACATATACAATGGAGTTTGATATATAGACGATAGGATAGATAGTACGATGAGATTGGCATGCCTTTTTTGGCCACAGAACTTCAACCTCAACAGGGACACAGCGAGAATCTTCTGGTCCACCCGTGTGCATGAGGTCCACCGTCTACCCACCCCCTATCTTCTATTTAGATTATGTCGTTGTTTTTTTATTTGGCCCATATATTATTTCTCCACCTTTTTGCATGTTGAGTTGTATTTTCCCTTTTTGTTCTTTTTTCTAATACATATTTATTTACTATTTTTTAATTTTCAATACTAACAATATTATCATACGAAGATAGAACATCCTTGTTATGAAGGTGTAATATTTAACTCATACAGACAGGGTATTTTTCTATTTTTCTTATAAATTAGAAATATTCTCTTGTGAAGATTATTTGTTACTAGAATATTTCTCTTTGTGAAGATATTTTTTTACTAGAATATTCATCTTATAAAGATATAATATTTCATTTGCCAAGTTAGGATATTTTTTTGTTAATTAAAGGTGGAATATTGTATTTTTCTTAAACTAAAATATAGAATATTTTTCATATAAAAATATAATACTTAAATAAAAATTGGAATGTTTATAAAAAATTTCTTGTAGACCATCGATATGTAAAATAAATTTTATAAACATAAATATTTTTTCATGAAATATAAATTAGTCCAGTTTTAAAATAGATTCGAGACAAATAAAAAATTAAATTCAATAGAATGGAAAGTCAACGGATGTTCGGTGGAGGGAAGAGCCCCCAGGCCCACAGCGCAGGATCTGTGCGTCGATTCGACGCGCGACGTGCGAGCCTGCGACCAGTACGAGGGAGGAAAGCGTCAGTTCCCCGAATATCTCCGCCTCTCCATTATTTCCCTCTCTAATTCCGCAAGCAATTCGTTCGCCCCCTTCTGAGGTTCAGCGCCGACACGCCGTAGGGCCCCCCCGCCGCCGCCGCCCAGGTTTGCGCTGTCATCCGGAATCCTGCTTCTGCGCAAACCCGAGCCTAGATTTCCCCGGTTTAGGTCTACGGTTTTTGGATTCGAGTGCAAAGATCGTGTTTTGATCTTCAGATTTCCCTGTAGGTGACCGGAAACAGGAGCTAGAGGATGCCGCCGGCGCGGCTGCGCAGCGCCCCCTCACGGCCGACTGCGCGGCGGCCCCGGGTCCCCTCACGGCCTCCGGCCACTTCCTCCGCCGCGGCCGCGGACCCGCGCGGCGTTAGAGGCTGGCTGTCCACGTTCCGGCGTGACCCCACGAAGCGACCGCGCCGGGCCGACGACGGCGGCGGCACGGCGCTCGCCGACGAGCTCCTCCTGCTCATCTTCTCCGGCCTGCCCGACCTCGCCGACCTGGTCCGCTGCGCCGCCAACCTGCCGGCGCTGGCGCCGCCTGGTGTCCGCCGACGCCGCCTTCATCTGCCGCACGCCCCGGCGGCCCGCCCGGGAGGTTCGTCGGCGACTTCGCCCTCGGCTTCTTCCAGCCCCTGGCGGACGCCGCGCCGCGCTTCGTCGCCCTGGCTTCCGCGTCGCGGCGCTTCCCGGTCTCCTCCGGCAGCCGGCGCCGTCGCTGAGCTGGCTCGTCGACGACGGGCTATTCGAGGGCTCTCCCCACATTGTGGCCGCCAGGAACGGCCTTCTCGTCGTCGACCTCCGGCGCGGGAAGCACGACAGGACGCTCAGGCTCTGCGTCTGCAACCCGATGACAGGCGACGTGCACGTCCTGCCACCCCTGGGCGGCAAGGACGGCCTCGGGCACTATGCGTGCGCGGTGGTCACCGCGGACGACCACGATGACAAGTCCGCCGACCTACTACCACCACCAGGGCCCTCCTACTTCCGCCTTGTCATGGTGTACACTCGGCGCGGCTTCACCGCGTTCCGGAGCTACTCGTCCAGCGACGGCAGGCTGGAGCGAAGAGGCGAAGGTGACCAACGGCAGGCTCGGCAAGAAACAGATGGGCTTGACGCACAGCGGAGTCGTGCTCCACGGTGGCAGGGTAGTGTGCTGGCTGGCCAAGAACATCGTGTTCAAGCTGTGCCTTGAGACGCTGCAGTCGACGGTGCTAAGCATGCCTTACTCTGGAAAACACCCGAAGCTTCGACATGGCAAACACCTTGCTGGGCTCGTTGCCGGATGGGAGGCTCTGCGCCGTCCAGTTCGACCGCCACCCGTCCCTCGCGACGGCCAAGCGCAGGGTCTCCATACGCATAGCCTCCTACATTGAACGTACCTGGTGGCGTGAAGGTGAACGATCCATGTAGAACAATCCTTGCCTGCCGACGTGACCTATGTGAGGCCTGCGGTGGTTCTGCGAGAAGAGCGGGGTTGTGTTCTTCAGTGCTCTCTCTGGGGACATTGGCCGCCCGAGAAGAGAGCTGTATGCTTTGAGCCTCCAAACACGGGCGGTTGAGAAGCTGGCGAGCCACGACGGGATGGTATCCATGGGTGGCCCTTCATGGGTACGAAATGAATCAGGTGGCTTACCTGGCATCGCTCGCTAGGCCAGACGGCTTGGAGGAGAAGTGATGAGCTCTTCATGGGTACAAAGCTTATTAGTATGTTTTTGCTACCTGGCTCCTAAATATGGAGTAACTCTCAGATGTTCAGGGGTTTCTGGCAAACTCCAGTAGACCAGGAGCAGGAGGGACAGCAAATTGTGTCAAGCGTCACCAAGTTTATTTCGTGCCTGGCTGTTCTCTAGGTAGTGTTTAGCTTTTCTAGTCTAGCAGTATTATGTTGGGTAGTAAAACTGGTGATTGTCTGTTGCCGGATTTTGATGGGGCTGGTGTCAGTTCTTGCCGTTCTGTTTGCTGGAGCAGAAGACGGCCGCAGTTCATAGTCAAGAGTCGTGTTTCTCGCATGGCTAGATTGTCGGTCCTTTGATTATCTGGACTGTGCTTGTAAGCTGAAACCTGGTAACCGTGGCAAAAACATAATGCTTCCAAGTGATATCATGTTAAATAAATAAATATATATATCCCCTGGTGTTTATAAACTTTTAATTTCCTGAATTGGTGAATTATTGATCGGCTCGGCAGCAGAAGGATCTCTTTTGATTGCTTGCATTCAGGCAGTCAGGCTCTGATTATTATGATTCACATAATTCAGTGAGGAGGAGCTCTTAATTCTTGTAGGGCTGGCACAGCTGGAGTATTATTCAAGCAGGGTGCTATAATAATCAAAATCAAACTGGGCCACTGGGTCGTGGCAAAACAAGTATAAAGACATGGGTATATACATGGTGTGCGTAATTTGCAACTGCTCAGTCTTTTTTTATATGACTGCCAACCGTGGCGTGAGGGTGGGGTCTCCAACTCCACCTGGTTTTGTAGAAATTTTGATATTTAAAACTGTGGCCGCTTGCGAGAAGACTGTTTATACCATTGCCCCTTTCTCACCGCACATATCAAGAGCTTCACATCGCCAGGTAGATGCCATGCCAGTCGCCTCTTGTCTGAAGATGAAGTTCTTCCTCCTCCTCCTGCAATTGCCAGCTAGCAGCATAGCAGTACGAAACAGCTAAATTCCGTTTCTGGACGTGCTGCATATGCTCAGAATTCAGATATACACAAATCCAAGCATAGCAGTAAGTTTGACCAAGTTTGAAAAATATACTAAAACTTAAACAAACACGCGCGGAACAGGCGGTTTTTATTTTGAGAAACCTTACCGGGGCTCAAAAAAAACCCTAGTTCATCACGACGAGGGAACGAACTTGCAACCTCGGTGCCAAATATACTTATCTTTCATTGGTGTATAAGCTCCTTGGCAAAGAAAGGTAGGCCATGTTTGGATCATCCGAACTAATTTGAAGCTCTAACTAAAAATTACTAGAGCTACAAAATAGTTTGAGATATTTGGATACTTTAGTTAATACATGATTGAATTCCCAGTAGATAGGTAATTTTTCACAATTGGCTAACATTAGCTATGTTCTCCTAGCTAACAGATGTTTTTAGCTACAGTGTGGACTAAAAATTAGCTGAGCTATTTGATACTCCATAGTTAATTTTTAGTTGCGTATATCAGATAGAGCGACAATAAAGAAAGAAAGGAATCGAGAAAGCAGAGGTAGTTTATTGGAAAGAGAAGAAAGATAATGAGGAAAGCTAAACATCAATCGAGTGTTTTAGGGGTATCCAACACTTGAATTTTCAACCAATCCAAAAACGTTGTGCTACCCTTGTTTCCCAACTCCGGCCCATGAGGTTAGGGTTCCGGGTTTCGGGTTGGGGGTTACCTCTGATCTCCGGCCTTAGAGGGGTGGCTGGGGAGGCCGGCGTTGGCAGCTGATTGAGGCGGGCAGGGCAGTGAGGCGGTGGGGCTCTGCCGGCCGCGGGTGGCAAAGGAGGGCGGTTGGGCCAGTGCCGGCAGCGGGGGCGGGGGCGTCTTCTCCGTTCGCTACCCCGGCAGTGGCGGACGGCAGTGATCATGGTGGACGGCAGTGGTGGAGGCAGCGGGGACGCCGCCGAAGCTGGGTGGAGGAGGCGTGCGGGGGCAAACGTGATGGACGGAGGCGCAGCCCACCTGGTTAGTGGCGGCAGCGGAGGTGGGGCGGCGGGACGCCGTCAGAACCAGGGTGAAGGAGGCACGTGGGAGCGCTCGATGCGGATGGGCACCTTGGGAGAAGGGAGACGCGTCGTGGCGTCGAAAGAAGATAAGTGGAGAGTGGGAGGTTGAATCTGAGCCACTGGATATTGATCAGACGGATGAAAAATAGGTTGTTGGGAGGGGATAAAACAACCGGTTGTTCCATGAACAGAGTCAAGATAATCGCTCTTTTCAATATATTTCATCCGGTCTTTTGTTTGACATTTTTAGTTTGAAAAATGAGCTATTCGCTCCGAGAAAGGCGGTGCAATTTCCTCTCTGCTCGGGAACTTTATGTGAGCGTGGCCTGGCCCCACAGCGCGGCGTCTGCGCTTCGGCTCGATCGTGCGAGCGGTGCGAGGGAGCTGGAGCTCCAAATTTTCTCACCCTCGAAGAATATATCTCGACTCCACTTTGCTCCAGTGCCGCGAGCGATCCGGATCGCCCCCCCCCCCCCCACACCTCTGGGATCCAGCGCCGCCGTCGCCTAGATTTGCTTCTCATCTGGAGTCTGGACACCCGACAGGTTCTCCTTCTGTGCAAACCGCAAAGTTTAGATTTTTCAGAATAGCTTTGCGTGCAAAGAATCTCCGTTCCGAGCCTCGATTTCTGCGGCCTGTATCCACGGTTCTTGGATTTGGGTACGGATTTGATGTGATGCTCAGATTTCCCTGTAGGGAGGTGACTGGAGGATGTCGCCGGCGCGGCGGCCCTGCGCCTCGCCACGGCCGCCGTCGACTTCCTCCGCGGCGGCCGAAGTACGGCAGGGCAGGGGCACTCAAGCTCTGCGTGTGTGCAACCCCATGACAGGCGAAGTGCACAACCAGCCTCCCCTGGGACTGGGAGCCAAGGACGTCCCCTGGCACTATGCGTGCACGGTGCTCACCGCCGGCGACCAAAATGACAAGTCCTCCGACCTACCGCCGCAGCCATCGTACTTCCGCCTTGTCATGGTGTACAGGTACACTGGACACAGCTTAGCGATGTTTCGCAGCTAAGCTACTCATCCGACGATGGCAGCTGGAGCGAAGAGGCAAAGGTAAAGGTGACCAGTGATAGGCTCGGCGAGAGGTACTTGAGCTTCACGAACAGCGGAGTTGTGCACCATGGCGGAAAGGTAGTGTCTTGGCCGGCCGAGAACGCCGTGCTCGTGCTGAACCTCAACACACTGCGGTCGCCGGTCGGTGGTGGTAAGCATGCCGCGGTCCGGAAACAACCAAATCTTCGACACGGCAAACACCTTGCTGGGATTGACGCCAGAGGGAGGCTCTGCGCTGTTCAGCTCAACCGCATGTCCCTTCAGACGGCAGTCTCCAGAAGTGTAACCACCTGCACTGACCATGGGCATTGGGATGAGGAGGAAGCGATCCAGGTAGGGCAATCCATGCCTGAAGATGTGACCGATATGAAACTGAAGTCGTTCTGCGATAAAAGTGGCGCTGTGTTCTTCACTGCCGGTTGTGGGGAGAGTGGCCACCGGAGAAGTGAGGTGTACGCTCTAAGCCTCAAGACACGGGCGGTTGAGAAGGTGGCGAGCCATGATGGGGTCAATGATCCGTGGGGAACCTTCATGGATTTGAAATGGATCAGGTTGCGTACCTGGCATCCCTCGCTGAGCCAGACAGCTTGGGGGATATGTGATCATCTATCTCATTGGTATTGAGCCTTATGCTTTTGCTACCTGCATGAAAATAAGTATCTCGAGAGAGGTTTAGGGGTTTTAAGCTCAAGGAGGGACTTCAAAAATCTGTCGATCGTCACTGAGTTTATGTGTAATGTGTTGATTTCTATGTTGGTCAGTGAAACTGGTGACTGACTGTCGTCCAATGTTGGTGGAGCAGATATCAGTTTTTGTTGTTCTATTAGCTCGAGTGAAGGATGGTTGTAGTGCTCGAGTCACGTCTCACAGCACTAGATTGTGGTTCCTTGAATCCCTGTTTATCTTAAACTATGCTTGTAGGCTAACCCAAAAAAAACTTAAATGCTTTCAAGTGCTATTATATGTGTTGAATGTATATCCACGGTGTTTGTTGAAACATTCCATTTGCATTATTAGTTTGCCAGCAGAAGGATCTCTCTTGATTTCTTGTGCTTGGGTACTCAGGCTCAGGTTATGATGGTCCACATCATTCAGTGAGGAGCTCTTAATGCTTGCAGGGCTTGCACAGGATAAATACTGACAAAGTGGGGTGTCATATCCAAAGTGGCTAGTGTTTTTTTTTGCTGAAATGGGGCAGTAAATCATTCTGTTGTTTGGTTTTAGCAATGTTCAGGTAAACTAGAAATTTCTGTCACTGTCGAGCAGCAAGCTGCCAAGCTATCTGTTATGACTGGCATCACATACCAGAGGCACCATAAACACTATCGTGGCAGAGCGCCGGCGCAACAGAAGTTCCGGTGTTCCACCAACAAAGCAAAATCACTAATTCCAAACACAGCAAGCTGCCTTTTGAATTCCTTCAAGACCTTAAAGCTGCTCGAATTTTCCTGTAACTTTGCAGCATGTCTGCATCATCACTTGCTCAGCCTCGAATGCAGGACATGAATGCTGAATGTACCACAACGCAAGGTGTGTGTTCTTCGTTGACAGAGGATGTGCATGTGCCACTGAAATTCAGATAACCTGAACACAGTCTAGTTCAACGAGCTTCTATTACAGGGACACAAAATGTGATTGGAAAACCAAGAGAGGAGAAGTCAGGACTCAGGACCATGAGAATTGGAATAATGACGCAAGAAGCAAAACAAATAAATGGGAAAAAAAAGGGGGTGCCTTTGTTTGCCTCCTTTACGCCAAAGGATGCAACGGTACGATTCTCTAGAACAGATATGTTCAAACAAGGTCGTGCTGAATGGCCAGAGGCCCAGACCGCCAGACTCATAAGCCACGTCAACGGTTCTTAAACAGCCAATGTGGTGCTAATGCTAAACCGAGGCATGTACAATGGATCAATGCTTACAGAGATGTTTAAAGAAAGAGAATCATCAAATATCTGTATAAGCACCTTAACTTACAACGGGAGTTTAAGCTTCTTTTTTCCTACAACGCACAGGTGCTTAGTTTAGTTGGATATGGATGTATGGCCATGCATGCATGCCGTTGAATGGCACATGCAAGCCTAGGAGCGGAGGCGTCTGCAGAAGCATCGCGGCTAAAAAAAGGGCATCGAGTAAATTAAACGGAGCAATGAAGCAAAGTTAAGCAGCGACTGCCCCGCTAAGCACTTCCCTCGCGGTTCAAAGAAAAAAACCCCGAGGCGGGTCAGCGTTGCTATTGGCCGGGCGAGGCGACGCGGCCGACGGGAGGACAGGCTCGCCGCACGGCCAGCAGGTGCCGGGGGAGTGCGGGGGCACCGGCAGGCCCGTCGCTCTGACGGTCTGCGTGTGTGCCGACGTGGATGCTGACGTGGAGACCGACCTGGGTGCAAAACTAGGGCGAAAGGGGTGGGGGGGGGGGGGTTGTGACTTGCACCGATTGAGAAGTTTGGGACGTCGGTCACCCAGTTTCTAAGTTTAGGGGCGAAACTTGGACTATAAAAAGAGTTTGAGGCAGTAATGTAAACTTCTTCCTTAAGCAAAAGAGCAAATTAAATTCGGAATTTTTCAGCACCATGTTGTTTACCTTAGACAATGGGAGGGAATAAGATTAATTTAGGAAAAATCCATTTTATAACCTCAAACGCCACCATCACGATCATCTGATTTTCAACATTGAATTATGAAACCGGGTAACCAAGACCTCTAAAAATGACGGTTTTCTATTTTGTAAAGCAAAAAACCTTATTTAGTCTCTAAAAATTCATAATTAATTTATTTTAAATCAGAAAAGATAAAATATGTACCAATTTTTTTAATAAAAAATAATCTATCTGTTGTGCTCTATTTGAAAATATTTAGAATTCATTTATTCCTACTAGACTTGATCATCCGGCCGGGCCGGACTGGGTTCGGGTCGGGCCAAAGCCAACCCGACGTGCGTATGTGTTGGCCCGCGCCCGACCCGACCTGAGCATCGGGCTGAATTTCGTGGACCGAGCCCACCCATCGCTTGATCCTACGGCCCGCGGGTCGGCCCGTCAGCCCAAGCTCCCGGCTTCGGCGGTGCCGATGTGGACTGGTGGAGCGCGGATCCGTGGAGTACCGGGGCAAGGCGGCACGGAGGTGGTGGGGGGGGCCGGATCCGGTGAAGGCGGGGCTCGGAGACGCGGAGCGCAGAGGCTGTAGCTCCTCGTCGGACGACGACGACCTCAGAGACAGTGACACCCGAGCCCGACGCGTTCCCGCGCCAGGGATGCTCTCCCCGGGCGCCACCACCTCCGTTAGCGGCAGTGTGGAGGAGAAGAAGATAGAGTGGGGGCGGACGCCGGGGAGCGGGGCAAGGCGGCGTGGGAGAGGTGGAGCGGGGGCGGACGCCGAGGAGCGGGGCGAGGCGGCGCAGAGGAGGTCTAGCGGGGGCGGACATAGGGGAGCGGGGCGAGGCGGCGCGGGGTGGTGCGGACGCCGAGGAGCGGGGCGAGGCGGCACGGGGGAGGTGGAGCGGGGGTGGCTCTTGGGCAAGGCAGTGGAGTTTAGGGTTAGGAGGTAGAGCAGGGATGTTTTTTTGTTAGGCTAGGCCGACCAGTCGACCTCCTAGTTCCGGTGTGATGCAGGTGGGGAGTTTTTGTCGGGTCGCCGGGCCGGCCCGCGCCTGACCCGAGTTTTCCACCGGGCTGATATTTATGGCCCGCGCTCGCCCGCTGAGCTGATTGGGTTGGGTCGGGTCGGGTATTTTTCAGGCGGGTCGATCGGTCCGGCGGCCCATGATCAGGTCTAATTCCTACATATATTGTATTATTGCTCTAGTTAAAATATTAAAAATAGCAACAAGTAAGTTCTAAAAATCTATAAACAGAGCATCAATACATATATTATATTTGTAGATATCATTTGCTACAAATTTCATAATTTTCTAATTTAAAATAAATTAATTATGATTTTTATAGAATAAGTAAGGTTTTATTGTTTAAAAATAGAAAAAAAACACCATCCGAAACCACTTTCAATATGGTCACGAGGTTTTCGTCCGGTTTGGTTATTTAGGGTCCTGGTTGTCCAGTTGTCCTGGTTGAAAATCAGATGACTTCGAGATTGTAAAATGGATTTTTCCCATTAATTTAGGGCCATTAAATTGTACAATAGCGACAGATGGTCTCTGAATCCACAGAGTAGCACTACATGTTTCATTGGTCAGATTTTTGCTCTTTCATCCTCTTTTAGTCGTTTGTAGTCCATGCTCCACCAGCACAATTGAAGAGGCTCTGAGAAAGACAATAATTTGACTTAAACGGTTAAACCCAGCTGCTGCTTACAGTAGCAATATGATCTTTGACGTCTCAAAGGGAACATGAATGTCATACTTTTCACTTACACCGATGAGTTTGCAGCATGTCTTTGCTCGGCCAGGAATGCGGGACATGAATGCTGAATGTACCACAATGCAAGGTGCGTGTTCTTCGATGGCAGAGGATCTGCTGCTGAATTCTGATAATCTGAACATTTTTTTCGTTTCAACCAGCTTGCTGTAACACAACGCAAGGTGTGTGTTCTTCCATGGCAGAGGATCTGCTGCTGAAATTCAGATATTGTGAACATTTTTTTCGTTCAACCAGCTTGCTATTGGGACACGAATGTGATTGGAAAGCCAAGTGAGGAAAAAATCTGAGAATTGGATTAGTGACGCAAGGACCAAACGAACTAAATGAATGTGGTTGGAAAATTGTAGTAGTGACGCAGTGACGCAAGGAGCAAAATAAATGAAAAAATAAGGTCTGTCAGACAACCAGCTGGGCCACCTCAACCTTAGCCGAAGCCAAGGAGAGAACGATCCTCCACAGCAACCAGACGACACCAACCGGCGCATCGGAGCCGTTAATCACGCTCTGGCCCAGAGGTCGTGGGTCATCAACCAGACGAGAGTGCTTGCCTCCTTTGTGGCAAAGGATGCAGCGGTACGATCCTATAGAACAGATCCTGTTCAAGTAAGGTCGTGCTTCCTCGTCACAGCTCCTGGCTTATGAGCTGCGTCGAATGCTACTAAACAGCCGAGGTGGTACTAAAGTTAAACTCTTAACGCCTTGCCTGGTGCCATCTTTCCGTTTCCCCTGAGTGGGCCGGCCATTCGACCTGCTTTCAGATAATCAGATGGCCCAATTTCCATTTTGTGTTTTGGTGCCCACGTATGGAAGGAAATTCTGGTTGTATGACAGGTGTTCAGCCATGTTTTGAGCACTTCCTACCTTTTCGAGGCGAGAAACTTTCGTGGTTCATCTTTGCAGGTGCCAGGCAGGCATTCACCAGATGTCAAGGAATTAAAAACATACTAGGCTACGAGATATGCTGATACGAGCAGCCACACAAGTTGTCTTTTAGCTCCACAGCAATCGCATTTGAAGTACAGAAACCTTGAGGTTGAAGTACATTCTAAACCTCGATCAGATGTCAATACTGATCAAACTTGGTTTCACAGCGAAACTGAACCATCTATTCATCCACTTAGCAATGTTCAGCAAGCAAGCAACAAGTTAACTGAATTGGGTAAATACAGCAAAATCATAGCAAGGACAGAAGCAATGGACGGAAGGATTTTGCCATCATGTATACTTTGTTTCACTAATATCCTGCCTTGCATTTTTTTTTTACAAACTTCCATCAGACGCCAAAAGTATTTCACCAGAATAAAAATATTTCTCTCTGGTCGCTAACTTTAGCTCCCAGAAACCAATTGCCTAAGGATATATCCGTCCATAACTTCTCCGTTGAGCATCAGCTCTCTCAGACAAGGAAAGACTGATGATCTTTGATTATTAGTTACATGCACACCAACTGGGCGTCTCAAAGGGAAGCTCTCAGTGTCATATGTCTAATTGTCTATAGTTACACTCTGATGATTTGCGGCATGTCTGCATCATTGCGCATATGCTGGGTTCAGCCTTATTTCTTCAGTTGCTCAGCTTGGAATGCGGACATTGATGCTGAATGTACCACGCCCGAGGATCTGCTGCTGAAATTCAGATAACCTCAACATTTTCTCGTTCAACCAGATTCTATTATAGGGACACAAAATGTGGTTAGTGAGCTGCAGAGGACCGTTCATCAGGACCATGATTCTTAGCGATTGAAGGAGAAAAACAAAAAAAAGGAAAAAAAATTAGCCTGTCAGACAACCAGCTGGGCCACCTCAACCCTGCCCGAAGACAAGGAGAGAACGATCCTCCACAGCAACCAGACGACACCAACCGGCGCATCGGAGCCGTTAATCACGCTCTGGCCCAGAGGTCGTGGGTCATCAACCAGACGAGAGTGCTTGCCTACTTCGAGGCAAAGGATGCAACGGTACGAATCCTATAGAACAGATCCTGTTCAAGTAAGTCGTGCTGTGTCGTCACAGCTCCAGAGTTATAAGCTGCGTCCACGGCTAATAAACAGCCAAGGTGGTGCTAAAGCTAAACCGCTAATGGCTTTGGTTTGCTTGGTTCAACATTTCCGTTGCCCCAAGGGTGGGCCGACCATTGACCTCCTTTCAGATGGCCAGGCCCATTTCGTGTGTTTTTGTGCCCATGGAAGGAAGGCATCTAAAAAAAGTACAGGAAGGAGTATTTTTTTAAAAGGATAGAAGGAATGAATTGGAGGTTGATTTTGGTGATCGCATTGGGTCTCTCTCTCCTCTCCCCCCCCCCCCCCCCCCCCCCCCCCCCCCCCCCCCCCCCCCCCCCCCCCCCCCCCCCCCCCCCCCCCCCCCCCCCCCCCCCCCCCCCCCCCCCCCCCCCCCCCCCCCCCCCCCCCCCCCCCCCCCCCCCCCCCCCCCCCCCCCCCCCCCCCCCCCCCCCCCCCCCCCCCCCCCCCCCCCCCCCCCCCCCCCCCCCCCCCCCCCCCCCCCCCCCCCCCCCCCCCCCCCCCCCCCCCCCCCCCCCCCCCCCCACCCCCCCCCCCCCCCCCACCCCCCCCCCCCCCCCCCCCCCCCCCCCCCCCCCCCCCCCCCCCCCCCCCCCCCCCCCCCCCCCCCCCCCCCCCCCCCCCCCCCCCCCCCCCCCCCCCCCCCCCCCCCCCCCCCCCCCCCCCCCCCCCCCCCCCCCCCCCCCCCCCCCCCCCCCCCCCCCCCCCCCCCCCCCCCCCCCCCCCCCCCCCCCCCCCCCCCCCCCCCCCCCCCCCCCCCCCCCCCCCCCCCCCCCCCCCCCCCCCCCCCCCCCCCCCCCCCCCCCCCCCCCCCCCCCCCCCCCCCCCCCCCCCCCCCCCCCCCCCCCCCCCCCCCCCCCCCCCCCCCCCCCCCCCCCCCCCCCCCCCCCCCCCCCCCCCCCCCCCCCCCCCCCCCCCCCCCCCCCCCCCCCCCCCCCCCCCCCCCCCCCCCCCCCCCCCCCCCCCCCCCCCCCCCCCCCCCCCCCCCCCCCCCCCCCCCCCCCCCCCCCCCCCCCCCCTCTCTCTCCCGAGGACCCTCAGTTATGACTTTGGTTGCATCAATTTTAGAACACAACCTAATAAGTTAAAAAATTGCCATAAAAACTGAAGGGGCGTGCGCAGTAACATTATAAGATAAGCAACTAATCGAACGTTATAAGACAAGCATCTAATCGCTGCTTATGAACTGTTATTTTTGTTTCGAGTGGTTCATCTCGGCAGATGCCAGGCCAAAGAATTTAAAACAAATGCTAGGCCAGCTGATCCGAGCAGCCACACGAGTTGCGTAACAGTACTTGTAATCTCCACAGCACAGCAATAGCATCGGGCGTACATAAACGAGGTTGGAGCGCAATCTGAGCCTCAATCACATGGAAATGCTGAGCAAACCTGGTTTCACAGCGAAACTCGAGCCATCCATTCATCCACCTTAGCAATGCTCGGCAAGCAAGCAACAAGTTAACTGAACTGGGTTAACTAATGAAGAACACAGCAAGACCATAGCAACAGAAGCAATGAACGAAAGGATTTTGCCACCACGTATACTTTGTTTCACTCGTAACCCAGCCTTGCAGTTTTTTTTTTTTACAAACTTCCATCAGATCGAAACGAACCAAAAGTATTCACCAGAATCAAAATCTTCCTCTCTGGCCGCTAACTTTAGCTCCCAGAAACCAATTAATTGCCTAAGGGTATATCCGTCCCTTAACTTCTCCGTTGCACATCAGCTCTCAGACTACTGAAACTTACGCTACTGGTCTACTGGTGTTCTCAATGACACTACGATGTTGCAGAACAGTAGAGAGAAAAAGAGGACTTCATTCAGGAACTTGAGCTGGGCTCAAGGCTTGTTCTTTTGCAGCGAGAATCTATTGCTAGAGTCTTCTTCCTGGATGAATGGTGGCTTCTCACTTGTCTCAGAAGGCACGGCAGCAGCACTGGTCTCACATGATTCCTCCAGTTCTTCTATCTGGGGGCAGTGCTTTAATCCCTGGCTGTGTGACTGGATTTGCTGATAGGTCTTCATTGCCTGGGCCACGAAAGAGGCTGGACTGGCACTGTCGCCTGGCAGGAGCATTGTGTTCGTCTGCATTGATAGATAAACATCAGTAATTTCAAATTCACAAAAAGATGATGGGCATAGAGAAAGAATAATAGAACTATGAGAATGTCACCTGTTTGGCCAGATTAGAAAATGCTTCGATGTATTGCTCCCCAAGTTTCAGGCTTGCAGCCTAGCAGAGAAATGTAAAATTGTTATTATTTAAGAGCATAAATTTGTGTAGGAGTAACATTTTGATGTATAACTTCACTATCATGATACTGCATGTTCAAGGAAAGCTTGATACCTGGGCACTGCCTTTAGTTGTCATCGCCTCTGAAACCAGTCTCATTCCGCGAGCAGTAGCTTCTGACTTGGCAAGAATTGCTTCGGCCGCACCTGGTGTTCGTTACAAAAACAAGTAAATCCTCCAGGGCAAAGGAAATAGAAGAACACAACACTTTAGAAGAAAAAATTGCAGAGCATTTACAATGTTCAATTTAACTAAACCGCACCAGTAGCCCATCATCAAAAGGTACCAAAACAGTGGAGACAATGAATGCTGGACAGTTTTAAAGAGAGTGTCAACATGGAATTAAGGTGTGTGGGCATGTCACATACCCTTTGCACGGTTGGCTAGATCCAGCATGGCACCTGACAACAAATGAATTATGTCATACAGAGTTGACATACATCTCTCAAATAAGGTAAAAAAAAGTAAAGGTCAATGTATAAGCTGCCAATGCTTCCAGATAAAGAATTAGGCACATATATATCAATATAAAAGATGAAAATGCTTGTATGGTCATCACCTTCTGATTCAAGGATTTGAGCAGTTTTCTTCCCTTCTGATTCAAGGATTTGGGCCTGCTTTTTCCCTTCTGATTCAAGGATTTGAGCTCTCTTTTTCCTTTCTGCTTCAGCCTGCATCTCCATAGCCTGCCTAATCCCATGTGGAGGAGTTATGTCCCCTGCATCATCAATTTTGAAACATTAGAAACAATGCATGAATGACTCAAATGATTAAACAGGATAACGACATACTGATCTCATAACGGATACACTTCAGACCCCAATCCACGGCCGCTTCATTGATGGCACTCTGCAGATAGTAGACATAAAAACATTAACCAGATATTTAGTGGCAGAAAACAAAAATACTAACAACAGCTACCACATGGGTTTGATAAGATTTGTGGTTAAGTTTGTTGCTTCTTCAGATTATTTGGCATTTGATTGGCAACATAGTACAAAACATAGTCACACAGTTCCCAGATCGATGGGGGGTCAAAGAACATGGTACATTACTTTTGAGAGGTTTTTTACAAGGCAGGGACAAAAACGATACTGTGTACCAGATTGGGGACAACGTTCAGTAGAATGGTAAAGCAATCATAATTAGTGAACAAATTATACAAGTTCCCAAGAGAACTTAAATAAAGAACATGAGAAATACTAATCACACGCTGATGTTGAAAGTTCAGATGATCAGGGCCCCTATTTAACCATCCTAGCACTTCAAACATTGAGGCAAACTAACATATTTAAACCACAGATGCTTCCATATATTTCAAATGGACAACGTTATAATTTCATAAAGCATTGGCCCTCCTAAACTTTATCTAACACAATGCATTTACCATCAAGGGAATGTAAGAAACACATGCCATATTTTCACCAGGCTACCAATTTGGACTAAATAGGGGCAGAAAACAATGATTTCTTGATCCAAAAATATTACATAGATGGCAATACAGTTATGATACAAGCAGTTTATTATCAAGCGAGGTTACCAATTTGGACTAAACGGGGCCAGAAAACAATGGTTTCTTGATCCAAAAATATTACATAGATGGCAATACAGTTATGATGCAAGCAGTTTATTATCAAGAGAGTATAAAGCGCAGAGAATTTTTCCACACCAATTGCATGGTATGGAAAGTTGAATGAAAGAACTCAAGATGGGAAGAATCCATACCACAATTTTCTCATTCAATGCGTCTCTCTCCTCAAAAGTCTTGTCCAAGGTTATCTTCCCAAGCTCACTTCTCATGGTTGTTTGTGCAAGTTGTAGGACTGCATAGATTGGATTCTCCACACCATATGAAGCAAGGTAGGGGTCCATAATCTGCAAAATTAAACAAAACCGTGAGTTCGTGCTCCAGCGCTCTAAAGCATGAATAAGCAACTTCCGTTGTAGAAAATGGAGTTTCACGAATCCACTTTACAGCATTACAGGCTAGTTAATGGTACTAAGAGTTACACATGCACCTAAAACAGTAATGCTTACAGGAGTTACAAAAACCAAAGATTGACAGTGACTTTACATCTAAACAGAACAAAGTGAGCTATACATGCATTCATAAGTTGTGGTAACAAATATCACGCTCATTACCCCATGGATAAAACAACAGCAGAATAAACCATAGGAACTAGCTGCCTCACATACCTCACAATGACACAAAATACCACAAATGAAAAATGTCACCATCATGGCCAAAATAAACTAAGCATGCTACAAGAAACATTATATAGCAATGAAATAAACAATCTGTTTAGAATAGAAACACAATATCTCATGACAATAGAGCTTTCCTATCTAAATACCTCCAAACCGAGTTGGATTTCATTAGAAAAGGCATATCTCTTTTTAAGCGCTAAAAACTGTAAGTCCAACTAGAATCAAACTACTACAACCACACCCAAAAAATTCATACAATTTTGTCGTACGCCAAAAGTAGTGTATCCAGAAGGGCATAATACTCAGAAAACCCAAATGTGACAAAAGAGCATTCGAGACCGTCACCCAGAATCCATTGTCCCAGTTACCACCACAAACCGCATCATAACTGTCTGACTCACAGTGGGCAAAGTGACAATATGCTAGCAACAACGTAGCCACAAGGGCATAATGCTCAACAAATCCGCTCAAAAGAGCCCAAGAGACTGTCAACCTGCATCCCCACAAATCGCATCATAACTGCCTGACTCGTAGTGGGCACAGCGACAATATGCTAGCAGCTAGCAACGATGTAGCCAGAAGGGCGTAATACTCATCAGACCCGTACAAAGTGCACAGACACGAGACTGTCAACCTGCATTAATTGTCCCAGGTACCACCACAAACTGCATCATAACAACCCAACTCATTCTAGGCCAAGCGACAGATATTCTAACAACAACATGCTTGTTTACCCTAACCAGATTCAAGGTGATATCGAGTCACTGTGTCAAAAAATAACTTGAGCTTTGTTTTGGGAATGGTCATGTGAGCTACATATTTCTGTCCTATAATTTACAAAATGGCATCATAACATATGTTGCAGAAACAAGGAGGTCTGGCATAGTTAAAGAGACAGCTACATTGTCAACTAAAGCATGCAAAATAAGACTAGAAATCATAGTAGGAAGAGATGCCAGTATTAGGCTTCACAACACAAACAAACATGTCCTTCGATTCCATCTACTACACTTAACAAAATCAGTAAACAGGAAACACTCTTAAGGCATCACAACATCACTACCATCTTCAACTGCAATCACAACTAACTAAATCCAGAAACCCTTGCTGTAATCCATCCTAGGCCAGCAAAATCACAAGCTAGATGAATCCAGTTCGCACAAAGTTTAAAAATACTAGCATATAAAGCGTCAGATCCACCCATCCTACAGGTGAAGCGCCCAGCTACAACAAACAGCAGCACCACCGAACAATCTGAGAGCGGGAGGGGAGGCGAAGCATTTACCTTGACATAGATGACGCTGTCGATCTGGATGGTGACGTTGTCCTTGGTGATGGCGTTCTGGTGGGGGATGGGGATGGTCTCCTCCTTGAGCGAGTGCACGTAGGCGATGCGGTCGACGGCGGGGATCAGCATGTGGAACCCGGAGCCGAGGGTCCTGAGGTACTTCCCGAACCTCTCCACGACGAAGGCCTTCTTCTCCGGGACGATGCTGATGCCCCAGTTCATCGGCGGCTCCGGCGGGTCGAACCTGAAAGCAGCAGCAGCAGCAGCGCACGGTCAGCGGGGTTGTCAATCTGAGATCGCGGGAGGCTGAGCGGAGAATGAGCGGGAGGTTGAGCGAAGGATGGGGGGAGCGGGGTAGTAGAGTAGTAGGGTTTTTTACATGGAGCTGTCGTCGCGGGGGTGGTAGCGGGAGAAGGAGCGGCACGAGGCGGGGGCGGAGCCGGCGGCGGCGAGGTGGCGCGGGTGGAGGAGGAGCTGGCGCGCGGGCCCCGCGGATCGCCGGAGGAGGCTCGCCATCGTCGGCGAAGGCGGCGGCGGCGGCGGAGGGAGATGGGTCTAGAGGAAGCTTGGGCTTCGCTTCGCTTGGGGTTGCAGAAGGGGAGCCGGGCGATTCGTCGTGTGCTCCGGGTGGCTCTAGCAGTTTATGGCAGCCGGACCGACTTGCGTTCCAAGACGGGGTTTCGGAAAACTTCTTTTCCAAGAATGTTATCTAGGAGAGCGGATGGATTTGGATTTAGAAATTGTCTTGGTATATTTATTTTGCCTTAACCATGTTCATTTTTTGTAAAAAAAAAGAAGTTTATCTCATGTTATCATGAGACCTATAAAAATATTTGTTGAATAGAGCTCAAACTAACCGTGCTAAGCGTCTGTGTTTTCAGTTGTGAATTCCTTTCGGTTGTGTTATATCTCCCAGACTCCCCACCAGGACACCTAGTGGGGGCTTCTGCTTCTGGGCCACTTTAAGTTGGACCAAAGAGCCCATTAGACAACGGTGACACTGTTTGGCTTGGGCCACACTCATATGCTGGCCCAAGGATAAGATTTCCTTGCCAAAAAGTGAAGAATAATCAATAGCTTGGGGGGGGGGGGGGGTGAATATGGTCATACGTTTCGCAATAGTTGCTGAAAGTAAGTTACAAGAGGTAGTAAGAGGAGTGCATATTTTCAAAGGAAAAAAAAATATAATAAGCGCATAGCCTATTAATTAATTCTCACCTAGCTTGGGAAGGTTTCCATTATCCCCAAAGTTCGGTATGATCACTTCACCCTTCATTGTCCATTCTTCTTTTACAGAAAAGAACATAAGAGTCTAATGATCTAAGGTTTTTCCTAAATATGGGAATGCGATCTTACTAGGGCCGGTCTAGAATTTTCGGGCGCCCTAAGCGAAAATTTTGAATGCCTCGTCCACCTGATCATATGTATATTCTATGTGTATGTAATAAAAAAACTTATAAACACATTGTTGAGTAAATTATCTATATGACAAATGTAAAATATAATAATAATTAATAAATACATACTTGCACTAACGTTGTTATAATCGATGTTGATGTCAACATTTTCCTCTCCTTCCGAAATCCCAATTGCTGGTTCATCTTCGTCGATAGCAACTGTAGCCAATTCTTGTTTTGGGTTCGTCGAAAGACCAAGATCATTCTTTAAAAATTTATCCATAGCTCAACTCGGTAATCGGTATTTATATGAAGCCATCCATCAAAAACTATGAATTATGCAAGGTTGACGGTTACTTAATTACTAATGGGGACAAACAATTAATGAAGTAAAGATTATACTATGTTTGGCAGGAGAGATCACATCACACTTAAGCTGAGCCGGGCGAACATTTTGCACTCTATCTCAGACTCAGAGTACAATATACTACCTTCGTTTCAATTTATAGGTCGTTTGATTTTTTTTAGCACCAAGTTTGACTGACTCGTTTTATTAAAAAATTTCACAATTATCATTTATTTTCATTGTGATTTAATCAATGTTTTCTCATTTTCGCAAATATTTTGAATAAGACGAACCGGTCAATTTTAGTACCAAAAAAGTCAAACGACCTATAAATTGAAACGGAGCGAGTACAAGTTAACGTCAGGGCGCCTGCTCTAAGCCAGCATAGTGATTAACAAAACCGCTCCTTACCAGAATTGAACAAAAAAAAAGAACAATAGAGATAATTGTATTGGCCTGTGGCCGGCCGGCTTCGGAAATAAGAAGGCGAGGGCCTGCGCTGCGGAGAGTTTATCCCAGCGGCCGGCGCTGGCTGTGCCGCCCTGGAAACGAAGCTTGCGAAAACCCCGCCAAAACCCACCGTTTCGACCCACCCGGCCGCCTCTTGCTTGTCGTCCTCCTCCGATCCCTCACCAACGCCATGCAGTCGCGAGCCACCCTCCCTTGCCGGCTTCCGACATAAATTAATCATCCCTGGCAAAGAAAACCACGATTAGTTACTCGGTTAAATCAAGTCAGCCGTCGTTCTCTCTGGCCTCCTTCACACAAGCTGATCTCATGCATGCCAACAAGATCCTTCTGATCGAGTGTCTGAGTGATCGTCCGATCAAACGTGACGTGTATAAAACCCCAAGCGCACCTGGTCACCTGATCGATCACTTTGCACACTCCTCCAGCTCGACCGGCCGGCGTACGTCCACCTGCTCCGCCGTCCGCCATGGCGGCCTGGCTCTCCTGCTCTGTCTCGTACTCCGCCTACTCGCCGCGCAAGCCGCAGGCGGCGGCGACCACGGGGGCAGCTTCACGTCGTGCCTGGCGGCGGCGGGCGTGCGCAACGTGACGGCGCGGCAGTCCCCCTCGTACGAGGCGGCGCTGCTAGTCTCGGTCCAGAACCTCCGCTTCGCGGGCGCGGGCGCGCCGAAGCCGACCGCCGTGGTGGTGCCGTCGTCGCTGGAGGAGCTGCGCGCGTGCGTGCGGTGCGCGCGCGCGTCGGGGCTGGTGGTGCGGCTCCGCAGCGGGGGCCACAGCTACGAGGGCTGTCGTACACGACGGAGGACGGCGCGGCGTTCGCGGTGGTGGACCTGGCGGCGCTGGACGGCGTGCGCGTGGACGCGGGCGCGCGCACGGCGTGGGTGGAGGCCGGGGCCACGCTGGGGCAGGTGTACAGCGCGGTGGCGGCGGCGAGCCCGGCGCTGGCGTTCTCGGCGGGGTCGTGCCCCACGGTGGGCGCCGGAGGGCACGTCGCGGGCGGCGGCTTCGGGCTGCTGTCCCGCAAGTACGGCCTCGCGGGCGACAACGTGGTGGACGCCGTGCTGGTGGACGCCGGCGGCCGCGTCCTGGACCGCGCGGCCATGGGCGAGGACGTGTTCTGGGCCATCCGCGGCGGCGGCGGCGGCAGCTGGGGCGCCGTCTACGCGTGGCGCGTCCGCCTCCGCCCCGTCCCCGAGCGCGTCACCGCGTTCATCGTCAACCGCCCGGGCTCCGCCGACGCCGTCGCGCGGCTCGTCTCCGCGTGGCAGCACGTCGCGCCGTGGCTCCCCGACGAGTTCTACGTCTCGGCGTTCGTCGGCGCGGGGCTGCCCGAGCTGAAGAACCGCACCGCCGGTGGCACAACCTCCGTCACCTTCAAGGGCCTGTACCTCGGCCCCCGCCGCGACGCGCTGGAGATACTGGCCGCGAGGTTCCCGGAGATCGGGCCGCTGGCGGACCTGGGCGCTCGGGAGATGAGCTGGATCGAGTCGGTGCTCTTCTTCTCGGGCCTCCCCGAGGGGAGCTCCGTGGCGGACCTCGCGGACCGGGTGCTCCACGCCAAGACCTACTTCAAGGCCAAGTCGGACTACGTGCGTCGCCCGACGGCGCTGGACCAGCTGGCCCGCGCCGTCGCGCTCCTGTCGGAGCAGCCCAAGGCGTCGGTGATCTTCGACCCCTACGGCGGCGCCATGGACCGCGTCGCGCCCGGCGACCTGCCGTTCCCGCACCGCAGGGGCAACATCCACGGCGTCCAGTACATCGTAGAGTGGGCGGCCGCCGACGACGGCCGCAGCGAGGAGTACGTGGACTGGCTCCGCCGCTTCTACGCCTTCATGGGGCCGTTCGTGTCCAAGAACCCGCGGGCCGCGTACGTGAACTACATGGACCTCGACCTCGGCACCAACAACTGGTCGTCGTCGGCGTCGGAGCGACGGCGCCGGCGAGGCGGCGGGAGCAGCCCCAGCCCGGACGTGGAGGCGGCACGGGCGTGGGGCGAGAGGTACTTCATGGGCAACTACGACCGGCTGGTGCGCGCCAAGACGCTGATCGACCCGGACAACGTGTTCCGCAACGCGCAGAGTATCCCGCCGCTTGGAGGCGTGACTGGGAGGAGCGTGGCATCTCGCCCGAGGTCACGTCCAATGGAAGCACGTACGATAGCTAGAGCACACGATGACACGAGACACATCATCAGTTCATTCATCACTCATATATATAGTTTTTATTTATTACATACATACACACATATATATATACATACATATATAATATATGTAATATATATATATGTATATATATATGTATATATATATATGTGTATGTATATATATATGTATATACATATATGTATATATATATATACATACATACATATATATATATATAGTACTACAAAATTGGTGTGTTTGCTTTCGAGGTGCCGTCCGATCAAGAAGGACGAGTGGCATTTCTTTTGTTGGAGAAACGTGGTTTGGATTGGGATTGCAAATGCTGGGACGTATAGGAGAAAACGAGAGGATTGTCGTTGGGTAGCATTGGCGAAGTGACCAAGGTCATGTCAGTCTCTTAATCAGTATGCGGTTAGTTGGTATAGTGTTCTTGCTGATAACGATCATGAGCTTTTAGATCATTGGAGCAAAAGCATATGATTGGATCTATAGTATATTCTCGCAGCTTGTGTCATGCTACATCTAAGCATGAGTATATATTCTTCGTGGTCAATTGTAATATGACACCTAGTTTGACTCATTCGCCTTATTCAAAAAATTTCATAATTATCATTTGTTTTTTGCCGGATCACTTTAGCACATAATATATTTCAACTACAATTTAAATGTTTTCATATTTTCGTAAATTTTTTAAATAAGATGAGTCGGTCAAACTTAGTGCTAAAAAAATCAAACGACCTATAAATTGAAATTATGGGGGAGTATTGAGTTTTTAAGCAGTAAACGAGCAAACATGACCATCTATCTGAGCTCTCCAAATAAGATGGCAAGCATCGATCTCGGGTGTTCGGAGGGCTCGCTACACCGTAGGCCCATGGGCTTTATCGGAGGTACAAGATTTGGGAGGCTCAAATGATTAAAACACCGTCGGCGTGGCATGTTTGGAAGTAGGGCTTTAAGTGAGCCGAACCTCTAAAAACATGGCATCGGTGAAAACCTTTTTTAGTAGTATAATCTACTTCAATCGCTAGAAGAATTCGAGGGCTTCAAAAATCTAATGACAAATGTTTACACAAGATTATATTCTCACTGTGGCAAACTTGTAAACACATTATGTGTGCCACTCTGGTGGGGGGAGGGGGAATTTGTTCGATGTCTCCAAGAAGACCTAGATACTTAGGCATTTCTATTTGGCAGAGAGGAGAGACAATGGCTATATAGGCTACAGCTAGCTTGATCGTGTGTCTTCAGGAGTCATAGATCAGCATAAGACTTTTCAAAATGTTATTTCAATAATAGGGAGGGGGATTTGTTGGCACATGTTCTGGCCAAATATCACAAACGTAAAAACTCTCTATGCTGCGAACCTGCTCTTCGGGATTGGTCAGCAGACGCCGGACTGTCCGGCAGCGTGCGCCGGACTGTTCGGTAACGCCGGATTGTCCGACAGCGTGTGCCGGATTATCCGGTGAGCCCCTAGAAGCTCGGATAGACCTAGATCAATCTCCCGGCAGGTACTCCGTTGGGGAGAAGAGATCATAGTTGCTCTAAGATCAGCAGTCCACCTAGAACGCCTCCAAGTCGCCGTCGAGACGTAGGGAGAACAGCAAAAGAGATTGGAAAAGTAGGGCAAAAGAGATAAAAGGTAAAACGATAAAAGTAGATTGATTTGGTTCGATTGTGATTGCTTCAATCGGCCATAGCCCTTTATATTTATAGGGAGGGATGGTCTTACCCCTTTTACAAGTAGAATCCAACCGTATCAGGCACAACCCACGGATTCCGTTCGGACTCATGTATACTGGACTCTCCGGTACCTCATGCCGGATAGTCTGGCACTATCCGGCCACATGTCCGGTGCATGGCAACCAAGCCGGCCTACCATTTTTGGTACTCAACATATGCCCTTCTGCCTTTTGGCGAAGGTCCTAAGCCAAAAGCAATCTTTTGCACCAAAAATAACTGAAAGTGATGGTTAATAAAATACATCAGCCATATATCACACTAAGGGAGATAAGAGCAATTATCGGCTATAAAACTTTACTAGATCAATGTGACGCTAAAATAATCTTCTTGTGCCTCCATACCTGCTTGGTAGCACATGCTTCCTTCACAGGCACCATCACCACCTTTTGTTGTTCCATCGACTCTTGTTATCGCAAACGCTGAAGCTTTCTATTTTGACTATGAGATAAGCCTGAAGGACACCACTTTGGCTGTAGATATTTGGATCCTTATGCGCTTTTCTTTACCTGCACATCTGAAACAGCAGGTGCATATTTGACCAATTGTCATGAACCGGTCGTTGTAACGCTCCATAAGAAGGATATAAAATAGGATATTAAAATACGGATGCAACCACATGTTATCATCATAAGGAAAAGGCGAAGAATAATAAACATATGGCCCAGACCATGATGAAATTGATTCTACAGTATAACGCACTGAAATAGAAGAATTACTTATTGAACTTGATTGCACATTACCCATATGCGAAGAACTCGAAACTGCACCACCTGGTCGGCCCTTTTTCTTGGCATCCCTTTTCTTCTGATATTTAGCCAAAAGTTCTGAAAAACTCGGCTTTCCTCTGCCTTCAGCCTTGGAGCTACCTCCAGACGTTCTGGAGCTGCCGGACAGTCCGATGACAGACACCGGACAGTCTGGCGAGGTGCACCGGATAGTCCGGTGCTTGCCATCGGATAGTCTGGTCCTCGCAGACCCATCTGCCCTCAGTCTGACCTTGCCCCCCCCCCCCGAGCCTCAATGCTCTCTGCATTGGCTGTGTGCTGATGATTTTCGGGGCCCCTAACCTCTCAATTCCGATGATAACATTCTTCCCCTTAGTTGATTTGGCTTGATGAGGCCGAATTAAAACATTCGCGCCCTGCAAGTCAATGGTATTCATCGGAAACGGCTGTTGATCAATTTGTATATTCTTAAAGGTCCGATGCTTATCATCTATTGCTGCCTGAATCTACTTACGAAACACAGCACAATCATTTGTCACATGAGAAAATGAATTGTGCCACTTGCAATATGCCTTCTTTTTTAATTCATCAAGTCGTGGTATAGCATGCGACAACTTAATCTTTCCGGTTTTCAGCAATTCATCAAATATTTTATCACATTTAGCCGGATCGAAACTTAATTTACGCTCCTCTTGCCGGATTTTAGAAATTAGCTTGAGCAAATCACAAGTGCTTGTTTGCTAGTAGATGATCACAAATTCAGCAGCCATAAACATCTTTATTCTCATTATTCGAATTGTTAAAATCAGAACCAAACACATAAACAGGACGATGAGGCTTTTTATCTTTAACTCAGCTTTCATTAGCCAGAACTTTTTGCAAGACTTGATTAACAACACTAAAATCCTACCCATCTAGCCTTTCTTATGAATATCAAGTAAACCATCACGAGCTAGATCAGCTAGATCTTTATCAGAAATTATCAAACCAAAGCATCGGTTTCTAGTGTCTCTAAATCTCCTAATATATTCAGTAACAGATTCATTTGTAAGTGTTTAACCGATGTAAAGTGTGACAAATGCAGTTCAGTTTCACCAGTATAGAAATAATCATGAAATTTCTTTTTCAAATCTTGCCAACGATGAATTGAATTGGGAGGCAAAGAAGTAAACCAAGTAAATGCAGCACCAGATACAGACATAGGAAATAATCTTATTCTCAGAACACTGTTACTGCTAGCCTCACCATATTCCACAAGAAATTGGCCGATATGCTCTAGTGTAGTCCTATTATCGATACCGATGAACTTGATAAAATCAGAAAATTTGTAACTCGCGTGATATGGAATATACTTATAATTTTCTAGGTATGGTTTTTGGTAAGTCCCAGCCTTAATTTTAGACTCAAAGCCAAAAGTCTCTCCCACAGCCCTTTGTATTTCGGCTACAAAATTATTTCTTTCTACATCATCGGACGAAGGCCGATGTGTTGGCATAGGAACAGAAGATGAAGATGGTATGAAGTTTGGCAAAGCATATGAAGTTTGTGGTACCGAACTAAAACCCAAAGTATTACTAGGTGTACTAGTCGCAATAACAGGATGTGTCATTGAAGCATTAGTGTAGATTGCTGGAAGCCCTCCACTGGCCAAATTTCTAATAACGGTTCGGCTTTGTGTGTGATGTATCGGTGTAGCAAAAGGAGGGACTCTAGGTATAAACATATTAGACAAGTTATGCATGTTAATAACTGGATTTTGTTCGGCCGTAGTATTAGAAGCAGAAGGATGCAAATCATCATCGAAAGATTGTTTAAGTTTGGCATCTACTTTTTGATTAACAACATTAAAAATATTACTAGCTATAGCACCAAACTTATATATTTAGACTAACAGCAACAACACTATCAACAACATTAACAATTCTAGCGTCTAAATATGGAGAAACAGCCATGCTAGATGATGCATCAGGGACTGTGTCATCAATAGGAGGATTGTATACTTGAAGTTGAGTTACCTCTCCTTGTCGCTTTTCGTAGAAGGAGAGAAGCCGATCCGGTTCTTCTTGTTCGTGCTGCTTCCTGCGCTTCTCATCCTCCTTAGCTTGTATCCGGATCCTCTCCTCGTACCGTCGCCGAACATCTTTAGGAATTTCCTCCAACTTGAGCTTGATGATGTTGTCGGCGGTGATATCACTCTTATCAGGCTTCTTACCACCGGCCACAGTAGCCAATGTCTCTGTCTTCTCGGTCCCCAGCGGAGTCGTCAAAAATATATTGGCACCTGTCCTGGCCAAATATCACAAACGCTCTAAATCCTTCTATGCCGCGAGCACACGTCTTGAGATCAACAGGAGATGGCGGATACTTCGGCGGCGTGCGCCGGACACGTCCGAGCGTCGGATAGTCCCGCGATGCACGCTGGACAGTCCGGTGAGTTCCGGGGAGCTCGGGTAAACCTAGATCCAATCTCCCGGGAGGGACCCCGTCGGGAGAGAAGATCGTAGGGTTACTCTATGATCGGCAGGCCACCTAGAATGCCTCCAAGTCACCGTCGAGACGCAGGGAGAACATCAAGAGAATTGGAAAAGTAGGGCAAAAGAGATAAAAGGTAAAACAATAAAAATAGATTGATTTGATTCCATTGTGGTTGCTTCAATCGGCTGTGGCCCTTTATATTTATAGAGAGAGATGGTCTTATCCATTTTACAAGTCAGAATCCAACCGTATCACGCACAACCCGCGGATTCTATTCGGACTCGTGTATACCGGACTCTTCGGTACCTCATACCGGATAGTTCGGTAGCGCCGGACTGTCCGACCACATGCACCGGACTGTCCGGTGCATGGCAACCAAGCCGGCCTGCCACTTTTGGTGCTTAACAGGATCATACTCTACCACCACGTGCTTTCAATTTGTACAAGCACAAAATTAGAATACTAAATCATTGTGGATCTTTGGGCTAGTTTTTTCAGTAATTAGTGACACACCTTCTTATATGCAAACCAAATCATCTTTAGCTGCTTGCAAATAATTAATGATGCCACTATTTTTAAAGAAAAGAGTACAAGTACGTGCATGATCACGATGATTCTCTAGAATCTTTTTTGAGTTGTGCAAGATCACAAGGATCCTCTAGAATATTTGAAGTATTTGTTTTATACCATGATTGTTTTCTCAAGAATTGATCCATTTTCTGTTTCTAAGAAGAACAGCCAAGTTAATACAAAGGATGCTTATGAGGAGTCAAATGTGACTCAACCCAAGTGATGAGTGATTGCCAATGGGATGTGAACATAAGACCTTGTGGTGTAGCCATGCCAAGTTGGATTTGGACTAACCAAATGTGAGTTCTCGTGGAGACACATGATGCGTGGCTTATCATGTGTAGGTGATGGATGCAATGTGGTGGTCGATTGCGATCAGCGAAGGCCAAGTGGTGGTGTGTTGATGGATGAAGGGAGGTGAAGAGCAACCAATAGACTTGGATCGGTGGGCCAATGAGGTAAGACAAGGCCATGAGTGATCCACTTCGTGTATGAGAGAAGATAGGGACACATTGAGGTGCGCGCGAAATGGCATGGTCAAAGTCGAGGTAGGACAAGTCATGGCGTGGAGCGTGAGGGACTTGGGTCGAGGTTGAGGATGAGAAGACACATGTAAGAACTAGTGGGTTTTGCCTCAAACCGGCTAAACCCTTTTGTTTAACTTGCGCGGGCTAATCTGAGCAATCTGTGGATCTTTTTGGACTGCATCCTAGACTGGATAGATAAGGCAACACTATAGCTTCGTGAAGTTTAGATGAGATTTGGTCTAGTTTTTGGATTGATTTTGTTTTAGGACCAATGGATGCCTGTTGTATGATGAAACAATGTAACCCAATTTTGCTAAATCAGGTAGCCTGTTTTTTCCAGCGTGCTCCTTATTTAGAGGAGATTTTATGGGGCTTAATTCCTCATATTGTTGGGAGGCCATGGTTAAATTTTGTTGATTTTGGAGTCCATTTGTTTAGGTTTTGTTTTGTTTTGCTTTGCTTTGCTTTGTTTTTTTTCAAAGGCTCCCAAGCAATTTCTTTCAAATTGGAAACCCGGTTTAGCCCAGAGATTCAAGTCTTGATTTCCTTTCTTTAGTGGTTGCTTCCACTTTGCTTCAATAGGCTCTAGCATTGCTCCTAAGTCCAATAGTCTCTTAATCGTTGCGTGTATTTGACTTGAGTACAAGAGAAAGTTTGAGCTGATCTTTGAGCAGTTCCTATAATTCGCACCCCTCTTGTCGTCGATACGTTTGTTTTCATCTCGATCAAAATAAATACATACAAGTTTTCTTGTTTCCTTTTTACGATTGTCCAATATGAACATCAACAACTTTGAATTGTCATATTGTGCTGCTGGCGGTTGTGGAAACACAGGGACGATGTGGTCTTCAGCGGCGTGGCGCAGCCCCTATTGCAGGTTCTTGCTGATTGTAAGGAGGATGCGGCTGTGGGTGTGCAGGTTTAAACGCCTCACGGATACTTGGTGTGCTGTCTTTTCCAGGGTGCGGTGATCGCCTGTGTACTCGGTTAGCGCCCCAAAATATGGGGTAGTTTTAGGGCTTCCCGTCCCGTGTAAAAGTTTAAAATCGTTGTAACACTTCTATTTGGGCCTCCATGGGGCCGTGAAAAAAGCAATATAAATCCAGGTGGAGAGCCTCTCCCCCTGTTGACACAGTCAAAAAAAAACAACTTTGAATTGGACTTCTCTGTAAGCTCTCGTCAACATACACACCGAGTTGTCATTTGCCAAGTTAATTCCAGGTTTGCTAGGCTCTAGCTAGCGATAGGATTCCTCGGTCCTCTTCCGGTGCTATCTTCAACATCTAGGTCATGCTGTTGATCGACTGCCTTGATCTCAATATCTCGTGTGACTCTGGGATCAGCCAGGACCGAGGACATCGCGTGTGAGATAGATATCCAACGACCTTGCACACCACTTACATCTACGTTCTACGCATACAAGTCGTCTTAGTACTTGATGGCAAAACATACATATATATAATGGAGCTGGAAATCAACGCTTGTTACGGACCGATTTCGGCATATGCATGAAATAAATACATTCACACACACAATTTCTTCATCTTTGGCGACCGCGCGTCTCTATTTTCCATGCGTCCCATTAACAAATCCGGTGGTCAAAAACTCAAAATGGCATCGCGAAGCCTTTTGCATTGCATTGACCAGAGCAGATGCGGCAGTTTGCGACCTCGATCGTTCCATGCATATGCATATTCTGCTAAAACGCAGCCATGCATATTCTGGTAAACGCAGCCATACGCCTGGGATATTAGAATATCTCGGCCGGTAGATCGTTGCACTGGCATCGAAAAGCCAGCCAGCCAGGATTTGTTAACGTTGACATTGACATGTACCTCGAGGCATACTTGGACATGGGCAACAGATTTCATGGCGCAGCATAGACACTTGTATATATACACATCCATGTCTTCCTCTCCTGCTGCAAGCTGCATCGGTCCTGCCGCCGGCCATGACGACGCACACCATGGCAGCCGCAGCAGTTCTCGCTCTGTGTCTCTTTGAAGCTTCGGCAACACGCTCAGGTGGTCAGTCACCACCACCACCCGCGCCGCCACCAGCGCCATCATCAGCAGTGCACGAGCACGACGGCGGCGACATCTCCTCCTGCCTCCGCGCCAACGGCGTCACCAACTTCTCCCT